>CM076577.1:1162459182-1163071321 GCA_034641835.2 Pinus albicaulis
TTAGCTTTGTTTTGAAAGATATTAGGCTAGTTATAAAGTTCAAGGGTTTTAATTGAATTTAGGTGGTGGAATTCGATAGCTGAGGGCAAGATTGAAGTAATTCAGGCCATTGGGCTATGGAGTCAAAAAGATGGCTTCACTGGATTAAGTTTCTAAACAAAAGATGGTTTTACAGGGCAAGATAATCAAACAGAGAACAATTTTAGATCTTTAAAGAAAATGAGATGGAATTAAAATGGATGAAAGGCAATTAAGAATCTTTCAACACATTCAAAGAGGGAAATTGAGTGATTATCAATAAAGAGCATTCAAGTATTCTTTACTAAATAATCAAAATGCTTAAACTAGTAAAACAGGAGCAATTAAGAATTCACTGTTTAAAACCAGTTTAGAAGAAAACATTTAGAATAACGATGATTAAAATTAGATTACACTTAAGCAAATAGGCAAAATTTCATACAAGGATAAATTTTACAAAAGTTCCAACAGTTCTTCCCACCATTTATCTTCTAGTATTCTAGTCCGTTGAAGTTTTTTCAATGTTTCATCAACCTCAGTATATCTGAAAAAGGTAGGCTGAATTGGAAACAAATGCTTTACTTCATGCTCAAGATAAAATAAATTTTCCAATCTGTCATGAAGATTTTTTCCTGTTGGCAATGCTGCTTCTGATGTACTGGTTGAAGAATTGGCCTGATTTTCAGCATACTTGTCCAATTTTTCAACATAGCTTTCAAGGTCCATTAGTTTATCCTCTGAAACTATAGGACTAAGCAATCCTTTTTTCAACAAAAAATCAAATCTTTCTCCGAAGGCAATGATTTCTTCTTGCATATCTGAGCACCTTCGTTCTAGATTCTGCATAAGGGTTATCTTAGTAAAAACTCTTTTTATTTCCAAAATTGTTCCGGTCCTGTCCTGAATACCAAGTTCTGCAAGTTGGTGTCTGGTTTGAGTGTTTAGAAACTATATGAGTTGATTGGCTTCCTCAGGCTTATTTCCCAATTCTTCTCTTGTACTTTGAACTTCTTCTATAGCCAATTTGACTAAATCATTCTGTTCATACATAATCTGAATTGAAGACCAGACATCCTTTATTGATTGGATAATGTTGTCCCAAATAATTTCATTTAGTTCCTTTAAATGTTTCTCCAATGTGAGATCCTTTTCCAATGCTTTAACCAATTTTTCTAATCTTTTGACCTCTCTTGTTTTATCAGCAACGCTCATTTTTGAGAGATCATATCTTTGTTCTAAATTAGTAAGTTGTAACTTTGTGTGCTGGAGTTCTGTTACGTGAAGTTTCAATTCATTCATTGACTTTATTAATTCTTCAGAACTCAAATTGGAAGTATTTACCTGTGATAGCTCTGTTGGCTGACCTGTTGTGGATGTACCTGTACCTGTAATTGCCTCTATTGTTGATGTTGGAATAGTAGACTGCTTGTTCTTTAATGCCTGTTCAAGCTCTTTTTTTGTTTCATTTAGTTGCTCATTCAGTTTCAAAAGCAAGTCCATCATTTCTTCTTCAGAATTTTTCTTTATCATCTCTTCAGTTTGTGGATGTCTTGAAGCTGGCAATTTCAACTGCTTTCTCAAAGTTGCAATATCATCATCTTTTTTCTTGATTAGGGCCTCTATACCTTTGACATCTTTAGGATTGTGACCCAATCCAATGATTATTTCCTCCAATGTCTTTATCCTATTGTCTTTGGCCTGAGAAGAGGCTTTTTCAAGCTGCAATTGTGCATTCGTGTTCTCCAAAGAATCCTGTAACTTCTGAGTTGCCATTGCTTTATCGGTCAGAGTAGAATATATCATTTCACCAGTCTGCTTATGTAACTCAATCTGATCTAAAGGATGAATATCCTTTGCTAAGACTTCAAAATTTGTTCTAATATAATCTGCAGCTGTTTGAGGCTGCTGCACTTTTGGTTTGAAGTGACTCATTATCATTTTTCCTTGTTGAATGTCATAAGTTGACATCAATCTTTCTTGATTCTTAGGAGCCATCTTCAAATACTGATTGTAAACCTGGAGTCTTAGTGGATCATTCCTGGCTTTTATATTGATAAATGTTTTCTTTATATCTCCTGCATCTTTAACTGGTGGTTTGAAAGAAGATATTTCAACACTCTGTTGCTTTTGCAGCTCTTTTCTTTGTAAAGTAGTGGATGCCCCACTGACTGTACCTGTTTGTTGACTATCCAAATCTTCTCTCTGGCTATCAACAATTTCCTAAACAAAATCTACTTCTGGAAGAGGATTTAATTTTTGTCTTTTAGCATGAGGTTGTTCTAAAGATCCACCAACAGGGGTAGCAACTTCAGCATCTCTCTTCTTGCCTTTTTCTATATTGATAGGAGTTTGTAAAATTGAAATTTCTGGCTCATTGATATGAATAGGAGGAATTTGTACTTGACCCTACTCTTTAGAAGTCTCAGGTTGCTCTGTCATTGTGAATTTTTCAAATACTTGTATGTCAGGATCCTTTTCTTTTCCTTTAGATTGTACTATGGCCCATGCACTAATCTCCTGTAAATTTTTCTGAGAAGTCCCTGCAGAAGAAGGACCAATACCTGGTATCTGCACTTGTCCAAAAGAGTCTAGGTCAAGTATTTTATCAAGGTATTTCATTACATTTTCAACATTGACCTGCTCACTATCCTGTTCTACCAATATTCCTTCCATCCATTCATCCATATTGGCATATTGTTCAATTTCAGGAATTTTGTGATGAATGTATGGTGATAGTTTATTTTTCATTCTTCTATCACAGATAAAGCCATTTGGGTCATAAGGAACCCAGTAAAATCTTTTTTGTAATCTGAGATATTCTTCTAAGATTCTTTCTGCTTCCTTTCCAGCATCTCTAGAGTTACAAACAAAGGGACCTAATTGACTTTTGATCCTGAGTTGAGCCTTTTTCTTTGCATTGCAGAAATGAACTATATCTGAGTTAATCATCTGCCTGAAATACTCTAGTGCAAAGGGTCTCATGGGGACATATTTGGGCAACTTGAATGGGCACAATTCACATCCATATATTCTGATCTCAGTGTGATTTTGATACAAGTACCAGTCACCTACCCTATATTGTTTTGAGAGCTGTAGAATTTTCTTGATTTCATTATTGACTCTAGGAGGGGAAACTCCTGTTAACAAATTGGTTGTAGGGTGTACAAATAGGTCAATAAAATCATTATAGGAGTAAGGAGAATCAGAGGAATTATGGGTGATGGCAGACCAAAATATCACAGACCTAGGATTTCCTTTGGCATCAAGTTTCTGAACATGGAAAGGGAAACTTTCTGATTGGTAATAAATCATGAGATGATATATAATAGAAGAATATTTGAACACTTTTTCATTCTCAAATCTCATGAACTGATCATGGATTTTATCAGCAATGTAGGATGCAAAATCATACTTGACAGCAGGGGACTGTCCAGGGGTAAATATATACAACAATACTAGGGTTAATTGATCAACATATTCACTAGTATTGAAACCCATGATAAAGGATATCATATTCAGAATAAGCCTGCCCACATCAGTGAAAAAAGCATAACCATAGGGGGGAGGGCCTTTGGGCTGATGCTCTGGTAACATGAAGATTTGAAAAATGTGATTTATCTCTTCATGGGACAAATTGGCAGACTTTTCAAGTAATTCTCCCATGGACAGGGGAGTGAGGGCTTGACCAGGTTGAAATTGCAGCATTTCATTTATCAACTGAGTAGTGATTGGGGAAAGGATGTTTTGACTCAGGGACAAAACTGCTCTTTGATTGGGGTCATAGTTTGCATGGCAGTAATGAATTAACTTAGGAAAAATATGGACTGAGGGGAGAAGATACATGGGGAGATTGGATTCCCATAATCCAATAATATCAGAACCGTTTATAAAGTTATCTCTGCAGTGGCAAAAGGTTCGAAGAGGATTATCACTAAATTTATAAATTTGAAAATCTCTATCTGCTAGGGGCAGATAGTCTAAATCTCTGTGAGGGGCATTCAAAGGTGCGACGTTCAGAGCCATTGGAACCTCCATTTCTGGTTCTTGTGGATTCAGAAATGAATTTCGGGTTTTTGTGAAGAAAAAAACACAATTACAAGTTTTGGGAATGCAATTTACAATTCTAGGGATTGAACAAGACCAAATTGAACTCTGTTTCTGTCTTTCGTGTAGAATTTAAAACAAAAGCTAGGATTTCACAAAGTTTTAATGGGAATTGGGGTGAATACCTATTTTTTGGGAGATGAACAGTGATTAAACAGGTATAGGCTATGGCGTACGAACTCTGGATTACTGGTATGCAATTGTCTTCAGCAAAATACAGTTGATGGCGTTTGACAGTTTGTTTTTGAAATTCACTGCATGAGACTTTGGTCGTTCACAGAATAATGAAAATGACGCGGCCAAAATTGTTTTATTCACAAAGTCCAAAGGGTGACAGGGTTTTATTTATTTATTTAATGGATGACGTCAGCAGGTACGGAGGATGAATCACGGGAGGCAAGCGGTAAGCGGTTTCCACCGCACCGCTTTTGGGGAAAATTGGTTTTGGGCGGAGGGCGAGTGATTCCATAGAATGATTGACGCGTGGCATGGCACTATTTGAAAATCGCCGGGCCATCGTGCGTTATTGTTCGGACGCGGATGGCTAGCGATATCATTAATAACCGTTGATCTCAGATGGGTTGATCGAACGACGATGGGGACGTGGAAGTGACGGGGATTTAATATGGAGGGCCCGACGCAATTAAACGTTAATTAATCTCATCGGGGGGAATCTTATTGGCGGAGTTAATTAATTGTGAGGATTAATCAATTTGTTTATAAAAATGCAGGAAAGTGATCGGGAAATGATTTAACCAAGGTTATCGGTTAAGGGAGGTATTGGGGATTTTACAAAGGGTTTATAGTTTTAACCTTGGGAAAGGGAGTCGGGGATTAAAATACACAGGGGAAGAATTATTTTTGTATTAAAACACATAATAAAACATGTTTTAATTATTTTTTCAATATAATTTTATTATATGATAATTAAATCAAATTAATCTAATTACCATAGGGGGCGGAATTTAATATTACGATATATTTAGCCAAAGGGGGCATAAAGTAGGTTTTTTATTTAAACATGTGGGAATAAATAACTTTGGCTAAAATTTATTAATGGGTTTTTGGGGATATTATATAAAAAGGAGTTATATATAATAGGAGGTGGTTATTTTTGTAAGGATTTAATACATAAAATCAATGTTAATATGACAAGGGGACAATGTTAACTCAAAATACATTAATATAACTAAGAAAGTGAAGATTTAAAAGAAAATTGCATTATAATAACTTACTTAATCATTGGCCTATGGACTAGCCACATTAGAGTAATGCGTAAAGCTTTTCACAACAATAAAAGGAAAGGGTTATGGCTGAGTCAAATTTTATTGTTATTGACAGTGTAATTAAATGTATCTCAATGCTATGGTTTTGGCCTTTTTATTGGTTGAATTAGAGGACCCAATTGAAAATATTGGGGCTAAGTTGGTAAGGCAAGCTGCAACAAAGACAAATGATTTAGCTGGGGATGGAACCACAACATCTGTTGTTCTTTCACAGGCTTTAATAAGTGAGGGTGTAAAGGTAACTTTTTATCGATAGTACTGGATTAAGATCATCTATTCATTTTTGTAGGGTCTTATGGTGTTTGGTTTTTTAGTTTTGGTTTGGGCTTATTGAGTCTAAGATAGTTTTTGAGTGAAAAAATTGCTATCAGGTATTAAAAATTTTTGGTTCTTTTGTCAAAATTTATGAGCTTGTTAGGAAATACAAAACTGACAATGGTTGTATCTTAAATTAGTGGAAAATAATTTGAAATGAAACCTTTTTGTTTAGGTTGTTGCAGCAGGTGCAAACCCCGTTCAAATTACTAGGGGCATTGACAAGACAATAAAGGCCCTTGTTTTGGAACTCAAAATTTTGTCAAAGGAGGTAAATGCTTGCCTTTTGAGTAGGCTGGTTTTCCTTTTTGCTGATGGTTTGGTGTATCTAATTGAATTAGTTGCCTAAGGTATTTTTGGTTGCAAACTCCTTTTCATTTTTCATACGGTATTGGCCTTGTGGAATACATTTGATTGTGTGGTCTTGTTAGATCTACAACATTTGTAGTTGTTTATTCTTATGGCCGAGGTGCACTTTTATTATGGAAATAGTTGATGCAATATTGTCATTTAATCCTTGCTGAAGGGTAGCATGTTGAGAATTTTCTTGTGAAACATTTGGTATTCAAAATGACACTTGATCCTATACAACATCATGCACTTGACTTCAAAATTCATATTCAAAGTGTGCCAGACAATTCTTGCAAAATTTTCAAATATTTATGTTGTTTTAAACCATTATCTTTTTCATGTATTGGATGTTGAAAATGAGAAAAAGACTTTGGTATGAAACCAACTGGTGAATAATTTCCAGCAAAACAACCACTTCCAAGACATGATTTAGAAGTAGAACATATGTACTTATGAAGCATAGAAAGATATCCTTGATGAATTGTCAATGTTTGGCTAGGGTTATTTTTGGAAAAAATAACTCCTTATTCCTAGAATAGTGATCTTCAATACAAGTAAATTTCTTTCATGGACACTTCTGCCACTTGGCTTGTTGTTTATGTACTTTGAGCTCTACAAAAAAGATCTACAAAATTTGTCTATATAAATGACCACAAAAATGTAATACTTACCTTTATATTTTAGTAACCATGTAATAAAGTCTATTGATATATCTTCTAGTCTTTGAATATGTAAGTGGAATGGTTGAAGTAACCCTAGAGATTTTACTATCTCTCTTTTATTTATTATGCAAACCTGACCTTCTCTTACAAAATTTTGAATATCTTTCTTCATTCCTTCCAAAAATATATTTTTTGATTCTTTGAGATGTTTTAAGGAACCCTGCGTCCTACCATCAGAGAGACATGGGACTCCCTTAATATTTTTTTATTCAAATATGCTTGCGTGCATAAAAATATTCTACATTTGCACCAAAGGATATCTCTCTTTCACTCCCAATGCTCCATAGAGTTCATCCCATCCTTTATAAATTTTAGTTTTTGCTTAGTACTATTTTCATTTTTCCATTATGGCAAGCTTCTTCTAGCCACCTAGGAATAGAAAATGTAATTGGATATAAATTTGAGGCCTCTTCTATTTTAGAAAGAGCATCATGTACTAAATTTTCCTTACCTTTTTTGCAGATTATCTCAAAATTAAAACTTTGCATTTTTTCTCCTCATTTTTATTAATCTTCTAATGAAAATCATAGCTTCAAAAAATACTTTATGCTATCATGGTATATCTTGACTTTAAAGTACCTCCCAATGATATACTATGCCCATTTTTTATTGCATGTAATATTGCTTCCATTTATTTTTCATACGTAGATTTCACCAAATATTTTCTTTGAATTCCTTGCTTTTAAAAGCCAATGATATCCCTTATTGTGTTAATGTTACGTAAATTTCTTGTCCTAGTGCCTCACACTCTACTATGAATGTTTTACCAAAATTAGGTGCAACCGATGTTGGTGTAGAAGACATGGCATCCATTAAAAGAGAGAATACCAAAGTAGCCTCATCATTCCATATAAATGATATTTTCTTCAAGAGATATGTGAGTGGACTTGAAATGCATGCATAATTCTTAACAAATTATCAATAATATCATGTAAGTCTAAAAAGTCTTCTAAGAACCTTGATTTTCTTAGGAATAGGTCATTTTGTAATAGCTTGCATCTTTTGAGGCTCCAACTTCACTCCTTCCTTTAAAACAATATGAACCAAATACTCGAATTCTTATTTCCCAAAAGCACATTTGGATATTTTTACATAAAATGATTGTTCTCAATAATTTATATAACTTTTCCACATGTTTAGTGTGGTATTCCCATGATTTATTATAAATATGTGTATTATCAAAGAAAACCAACACAAGTTTTATAAGATGGGATCAAACAAAATTGTTCTTAAGTCAAGCCCTCCGGACTTCAAACGACGATAAACCATAATTCAAACCAAATTTGCGTTCCAAAATAGCCTGCTGACATTGGCCAATTTTGTGACGCGAAAACCAAATGAATTCCGCCCTAATATTTTTCGGGTCCGAAGTTGGGCTGGCGTACGGAGGGAGAGTTGTGACGCAAATTTCTTATCAAATTCGCCCTAATATTTTTTGGGTCAGGATTTCCACTGCGCGAGCGGCCCAAACAAAGATCCGCTCCAATCAATTTCTGCCACGTGTCCTCAATCAAAACTTGCCCTGCTCCCGGCTGCGGGTGCATTCGATGGCGTTTAAGGCGATGGGACATGGATGTGGCGATTTCATATCAATCGCATTAAGATTTAACACTGTTCAATTAAGTTTTCACATCAAATATGCATTAATTAATTTTTAACACTGTTCAAGATCGGACCTCGACTCCTATTAGCGATTCCGCATGCTCCAATATGATCCGGCCTTTGGCTCTCATTAATGATCAGAGATTAATTATGACGGGCGTCCTTTGATTGCATTGCAGTCGGGTCGATAAAATTTCATTTCTCTATGGTTTTTCAGACGAGCCGGTTGCTGGATTACACTGCCTACTCACTGTGACGAGAAGGAGAAGTGGCCAGCTGAACTGTTGCTTAGACCTTGCTACATATCTGCATTTCTCTTGGTTCTGTTTGTGTCTGTCTTCCTCTGTTTCTTGGAATTCCACTTCTCCGTCTCCTATTGTGCCCACTGCGCCTGAGACTGCACCCATGCCTCGTGTGCGTCAAAGGATGCGTTGCCGTAGGGGGTGCACTAGAGGTCAACCCCTGCGCGCTCCCTCCAGCCCCTCAACCGAGTCAACTTCCGACCAGTCCATTGATTGTTACGCAGGTCACTATCCAAATACTAGGAGTGGGCGGGGTCGGGTTGTAGGATCTGGCCACCGTATGGATTCCCCTGCTCCTCGTTTCCCCACCGCTAGTTCACCTTTTCCTACGACATGCACTGCACAATTTTCCTTTAATTGCTCTCTCAACCGCTCACGAATCACGGCTTTAGTCACTGTGGCTTTCCGTGAGGAGGCCCAAACGGAGGAAGAATGCACCTGTCCTGCAGGTCTGAGCTCGGAAAAAGCCAGCCAGCATTCGGGCCTTCAGGAGGGGAGTCGTGGCATGCATGTGGAGGTAGCACCTAGCAATCTTGGACCTTCCGAAGGATGGTGCCGAATCGTGGAGGAACCACCAGAGGAGTAGTTTGGTTAATTTGGTTTTCTTGCTTCGAAGGCCCACTTAATTGGGCATGTTTTAATTAGATTATATTACTGTGCTGGACCTCTATAATATTTTTGAATTTTGTAAATGTTCAAGACTGGTTTCCCCATATGAGGGCAGTCTTCTTAATTTTTTGATTTTTTAATGAAAAATTTGCCATGAGTCTAGGCAATGTTTTTGACTTCGGTGTAATTTTATTCCCACTGTTAATAGATTAACTTTACTTAGAATTCTCACATGATTAGCGTTTTTCTTGATCTGTTCAAGGATTTTGGGTACTTTAATTTGTATTTGGAACAATGGACGTCGGTACTCTATCTGTTGCTTTACTGTTCTACATACTACTATTTCACTTTATTATAGATGCCTCGGGCATATTTGAATGCTTTCTCAGATTGTCGATAATCTCCATGTGGACCGTTACTGGATTTTATATCATGTCCCTATATGTGACATGGGGTATTTTTCTATCATTGTCTGGGGTGGGACTTCCACTTTTCTGGATGGATATTTGGGTTCCAATCTTCAGATGTGAAAATGTAATGACTTCATGGACTATTTTACTTCATATAATATATTCAAAACAACGTTTTTTCTCTTGTGAAAAAAATGATTAATGTTTATCACTCTGCCTTCAAAACTAGTGATGCTGGTCTATGTTGCTGGTTTATTGATATGGTCTGATGGTCTTTTTATATTTTGGACATATCACACTCCTCACATGATTAGCGTTTTTCTTTGTTCAAGGATTTTTGGTACTTTAATTTGTATTTGGAACAATGGACGTCGGTACTCTATCTGTTGCTTTACTATTCTACATACTGCTATTTCACTTTCTTATAGATGCCTCGGGCATATTTGGATGCTTTCTCAGATTGTCGATAATCTCCATGTGGACCGTTATTGGGTTTTATATCAAGTCCCCGTATGTGACATGGGGTATTTTTCTATCACTGTTTGGGGTGGGACTTCCACTTTTCTGGATGGATATTTGGGTTCCAATCTTCAGATGTGAAAATGTAATGACTTCATGGACTGTTTTACTTCATATAGTATATTCAAAACAACATTTTTTCTCTTGTGAAAAAAAAATGATTAATGTTTATCACTCTGCCTTCAAAACTAGCGATGCTGGTCTATGTTGTTGGTTTATAGATATGGTCTGATGGTCTTTTTATATTTTGGACATATCACACTCCTCACATGATTAGCATTTTTCTCTGTTCAAGGATTTTGGGTACTTTAATTTTTATTTGGAACAATGGACGTCGGTACTCTATCTGTTGCTTTACTATTCTACATACTGCTATTTCACATTCTTATAGATGCCTCGGGCATATTTGGATGCTTTCTCAGATTGTCGATAATCTCCATCTGGACCGTTACTGGGTTTTATATCATGTCCTTGTATGTGACATGGGGTATTTTCTATCGTTTTCTGGGGTGTGACTTCCACTTTTCTGGATGGATATTTGGGTTCCAATATTCAGATGTGAAAATGTAATGACTTCATGGATTGTTTTACTTCATATAATATATTCAAAATAGCATTTTTTCTCTTGTGAAAAAAAAATGATTAATGTTTATCACTCTGCCTTCAAAACTAGTGATGCTGGTCTATGTTGCTGGTTTATTGATATGGTCTGATGGTCTTTTTATATTTTGGACATATCACACTCCTCACATGATTAACATTTTTCTCTGTTCAAGGATTTTGGGTACTTTAATTTGTATTTGGAACAATGGACGTCGGTACTCTATCTGTTGCTTTACTATTCTACATACTGCTATTTCACTTTCTTATAGATGCCTCGGGCATATTTGGATGCTTTCTCAGATTGTCGATAATCTCCATGTGGACCATTACCGGGTTTTATATCATGTCCCTGTATGTGACATGGGGTATTTTTCTATCATTGTCTGGGGTGGGACTTCCACTTTTCTGGATGGATATTTGGGTTCCAATCTTGAGATGTGAAAATGTAATGACTTCATGGACTGTTTTACTTCATATAATATATTCAAAACAGCGTTTTTTCTCTTGTGAAAAAAAAAATGATTGTTTATAGTCGAAGTGCTGTGGGGTGGTTTATTATATTAATATTTCACGGTCATTGGAACGCCCACAATTCAAAACAAATATTGGAGATTTACTGTCCTGTTTTAAAGTTTCATTTTTTTTTTTTAAATTGAACCCGCCGTCGGTATACCGACGCTTGTAAGCGTCGGAATTGCGACAGCTTAAACACGTCGGAAGAGCAACAGTATAAAAACGTCGGACGAGCAACGTTCAAAACGTCGGAAGAGCGACAGCATAAAAATGTCGGACGAGCGACGTTCAAAACATCGGACCACATTTTGTTGGAATTGCGACAGTTTACAAACGTCGAAAGAGTGACGTTCAAAACGTCAGACCACATTTCGTCGGAATTGTGATAGTTTACAAACGTCGGAAGAGCAACGTCCAAAACGTCGGACCACATTTCATCGGAATTGCGACAGTTTACAAACATTGGAAGAGCGACATTCAAAACGTCGGACCACATTTCATCAGAAGTGTGACAGTTTACAAACGTCGGAAGCAGGACAGTTTGGGAAACGTCGGAAGAGCGACGCCTATTTGGAAGCAACGGAAAAGGTGTTGGTAATGCGACACTTTTTAAGTGCGTCGGAATTGCGACAACACAGTAAACCATGGTTTTCCCGTCCTTGAACTGTCGCTCTTGCGACGACTATGTGTCGGAATAGCGACGAATTGGCCGTCGGAAATTCCGCCAAATTTTGTAGTGTTGGTTTGAATAATGATCTGTTTGTCTCTAAGTGGTCCCTAATATGAACTAGCAACACAGGCCAATCCATTTGCAAGTATGTTTTGACTTCTAGGACAAACAACAGCTCATACTCTACAAATTTTTTCAACACATCCATGGCATCATTCCTATATGCCCTTAATCTAGGATGTTTGGCAGTGTACTCTCCATTTACTTGTTTGATGACTAGTTATGAGTCCCCATGAACAACTATCCTCTTAGCTCCTATTTTTTTCAATAGATGCAATCCTAAGAGGAGAGCTTCATACTCTGATATGTTGTTTGTGCATTTAAAGTTTAGCTTGAAGGCATGACTCTCAGCATAATTATTTTCAGTATTGTGCAACCATACCCTAGCGCCTGCATTATTTTTAGTGCAAGACCCATCCAAGTTCATGTTCCATAAGGGATTGTTAGTAGATTTGTTATCAGTTTCAGCCTTAATTTCTTCTTGTTCACCATCACATTGTTCTCTGAGGTCAGCACCATGTTGTGCTATGTTTTGTTCTTTAGGACCTTCATGGAGTTTAGAGTGATGGGTAATCTGTTGTTTGCAGTCTTGGATTTTTTTACTCTAGTTTTTTAATTCAAAACACTGTTCGAATGTTTCTCCCTTGTTTTCCTCTGTATCTAGAGTTTCCATTATGTTTAGATTTGTGGGTTCTACTCTGTTGTTTGAATCTTTGTTCACTAGCTCTTCCTCATCAGTAAACTCATCATTATAAAGGATAAAAGAGTCTAGGTATGTATGGACAGAGTAAAGAGGGGGATTCTCTGGTTTCTCTGGGCTGCTTACCATGAATTTCATGTCTGCTTCCCTATATAGTCTTCTAAGCTAGCTGAAGACAGGGATTGTGGCATATGTCATGTCCATCTGCATTGTACCTTGTAGCTTGGTACCCCATGATCTTGATAGCAACATGACATATTTAGGGGGTACATCAGCTACTACAACATCCATTACCATGCACTTGGCTGGGATTTGGGTGAATTTCACACAGAGAACCTTTATTAGGCCCAAACACTTCACTCTTCTAGAGTCAAAAGAATATAAATCCTTATAAGGTCTGGTTATCTCTAGGCCTAATTTTTCCATGATCACTTTGGGCATGAGATTGTGTGAAGCCCCTGAATCATGCATAACGTTATGTAGGATTTTTTCATGGATATTTAGACTGACATAGAAAGGAGGCACTACTCCTTCCTGAAATTTCCCTTCAATTTTGGGGCCAAACAAGAGAGCTGGTTGATCATCATTTAAGTTGACAGAGTCATTGTTTTCTCCTAAGCTTAAGGCTTTCAAAATTTGACATTTATATAAATCTTGGGTGGCCAATTCAGTGAGAGGGACAAAAATCTTGATTTTGGCAATCTCACTCTCTAAATTGAAAGGGAACTGACCCTTTGAAAGGTTCAATTCTGTCTTGTTGGTCACTGTTTTATTGGTAAAATTAGCTTGCTGATTTTCACTACGTACATTGGTTGAGACTATTTTTTTAGGAGCATTAGCTGCAATGCTAGCGCTGCTAGTTTATTGACTTGATTTATCAATGGTTTGGATTTCTTTGTTCTTGTGTTTGCCAGAACTCTCAACTGCTATTTTTTTTCTTTCAACAGTCCCTTTAGGAGTCTTTTCAGGCCTTTTCTTAATAGAGATTTTAGAAGTTTTTGGTTTGGAATTATCTAGGCTTTTTTTACTCCTAAGATCATATTGTTCTCGGACCTGCATGATGGCATTCTTCAATCCTAACCTATAATCCTTCCTCATCTCAATGTGTGCATGAGGTCTGGCTATCTTCTGTGGAAAAGGTGAGATCTTGGTTATCCACTTCCACCATGTTTATGGTAGTTCCCTCTAACTCTTCTATTATTCCCTCATCCTCATCAAGGAAATTTTCTTGGAATGGGGGTATGATTTGCCGATCAGAATCCCTTTGCCTATTTGGGGGAGTGTTTCTCCTAAAGTTTTGGTTCTGGTTTTGAGTTTGGTTTATATTCTGATTATTGACTTGGACAACCATTTTCTCCATCATTATTTCTATCCTTTCCATGTTTTTGTCTATATTATCAAATTTGGGATCATATGTAGAAGCTGTGGTGTCCTCCCTATAGGTTACCTTCTTTTCAACCCTCATCCTAGCTCTTTTTTCAATTAAGTTTGCTTCCACACTCACAGCTCCTTTCTGCATATCTTCTAGAGTTGTATAGTCTCTCTCCCTTAGTTGGTAGGCCATGTCAGCATCGAATCCTTCAGGATATTTTACTAATGCCATTCCTTGGGGAGGTTTCATGTGGGGTGGAAGAGCATTGTAGGCACTATTAAACCTGGTGGAGTAATCATGAACACTCTCCCCCTAATTTCTTTTGAGATTTTTATACTCTGCTAGTATCTGTAAAGGATTGCTTTTGATTTCCCATTTTTTTATGAAAGTATGATGTAAAGAGGCAAGGTCATTGATGTTATTAGGAGCTAGGCTTTTAAACCACTTTTTTACTTCTCCTCCTAAACTTTGGGCAAAGATTCTCATCTTAATCATTTCATCTTCTATTTCCATGTAATAAAAAGTATCTTCCATCCTATCTACATGTTGTTGAGCTGTGGTAGATTCTTTTCAAGTGGAATAGGGAATTTTAGACTGATAGTCATTGGGTAAAGGAGCCAAAGGCTCTGGTAATAGTAGGGGGGCATACCATGCTGCCATGATAGTGTTTTGTGGAGAGAAAGGAGTGGCTTGAATAGTAGGTATGTGAATGACAAAAATGCTTGGACCAGCAACAAACTGTTGAGCAGATCTAGGGTGAGAGAGACCCAAGTTATGAATGAAATGTATATCAGGAGGTGTGGATGGAGGTGTTTCTCTGTCACCAATATGTTGACCACACTGTGGTGATGAACTTGAAGGCTCAAATTCTATCCGATCTATACTATTAAAGGAATTAGTTCTTGGTAAATCACTTGGTAAGTCTAAGTCAAATTGAGTATCTGATAGAGCTGCAAATTTTTCAGGTGTTGAGTTAGCTCTATGAGTGGGTCTGATAATAGTTGGATCCCTAGGTGTGGGAGATTTCCTAAGAATGCTCTCTGGATTGTCAACTATTTCAGGAGGATTTGGATTAGGATAAGCTCTGGTATGGATTTTTCTTGAAGCCAATATGTTAGTATTTAATCAAAGAAGCTTAATCCTATGTGTTTCCTTTAATATGGATGATGTTGTGATGAAACTGGTCTCCCAGTGGAGCCTTGTGAAAAAAAAGATAATCAACAAGCCTACTGATCACCAGTGGAGTCTTTTGGTCATTTAGGAACTGTGGAGTCGCCAGGTGGAGAGTTTAAAGTGTTTAGATGCAGGTTGTTGTCCACCATCAACAATTTCTACCAAACCAAGCCTAATTGGTCTTCTTTGAGTTCTTAGAGATGTTTTAAGGAGTGTTTTACTCAAAGTTCCCCAGCGGAGTTGCCATTATGTTGTGGTTCCTGTGATTTGGCAGATTTGGCAATACCAAATGACAAGACAACATCAAACCACTTTGGGATCTCAGGATCTAGCCCTCCTAGATCCAGAGAGGGATCTCTTTATAAAGGCAAAGAAATGTATATCTTTGAAGTTAAATTTGAGGTATTAGGCTAGTTATAGGGCACAAGGGTTTGTGATTTTGTTTGTTTGGTTGGGAAACATTTAAGAAGGGTTCAATGTAAGGTAAAGGAATGAGTAGAGAAGGATTTTTGGAAATTGGGGAGATAATTCAAAGAAAACACAAGTCCATTGGGCAATGGGGTCATAAAAGGGTTTACTTGCAATTCAAATATCCAAGGCTTTCAATGGGCTAGTCATCTATATCAGAGGATCTCTTAAGATGATAGTATGGGATGAAACAATAAGGAAATGAATAGAATGACAAGGAAAACCTTCCAAGGTGACCACTTAGGAGTAAATATAAGGACAGGGAATGCCTTAACCTCTATGATCAAAACTCCTAATGAGGCTAACTCTGAAGACAACAATCCAGTGGTCTTCCTGACTACTTTTAGACAATGGAAAAAATTTAATTTTAACACAGAGTGAAGTCTAAGATCGGAGAAAGAATTTTAAATTTCTCTGCTTTTGACATTCAACTCAAAGGGATCTTAGAAAGGCTAACTATTGGAAAAGGAACCTAGTGAGACAGGGCTAACTCTAAACCTCCCAGTTTCCCAATTCTTTCAGCTGAAACCAAGCAAGAACATCCAATAAAAAAACTCTAAATTCACACATCAGTAAGAATGGACAAACCAACTTCCATACTAGTTAAATTATGTTGAATTTGTTCTTAGATACACAATTAGCAGAAAACATTAAAGATAAGAAAGTGCGGGAAGAATTAGGGTACTTGCAGCAGTATATCCTAAGCTAAAATTACTGATTCTTATCAGAGAAAGTGAAACATGATTTATAATAGAGGGAAAACAATAAAAAAGAGAGAAAACATCACCACTGATTCAGATCAGGATCCAATGAACATGCTTGTCATATTAGAAGAGAAAAACCAGTCACATACATTCTTGTCCAATAGCTTGATATTATTTATAAATCATCTCCCAGCCTAATTACAACTACTTCTCACATAACTCTAACTCAGTGAAACAACTTACAATCAGTCAACAACAACCCTTACAATGTATTTCTCATGAGTTCTTATAGGTGAGAGAGTGATAGTAGTGGTAGATAGAACTTAAATGAAATATTAAAATAGAGGGAAAAGTGTCTTTGAAGCCCATTCTTCTTTAATATATTTACATTAACTTTCAGTACTCTTTGGATGAAATGGGGATCTTCGTCAGTTTGATAATAACTCCAAGGGTATGTTCTTGGATGTATTTTCTTGACAGTGGTACTCTGTTTGTACTTTGAGACAACAAAGGGTGAAGATTTTCCTTTCAGGTCTTCCATGCTTTGTAACCAATGCACTGACAATTCTAGGAGCTTTTTGTCAAAATAATAACTGTTATGAGCTCGATGTGGAATAGATAGTGCTGTGGGAACTTGTCCTTCTTAGGAAAATAACATTCTGCTGATATGAAAGCACTGATATAGCTTCTCTATGTGCTTTAGGCTTCATTAAGTCTTCTTGATCTTTCTTATGGTCTTCATCTGGGTCTTGTGTGCTTGTAACTGTGGATTAAGCCTTAAAAATAATAAATTGATCCCTTTAATCTTCTTCTGATCCATTTTAATCTTTTTCTAACATGTTTATGTGCATTTCCAGGTTACAGAGGTGTTGGAAGGTTTATGTCTAGGTTTATAACCCGATCTTCAATGAAAAACATGCTATCCACCTTCTCAGGTGTTTTCCGCTGCTACCTTTGGCTCTGGAACTAGTATTTTGTGCTCTATATTACCATAACCATGATTGTGGAGACAGTGTAAACTCATGGCCCTTTGACACCTACAAAACATGATCAACACATTAATAAAACCAATGGGAGTGAGGGAGGACTATTTTTGAGGCTCTCGAGGATGGAGGAGCAGTAACGAAAATGGTGGATGCAACGGAAAAATGGCTGAAAAACATGGCATAATGGCGAAAAACTGGTCTGATGGGAGCTTGGGGCAAGGTGAGTTTTGGACTGTTGGATTAGATCCAACAACAGAGATCTACAGTGGAGATTCATCGATAAGGTTGTTTGGATGATGGATGAATGAAAAAGGGATGGAGATGAGGTTATATCTGAGCCATTAGATTAGGACCATAGATGGCGGAGATTGTTTGAAAAAATTATTTGGGAGGTTTAGATGAATGGAGAGTGAACGAGAGAGAGATTAAAAGAGAGCCGATCGATCTGAATAATTGACGGTGGGGATCTGTGGGTGGAGTCATTAGGGGAACAGATGGGGAGCAATGAAAATATATCTCGATATGATGTGGGCCGTTAGATTAGGATGATCTACGGCTGTGATTAAAAGTAAAATGATGTTGCGGAGCATGGTATGGCGGAAACAGGAGTGGTTTTTGCAAAATTTTTGAGGGGTAAGCGGTATCCACAAAAAAAACGTGATTCCACTCAGCCCCTAACACGTGGAAATCCAAAACCGCCCATTTCGCATTTTTTTTCAGCGTTAACTCGTGGGCATAAAAATTTTGCGAAAAAGAATTTCAGTTGTCGGATCATGATGAGTTGTTCGGACGGTGCGAAATAAATGCGAGGGTAGGTGAGATGCGCATACGGAAGGTGGGCCATCAGGTTTACTTCTGACTGTAGTATTTCAGATTTGGATGGCTACAATCTATTGTTGGGGTAGAGGTATGTTGGGTGGATGGGCTAAGTGCGACGCAATCTGGGCCATTGGTTCTTGTGGATTCAACGGTCCAGATTCGTCTAAAAAAATTTTAAGTTTGGGGAGGCTGGTGGAATGGATGGAATGGTGATTTCCCGAAGGCCGTTGATCTATGGAGATCGACAGTTCTCGTCAACTCAAATCACAATGTCGGGGAATGATAAAACAAAAGGAAAAAAAGGGTTCAGGTAAGGTTTTTATTGGGGTTTTTTGGCCTTTGAGCACTTGATTACCGAACTTTAGGTCCCATGGAGAAGGGGCTAAAGGGAATAAGCCCGCAGGGATAAGAAACTTATAATGGAGCGGAAAACTGTTTTTAAAAGGAAAAAGGTTTTTAACGCAGAAACTTGTGTTTTAAGTGCCCGGTTGCGGGACTATAGTCACATGAGGTAGAAAGACTAAAGAACATAATCCCTTGGGGGGTTAAATATATTATAATGTAAAAAGGTTGTTTTAGGCCCAAAATCATTGCTTTTTAAGCCAAATGAGGGGTTCCGGTAGGCAAAAAAGAAGATTTTAAAACCAAATAAAGGGTAATATGAGGTTTAAAAAAGGTTTTACGATGAGATGAAGTGAACTGAAGGGGTTTTGGAGGAATTTTGTGAAGGGAAAAAGGGTGACAAATGGGGGATGAAATGGAGCAAATGGAGGCCTTTTTTAAGTAGTCTCTTTCACAAAATAGTATGGCTTTTCAATGGAAACAACAGTGAAGATCTCTTCAAAGGATAGAAGGTACATGGAGGCTTCAAGAATGATATATTTTCAAGGGAAATGTTTCTCTTGAAGACTTAGAAACATACTTAGCCACCTGTTTGCTATGCCAAAATTTTATAGGTGGCTAACAGAATTGAAATCGGGTTACCACCAAGTCCCAATAGAACCAGCTAAAATATGGAATACTACTTTCAAGTCCAAGGAGACTCTTTTTGAATGGTTTTTCATGCCTTTTGGTTTGATGAATGCCCCAACAAATTTCATGAGGCTTATGGATGATATATTTGTGGCATTTTGGCAATTATTTTATGGTCTTATATTTGGATGATATCCTCATCTTCAACAAGATTTGGGCAGAAAATTTGCAGGATATGCAGCAGGTCCTTCACACTATGTGGTAGCACAAGCTATGTGCTAACTTGGAAAAATGTTCCTTCTACATGAAAAAGGTCCAATATTAAGGCTACATTATTTATGAGCAAGGTGTGCATGTGGATCCAACCAAGATCCAATTCATTTTGGATTGACCAAACCCTACAACTCTAATAAAGCTTTGTAGCTTCTTCGCCCCTCTTAACGTCTACCAATGTTTCTTGTTGTGGTTCTCTTATATTGCTTGACCCTTAACTCAAGTGACAAAGGGAGGATCGAAAGAAAATACTTTTTGGTTTGAGTCACAACATAAGGTATTTGATGATCTAAAAAATCGCCTTTTCTCTGCACCAATTCTCACCCTACCAACCTTGTAACAACTATTTTAGATTGAGATAGATGCCTCTGACTATGGTATCAGTGTAGTCCTCACTCAACAAGGACATCTTGTGGCCTATCACAATAAAAAACTCTCTAATATTGTTTGCATATACCCCACCTATGATAAGGAGATGTACTCCATCATGCAGGATTATCGAAAATGGAAGCATTATATTCTAGGGAAGGAGACAATCCCCTACACTTATGACATGCCTCTAAAATTTATGCAGACACAAGGGAAGTTACAGAATGGACGCCATCAGAAATGGTCCACATACTTTCGAAACTTCCATTTAAACAACAAATATAAGACGGTAGCATGAATCATTTTGTAGAGTGCCTCAACCAACCCGAAATTGTTTCACTAATCAAAGTTCTTAACTCTTGTGGTCATGAGACTTCTATGTGGCCATAGTTAGACAACAATGAATCGCAATTTGCTACCACACACTAGATTTTGATGGTGTTAGCACTAGTTTTAATTCCTTTGAAATTTGACCTCTCTGTCATTTTATTTTGCCTCTCGCTCCTTATTCTTCATTTTTCCAAATTCTAAATTCCAACACAAAAGCAGCTCTGCCCCCCGCAACCAACCTTTAATATATATCATATATTACATATATGATATCATATATATTTTCTACACTTAATCATACTGAAACCCTTACCTTTTCATCGCAATCAACATTTCACATATCCAACTTATTACATATCACAATTTTCATCTCCTAAAAACCCTCCAAAATGAGATTTACGGGATTGCTAGGACCCATCATTTCCTTTTGGTGCGCTTTATAAACTTGCGATATATGTTATAATTTATTTATAATAGGATTCAGGCAGTTACTTACCTTTTCACATTTCAAGGTCGCAACATTACTTACCTTTTCCATTCACCTCCGCCTTTCCTTTTTCCCGATTGCAATATAAAGTGGGACCCTTTCCCTGCCACGTCACCCTTTCCCCATCGTCCATCGCACATCGCAATCAGTAATTTTTATGTTTATTATTAAATATATCACAAGTTAAGTATTTTATGTTGTGATTCAATGTTTTTGGGCGAAGAAATGAGGTAAATCTACGAAATTGCGACATTGCGATCCGTCATGTCTCCCATTGCCACCGCTAACTCCCGATTGCAATATCTGTAGGGCCCGTTGTTGCATTGCTTGTCACATCTGCGTTAACTGTCTGAAACCTTATCCCCCATCTCTGCATACTTGTTCGACTCCATTTCTCCGTGTTGCCAAACCACATCTTATCGCATCACAACTTTACTTGTTTTACCATATTGCAAACCTATATCCTTTACCGAATGTGATATGTGATGGAACCTATATCCGACTCTTGGCCACTTCGGCACTTACCCAACTTATCTTGTGAATTAGTCTGGGTCATCAATCTTCGCTTTAGACTTTGTGAATTAATCTACACCATCCATGGTTCTCCTTCCAGAAATCTTCTTAAGGTTTTTCTGCCTTAATCTTTTCTCTGCTTTCGACTGTCACCACTTGTAACTTCATCTTCTCTACTCACTACTCCCATTTCTCATAAAAACCATTACTATGAGCAACTAGCCTTCTTGATAACGGTACCAGTAAATGGTCCAGACAGTCTTGTCCACATGAGGAGATTGCCTACTGAGCAACTTGAAATATTCTTAAGCAAATTCTGCCCCTTTATTGGTATTGACAGAAACATCATGGTACGCCAAAGGATGGTTTATGCTTATTTTAGTATATATGGATTCTTCTCAGTGGCAACGTTCTTTTATGCAATATTTCCAGCTTTATTTTTGTTAAGTGGAAAATTAGTCCTTCTCGTGATTTCAGAGCCTGCCTTGACAATTGTAGTTTCACTGTTCATTTCAATCTATGGTTTTAAGTTGTTCGAATTTCTATGCAATGGCAGTTCTATTAGAGAATGCTGGAATAGCCAAAGGATGCGGCTGATCCAGTATTTATCTCCATTGTTATCACAATAGGTAGCTATTTTCCCATAAATTTGAATGCAACAGATTTAGGGGTTGGTTAGATGGTAGATTTGACTCAGATTCCAAGGAAAAGCATAAGTAGTATTTCATCGAATACGTTCCAGATTTTAAGGGAATAATTGGTGCAGGTGGCAGTCATTTCCTAATTTCTTGCAGCAGTGAAGATAGTTAGGGTAGGTGGCAGAAAGAATCTTATGTGTCAGTCAAATTCTCTCATGCTTCAGATTTCTAAGCCTCGAATCATTCAATAGTTCTAAATCTATGCAACAGCTTGATTTTTTTAATATTTTTAGTTTGTTTTATTTAATTTCATTCCTAAAATTTAGCAGCAAATTTTTTTGTGCAACTCTATTTAAGAGTTGAGTTTTATGTAATAAAGGGGGAAGTAGATGGTTGGTGGCACAGGGCCTAGTGCCCTAGCCCTGTTTCTGATCCTCATTCTATTCCTGAAGTTGTGTATTGTTGAACACATAATATATTCCAGTTACACTCTTTAGGATTCACAAAATCATATGGTGTGTGTATTGTTTTCTCTTCTATTTTTACATACTTTATCTGCCTTTCCATATTTATCATAAAATTTCTATCTTACGTTTTTATAAGTCTTGTGAACCTCCAAGTCACATGGATATGTTTTTGTAAGTCTTGTTCCAAGCTCTCCTAATGCGGTATGAATTGAAGATTGATCATAAGCATTCCTTGAGGTGGAATTAAACCCAGTTTCATGTTTTTATAAGTCTTTTGATCTATCATGCATGTTAATCTATTTTTGTCAATCTTGATTCACTAAGAATTCCTGATTCATGAGGTCATGTTAGTCAGAAGCATTCCTTCTAATGGGATTCTTTAAATGTAAAGTGAGATTCTTGTAAGTATTTTAAAAGCATTCTTTCACTATACATTTCAAATATGGAATTTGCGTCATTTTTTCCTCCTAACAGTGGATTTTTTTCCTACATACCCACTGTATTTCTCCCATTCTTCTAATCATTTAACTACAATTTTTTCTACCACATCATATATACTAGTGCCCTCATCAATGTCAGAGATTTTTTATCTGTTCAACCTTCCTTTCAAAGTACTTGAGATCCAACCACTTTCAAAAAAACCCAATCAAATCATAAGAAATAGCTCTCGAGCTTAAGATGTGTCTGGTAAGGCGCTTGATGCAGTCCAAGTGTTGATTCCAACACTAACATATTTTGGTGCTTTTTCCGAGAGACAAAGTCCTTGAAATGAAGTATTCTCCTAAGTCTCTTGTTTTAATTGTTGAAGATAGATTTTTGAAGGTGAACAGGAATTGATAACTTGAAGGGAACTGTAGTTTTTCACCTGGCGACTCTGTCATTCTAGATCCAGTGGTGACTTCACAAGGATGTAGAGACCAGATTTTCGGTGGAATTTTTGGATAAACAAATACACCTTTCGGAATTTTGAAAGGGACGTCATTGCAGAGGTATAATTTAATGTGTTTCCTCATTCAGTAGCAGATTATTTGGAGTTTTCTTATAGTGCATACATTCAATGCTCTATGAGTATCCCACGTTGTGATTATTTTCATCATGAGCTGCACTATGTTATGATATGGATTCTTTCAGTTTTACTCTTAAGATTTAGAATCCATATGAGGTTTTTTTCAGCTATTTGAATGGTTGTACGACAAGTTCCATATTGCATGAATATTTCCATTCAAATCAAATTAGAAGTAGAGGAATGAATAAGCTTGTTGTTTTGAGCATTTTTTTTTCAGAAAGAGAGATTTTAGTTTTCAGTTTGAATCTAGTTTCAGTTTGGAGAAATAAGTTGCAAAATTGAAATGATTATTTTGACTCCATTACCCAATGGCTAGGCATGCTGGGTTTTTTTTTTTCTAATGAGCAGGATCACTGGTTGGAGAAATAAGAGCTAGATAAGGCACTAGAACTATGGTTCTTAATAGCCTGCAAGGGGTATATCATCCCCAATTAGAGCCACTATTATCATTGGTTTGATTCCTTTGAAATTTTCCCTCTCCATCATTTTATTTGGCCTCTAGCTCCTTATGCTTCATTTTTCCAAATGCTAAATTTCAATGCAAAAGAAGCTCTGCCCCCCACATCAAACCTTTAATATATATCATATATTACATATATGATATCATATATATTTTCTGCACTTAATCGTACTTAAACCCTTACCATTTCATTGCAATCGATGTTTCACAGATCCAAACTTATTACATATCACAATCGTCGTCTCCTAAAAACCCTCTGAAATGTGATTTGCGGTATTGCTGGGACCCATCATTTTCTTTTGGTTCACTTCATAAACTTTCAATATATGTTATAATTTCTTTATAATAGGATTTGGGCAGTTACTTACTTTTTCGTATCGAAAGATTGCAACATTATTTACCTTTTCCATTCACCTCTGCCTTTTCTTTTTCCTGATTGCGATATAAAGTGGGACCCTTTACCTGCCACATCACCCTTTCCCAACCGCCCATCGCACATCGCAATCGGCAATTTTTATGTTTATTATTAAATATATTGCAAGTTAAGTATTTTATGTCGTGATGTGATGAGGTAAATATGTGAAATTGGGATATTGTGATCCACCATATCTCCCATTTCCGCCGCTAACTCCCTATTGTGATATTTGCAGGGCTCAGCATTGCGTCGCCTATCCCATATGTATTAACTGTCTGACACCTTACCTACCATCTCCGCATACGTATTCCGCTCCATTGCTCCACGTTTCCAAACCACATCTTATCGCATCACAAATTTACTTGTTTAACCATATTGCAAACTTATATCCTTTCCCGAATGCGATATGAGATGCAACCTATGTCCGACACGTGGCCACTTTGGCACTTACCCAACTTATCTTGCGCAGTAATCCAGGTCATCAATCTTCACTCTGGACTTTATGAATTAATCTACACCATCCATGGTTCTCCTTCTGGAAATCTTCTTGAGGGTTTTTTTCCTTAATCTTTTTTCCGCTTTCGACTAGCACCGCTTGTAACTTTGTTTTCTCTACTCGCTACTCCCATTTATCATAACAACCATTACTCTGAGTAGCTATCCTTCTTGAGAACGGTACCATTAAATGGTCCAGACAGTCTTACGCACATGAAGAGATTGCCTATTAAGCAGCTTGAAATATTCTTAAGAAAATTTTTCCCCTTTCTTGGTATTGACAGAAACATCATGGTACGTCAGAGAATGGTTTATGCTCATTTCAGTCTATGTCGATTATTCTCAGCAGAAACATTATTTTATGTAATATTTCCATATTTATTTCTGTTAAGTGGCAAATCGGTCCTTCCCGTGATTTTAGAGCCTGCCTTGACAATTGCAGTTGCATTTTTCATTTCAATATATGGTTTTAATTTGTTCGAATTTCTTTGCATTGGTGGTTCTATTAGAGAATGGTGGAATAACAAAAGGATGTGTGGCTGATCCAGTATTTATCTCCATTGTTATCCTAGCAGGTAGCTATTTTCCAAGAAATTTGAATGCAGCAGATTTAGGGGTTGGTTAGGTGGCAGATTTGACCCATATTCCAAGGAAGAACATAAGTATCAGTTTATTGAATAATTTCCAAATTTTAAGGGAATAATTGGTGCAAGTGGCAGTCATTTCCACATTTCTTGCAGTAGTGAAGATAGTTAGGGAAGGTGGTAGAAATAATCTTATGTGGTAGTCAAACACTCTCATGCTTCAAATTTCTAAGCCTTGAATTATTCATCAATTCTAAATTTATGCAATAGTTTGATTTGTTTACTATTTTTAGTTTGTTTGATTTAATTTCATTCCTAAAATTTAGCAGCAGTTTGTTTTGTGCAACTCTATTTAAGATTTGAGTTTTATGTAATAACGGGGGGAGGAGATGGCTGGTGGCACAGGGCCTAGTTCCTCGGCCCTATTGTTGATCCTCATGCTATTCCTGAAGCTGTGTATTGTTCAACACATAATATATTCCAGTTACACTCTTGAGGATTCACAAAATCATATGGTGTGTGTATTGTTTTCCCTTCTATTTTTACATACTTTATCTGCCTTTCCAGATTTATCATAAAATTCATATCTTATGTTTTTATAATTATTGTGAACCTCCAAGTCATATGGATCTCTTTTTGTAAGTATTGTTCAAAAATTTCCTAATGCAATATGAATTGAAGATTTTTCATAAGCATTCCTTGAGGTGGAATTAAACCTTATTTCATGTTTTTATAAGTCTTTTAATCTAACATAAATGTTAATCTGTTTTTTTCAGTCGTGATTCACCAAAAATTCATGATTCATGAGGTCATGTTAGTCAGAAACATTCCTTGTAATGGGATTCTTTAAATGTAAAGTGAGATTCTTGTAATTCTTTTAAAATAATTATTTCACTATACATTTCTAATCTGGAATTTATGTCATTTTTTCCCCCCAGCAGTGGATTTTTGTCCTACATACCCATTGTCTTTCTCCCATTCTTCTAATCGTTTAACTAAAAAATTTTCTACCACATCATATATACTAGTGCCCTCATATGTGTCAGAGCTTTTTTATCTCTTCAACGTTCCTTTCAGAGTACTTGAGATCCAACCACTTTCCAAAAACCCCAATCAAATCATAAGAAATAGCTCTCAAGCTTAAGATGTGTCTGGTCGGGCGCTTGATGCAGTCCAAGTGCTGATTCCAATGCTAACAGATGGAAGGAAAGAAAGTGTAGAAATATCTAAATAGATTCAATTGATCTTGTAATTTACTACAACAAAATATTGAAACAATTCTACAAACTGTGGAAACCAAGTACGATCGCATAATCACATGAACAATAAAGATAAATAATATCAATCGCACAACAAAAATATTTATCTGGGGAAAGCCTCAACTAAAAACCCTACTATTTGTATATTGCATAAAGTCAAGAACATGAAAAAATACATTGATATTTCCCTTCCTGAGAAACCTTTGCACTATCTCTGATTGTCTCACACTGATCTAAGAAATTTTGGTCCAATATTTAACCACTTCCTTGCCTCTACCTGACTAGCCTTTCTCACACATTCCTAGGCTAATTGATCCCCTATTAATTAGGAAATTCCCATCAATAGATTATGCAATAAATCCAAGGCATCCTAATGACATCATGCATTACCTATATAATTTTCTAATTATACAACTGATAGTTCTCTTCCCTTTAACTCCAATCTCAACTGGGCCTTCCTTAGAACTGGCATGCAACAACTATTTATAGTGAATTATTAGTTATCTGAATAATCACTGCATGTGAATTAAATCAGATTTAATTCACTAGACCTATCACTGGCTCATCTCTCATTTAGAACTAGTTAAATTGATTTTAACTCAAGTAATTGAGTTAACTAATTACAACTCAAAATAAATTACAATTGGACCCCCTAAAAGTTAGGGAGAATCTACATGCCTCGATTTTCACCCTCAACTCTAATTGAATAAGCTAACTAAGTCTAGCTAACTCATTTAACTCATAAAAGTTGTCATAAGATGTGGAATTAAAAATTACTTCTAATTTAATTAACAGAAAATTAAATTAGAAGCCCCATGGGTGCCATTTTCAATATTTCTTGTTGCCAATTTCAACAGCAAGTTTCATACTTCCAACTCTAGGATGCATTGTTGTGCTACCTCGACCACCTTTGTGTTCCTTCAAGTGAGCATGCGAAGTTGATTTTGGAAGCACATTATAATCAGGAGGCAAGTCACTTTGGTGTGGAGAAGCCCTTAGTAGTACTTCAACAATATTTCTATTGGCCAAATATTTGACAGGATGTTTAGCGGTATATCATATTATGCATTGCTCATGCGATTGCTCAACCAATAATCAAAAAGTAGGGTTGGTACACCCTTCTACCTACCCCATACAAGCACTGAGAGTAAATATTCATAGATTACATGTCAATTTTTCCATCCACCAAGCATGGTAATGATTATGTGTTTATGGTGGTTAATCGATTCCTTGAAATGGCCATTCTAGCATCATGCAAGAAGAGTATCACATATAAAGCCACTACTAAAATATTATTTGAGCATGTTTGGGGTCATTTCGGGAGACCTCAGACCATTATTTCAGATAAGTATAGAAATTTCCTCAGCACCTTTTGGTCCAACCTATGGTGTCTCACGAATACCAAGTTGAACAAATTGACTACCTTTCATCCCCAATCAATTGGACAAACATAAGTGGTCAACAAGATTATTATGCATATCTTTCGCATGTATAATTCCAAGCACACACGTATATGGGATGAAAACCTTCCATATGTTCAACATAGCTATAGAAAATCCCTCCATAACTTTATTGGCCACAGCCATTTTCATGTCTACTTGGGGTTCCAGCCATTGGCCCCAATTGACGTATTTATTCCCATAGCATATGCACAGATAAATCCTCCCATGCTCATACCAAGGTAGACAAGGCACCCAAATTTGTTGATTGGATCCAACACCTCCAATAATAGGTCTATGATATCCTATAGGAAAGCCAATTTTAAGTACAAGCAATGGCATGACCAACACGAGGTTCCACATAAGTTTCAAGTTAGTGAATAAGTATGGTTACACTAACAAAAATAGTTCCTAATGCATCCCAATAGGAAGCTCAGACCACTCAGATATGCATCGTAGATAATAAAAAATGCATTGAAAATTCTTTTGGATTAAGCATTCCCCATTCCTTGGCTTGAACCCAATGTTCAATATGGACCTACTTTGACCATATTATCCATCTTTGTTGGACACTTAGGGGGAAACCAAGAAATTATCCCCCACATATCTCAATCCTGACTGCATTAAATAGGATATAGTGGATCATATCATTAAGATCAATACAAAGGATACCCATGAAAAACACATCCAACTATAACAAGTTGTGAAAGCTAAGCAACTTCTTCACTAAGGCAAGTCACGTATCACTAAGAGCCAAATTCAGCAAAAGTTTCCCTAAATGATGGGGACCCTCAATGTAATGTAGAACATTGCTTCTTAATGGGGGAGGATTGATCTAGGTGTATATCGGTGATCATCCACCTACTCCATTGGCTCAAAGCACAATTCTCCATCTTGGTAGTTTTTCTACAACTTTTTGGGTCCTAAACTTTTAGGTTCTGTTTGAGGCCATAAATATTTTTTTTTACGTGTCAGGGACCCATTATATATCCATGGGTTTAGCCTAGTTTATCCTAAATTGTGTAATTCTTGGCTAGACCTTTCCAATGGGCTACCGAGCATGGGAAAAAAAATATTGTATGAAAAAGTTATGACCCTAGGGAGTTGTTGTGCCAATTAACCCATAAGCCTTTTGGAATTTCATCTCCTACGATTATTTTTTTTATATGTTTATGGTTTCCTCTATAATATTCCAAAATTTGCATGTAGCAAATTGGAATATTAATTTTTGCTAATTTCACTTAGGAGGAGAATAAATGGGTAAGGAGGCCCATGCATAATAAAAATCTCAATAAAATCCCTCATAGTATGAATGGGGATCATCATTGGAGTTGGTTTTCACACCCTCATGTGTGAACAGGATCATTTGCAAGTGGACAAGGTCAATTTTGACCAAGTCAACAGCGCTGGGATAAGAGGTGGAGAACACTTAGAGAAACAACGCAGTATGAATGGGAAGAGGTTTATTTGGTGAAGGAAACCGTAATGAGTGTGACCCATGGTGAGAGGGATATCACATGTTCAAAACGAGGGCAAGGCAGCCATTTTTTCTCATGTTATTGATTATTGATTTTGTGGTCTGTATGACTTCTTGCATCCTTCCGTTGTTTATTTGAGCTTGCAGTGCTGTTTAGCACAGGGTGTTCTCGAGCGGGGATCCCACCTCTTTCCTTGAGAGGCCTCTTGGAAGAGCATTGCACTATCATTTCCACATTCTAGAATTCTATACAAGCTTCAGTCATATACAGCGCAGTTCTGTTTAGAGTTGGGTTGTGTTGCAGGGGTGTAGCAGTGGAGGAGAGAAATCTCCAATTTATGAGCTTATTTCACAGTGAGGGGACAAGCCCTTCACCTATTGAGTTGATTGGGAGTTTTTTCAGCTGATAGATCATTCCTTCAGCTCCATATCAGTAGTCATTTCCAGGGAGTGCGTAAGTCAGGCAGCAGAAATGCAGTGGATAACTCAAAAAAGGCCGAAAATCTAAACTTAAAATATGACCAAACCATTTCTGGGTTTTTTTAGTAGAATCCATGTTTGAAAGAGCAGGTCATTCTAAGCAATCTAAAAGCCTTCCGCACATGGTTCTTCTCCTCAGCAATACCAGTTTCCAACAGCAGCAGTAGTAGCAGCACAACATTTCCAGTGCTTGGTTTCTTTAGTGTATTTCAGCCATCTTGTAGCTTGAGTGCATTCATTTTGGAGCACTGTGTAATCTCATTTGCTGTTATATATAATGATATGGATTTTTTGTTTTCTACTCATAGATTATGATGTCTTAATGTAATTTCCAGTTGCAACATATTTCCGGCATTTTCCAGATTTTAGAGCTATGTTCCTATTTTGATTTAATTGGAATGCTGCATAGGTTCTATATTCCTGTCTTTTCCATTTTGGAATATTGCAGTGGTAACAGAGCAACTTTCTTGGTTCAACCTGTGAGTCTTAGCCCAAGAAGATGAGAATGATGAAGAAGATGAGATTACTCTCATCAGTATTTAGATCCAGAGATAACCTCTCCAAGGAGGTCAAGAAGATTGAAGAAGAAGAAGAGGAAGGACCATGCACTTCCTATTCTCATCAAGAAGAAGACAAGCATGAAGGACAAGTGGATTATCAAATTCTAAGTGATTACCTTGTTGAGTACAGATCTCAACCTAGAGCCTTCAAGGAGACTCTAGCTTTCCCGCATTTCATCCAATTGAAGGAAGAGAAGAGACCCTGCAGCAGAAGAGAAATCAAAGGCAATAGATTTATGTTGTCTACCTTTGATGGGTTGTCTACAGCAAGAACTTGGGTGAGGATGTTGGAGGCATTTTTCCTACTACATCCTGTAGCAGGGGAAGAAGCTGTTGAAATCTCAGCACTGCACTTAGAGGGTGGAGCCTATGTTTGGTGGTTCAGCCACTTGAGCCATGCAAGGGTGAAAAATTTTGTAGAGTTCACTAAAAGGTTGGTCCAAACCTTTGATGGAGGAAGATCAAAGGAAGAGAAGCTCACACCACCATTTGAGGAGCATTGTGATAATGTTGTCACACTCATGGAGGAGCAGCCACATGCATCAACAGTTGGGGCAGCCAACACTTGGGAGGAAGGAACTCTTACAGCCCTACAAGAAGTTCCCAAACATCATCAAGGTATGAGAAGATTTCCAAAATCAATTGTTGCAACAAATTATTTTAATAATTGTGGAGATTTACTTTTACATGACCAAGGGTAAAATCCCATTACTACTATAGAGCAGCTTGGTTGCACTGCACTGTGCAACATGGAAACATTCAAGGAAGAAGCAAACCATCATCCTCATGAGTCATTGTTGGATTGTACATTACATTTGAGGTTGGGGTTTGAAAACTTGAAGGAAGATAGTAGACATATTGGAGTGAGAAACCCTTTCTCCTTTCAAGATGACACTTTCTCAATGAGCTCCTCTCAGCTCAAAGAGGAACTTCTACTTTCAGCAGGTCCAAGACCTCATTGGTTTTGGAAGACTATTGTTGAGAGGGAGGTCTCATGGAGAGATCTCATTAGAGGTGCACTTCAACACACCATGGAGTGCAAAGATTTTCTTCTTTTCTCACAGGAGAAGATAGAATATGGAGGACATCTTAGGATGGATAACATCTCCCATGCTTGTGTTGGAAATTCCTTGGGCCATACACATCATGATGGGAGGTTTTTTCCTACCACCTATTTGGGTCCTCATAGGGTCTCACTGATCCTTGAGAAGGTTGCATTTCAAAATCCCATGAAGTGCAAAGACAGAGATTTGGTTTGGGAGGATGGTAGCCCTCATAGGAGGAGTACCAAGATGAAAAGAAGGAGAAGGAATCCACAATTGATTGAGTGGATGTGGTTGATGAGCAAGGAGCTGGGAGGCTACTTGTAGATCTATGATACCGAGCAGCAGGAGGCTTGGCTAGGCTGGTTACTATTGAAAGAGTTTGGCCATCACTTGGCATACACTCTTCCTAAGAGTAGGAGGATGGAGGAGAGATGGTAGGGTTCTTGCATCATTGGGAAACATGGAGTATGGGTGCATGGTGGTGATGTGACACACATATCATTCATTATGTCTTCATCATCTGAGTTGTATGATGGGAGCATAAGGAGGCAGCAAGCACTTTGGTTGCTTGAGTTGCAATTGAGAGAGCAAGGGAAAATTTGCTCTCACTTGTTGTGTGATGTTGCAAGAGTAGAAGAGGGCACTCTAATGGTGAAAAGGTGCTACTCCTTGACCTTGGATGATTTGGAAGCACTTCAATCTTGGGAGGCATTCCATATTCATAGCAGCATTACTAGAGGAGTCTTTGACAAGGAGCATGTCAAAGAACAGAGCTTTGTATTGACCGGAGCTTATTTGCATGAGCTCACAGCGCTGTCACTCTAGAGCAGGAACTTATGGATGGAGCGTCCCCAGGATCACTTCACATTGGATGCACTTGCTGAACAAGGAGGAGGTGATGATGATAGAGTAGTGGATAGAGATATCTATCACTATGACATATTCTTCTTGACTTGGATTTCCAAGCATGAGGAGGATTATCTTCTTGCAGCATATGGACCATTCTTCTTCATAGCATACAAAAAAACTATGGAGGACTCACTCATGAATCCATGTACCATCTTACTTCCAGAATATGGTAAAAAATTTGTTTATAAATTCATTGATTTGCATACTCTTACCATTACTATGCAGTGCATTGCTTCACAAGAGGGCAAGCTTGTCACATTGCTCCATGATCATTGTTGGGCCAATCTATATGATGGAGGCAACCATATTTTATGTGGCCTTGGGCAAATGTTTTCTCATTACATGTATGTTCACTTTTTATATCCAACTATTTGCCATATGATGACATACATGATTCACTATGTAGCAAGGAACATTTTTCCATGTAATTTTCTGAAGCAGCAGTTTGGAAAACTGCGCAGTCACTATTGGGAAAACTATTGATACCTTCTTGCACCACATGAAACCTTCAGAATTTTCCTCATTTTGTTGTTGATCATGACTTCACTTGCTGATATGGATCTGATTTTTGTTGGAAGCATGATTAGGAGAGAGACACATGAGTTGGATTTGTCCTTAAGGGGAGATAATTCCCACATTTTCTGCACTACATGTTTTAATGGGAGCATGGGAGGAGATATGGCCACCACAGCCACATATGTGTTCTCTTTCAGGGTGGACCATGAGTTTGTTAATCATCCATTGTATAATCATGGGCAAGTACTTGATCATGTATTGTTGACACATTCAGCCATTTACTATCCATTATTAGATGTGATTATTATTGTATATTACTTGCCATGCTATTTTCTGAAGTTGCAGTGGATGAGACTGCGTTGTTTCCTCTTGAGATATTGTTTGTATCATGCATCATCATGTAAAACTTGCAGAAAACTTATCATTGGGATACTCTATGATGACCATGTCATATTCATCATGGATGGATTGTTTTGGGCCAGCTTGTTCTTCCATGTTGGAGGAGAACTCTTCAGAGGATTGTTCTTCATTTTGCCACTTGAGGGAAATAATTTTGTAGCCCAGGATTATCACATACTCTACACTCATCATGAGTGGGGAGAAGGATAGCATGGGGTAGGCTAAGATTCTTACCATATTCATATTTTCATCCCACCTTCATTTCCAGAAGTTGAGGTAGAAGGAGATTATTGGGAGGTGACTCATTTTGTTTGGATGATTGCTTGGGAAAGATGTTTCCTAATAATTTTTAGTCTCCATGCCTTGGGAGATAACTCCTCAGTTCTATCATTGCAGTTTCTTGAGGACAAGCAACATTTGGGAGAGGAGCACTGTAATATTCCAAAATTTGCATGCAACAAATAGGAATATTAATTTTTGCTAATTTCATTTAGGAAGAGAATAAATGATTAAGGAGGCCCATGCATAATAAAAATATCAATAAAATACCTCATAGTATGAATGGGGATCATCATTGGAGCTGGTTTTCACACCCTCATTTGTGAATAGGATCATTTGCAAGTGGACAAGGTCAAGTTTGACCAAGTCAACAGTGTTGGGATAGGAGGTGGAGAACACTTAGAGAAACAACGCAATATGAATGGGAAGAGGTTTCTTTGGTGAAGGAAACCCTAATGAGTGGGACCCATGGTGAGAGGGATCTCACATGTTTAAAAGGAGGGCAAGGCAGCCATTGTTTCTCATGTTATTGATTATTGATTTTGTGGTTTGTATGACTTCTTGCATCCTTCAACTGTTTAGTTGAGCTTGTAGTGATGTTTAGCATAGGGTGTTCCCGAGTGGGGATCCCACCTCTTTCTTGAGAGGCCTCTTGGAAGAGCATTGCACTATCATTTCCACATTCTGGCATTCTATCCAAGCTTCGGTCTCATATACAACGTAGTTCTGTTTAGAGTTGGGTTGTGTTGCAGGGGTGTAGCAATGGAGGAGATAAATCTCCAATTTATGAGCTTATTTCCCGGTGAGGGGATAAGCCCTTCACCTATTGAGTTGATTGGGAGTTGTTGCAACTGATATATCATTCCTTCAGCTCCATATCAGTAGTCATTTCCAAGGAGTGCGTAATTCAGGCAGCAGAAATGCAGTGGATAACTCAAAAAATGCCAAAAATCTAAACTTAAAATCTAGCCAAACCATTTTTGGGTTTTTCAGGGATTTTTTTAGTAGAATCCATGGTTAAAAGTGTGAATCATTAAGAGCACTCTAATATCCTTCTGCACATGGTTCTGATCCTCAACAGTACTAGTTTCTAGCAACAGTAGCAGTAGCAACACAACATTTCTAGTGCTTGGTTTCTTTAGTTTATTTCAGCCATCTTTTGGCTTGAGTGCATTCCTTTTGGAGAACTGTGTAATCTCATTTGTTGATATATATAATGATATGGCTCTATTGTTTTCTACTCATAGATTATGATGTCTTAATGTAATTTCTAGTTGCAACATATTTCTAACATTTTCCAGATTTTAGTTCTATGTTCCTATTTTGATTTAATTGGAATGCTGCATAGGTTCTATATTCATGTATTTTCCATTTTGGAATATTACATCCTCATTGATTCAAATGTTAAAAATGACCTTTTTGCCTCATTTCAATGGTCTCTAGTGAAGGTGGGTAACTGTCACATCTCTTCTCAGAGATAAGCTACCACCATTTGAGCTAGTTTGTTTTCATTCTAGATTTTTATAGTTTCAATATTTTTCATTTATTAATAGAAATTCAAGTTGCATTGTATATCTATGTTTTGGTTTTAAATTTGTATTTCATTTCAATCTCTTCATAAATATGGATCGGGTGAATCAAAATTCTTCTTTCCAAAACTAAATTTTCACTTTAATTCTTATTTCTTATTCATTTATGGAATAAATATAAAACCATCACATATTTAATTGAACATGTAGAACACCATAGATTTAACTTGGAAACCCATAAATGGAAAAAACCACAAATAATTCTTCTTTTATTTAAGTGATTGTTGTAGGCACCCACCTGCAATTACAAAATTTACAAGCACCCACTTGCAAGAGATATCTATACCCTTTTATAATTTTGTAGGCTTTTACCCAATGGAGACACTTATCCTCAAATTTTAGTAGGCACCCATCTACCGGGAACACATATCCCCAAATAGTGTTTTTCAATTATTTAGCTCTTTCCTTTCTTCACTTTATATTAACAAATACAATTTATGGAAAATGCATTGTCTATATTTCCCACATTACTCTTCTCACACATTCATTGATATATTACACATATGTACACTTTTCTCACTCTTACCTTTTATTATTTTATCTTTCTATTAATGCTTCACCACGCCATCAACCCACTTCTACAATAATTTCCCTTCTATATTTATGGTTTATATCCTTCCTTTTCCATGGGTATAGATCCATGGTTTTACCCATTAAAATCCTCACTTGAATGTGTCAACACATATAAACTTATCGAACTAAGTTCCTTTTCTTTTGGCACTTTTCTCCATATGGCCACATGCTAAGACCAAGGGTTATTACTGTCATTCCTTTTAGCATTAGATGTTAATCTCTTGGCTCCTCATGATTGACAGCGAGAACCATACCCTTGAATCCTCCAACTGAATTTGGCATACGAAACACCAAACACCAAATTTTTTAAATATCCACCAAAATGTGTGTTAGGTGATCTAATCAAATCAATGGTGGAGAAGTCACTTCCCCCCCTCGCCTATCTGAGCTTACTCGAGGTGGTGTCTGGAATTGTCCCATATGAATGAAGACTCAAACTCTTTAAAGAACACCTAGTGATCTCATGATCTACTCAAATGCAATAGTAAAGAAGTATCTTAAGGTACCCCCAGCCTATTTGAACTTTAACGGGTGGGGGGGGGTTTCTCAGGTTTTTTTGTCCTATGTAGTTTACCGTTGTGTAATGTGGTGACACATGAGGTTAATTGGACCCATTTGTCATTTTTTCTATGAATAAATGGCTTATGGATGATGGGTCATGTCATGTCCGCATCATTACCACATCAATGTTTGTCACTTGTCATGCCATGTCACTGCCACATCACTCCAACCTGGTGCTACCTACATGCAACTTCTTTTGATTTGGATACCATGTGTATTGTCCTCCTACTACCATTTCATTTGTTTACTTTCCACATTACTACCACACATATGCCATATCATCTTTCCATTTTTATAGTGTTCCACATGTGTTACTAAGTCATGATGTGTCCACCTTCTACACAAGTGCACTATGCTTAGTATATAACTTCTCGTAATTATTTTATGAGGCCATATAATGATCTTATATTCCCTTGATGATTTACCTTCTCTACCCCCTTCCCATCAATCTGATTAAATATACTCTTCTCGATCTATTTTCTTGGATTTCCTACTATTGCATCGAGGTGTGATGGTCTTGGAGCCCAATGTATCTGAAACCTTAACTTGGCGGGCGAGGGGGGGGGGGGGTCTGGAATTTGTCCTATATGAAATTAAATATTCCCAAACTATTTAAATAACACCTATTGATATCATGATATGCTCAAATGAAATATCAAATAAGTCTCTTAAGGGACCCCTAGCCTATTTGAAGTTTAACCGGGGGGGGGTTGGGTTCTGAGTTTTTCTTTCCTATGTAGTTTACTGTTGTTTAAGGTGGTGCCACATGAGGTTAATTGGGACCATTTCATGCCATTGTTTATATGAATTGATGGCTTATGGATGATGGGCCATGTCATTTCCACATCACTACCACATCAATATCTTCCACTTGTCATGCCATGCCACTGCCACATCACTCCAACCTGGTGCTACCTACATGAAACTTGTTTTGTCATTTGGATACCATGTGTCTTGTCCTCTAATGCCATGTCATTGGTTTTATTTCCACATTACTACCACCCATATTCCATATCATCTTTCCATTTCTATAGTGTGCCACGTGTGCTACCAAGTCATGATGTGTCCACCTACTACACACACTACTACATTTGGCGGAAATTCCGACACTTGGTTCCGACGCTTTTGACCAAATGTCGGAAATTTCCCCAAATTTTTTCAATCCCGCCCGAAATCATCACTATACCAACGTCTAGAGAAGTGTGTCACAATATCGACACTTAGACAAAGTGTCGCAATTGCGACGTTTGAAGGAATACGTCGCAATTGCGACACTATGCCCCAAAGCGTCGCTATTGCGACGGATGCTTCCAAACGTCACAATTTCTAAGTGTCGCAGTTGCGACGTTTGGAGGCAGTCGTCGCAATAGCGACGCTTTTTTTGCGACACAATGTCTAAGTGTCGTAATTATGACGTTTAGAGCGATCCGTCGCAATAGCGACACTCTGGCCTCCGTCGGCATAACGACAGTTATATGCCTTTGCAAAAATGGTCGGCTTACAGAGCAGCGTGAGGAGTAGTTAATGGAGGCACCTTTGCGATCGCGCATAATTTGGAGAGAAAATAGTAATAATGAGAGAGGCTCCTTTAATTGCGTCTTTGATTTGTGAAGGTATGGATTGTCCAGCCTGCAATTCTATGCTGTCGAGAAAGACTCGCAATCCTCTGGAAACAAGACTGTTGTGAAGATGCCTGGTGAAGAAACGGACATCCGGTTCACGACTCGTTGATGAACACATCGTAGTCCGGCGAAGAAGGCACCAAGGAAGGTATTCTCAGTGAATGAGGGATGTTGAAATATTAATTTCAACTACCCTGTCCTCTAGCCGCTTTCTAAATCTGTTTGAATGGCTCTGTGAAATAGCCGCTTTCTAAAACTGATGAACAGTCAATTTTGGTTTTGAAATCACAGTCCCTGCACACTTAAAAACAGAGCGTTGTATTGTTTTGGAAACAGAGAAATTTAATAGTAAACGCGGGAGATTTTAATTCAGAAGAACGTGGTCCCACAGACCACAGACCAAATCAGCCATCCACGTGGAAGCAGGCGATTCGATCACGTTATTTTTTGGCCCGTCTGCATTGTGGAATTCCGGACCCGAAACAATATAGGGCGGAATTAATTTGATTTTCACGTCACAGTTTTCCTCCGTACGAAAAGCCAAAAAACGGACCCGAATTTTTATATGGCGTATTCTATGAAGTTTTCACGTCACAAATTAGGGTGACATCAGCAGGCTATTTTGGAACGCGAATCTGTGATTGAAATCGGGTTTATTTTTTTTGAAGTCCGGACGTATGATATAGTTTTATTAATATTTTTTTATAAGTTTTGTTTCACCGCCCGATAATTATTTAAACCATTGGCTCATATATAACATATGCGCAAATATTTCACTTTGGGCATTTGTAATGTGGGCCCCGAATACTTTAAATAGGTACATATACATTAGAAAGTTTAAAAGTTTTGAGGATTGCACCCCCGGTGCAATTGTTTGTTTATAAGATTATATGATACATGTGAGATAAAGGTTTATTATTTATCATATATAAATAAATTTTATCAATATCGGAAATTTACACTTTTATGAGGTGATGTTATAAGTAAATTCATAAATATCTCTTTTTAATCCTCATTTTACTCCATGAATATGTTTGGAAATGAAATTTCAATAGATTAATTTTCTCCTAACCTATGTACCATCAATATTGTACATTTACATTCTTAATTATGAGGTGATGTTATAGGTAAATCCATGAATATCTCCTTTTAATCTTCATTTTACTCCATGAATATGTTTGTAAATGAAATTTCAATAGATTAATTTTCTTGCTATTATATGTTTTACGAAGATATGGTAAGGAATTCTCTCTTGTTCTTCTTAGAAATAATTATATATAATTTTTTTTTTTTTCAAAATAGATTAGAAAAATTATATGAGAAAAATTATTAATTCATCAATATGTGTGTGTGTGTGTTGTGAGGAATAATTTCATAGTTCAACTTAATGGTTCATTATATAATCATGTGATCATCACTAATGATATATCTTAAAAAGCAACTGAAAAGCCATGTGTACAAAATCGATGTATACTCTAGAGAGTGGTTCTCATATCACTATGTAAATTGTTGTATGCTACTTCAACAAAACTATAAGATAAACTGTAATACACATCATATATGCACCATAACAATTGGTACAGGGTAAAACCCACCTGCCACACCTTTGTACTCGATCCAATTTTCTCTGTCAACTCTTCTAGCTGTGGGAGTTTCTTCCAAGGATCATAATACCCCCAAGGCCTGTTATCACCCTAGTAATTCTCAGGTTGTGGGATAGGGATTTTTGTAGTTAAGAACACCAGGGGTAACCAAGAACCTCTTTGGGAATTCAAGATCTAGCCTTCTTGAACTCTAGAGAGGGATCTCTCCGTATGATTTAGCTTTGTTTTAGTAACAGATATTAGGCTAGCTATGATTGTGTATTTGGGTTTGATTTTAAAAGATTGGTGGGAATAAAGAGATTTCAAGGTAAACCATAAGGATCTACCAGAATATTGGGCAATGGAGTCAACTCTCTAGGCAAGCAGAACTAAGAAATAAGGCTCAGAGATGCAAATGTGCTAAGGGCAAGATAGGTGACCTTCTAAGGCTATGTATAGGCTTGATTTGATGGAGTGGATGGAATCTGAGCAAAAGGGCACTTAAGAATCCTTAAGCTACAGATAAGAAGATTGAAGAAGGGGATCTAATTGGGAACCGTAGAACTGCCCATAAGGTTTTACGAACAGGCTATTACTAGCCTACCATCTTTAAGGATGCCAAAAAATTCCTACAGGCCTGTGATAGCTGCCAAAGGGCAGGACGCCCTGGGCAGTCTGATGAAATGCCTTTGAACCCTCAACTAGTGATTGAACCATTTGAATGCTGGGCACTTGATTTTGTTGGCCCTATTAGTCCTCCCTCAAACCAAAAAACATACATCCTAGTTGCAACCGAATATGTCACTAAGTGGGTCGAAGCAGAGGCACTTTCAAAAGCTACAGAGGACTCTGTAGTACAGTTTCTTTTCCAAATTTTTGTGCGCTATGGTCTCCCAAGGGACATAATCACAGATGGAGGACCACAATTTGTAGGTAATAAATTAGCTGAAACATTGCAAAACTACCACATTTAGCACAAGATTACAACTCCATATCACCCACAGGCCAATGGCCAAGTAGAGAGCACGAACAAAGTAGAAAACATTAAAATGGCAAGTAGAGAGCACGAACTATAGTTGTCTTGAGAAATTTTATTCACACTGAATAATTCGAATTGTGAAGTATTTATACAAAAGAATGTTTACAAAATATCTCAGCAATTGAGATAATGTTTTAATAAAAAATAGGAAAGAAAACTTAAAAAGAGGGACAACTGCAAAACAGTTTGCAAGCTGTTACCTTTTTACAAGCAAAAATAGAACTGTTTATTCTAATTTGAATCGATTGTTGTTGTGCACTTTAACCCTGTATTTTTACCATTTGAGGTAACGGGAAAAAATGAATTTCCAAGTGAATTTCCTGTTTTTTATCCATTAAATTCACAGCAGATCTGTGAATTCTTGCCACTTTTCTGCAGAGGGGATCTTCATAGTCTTCAATTTTATGTAACTTTCATCTGCCTCTGTATACTTGGCAAAGTTAGGCTTGATAGTGAACATATGCCTGATCTCATTATCTAAAAAGAACAGATTTTCAAAATACTGAAGAAGTATTTTGCCTGTTGGTGATCCTTGAGGCAGTTGTTGTCTGGCTTGCTCTTTTGCATGATTTCTGATTTTTATATCATAATCTTTCTGAGGCATTAACTTGTCATTAAATGCGTGAATATCAGGCAAACCTGCTTCTGACAATGTTTTGTATTTGGCTAAAAATCTTGAGATGGATAAATTCATGTCTTTACACCGATCATCTAGATTACTCATTATGTTTCTTTTGTTCAGGACCTTTTTTATTTGAAGAATGGTTTCTGTTCTATCAACAATTTTCAATTATTCCAACTCTTCCCTGGTTTTACTGTTTAAAAAATCTATGATTTGGATTGCTTGGGCTGGTTTTTTGTCAATTTCCCTCTTAGTCTTGTCAATCTCTGCACTAGCAACTTGAAGTAACTCCCTCTATTCATAAATTATCTGGATTAAAGGCCATTGAGAATAAATGCCATCAATAATTTTGGTCCATAAATGATTTTTTATAAAGGCCACCTGATCTGTAAGATTTACTTGTGCTTGCAGAATCTTTACCTATTCTTGTAGTCGATCAGCCCTTTGCTCATGTCCTCTAGAAGTAGTCAAGGCATCATTTTTGGATTTTTCTAAATTTTTAATAGTGCCTCTAAAACTAAGAATCTCTTTATCTTGGTCTTGCGGTGTGCACCTCTGTGAGGATGAAGAAGAAGAGGCAGAGATTAGAGAAGTAATTGGCATTGCAGTTGGCAGTACTCCTTTCGGTGCCAAGTGTTCTGCCAAAGTAGATGGTATAGCAGTGTTCACAGTGGGGATCACTGTAGGAATGACCATTGGTTGTGATTTTCTTAGTTCTTCATTCTATTTCATTAGAGATTCTATTTGACTTTCCATTTTTTTTATCTGACCTGTCATTTGATGTACAAGCTACTTTAAATCATCATTCTCTGTTTTTTGCTGTAGAATTTCTTTTGCTTGAGAGTTTTCACTCTGAGGCAACTTCAACTGTTTTCTAAGAGCAGCTATATCCTCATTTTTCTATTTAATTAAGACTTTTGCCCCTTCAATGTTGGCTGGGTCACCCCCTGCTTCAATCACTATATCTTCTAGTGATTTTATTCTTAAATTATTAGCATACAGTGAGGCTTTGTCCAACCTCATTTGATTTTGGAGGTTGAGCACTATTTTCTCAAGCCTAATTGATTTCATAGTTTTACTGACAATTTTGGAATATAGCATTTCCGTATTGCTCCTATGAAATTCAATTTGATCTAATTCATGAATGGCATCTGCATCCAGTTCAAGATCTGTTTTGGAATAATCTGCCACTGATTTTGGCTCAGCCACTGTAGGCTTCAAGAATGACATTACCAATTTATTGGATGAATAATCAAATGCTGAAAGAAACCTGTCTTTGTTTCCAGGCTTTTCCTTAAGAAATCTAGAATGAGCTTGATTCTTGAGCTCTTCATTCTTCTCTTTAATCTGTCTGAATCTAATCTGAATCTCTGACTCTATATTGTCAGTTTCCTGAGAAGAAGGAGGAAAATCGACAGTAGCCTGGTTTTCCTTCATGACTGTATCTTTTTGTTGTGTTCCAATTTTTACATTTTGAAGCTCTTTTAATGTTTGAGTGACTATTCTTGTTGCTTCATCATTTATATCAATATTTACAACCTTATCCTTTTATTCTTCTGTTGACTTGCTTCTTTTACTATAAGGAGTTCTGAATTTTATGTCCTCAATAGTCTCAGCTATGAAACTATCTCCTTCTCTATCTCTTTTATGTACATTATCAGTATCTTTGCTTGTAGAAGCCACCTGTACTGTCTGTTCAATCTGTTTGCCTTTGCCACTGTCTACCTGTATTACCTGTACTGCCTGTGAATCATCATCAGATAGGGTGTTTGGCTCCCATTCAATTTTATTTACATATCTTTCAATATGGGGTTTAGGATCATGCAAGTAAACAGGCAACTTACATTTTACCCTTATTGCACTCAAAATACCTTGTGGGTCATACTTCCATGTAAAACTACATGGGAACTTATACTCTTTAAGTTTGACATTTATCTCATTGGCAGCTTCTCTGTTATTCACAATGAATGGCCCAATTTGATTTTTTAGCTTAAATTGGGTCTTTTTATTGAAAGCTATGAAGTTGATTTCATCTACATTCAATAGTTGTCTCAGATATTCTAAAGAAAATATTCTTGTAGTAACAAATCTGGGTAACTTATATGGGGCTAGGGATGAGCCATACACTCTGATTTCTGTATGATTTTTATATAAATACCAATCTCCAGTTTTGTAGCTCTTTGATAACTGCAGAATTCTTCTTGTCTCATCATTGATCCTAGGGATCTCCTCTTTTCCAAGAGATACATAGCAGGGGCTATAAATGAGTCATTGAAATCTGTAAAACTATACTCTTTGTTCCATTTCCTTAGAATAGATGACCAAAATACTACTGATAGAAGTTTTCCTTCTGCATCCACTTTCTGACATTCAATTGGAAACTTATCTGTTTGATAATATAGGAAGAGGTGGAGTAGATAAGAGGAGTATCTGAAAACTCCTTCTTCTGATAATCTGGATAACTGATAATGCATACTTTCAACAATAAATCTAGCAAAATTGAACTGAATGGATGGTGATTGACCAAGGCTTAGAGTTGACAGAAAACCTAGGATAGCCACATCAGTGAATTCATCACTGTGGTATCCTAGTATGAAGGAGAGCATTGAGACAATCTGTCTAGTTTCATCTGGGAAATCAACGGTGTCGAAAGGAGAATTTAACTTAGGAATATCAACTTGATTTGGACAAAAGTCTGGTATGTTTTGAATCTAGCATTGAAATCCAAGTCAAGATATAGCTGGGTTAAATCTTCTATTGTTAGGGAAGAATAATTGGGGTCATGATTCATTTGCAGCATGGAATTTATCGACTCTTCAGTGATGTAAAACAGGGTATCTTTTTCTTTGTTTACAATACATCTTTGTTCTGGCATATAATAGGCTTGGCATAATCTGATAAAGTCAAGAATAGAATGAGTGAGAGGGACAATATATCTAGGCAGATTGGATTCCCAAATTGGAATATCTTTGTCACCCTTTTCCACTGATTTGCCATAGCACCAATTATAGACATCAAGTAGGTTAAATTCTACATTAGGGTCTAGTATTCTATAGTCCAGATCAACTAAAGGGCTATTCTCTAGAGAAATGACTGGAGGCTGGACTGGTCTGACCACTTCTGTAGAATCAGTCGTAAGTATAGGAGTTGGTTTGTCGATTTTGAAGGACATAGGCTGAGGAATCTTTGCAGAAGACTTCTTTTGAGATTTTGGGCCTCCATTCTTGGGGGTTACCTATTTCTTGGTCATTTTTAATAATGAACGAAGCAAGCTTAAACGGTTTGCTAAGTTCCTTTACGAGAAACAGGGGTTTCTTGGCGAATTTCTACTGAAAATGGGGTTTCTGAGCAGGGTTTTTAGGAAATGCAAGGAATTTAAAGCTCAAAACGTGTATTTAAAATCGATTTCAACAGCAAAATGGACCAGGGTATGGAAAAAACTGCTAGAAAGGGCAATTAGGGATTCCAGGGAAATTTTGACAGAGTTTTCCCTAAAAAATGGACACTTTTTTGCAGTAACTTTGGTAATTATTTGAAATCGACAGGAATTTTGAAATCTCAGAGGGCAACTTCGAATAAAAGTACCTGGAGAACCAGCGGAATTCGGTTGAAGACATTGCAGAGGTGCTCAGTCTTCAATTTTTTGAAAATGGCTTCGCAGAGGACAATGTAGTACTTTGTAATGGAAATTCAGGGCAATGGGCGTCGAAAAATGGTACTGGTAGGTTGAAAATGGCTATGCAAAGTTTCTCAGGGTTCAAACGGCATGATTTTGAGGAAAAAAGGTTATGCAATGTTTTTACAGGTTTAAAGCGAAAAGGTGAAAATTTGAATGAAAAATATAATTTTAATGTATTAAACGATGGTATAACCATAGTTAAATGACATTAAACTTGCGTTAAACGGGTGAGGTTTAGGGAATAACACTAGTGGTATTCGCGAGGGTAAATGGTGGTAAGCGGAAACTAGCTTTTCGAACGCGATACAACGTGGTGGCGACACGTAAGCGCGGGTAGTTTGGAAAAACCACCCATTTCGCGCGGCTTTGAAAAAACATCAAACGATTACTTTATGAGCGTGGAAATGTATTAGCGCCATAGGATCTGGATTCAATGAGCAAACGGCCATGATCAAAAGGAAAGGTGCAGGGAAAAGGTAAGTTATCGGGTTCACTTTGGGCCATTGATCTTAGGAAACCGTCGCTATACCAACATTTAGAGAAAAGTGTCGCAATACCGACACTTATAAAAAGTGTCGCAATTGCGACACTATGCCCCAAAGCGTCGCTAGACGGCTGCCTCCAAACATCGCAATTGCCTCCAAACGTTGCTATTATATGTTTTATGAAGATATGGTAAGGAACTCTCTCTTGTTCTTCTTAGAAATAATTATATATTATTTTATTTTATTTTCAAAATAGATTAAAAAAATTATATGAGAAAAATTATTAATTCATCAATATGTGTGTGTTGTGAGGAATAATTTCATAGTTCAACTTAATGGTTCATTATATAATCATGTGAGCATCACCAATGATATATCTTAAAAAGCAACTAAAAAGCCATGTGTACAAAATCGATGTATACTCTAGAGAGTGGTTCTCATATCACTATGTAAATTGTTGTATGCTACTTCAACAAAATTATAGGATAAACTGTAATACACATCATATATGCACCATAACAATTGCCATACAACTAATTTGTTTTAGGATACATGTGGCATTCTAGGGGTAAATTCTATATGATGTGTATATCAATCTATTAGGTGCTGGTAAGTTGTGAGTATCTAAGAAATGATAAGGAATATCCATACATCATGATCTTGTAATGTGATTATAAATTGTGTCTATAATTTCCATAAAATATAAAAATGATTTGTTTAAAAAAAATCAACACAATCAACCCTAAACAATGCTCATGATGTGGCATGTCATTGGCAAAACCAAAATGATGGTCACATGTCCCATTTATATGGTAATGGTGATCATATATATGTTGTAGCGACACTTGATGAGTAATTAAATAAATCTCATAGTGTGACTCATTGTGCCATATTTTTTTAAAGCATGATTTGTTTTCCTAGTTTTTACTAATTTGTTAACTTCAACAAAATTATAAGATAAACTGTAATACACATCATATATGCACCATAACAATTTCCATACAACTAATTTGTTTTAGGATACATGTGGCATTCTAGGGGTAAATTCTATATGATGTGTATATCAATCTATTAGGTGTTGGTAAGTTGTGAGTATCTAAGAAATGATAAGGAATATCCATACATCATGATCTTGTAATGTGATTATAAATTTTGTCTATAATTTCCATAAAATGTATAAATGATTTGTTTAAAAAAAATCAACACAATCAACCCTAAACAATGCTCATGATGTGGAATGTCATTGGTGAAACCAAAATGATGGTCACATGTCCCATTTCTATGGTAATGGTGATCATATATATGTTGTAGTGACACTTGATGAGTAATTAAATAAATCTCATAGTGTGACTCATTGTGCCATATTTTTTTAAAGCATGATTTGTTTTCCTAGTTTTTACTAATTTTTTAACTTCAACAAAATTATAAGATAAACTGTAATACACATCATATATGCAGCATAACAATTGCCATACAACTAATTTGTTTTAGGATACATGTGGCATTCTAGGGGTAAATTCTATATGATGTGTATATCAATCTATTAGGTGCTGGTAAGTTGTGAGTATCTAATAAATGATAAGGAATATCCATACATCATGATCTTGTAATGTGATTATAAATTGTGTCTATAATTATTTTAAAATATATAAATGATTTGTTTTAAAAAAATCAACACAATCAACCCTAAACAATGCTCATGATGTGGAATGTCATTGGCGAAACCAAAATGATGGTCACATGTCCCATTTCTATGGTAATGGTGATCATATATATGTTGTAGCGCCACTTGATGAGTAATTAAATAAATCCATAGTGTGACTCATTGTGCCATATTTTTTAAAGCATGATTTGTTTTCCTAGTTTTTACTAATTTGTTACTTCAATTATAAGATAAACTGTAATACACATTATATATGCACCATAACAATTGCCATACAACTAATTTGTTTTAGGATACATGTGGCATTCTAGGGTAAATTCTATATGATGTGTATATCAATCTATTAGGTGTTGGTAAGTTTTGAGTATCTAAGAAATGATAAGGAATATCCATACATCATGATCTTGTAATGTGATTATAAATTGTGTCTATAATTTCCATAAAATGTATAAATGATTTGTTTAAAAAAATCAACACAATCAACCCTAAACAATGCTCATGATGTGGAATGTCATTGGTGAAACCAAAATGATGGTCACATGTCCCATTTATATGGTAATGGTGATCATATATATGTTGTAGAGACACTTGATGAGTAATTAAATAAATCTCAGAGTGTGACTCATTGTGCCATATTTTTTTTAAGCATGATTTGTTTTCCTAGTTTTTACTAATTTGTTAACATATTTTATTCATTTGGAAAGCTAATTAATGATGCTTTAAGTAATTAGGACCTAATGAGAGATCATCTTCACATCTTCACTGAAATATATTTGGTAATTGTAGTCACTATATGGACCGCACATGCATGCTACTTAAGAAAAATTGAAATATAAACTATAATACACATCTTATATATGCCATAACAATTTTCATACAACTTATTTACTTCTAGATACATATGAAATACTTCAGGTAAATGCCATATTATGTGTATACCAATATAGTAGGTGTTGGTAAGTTATGAGGATCTAAGAAATGATAGGATATCCACACATTAGTAGTGCCCTGGTGAATTTTTTGCATAATTTTCTTTTTGTTGTAATTTTGTTGCCTGGATTTTTTATAGATTTCAAATAATATATACAATTATCTACCAATTGTTCTTTATAAAGAAGAAGTACAATAAGTAGTCACCTAAAAGTGAGCCATGTGAAAATATTGGTAACATGAGTAACCTGGTAAGCTGTAAATGAAAAGTGAATAACCTCCACTCACCAACAAGTGGCAGGCAGGGTTGGAATTTGGATTTCTCTTTACCTGTCACACAAATTTTTTTGACATTTTGGTCATTATTTTTCTAGTCAATAAACGTTACGTTTAAAATTTTTCACTTCATTAATGATGTTCTCGTAATAAATTAACCCTTCACCAATAAAATTTTGATTAAAAAAAGTGAACGCTCTTCCATTTTCTTTGGATTTTGGAGTGTGATATATCTGTGTCATGGACTTTTAATACCTAAAGTTTCAAGAGAAATAACTGATTCTTGTCAAACTAATATTTCCTCAATATATGCTATGATCTACTAAAAATTACTTCAAAAATCAAGTAACCTTCCAATATAAAGAAAAAAACATGAACGAGCTTTCCCTAAATTGCAACCAGCCTAGATCCATCTAACCTCTGGAGTAAGTACAAATTCATTTTACAAATATTTAATTAAAATAAATATTAAAAGATTTTGGATTTTGATTGTTTGTGTTGAATTAACTCTTTTCCTTTGATTTAGGAAATGGTATTGACTTTAGTAAAGAGTAAAGATGTTTAAAATTTTACTTAATTTGAAAATTCAATGTGGTAATTTTTTTTGTTAAAGTTAAATTTATGATCCATTCAAATTCACATATATAATTTACTATCCATTCAAATTATATAAATAATACATAATTGTATTAGAAATTGATATATGTTCTAGCACAATGCGATTTATTTATTTATTTATTTTAATTTAAAACTTAAGCCGACATTTTGTATGAGAACGTGACCCACCTGACATCGGGGTCATATTGCATAATTTGTCTTATAAAAATTGCATAATCGGACTAAGAAAAAATCCTTAGTGCATTTTTTATTGTTGTTGTGATTAAAAAAATGAGCCAAAGAACGCTAAGGCACTCAGAGAAATCAATCTATGTATTATTTCTCACAAAATCATGTTGAGTAGTGGAGACTAAGCGCTCGATTTTTTTTCTGTCCTCAATCTCTCTATTAATTATGTCTATGTAGTTATAAGAATAACAAGCCAAAGAAATCTCAGGCTTCCAGAGAAATTAGTCTCTGTGTGCAGAAATTGATGATTACTGTTGACTAAATGTTATACCATTTGAAATTGCTGAGCGAAATTAATCAGGCCATGATGTACCATTTGTCAGTATCTATTTTCTCATGTATGAAAGTTTTTTTTTTTCCAAGTAAAAGTAATTCTATTAACAAAAGGAGTACAGTACAGCGGGCCGAAGCCTGATCATTGCTGAGTGCTGTGGCATTTGAAACAAAAAACCATAGTTTGAAGACTGCCCTGCAAGAGGGAAACCAGTTTGAAACAGTTCATTTGAAAAATCCCGCGCAGGGGAACCAAAGAATTGTAGTACTGGAGACCATATCGAAGCAAAAAAAACAGATGCATTTTCAAAAATAGCAGGAAACACATGAATAGGCCCGTGAGAATGGGCAGAAATAGAGCAAAAAACTAGAGTGAAGAGGATGAACTACTCATCAGGAGGTTCGTAGACAACTCTGCACCAGAGTTCATCTGGTTCCCCGTCAGCATTATACAGGTCAGCAATAGAATGGATCACCTTCCCGGGAGGAGGAGGAGTAATCTGCGCCTTGCTCGCTTGCACTGTGTCCTGCCTCTCAGTAGGTTGACCCACCACTTCCTTGTTCGCCAGGTCCTATGTGGCCTTGCCCATCTGACCCTGCACGTCCGCACTATCAGGGTGCTTCAGCCCAACAAACTGCGCTGAATCCTGAGCCGCCGAGAGGCTGCATTCCGTCGGGTGAGAACTGGGAACAATTTCCTGAGGCTCTTCACGAAAGATGACCTTAATTGAGGTAGTCACCCTGGGTCGATTGAGAGTGTTGTTAAAGGAAAAATGCCCGGTGTGGGTTTGAGCAGGAGGAGCGGAAGGAGTGGGGGAAGCAAGGTGATGGCCCGAGCGGAGAAGGAGCCCTCTAGGTTGACTATCAGAGTGGGAGGTAGACGCAGAGGAGGTGACAGAGGTGGAGGGAGAGCGTCGAATTTGGCGCCTCGTGGAGCCTCTTCGACAGCGCATTCTGTGCCTGAGGCACGGCATAGTCGCACTCGAGACAGCAGGGCAGGGAGGCAAAATATGGACAGAAGACTGAGGCAAGAGGGGCAATAGGGTGACAGAAGCAATCTTGCAGGAACCAGCATGGGAGAAGTGGAGATTTTCTCCAAAATCCAAACAACAATTGAGACAACTCCTCTTACCAGTTACAGTGCGAACATTAGAAAGCCCTGCTCCTGGAACGCACCACAGATTCACAGGCGGGGGAATTCTGTTCAGACCAGAGGGACGCTCCATAATAAAAACCCAGTCTACCGTACAACTGTGAATCGACTGCAATAAACCACCATAAGTATGAACTGGAGGCTGAGCCATGTCGCAGCATGCGAATGTGTATCGAGGGACACCAGGGTAAATGGCATTAAACGCCGATCAGTCGACATTAAGAACTGATTGACAGCACTCTTGCGGGTGGGCGAGTTTAATAACTATAATATATATATATATATATATATATATATATTTATATATATATATATATTTTTTAATTTAATGATTAATAATATTTAAATTAAAATTCTTAAAAGACAAAATAAAAGCTTAATAATCACGAACTATTATGATAATTTAAAAATATAGAACTCGAGCTGAACATAGTTACAAAGATACCAAGAAAAGAAGAGGGCATGTGCATGATAACCTCTTTCTTTGAAAACCTATGAATGCCATTCTCAATGAAGACTCAAGACTCAATTGGATTGGATTGTGTATCAAAACAGTAGGAATGAATCAAAGTTCAATGAATGAATAACTTGATCGAGAAAATTTATAGGGAAAGGTAACTTGACTATCAATCTACTAAACCTCACTTCCATGATTAAAAAAACACCCCCACCTTCTCAGTGGTCCCATCATGGTCATGAACCAAGAAATATCCTTCTAATAGATTCAACCATCTATCTACGGCATCTGCATCTATTTGACCCTCAGATATGGGAATGTCAAAATTTACTTGTACCTTAAAAGGAGTCACACCTCCAGAGTGGTTGCTGGATGTAGATGTTGTTAGGTCCCTATATTACTAGTATAGTCCCTTATTGTTGTTAGTGTAACCCCCTTATTGTTATTATTGTACCCTTGTAAACCCCATTTTGTTATTATTGTGCCCTTAAATTATTATTGTTAAGTCGGCTAGGATTACATTGTGGCCCACTAGGATTACATTATGGCCCCATGGACTCCTATATATAGAAAGGAGGTTTTGTAAATTGTATCATCCAAGAATTGTTCATTTATGTAATGTATTGGAGGTTGCCCCCTCGAAGTGGCTCATTTCTAAGGTGTTGATATCTCTTTTCTTCTCCTTTTGGAGCTGGTTACACAACATTTGGTATCAGAGCTTTGGATTCTAGGGTTTTGCTGCTCCAAACAAGTCATCGTGTAATTTTCGCTATAACTTTTTTTCTACAAAGTTTCAGAAGTTGACATTTTTAGGGTGCGAAGCCGAAATCTTGAGGAAGATTGTCTAAAAATTTCAGAGCTTGGTTCACAATATTTTTTGAGATATCATATATGGAAGTTAGGTCTTTTTTCAGGCTCCTAAACAGGTCATCGTGGAATTTGCGCTATAAATTTTTTTTCTACGAAGGTTCAGAATCTGAAATTCGTATGGTGCAAAGCTGCAATACTGAGGAAATTTTTCAAAAAATTTCAGAGCTTGGTTCGCAATATTTTGGGAGATATGATCTGTGGAAGGTAGTGCTTTTTTAGGCTCCTGAATTTCATCTCAAAGAGGTGATCGTGGGAAAAGTTCAATAACTCTCTCTCTGGGCATCGGATTGGAGTGCCGTAAAAATTGGTCGCAAGTACATAGACTGTAGTTTCTTGGCTATCAATTTCAGAGACAAAGGACGAAACAGTGACACGTGTCAAGTCGTACAAGTTCGCTTTACTGAACCAGTCCAGAATTAAGTCATTGTGGGATATTGGACACAACTTTGTCTTGGAGAATCCAAATCAGGTCAGACCTGTGGCATTAAAAATATAATTCATAGGGCTACGTTGATACCAAAATTCAAATATTGAAGTGTTGCAATAATAGAGATAATCCAATTTCAATATCGAGTTCCTTAAAAGCAAGAAAAAGGTGTGTATATTTTTTTTGTTTCCAAATTGCATGAGTCTTCTTGAAGAATCAATTTGAATTGATTCCAAGGGCATATTGTAGAATATATAGCAGTATTGGGTTCTAAAAGATGCCCCTTAAAAATAATTCAACACCCATTAAGCCTTCAAAAGGCTCTACTATGACTCATGAAGATGAAGAATTGCAACATGATCTATCAAAATTACAAGAGCAAGTGCAACAAATTTCACTCTCGCAAAGAGCAACAAAAAATGAAATGGAAGTTTTGAAGAAAGGCTTGGAAGTGAAGATGGATGTTTTGAAGAAAGGCATGGAAGCTAAGATGGATGGCATGGAAGCGGACATGAAAGACAACATGGAAAACATGAAGAATGATCTCAAAACAGACATCGAAGGTTTGACAAAGTTGATACAAGAAATGTTTCCTACTGGTGAAAAGATAGTAGAAGAACCTCATGATGAGAATAAAATAAATGTTAATCGTGATTTCATAAAATCTAATGTTGGCGGGAAGAACCACCATATTCCAAAAATGGATATGAGGAAGTTTGATGGAAAGGATCCTGTAACATGGATACTACAGATGGAGCAATATTTTGATCTCCATAACGTGCAAAACACACAAAAGGTACGCATTGCAACTTTACATTTAGAACAAAATACATTTGTATGGTATCGATGGCTTTGCTCCCGTAAAAAATTTTTCACTTGGTCAATTTTTATGGAGGAAATGATAGCACATTATGAGGATACAAAGAGCAACACCTTCTTTAGCCAATTGATAAATCTCAAACAAAGGGTTTAGTGGGGGAGCACATTGAGGACTTCCAAAAATTGAATATAAGGGTAACTGATATTCTAGAGGAACACAGGATTGATCTCTTCATAGGCACTTTAAAGGATAACATCCAACATGAAGTTCGCGTTTTGGAACCTGATTCATTGGAGAAGGCATTCGGGTTGGCAAGAAAAGTTGAATGTAAAATTATGGCGACAAGGAAGCCTACCACTCAATTCTATAAAGAAGGAAGTGTTGCTACGCCTAGATTTCCACAACCTACAAGGTTGACACCACAACAATTGGAAGAAAAAAGAGCAAAAGGGCTTTGCTACGGTTGTGATAGCAAATACACTAAAGGTCATAAGTGTGCTGAGAAGAAATTATTTTACATAGATTGTGAAGAGGAAGAAGAAAATGAACAAGAAGAGGATATACACCAGGAACCAGCCCTAGAAGAGGAAGAAATGAATCCGACCATATCATGTAATGCATTGATAGGAATTACCACTCCTCAAACTCTCAAGATAGAAGGGCAAATCAAGAAGAAAAAGGTAATAGTGTTGATTGATTCAGGTAGCACCCATAATTTTATTCATTGTAAGGTAGCCAAGGAATTAAATTGTTTCCTATACCCAGCACCAGAATGTCAAGTGATGGTTGCAAATGGAGGAACTATAAATTGCTTTGGAAAATGCCATAATATCAAGCTAACCATGGGGGAATATGTATTGACTAGTCCTATGCTTTCCATTCCTATGGGAGGTGCTGATGTTGTACTAGGATTACAATGGTTACAATCTTTGGGGACGGTAGCTTTTAATTTTCAAGAACTTTTCTTGAAATTTTTTTCAGAAGGAAAGGAAGTCGAATTACGGGGTATTGAAGGGAAGTCGGGAAGGATAATAAGCTCTAATGTCATGACAAAGCTTCTAAAAAAAGAACAACGAGGCGTAATTGCACAATTATGCTCACTAGAAGTTCCAACATCAAAATCATCTATTTCTGCAGATCTCTAACAAGTCTTGGACAATCATTCCAAGGTGTTTGAAACTCCCAAAGGAATCCCACCTATTCGTGATCATGATCATGCTATTCATTTGATTCCAGGAAGTGTTCCTCCAAACATCGGGCCTTATAGATATCCTTACTTCCAAAAGAGCGAAATTGAACGTATGATTGCAGAAATGTTAGAGGCGGGTATAATTCAACCTATTCAAAGTTCTTTCTCTGCTCCTGTAGTATTGGTACACAAGAAGGATGGATCATGGTGAATGTGTCCGGATTATAGGGAGCTCAATAAGCTCACCATTAAAGATAAATTTCCCATTCCTATGATTGATGAATTATTGGATGAATTACATGGAGCAATTTATTTTACCAAGTTGGATCTTCGTTCTGGATATCATCAAATCATAATGAAGACTGAAGATATTCCAAAAACAGCATTTTGAGCTCATGAGGGTCATTATGAATTTTTAGTCATGCCTTTTGGCCTTACCAATGCACCTTCTACATTTCAAGGGTTGATGAATTCCATTTTCAAACCCTTCCTTAGAAAATTTGTGCTAGTATTTTTTGATGATATACTAATCTACAACAGGTCGTGGAAGGATCATGTTGAACATGTTGACAGGGTGCTCAAACTATTGCGGGAGAAACAATTATATGCAAAAAAATCCAAATGTTTCTTTGGAGTACAAGAGGTGGAATATCTGGGTCATATTGTATCTCACGAGGGTGTTAAAGTAGACCCTAACAAAATTAAAGCCATTAAGGAATGGAAAGTCCCCACAACCATAAAGCAGTTGCGAGATTTCTCGGGTTAACAGGGTATTATCGCAAGTTTGTTAAGAATTATGGGAGAATAGCAGCACCTCTAACAACATTATTGAAGAAAGATGCATTTTCATGGACTCCTGAAGCAACTAAGGCCTTTGAACATCTTAAAGAGGCAATGTGCCTAGCACCGGTCTTAGCTACGCCGGACTTCACAAAAACCTTTATTGTGGAATGTGATGCCTCAGGAAATGGAATTGGTGCAGTTTTAATGCAGGAAGGAAGACCCATTGCTTTTGAAAGTCGTCCGATCAAAGGAAAGTATTTACAGAAACCTATTTATGAGAAGGAAATGTTAGCAATACTACATGCACTAAAGAAATGGCGAACTTACCTAATGGGAAGACACTTCAAGGTAAAAATTGATCATGATAGTATTAAACACTTTTTGGAACAAAGACTACCATCAGAAGAGCGGCAAAAATGGGTCACAAAGATGTTGGGTTATGACTTTGAAATAATCTACAAAAAAAGGAAAGCTTAATGTTGTTGCGGATGCACTCTCAAGAAAGAATGAAGAGGTGGAAGCATTGCTTTGTGCCATTTCTATTATCCAACCAGATTGGATAACTGAAGCAAGAGATGAATGGAAGAAGGACAAAGATGTATGGACAATCATTCAAAAGTTGCAGCAAGATCCTAGTACATCTGATACATTTAGTTGGAAAAATGATTCCTTATGGTACAAAGATCGCTTATATCTTTGTAAGAATTCCCAACTAAAACAAAAGATTCTTCGGGAATTGCACACTTCTCCTTTAGGAGGACACTCAGGATTTTTAAAAACTTACCACAGGGTGAAGAAAGAATTTTTTTGGGATGGCCTTAAATCTGATATTCAAAAGTTTGTGGCGGAATGTTTGGTTTGCCAACAGAATAAAGTGGAAACAATTAAGACCACAGGACTTCTACAACCTTTATCCATTCCAGGTCAACGTTGGGAGGAGATTTCAATGGATTTTATCACAGGTTTACCTAAGTCCGAAGGAAAGAGTGTCATCATAGTGGTAGTTGATAGACTTACCAAGTATGCACACTTTTGTGCATTATCTCATCCATTTAAAGCAAGTACAGTTGCTACTACATTTGTGGATAGAATTCAAAAGCTACATGGAAGCCCAAGGGTTATTGTGAGCGACAGAGATCCCATTTTTACTGGAAATTTTTGGACGGAGTTATTTTCTTGTTTAGGTACTCAATTAGCTCATAGCTCTTCTTATCATCCTCAATCTGATGGTCAAGCTGAGATAGTAAATAAATGTTTGGAAGGATATCTTCGTTGTTTTGTATCTGATAAACAAACACAATGGGTCAAGTGGTTACCTCTCGCTGAATGGTGGTATAACACTTCCTTCCATACTGCAGCAAAAATGACCCCTTTTATGGCACTTTATGGATATCATCCACCATCAATCACATCATATTTAAGGGAAAATTCGAAAGTTCAAGCAGTGGAAGATCACATCAAGCATCAGCAAGAAGTTCTCCAACTCTTAAAGGATAACCTAAATTAGGCACAAAATCGAATGAAACAACAGGCAGATCAACATCGCAGCGAGAGAAGTTTTGATGTAGGAGATTGGGTATTTTTACGGCTACAACCATATAAAAAAATGTCCCTCAAGCAAGCTAAGAAGGATAATAAATTATTGCCAAAGTACTATGGTCCTTACAAGGTGTTGCAAAAAATTGGTACTATGGCATACAAATTGGAGCTTCCTGCTTCTTTGCAAGTACATCCAGTTTTCCATGTTTCATGCTTAAAGAAGGTTATAGGTGAAAATCTTCAAGTTCAAACAATATTGCCAGAACTTGATGAGGAAGGAAAAATCATATTGGAACCGGAAGCGGTCACGGAAACAAGAACTCGACAACTACGGAATCGATCAATTTCAAAGTATCTCATTAAGTGGAAGAACTTACCCACTGAAGATTCTACATGGGAGGATGAGAATTTTATACAGAAGCACCCAGAGCTACTCAAGCCTTGAGGACAACTCTTTTTTGAAGGAGAGAGGCATGTTAGGTCCCTATATTACTAGCATAGTCCCTTATTGTTGTTAGTGTAACCCCCTTATTGTTATTATTGTACCCTTGTAAACCCCATTTTGTTATTATTGTGCCCTTAAATTATTATTGTTAAGTCGGCTAGGATTACATTGTGGCCCACTAGGATTACATTATGGCCCCATGGACTCCTATATATATAAAGGAGGTTTTGTAAATTGTATCATCCAAGAATTTTTCATTTATGTAATGTATTGGAGGTTTCCCCCTCGAAGTGGCTCATTTCTAAGGCATTGATATCTCTTTTCTTCTCTTTTTGGAGTTGGTTACACAACAGATGCGCCACTGGTGGGTAGTTGTTGAAGGATCTGGGCAAAGTTATCCATCATCGCGTTCCTTTGTTTTTCGAGGGCCTCCTTGAGCAATATTTTGATAGGATTTCCTGCTCCCTCATCTTTATTTTCGTCCCCCATGGGCTTCCGTCGGGGTTTGTGAGGCTGATCTTGCAAAGGTTCCACTAGATCGAGCCCTAACTCCTTATTACCCGACCTCGTTGGGGACATGCAAAGAAGGATCGAGAAAAAGCAGACCGCTCTGATACCATTGATCCGGATTTATGCAGGAACGCAACATAATAAACACATAACCATAAATACAGAGATGCAGCAGAAATAAAACTTCATTTTATTAATATCAATGAACTGAAATTTGCTTATAGACAGAATGGAAATAAAACTAGCTAGGGCGCTGGTAGCTATCTCTGAGGAGAGATGTGGCGGCTACAGGCCTCTGAACTAAGTTACAATGAGGCTTGAGGGCCTATTTATTATTGAGAAACAATGGAGAACCCTAAACATCCAAAAACCTAACCCTAGGAGATGAAGCACCAAAACTATGGGCCCCGTTTGGGTAAATCGGTGTTTCAACTTCCCAGGGACATAACTTTGGCATACTATCTCTGTTTGATGCACATGATACATCATTAGAAAGATCTATTCGAAGACTACAACTTTCGCCACAAATATAATTATAGAATGAAATGATACAGAATGATTTTCGCTGGAGGCGTGATGCCCAAAAAACGTCGTTTAGGGCCTCAAAACGGCTCCGGAAGTTCAGGACCCGAAAAACTGCTAAAAATAGTAAGTTGTGCCGAAACTAAAAAACTGAAAGAGACAATGGTGGGTCCCCAAGTGGAATAGGCGGGTGGCCACCAGTATCCACCTGGATCATTGAGTGAGCCAAAAAAGTAACTTTCCTTACTTTTTGAGTACATCCTTGCAATTGCGAAGAGGACTAGTGTTGCAAAATTATTGGTAAGTGGAAATTAAAGGGCGTAAGAACATTTTTGAAAAAATTTCAAACGTCAAAATTAAGTCTTCTATCCTTCCTAGCACCTCATGGAAAACGGGAATCTGCAATTCTAGTCGTCAAATATGTGCAAAATGCCTTATGATGGGCAAAATGAAGGACTGGTCCTATGCTGCTACATGAGTTAGGGTTTCATGTGGCAATAGGGAACCTTGTATAGTTTTTCAAGGATAGGAAAGGAGAATATTTTCAGTTAATCATCACATGAAACTTCATCACCATTTGAAAATTGTGTCCTAATTTGAAACAATAAGACTACCCAACTATTTCATTATTTAATTTTGATTGTGCAATACAAAAAAATATCCTAGATAACTTAAATAATGTAAGCACTTTTGCAAAAATTTAGTGGAGAGAACCTTCAATTACATTTATTTTGAAGTTCTACTTGCATTTTAAGCCATTTTAATTAGTCTTTCATGGCTATCTAGTAAAAATTTCAACCTCTTTTAGAAATTTGTTTGTCACTTGTATTAGAAATGCAAAAATCAAATGTAAGTAAAAATGATTTAAAATGCTAAAATTCAAATGCGCGCTACATAAAAATGATTTTTTTAAAAACTACATTAACGTCTGATATCACGCGCGCATTCGCCCTCAGCTCTTGTAGAACAGCATTCACCCTCAGCTCTTGCAAAACAACATTCGCCCTTAGCTCTTGCAGAACAGCATTCGCCCTCAGTTCTTGCAAAATGGTAAGTTCTTACTGTAGGCCCTTCCTCCTGTAGTAGGGTTGACCCTATTAGGGTTTTTTTGGAGCCTCTGAGAATACAAAGGTTGTGAGTGATTACGAGGCACTGCCTATATTTGTGGAACTTCTTGCCTCTGGGAATGATAATGTTCGAGAACAGGTAGCACGTTCATTTTAGAGGCATAAAATTATTCTTCCCAACTATCTTTATACATCTGTAATTTTGGAATTTGATTTAAAAAACTACTACCCAACTTTGAGTTCAACTGGTGTTTGTGTAAGGCTGTTTGGGCTTTGGGAAATATTGCTGGAGACTCTGCATCATTTAGGGATCTTACCCTCATTCATGGAGCTCCGACGCAGGTGCTTGCCCAGTTGAATGATACTGCCAGAATTTCAATGATACGAAATGCTACATGGGCTTTGTCAAATTTTTGCCGTGGTAAACCCCAACCACTATTCGAACAGGTAAGCATAATACATTTTCTGCCTCTTCTTCTTAGTTCGCAGAGACTGTGGATTTTTTTTTATAGATCTTGGTGCTTGGTAGATTTGGATGTAATATGGACCTAGGCGCTTGTTCATTACAATGACTCCATCATCAGGTTTTAGAAAATGCTCAGAAATTTGGGTTTCACAAGGGGATTACCCTTGCTTGCAATTATCGATTATCAATCACATTCAAAAAAAGTCTTTCGTAGCACTGATGAGCTCTTTGTAGGTGAATTTCCGAGGAAATTTCACAATATCTGAACTAAATTTGTCTGTCCTTTTCAATACTCTGCGCTTGTAACAGAACCAGACAAACAATCTAGTGGCCAATGCAACAAAAACAACACCTCCTGTTGCAATGCCTGCAATTCACCCTCTCTGCACGCATGAATGACTATGGCACCCTCTTTTGTGAACAAGTACTGGAGCTGAAGGTACTGGTTTCCATTAGGATCGTGGAATTCAACATCCAAAATAGTATCAAATTCCACTGCAATAGTATTCCCCAGCGAGGGCAACAGTTCATTAAGACCTATTGGACTCATCACCCCCAAATAGCCTCCAGGGCTACCCAGAGTGTGATCATCTGGAGCAATAACAAATGCTCATCCATCCCCAATTGAAACAAGAACAAGACCCACATTGGTTACAGAAAAAGAGAAACACGTTTTGAAAGAAGAAGAAACTTTTGTATTAGGGTCCAGATATCTAACTGGTCTATTGTACAATGCCTTACCTGCACTTCAAATTGGTACTCCCAACTCCATGCTAAGGCTCACTGTGCCATTCTTCAGATGAGCATCTTAACCTGAAGTTTGATTCCAAAAAACCCAAGTCCCCTGTTCTATGCCCAAGACCTCTGTTACAACGAGTAGAGTTCTGAGCGAAATACTTCAAAATAGGAAGCAAAAGAAACATCGCAAAATTGCTCCGCTTTAGACTGATAATTTTCTGTGCGAAAATTCAACTGTGGACAGTAAAAACATAATATCAAACACAACCAATCCACAATGGAATTTGAACATGAGGATTTATAACCACAGAAAAACCTCTCCAGGTTAAAAGAATTCCAGAATGGCTTTAAGATTATACTAATGAGCGCTTACAACACCATAGCAATTACTGTCACAATGAAATCTGCTGGAAGCAAAGCCCTTGTACAGTTTCTACATTTCCACAGTGGAAGCAAGAATCTTGCTATCTCTCATGATCTAGTTCTGTGGTCAAATCCTTTATTATGGCTGTCTTGTTCTGCTAAACGTGGATCTGTCTTAGCTTTAGCTCTGGTTCTCATTTAGGATCGTGGCTATCTGATCTTGCTGTGGCTTTGACTATACAAACTTGTTCAATAGGAAAATGTTGACTCTGCTATATATAGGAGCTTCAATGGGTGCTCTCAAACACTTTTTTGGGCAGCTTTGTTTTGTCTCTGATTCAAGGCAAAACTATGTTGGCCTTGGTTTTTTAGTCCTTGGAACTTATTTCTCTCATATTTTCCATCCTATCCCCAGTTTTCTACCGAGAAAGACATAACTTCACGATATCAAAATTGACTATTTTTGGCCATTTATCTTTAGTAATGGTATAGCCTTAATTTGGTGCATTCGTACAGTATCTAAAGAGCACTCTCAAGTTGTTATTCAGTATTTTAGCATAACTACTACATTTAATTGCCATGCTCTAATATTTATATCAACCATAAGAATTCTTAAGGTAGTTCCACGTTTGTGAAGCAGAAGGAATGCTTCTGACAACTTCTTATCATAGTGGTACAATTCTGTTCGCAGTTTATCTTTTATAAACCTCCAATTTTCCAAACGTAGTAGAGACTACAATTTGCATCTGAAATTTTGGACAAATCTATTTAGTATTCTACAAAAAATGCATTAAGAATAAAAAAAGCCCACAATTTTGTAAAAACCTCACAATTTGTAAAATGCCCACTTTTATTTTCTTTTTTCTTATATATTGAGCTCCCATTGAGTTCAACAAGTCTTGGGTTTTCTACACAATTGAGAGAGATTTATTGTTTTCTTTATAGGATAATTTTGATCAATGGAAGAAAACATTGGAGCTGGAAAAAAAATTCAAAAGGGTGAAAGGGGTGATGGCAGAGTTTATTGCCCTTGTAAAAAATGTTGTATGAGAAATAATGTTAGAGTTTTAATAGCAACAGCAACAGTGCATTGTAGGAAATATGGGCACATTGATGGTGGATCGAATGACTATCGTCCCATGGTAATATATTATCTATCCTCATTTTGATTATATCGTAAAATTTTATATTATTTTAATATTTTTTATATGCGCACTAATGTTTAATTATTAATGTTTGTAATTTTCATAAAGGCACAGTTGCCCCCCAAATTTTTGCAGATGATCAACCAGCTTCCACAGCAAAATAGTAGTAGATTAGATGATGTTGCACTAGTACAAGAGAATATTGCAGCAAATAGTAGTATTGGAAATGATGTTGTACAAGGTGAAGAACATGAAGCGAATGATGAAGGTAATTTTAATGATCCCATGGAGGTAGATCATGATGACAGTAATGAGATAGTTCACATTAATGATGGGACAAATCAAATGCTCCAAGACTTGTATGGTGAGTCAGATGATGATGGTGGAGATAGCAGTGACGGTATTTATGATGCACCTCTAATTGAAAGGTCAAGTGAACTACTTTTTGAACACTCAAATGCAACTCTTCTCTCTGCTACATTGTTGCTGGTGAACTTAAAGGTTATGAATAATTTGTCGAACAGATGTATGACACAACTCCTAAGGTATGCAATATGTATATATGATCACATATATGTAAATGTTGATTATTTTCCCTTTTTTTAGTTGTAATAAATGTGTAAAATAATAACTTATATATATATATATATATATATATATATATATATATATCAAAACCGACCGGTTTGAACCGGTAACTGGTCAAACCGGCCGGTCAAGAGGGCTGCCAGTTGGAACCGGCCTTGCAACCCGATCAATAGCCTATTCTCACCTGTTTTGGCTGATTAACCGGACCTAACCGGTCGGTTAAGTAAGGAACCGGCCAGTTTATGCATAAACCGGCCAGTTCCGTACTTAACCGGCCGGTTAGGTGCTCCTCCATGAGTTGCAAATTCCTCTATTATACTAGCAAAAAACTTGTCTAATAACTCATACTCAACACCTTATAGTAGCAACAATACACATGATGACTAATAAATACAAGGTTGGCTAGCATAAAATCCCTGGCAGCATGCAACTCATCAAGTGTACTTGATGACAATTTCTGTTCTCAAAACAATCAACAGCAACCTTATTTCACACTCAGCTAGGAACTGTCAGACCCTCTCTCTCTGCTCACACATAGCAGCAGCATAAATACAAAACCTTCCACACAGCATACAAGCAATTTGATCATGGCATCAAGACTGATGCAAATGGTCTGACGCCACTCAAGGGACAACAACATACAACCTAATGAAAATGTGTCTGGAAATAATAAATTGACCACTAGAAAATTCCCGCTTGGAAATGCACTAAACTGGATACTGAGTTTTCTGGGTTTTAATGAATCTTTTCAGTGATAAATTTTGTCAAACACATTGTGAGCAGACTGCTGAAGTTGTAATGCTCTCTCAACTTGTTACAAATAGCACTAATAGTGGGTTTCATAAACCAATTCAATACCTCTAAATGTTGTAGATGTTTTTCTAGAAATTTATTGGCAAGCAAACATAGATAATGAAGAATACAAGATCTTCAAAATTCTGGTCTGATATATATATATATAATGAACCTAGAATTGTCTTTAAGGTTGATACAATGAATTGACAACAGATCTGAGTAGGGACAGATTGTATATTTCAATATTAACTCAGCAATAAAACACAGTGAATAATATAAGAGAAACCTGATACATTACTTCAACAAGTTTGCTTATGTATTTTTCGATGATATGTATTGCATTTGGTGCCATTTTGATATATTCACCTTTGCATGGTATATAAATGAGAAAAAATTTCATATTTTGTCTCTATTGGCTTGGAATCATGGTTGCAAATCTTAAAAATAGTTTTTATTTATTTATTTATTTTTCATTTTATTAAAAAATAATTATTTAATGTATTTTTTTTAAAACCAGTTCATTGAGATCTGACCGCTACCGGTTAGACCAGTTCCGGTTCGAAACCCGGTTCATTAGCTCCACTGATCCAGTCACCGGTTCTGGTTTTAATAACTATGATATATATATATATATATATATGTATATATATATATATATGATTAATAATCTTTACAAGACACTACTTTTTGTTTCTGTTGTAGATTGTTGGGTGAATATTTGTTACCATCGCCAAATACTTTACCTCGAACATATCGAGATCTATGTGCTATTATGAAACACTTTGGAATGGATTATAACACTATATATGCATGTCCTAAAGATTGCATTATATATTACGGAGAACATGCGTTGAAAACAGAATGTCCGAAATGTGGTACCAGTAGATATCGAACAGATCAACTAACCAAAAAGGTGCCTCAAAAGGTTCTTCGTCATATTCCCATAATTCCACGTTTGCAGCGAATGTTCAGGTGTAACAGCATAGCACAGTTAATGGATTACCATTCAAAGAATAGAAGTGGAGATGGTGTTCTTTGAATGCCTGCAGATGGTTCTGCATTTAGAGAAATCGAGGAAAAATATGTAGATTTTAAAAATGAACCTCGTAATGTCAAGCTTTCATTGGCAGCTGATGGTGTTAATCCATTCGGAGAGCTTAGATCTACTTACTCAGTGTGGCCTATTTTCGTTATCAACAATAACTTTCCTCCTTGGATGTCAATAAAGAGGGAGCACATAATGTTGACTATGATTATTCAAGGTATTTGATACATTATTTCTTTGAATGTAACATTTTCATTTCTCTCGTTGTTTGCATAAATATATATTTTATTTATTTACTTACTTATATATACATATATCATGGGAGTAATTATTATGTACTGTAATTTTGAAAAATTAGGTAAGTACCAGGTCAAAGATATGAATGTATATATTGAGCCTCTTATTGATGAGCTAATAAAGTTATGGCATGGCATCACTATGTATGACATCACTAAACCAATCAAGCAGAAGAGATTTCAATGTCGTCGAATGCTTGTATGGACAATTCATGATGCCCCAGGACTAACACATGTTTGTGGTATGTAATATTTCATTGCACTTTAATATAATACATAATTATCTAAATTAGATATACCATATTGCATGTTTTAAAAATGATCTCATAGTATATTAATTTTTATTGATCCATCTATTGCAGGTCTTCAAACAAAGGGTAGATTTGCATGTCCAGTTTGTGGCCCTAAGATGAAGTATTGTCATTCAGCAGACTTAAAAAATATGGTGTTTGATGAGTTTAGGCACTTCCTCCCTAGGAACCATAAGTATCGTACTACTGAAAAACATCTTTTCAATGATAAAGAAGAAACTAGATTAAAACCACGAAGAATGACACCTTAGTTGTGGATGTTGGAATATAACAGAATTAATAATCGTTGAGCAGCTGGTACGTAATTTGTGTGTATATATATATATATATATTATTTGTTTATGTAATGTTTGGAATTTTTGTTTTAACTAATGAATTTATTTTATTGTATTTTATAATTAATATTGTTCTGATTTATTTTATTCTTTGATATCAAGGTCATCGTCACCGTGAAGGTACTAATATTGTACTTCCACCTGGAATGAAATGTTATCCTTCTCAATTCGCGAGGTTGCCCTACTATAAGGACCTCAAAATAGCTCATTTGTTTGATACAATGCATGTCGGGAAGAATGTGACAGAAATGTTATGGCGAACCATAGATGGTGCACATGATAGAGATAAAATTGACAAAATTTGTGCTGACATTGAGAAATCAAATCATGAAATGAAAAGTGTGATCGACGGATCAAATAACAATGGAGGTCGAAATTATAATAATATTCCATGGTTATTAATAGAACAACAAAGAAATGATGTAAAAGAGGTCGTTAGAAGAATTAAATTTCCAACAGGTTTTGCTTCAAACATAAATAATATCTTAACGAAGAAAGGTGACTTCAGTGGGGTGAAAACACATGATTGGCATACCTTTGTTAAGGTAATTTTTTTGGTATACGTTTTTGTATGTTATTGCTTGAATACATATTTTAAATTTTCATTTTTTCTGTTTAATTTGGAAACCAATAACAATTAATTTTTTATTGTTATAGTATGTTCTACCTGTATCTCTCCCAAACGACTTCGACAACAATGTCAAACAAGTTATATATGGTCTTAGTAAATACATGAGGTAAGTAGTTTTGATTTATACGCAAAATCTAATTGCTACAATTTATTTTCGTACTTTATGAAATGATGTATTAATTTACTTGTAATGAAATATATATTATGTTTCATTGAAATAACCTTGCGTAATGATTTCCAGATGGTTGTCATTGAAATAAATCCATCAAGATGAAATAAAGTATTGGAAGAGAGAAATTCCTCGGCTAATGTGTGAAATGCAAAAGTATCTACCTCCAACATTTTTCAATGCACAAGAACACTACTTGATACACCAAGTTGAGGAGATTGAAATGTGTGGACCAGTACACACAAGGTTAATGTGGATGGTCGAGAGGCACCTGAAATCCTTGAAGGCTTTGGTTAAACAAACAACACGACCCGAGGGTTCTATGGTGGAGGGATATGTGGTATATGAATCCATGGTGTATATTAGTCATTATCTTTCTAAATTAGCTGCGCCAGTCATGAAGGCGGTGGATTGCATTTGGGATGTGAACTCCATCAAAAAATTTGAAGAGGAGCACCTGTTGGGAAAAGGTAGAATGAAGAAAGTGAGAGGTAAAAGATTTGTTATGTATAATACATATAATGTTTCATTTTTTTACATCATGTATATGATCATTATATTCATTTAGGTCTTATTCTTTCATAGTTTATTAATTAATATAATTTACCATGGTTATAAGTAATATTTATTATTATTGGTGAATTATTGTTTTTTTATTCAGGTGCTCAAGATTATGAGGCACTACTTTTATACATTGCAAACAATCTTGAGTGGATGAGTGAATGGATTGAAACATGTAAAGCATGTAATGACGGTAGGTTATCATGGCAACTACTGTCTGAATTGATTAGAGAAGCATATCGTAGTGGAGATGGGAATGTTACGGACAGGGAAATCGATTTAGCATATGGTTTGAAAGATAGAAAGGTAAGCAATTAATTCACCCATTTTATTCATTACTTATTTTATACTATATTTATAATGTGACAAGAAGTTTGATTTTTCAGTTAATTTTCATGCTGTGTAAATTATATGTTTAATTATTAATTGAGAATGCATCTTTTTCATGTTTGGCATATTGCAGTTGAAACACCACAAGGCTATGTGGTGCGATGGTCGTCAATTTCGCGTTAAACAGTTGGATGATAACAGGAAAACTTCTGATAGTGGGATAACTGCAGTATTCTAGGTCACTAATGTTTCCCCCAGGAGTGACAGACATCCTCGAGAATCTGAAAATAGATATTATGGGTTCTTAGATGATATAGTTGAGTGTGACTTTAATTCCTTCAAAATAGTTTTGTTCGGCGTCAAATGGTATAGGCTACGAATGAATGTACGTGATGATGATAGAACACTTATTCAACATGACAATGGATTTCCAATGGTTAAAATATCGCAGTTTGAAGCAGGAAAAGATCGCTATGTTTTTCCAAGCCAATGCGAACAAGTCTTTTACTCAGAGGTTCCAGGTGAGAACGAATGGTCATTTGCTATTAGATATGATCCAAGAGGAAGGCCAGTAGAGTATACTATAGAGGAAGAAGATGATATTGATCAAGAAGAAGATGATGCAGTGGCAGATAAGCAGGAAGATGCATTGATAGACGAAGAAGATATCTTAGAAGATGAACCAGGCATAGGAGATGAGGAAACAATTATTGATGATGATGTCGACGAGGATATTATTTAAAATGACATAATTGATGATGATGATGACATGGTCGATCATTTCAACACCGTTTCTGAATCAGATGTTGATATAGATGTCGATCAGTTGGATGAAGATCAAGAAGATACAGAAGAAGAATATTGATACAGATGTTATGTTCGAGTATGAGTTGGTATGTTATAACTTTATATTTTAATATGTAGGAATTATTGTCTGTTGGGAAAAATACTGAGAGGGGGGGTGAATCAGTATTTAGGGCTGACTGAAAACTTTTCACCAGAGATCTTATTATGCTGTTAATTCTTTACTTGGATTATTGCATCATTCTTTTAGTAAACATGTGAAAAGAAATAACAGAATAAGCCATTACACAAAAGGAACACATATGAACACCAATATTTAAGGTGGAAACCCAATTTGGGAGAAAACCATCGTTGCTTTCGTCTCAGTCTTCAATATTTATTATAAAGAAAACATCTTACAATTTTGTGCTAGCACAGATTCATACCAGCACGCAGGCACCAACCTGCAGAAGGCTTCAACCTTCTCTCATTCTCCAGCCTCTCTTGGAAGGGAGCTTCGACCCCCTGATTTAACACCAGCTTGAACTGGCAGAAAGCTTCCACTTCTATGCAGAAGACTTCAACCCTCAGATCCACCGGATTTCTTCAATTTCTTCATCAGACTTGCATCGGATCTTTATTATTTCTTTGCTGATCTTCCTAGAGCTTTTTCATTTCCTCGATCAACTCCATAGGTGCATCATGGATTCAACGTTATCAGAAAATAGAGTTCGATCATGCAGATCTCATAAAGAGATTTTTATTTACAATGCCTCTGCATGCACACCTCGTACTATGATTCTCATCACCTTATATAGTTTTCGCCTTTATTGAAACCATGGGTCAAAACCATTCAATTGCTAATGGTATTATTAAAAGTCGAACCAATCCAAATTGAAATCCCGATCTTTGTTCTTCCATGCTCGAATTGTCCCAAAGGTAATCGCTATCTCCGCCAAATAATACTATAGCCAAGGTAAAGTACCAATAATGTGCCGCTGATGGTTTTCTTTCTTTTATTTATCAAATTCGTGGAATTTGATAAATAAATATTATTCACAACCTTTGGCAATTAAATATATAATAGAACTTTATAGTAATAACCAGCGCTTTTATCAAAAGTCTTTTAAATAGACCTTTGGTTCCAGCCCCACATACATAGTCGACGGCCCAATCAATATAATTTAAAAAAATGGGGCCCATCGCTTACGATCATTTCCATCCGACGGCGGAGAACACATTGCTCGGCATCAGATGATCCGACGGATATCGTTCGTTGATGATGCACGGATGATAACGCGTGATGGCGCGTTGTACCTTAGGTAACTTTCGCGCATCTATAGCAAATGAACATCGTCCGATGACCCCTTCCCAAATCAACGGTGCTTATCAATATCGCTGGGCATCCTGGGTCGAGCAATAACGCGCGACGGCACACAGTGACAAGTGGTTTTGTGGAGTCGTACAAGGACGCGTGTCGCGCGTTCTATGGAATCGCTCCCAACCTCTTGAAAACTGCTTGCCCATCGAAGGTGGTGCGATAGAAACCACAAACCACCTTTACTGTTTACTCGGTCACGGTTCCTCTCTTCCACGCAGATTTCCGTCGCGCTTACGTTTGTTATGTTCCACCTCTTTCCTTCCAGGTTCCGTTCATGATTCCGAAGGGTTAGTCTGTGTTCCACCGAAAGTTCGATGCCAAATACTCTATTTTAGTTCTTTCGCGTTATAACTGGTTTGCTCTCGCTCCTCGTCCCTTTCTCCATGAAAGTCAGTCAGCTCCTTACTAATAGCGTAGACCCTTCCATCATATATTTAATGAATATATATAACTCCACTGTCTACCAGTTTGGATACACTGTCAACCGTATTAACATCGGTTCCTCGATCAACATACAGAGCATAGGGTTTCTTACGGATTTCAATTATCCTTCATCAGGATGCATACATATGTTCACACATGAATTAAATCATCCTTATTTATATCGATTCTCCATTAAATACAGAGCTTGCCATCAAGGACAATCATATAATAGGATACAGGAAACATATTACCAACATTGTCTTTAAATAATTTACTAATTATGCGGGTTTGTTGCATGTTGTTTATTATTTCAAACCAATAAATAATGGCCTTACTATTGTTTATTATTTCGCAGGATTCGCATGATTCATTTGATTCTATGGTCAGGTCTCTGAAAAAACCAATTAAACACTTAAATAGTCAAGATCTGGAAGACAGGCTTTACCCCCACCATAAATTGCTAAAAAACCGGCCTTCAGTTCAGCTTGCTGTGCTGAAGACGAGGGTGGATTTGCATGATCAGTTGAATGAAAATGAATCAGATATTCAGGATGCTTTTGAGGGCGGATCCATAATCCCCATAGATGAAGATCCCATTGCTGCATAATTTCTGTCTGCGTTGAAGCACAAGTATAGTGTTGTATCGGAATACAAATTAGAGGACAACTATACCAAGTCTAAATCAACTGAATCCAGTTCTAGTGCTCTTGAACTTACCGAATTAAAGCCAGAAGCAGGATTTACAATCTCTAATGGGAATGGGTATGGTAGTTCCAATATTGGATTGGATGTCCGGAGCTCTGCAATAGGCACTGGACCTGATCGTAATGAACCACAACTAATTCAATGTGATGAAAATATGGACTTTGATGATGATCAGGAAAACAAGCCAGAGCATTTTGGCAATATTGAAGAAACTGAAGAGGTTTCCTGTGAGCGATTGAATCAACTCGGCCATAAGACATCTACTGCAGGCTGGTTTGTATCAGATGGAGAATCGGTTTTGCTTTCCCATGATGATGGATGCTGCTCTTTTCACGATATAGCAAATTCAGAGGTGTGGAGGTTTTAATTATTGTACTTAATTTTGGGGTTTATGGGTGTTATAATTTATACATTTTGGGATTTTCTATTATAAATAGGGAAAATCCTAGGGGTTAGATTAATCTCATAGTTTAAATTTCTATATTTGAAATAAAATTCACCAATTTCTGTTTAAAAAAATGATTTGCCTAAATATTTGATGTAGTTTAAATAGGATGTAGTTCATTTCAAAGACTGTTGAAATTTTCTAGAAACTATGATTGGGATTTCAAGAATATTTATGCACTCTTTAAATTTTCCCTTAACATAAAGGGCATTTGATGTATGAGTAATACTCAATATTTTTTTTTTCCAATCTCCAGGAGAAGGTTGAATATAAAGCTCCATATGGGCTTACCCCAAACATGTGGGGTGATTGTTGGTTGATCAGAATAGCTGGTTCAGATGGTCGCTCTGGTAAATATGTTGTGGCAACATCTGTAGGTTGTACATTGGACTCAGGTTTCTGTTCATGGGACTTTTATAATAAATAAATTATGGCATTCCATACTGAATCAGAGGCCTTCACTTCAACGTCCAGTACCATCTCTCCAGTTTTGGCAGAGAGGGATGTCTCGAGGAGAAATTTTGGCTTTGCAAATGTTGTGCCAGAGAATCAACATTGGTGGTACAGGCCATGTGGGCCTCTTATGGTATCTACTGCCAGTGCCCAAAAGATAGTTAATATTTATGATATTCATGATGGAGATCCTGTGATTTCAATGTGTTTGTTTTGAAAGTTTAGGTTTCATAGTAAATCATCAATGGGCTCTAAAATAAGGCCACATTGAAATCTTGGATACATGTTTCATGCCAAAATCAGTTGTATCTTCCATAAATACACAATCTTGGACCACTCTGTATAAATCTTCTTCTCGGAAAATATTACATCTCCCTCATTATACAGGTGGTGTTCTTACATGCATAGCAAAGGCATTGTTTTGGCAATCATTTTTTAAGTCACTAGATATTGTGGGTACAAGGATCTAGGGTCTCCACATGAAACTGTGTTTCCCAGAGACTCACTCTACTTGTCCTTAAATTTGTAAACATAGTAGTATGCCAATGCTTCTTTCATTTTGTATGCATAAGACGATTTTTTGTCAAAGTCCATAATTGTTTTTAAGTTTTATCCATCACAGTTTTTTTGTGAATGCACAGGTTTTTGGCTCAACACATATCTGTTATATCTTTGTACTTTTCCTTTACTAACTATTTGAAATTTCTAGTTATATTTAGAGGTGTCTTTTAAGGGATTAGGGGAATTACTTGGATTTAGAGCTCCCAGGCTTATCATTTATTCTCCAAATGAAGCCCTGTAATCTGTAACACTATATGGGCATGCGACTCACTTGTTAAAATATAGTTGATACAATATGTTGTACATGAAGCCTGGAATTGTGTGCATTCCTGGAATATATTAATTTGCAGGCATGCTTAAAAGAGAGATAGGGTTTGATAAAATCAAAAACCCTGAACATGAAGAAAAAAAAGAGGCAATTATTTTATACAGATAGAACCAAGACACTATCTCCTCATTAATAACAAAACCTCAGTCCAAAAATCATATGTACAAATTCTAGAAGTTGAAAGTTAAAAATTTCTGAAATGGAACCAGGCCCTTTTCAAAAGAATAAATTTAGTAAAAACGAGGGTGAATAAAGTTATCTTATCAAAATTTCCACATACCGTGTTAGCAAGGAATGACTCCGAGTCCTGAGCAGTGAGACTGAGGAATTGCTCTTTTACTGCAGGTTGCAGTTCTCTTCTCCAACACGATGAAAAGAAAATTCTTAGCTCTGGAGTCTGAAGCCCGACTCACAACTTGGAAGTTGGTAAGGAAAATTATCAGGGTTGTTTCCAGTTGGCTTGGAGTTCGTAGCCTCATTAATTTTCTTTAATGCATTTCCTTCAATGCTACAGTTGTCACTGGCCAGCAACCTTTACAATAAAATTTATTAGACGCGTCACGCTACGAGGAAAATTTGACGTGATCACTGATCATTGATTTCTTATTGTGATAACAAATATTGGAGATTTACTACCCTGTTTTAAAGTTTCATTTTTTTTTTTAAATTGAAACCGCCGTCGGTATACCGATGCCTAGTAAGCGTCGATATTGCGACAGTTCTAGAAACGTCGGAAGAGCGACAGCACAAAGACGTCGGAAGGGCGACGTTCAAAATTTCGGACCACATCTCGTCGCAATTGCGACAGCTTTTCCTAGCGTTGATATTGCGACGCCTCTGGAAAGCGTCGGTCTTGTGACACTTTTGCAATATGTCGGTCTTCTGACACTTTTGTACGGCGTCGGAATTGCGATAGTTAGACACGTCGGAAGAGCGACAGTATAAATACGTCGGAAGAGCGACGTTCAAAACGTCGGACGACATTTCTTCGGAATGGCGACACTTTAAAAACGTCAGAAGAGCGACGTTAAAAATGTCGGACCAATTTTTGACGGAATGGCGACACTTTACAAATGTCTGTTTGGGAAACGTTGGAAGAGTGACACCTGTTTGGAAGCGACGGAAATGGTGTCAGTAGTGCGACACTTTGTGAATGCATCGGAATTGCGACTGCATGAAAAACCATGCTTTTCCAGTCCTCGAACTGTCGCTCTTGCAACAACTGTGTGTCGAAATAGCGATGATTTGGCCATCGGAAATTGCGCCAAATTTTGTAGTGACAAGTGCACTATTCTTAGTATATAACTTCTCATAATTATTTTGTGAAGCCATATAATGCTATTATATTCTCTTGATGATTTACCTTCTCAACCCTCTTCCCATCAATCCAATGAAATATACTCTGCTCGATGTATTTTCTTGGCTTTCCTACTAATGCATTGAGGTGTGATGGTCTTGCAGCCCAATGTATCTGAAACCTTGACTAGGGGGAACTTTTCTAGTAGTGTTACACTTCAAATATATTTTTCTCCTTAGTCCAAGGGAATTTGGAAAATTTTAATATATTATTGGAATTATCTCTGAAAGGTCTATCTACCCAAACACTTCTCATACTCTTTTGATCAAGATAAATCTAGGCAAAATGTCTGCCAAACTAGGTTTTCCAATTTATTTGCATTCATGACTTCAACGAAAACAATATACAACATATATACTAAGTAATAAATAACATTGGACACCTTAAACAATAATAACATCACTAAAATCATAAATATTCAAAAATTTCCCCAATTTCCCCTCATCTTAAGATCACTTGACATCAATGACTAAACTTAATGTCAATGACAACAACAAGATGTCAAACCACCAATAGTCTTCCTCTTTGTCAATGATGGAAACTACACTATACATTGTTGGTAATCAATGGCTATATATTTGACTCCCCTTGTCAGGTTGCTACAACTCCTCCCAAATTTGAAAATGATTTTCTTCTCACTCTCCCTTGCCAATGTCTACTCATTCGCTTGTTTTGACATCAATTGCAAAGGACTGCACCCACTGACTTTCCTAAGTGAGTTGGACACCAAGTATGATTAAAATACTTGCATTGGAAGACACTAATGATTTTTCCAAGGACTAAATTGTCCCCCTACTTCAATATATCAGACTATTGATGCTTCTAACTATTGAAATAAGTAAGAGGAGTCATATAAAGATGCAAAATTTTCATTTCATCATCTTGAGTGAAAATATCTTCTCCTAAACAAATGCTAAATTTGTGGAGCTTGTGGCTCTGCCTAAGTAAATTATATATCCTTCTCGTGAGTTTATATCATACAACTATCCTTGCCACATTTGGATGTATACCCTCTTTATAGTGTAAGAAATCTATGGAAGGGATGAGAAATGTATAATTCCTAAACTCTATATGAGATACTCAAAATTATTTCTTGGAAGAAGCTTACTCAATATTTCTACAATCTACTCCTTAGTATATATAAATTATAACTTAACTATCTGACCCAACACTTTCTCTCTGAGAAAATGATGTTTAATAGTAATTTTTTTTTTCTTGGAGTGGATCACAAGATTCTTTGATGTATTAATTTCACTTGTGCTATCACCAAAGATAGATACATGCTGATTCCAATCTACCTTAATGTATTTAATAGTTTGCATCATCCATAACATTTTGTACACCATGGTGTAGCTACAATGTATTTTGCAACAACAGTAGACAGTGAGATTGAGCTATGCTTCTTGTTGAGCTAGGAGACAAGGCAATTCCCTAGAAAGCAAGCTACACCACAGGTGATTTTCCTGTCACCAATACCGCCTTCCCAATCAACATAATTATAATCTTGTAAAATTTGTATCATCAGGATACCATAAACCAAAGTCTAAAGTTCCATGAAAATATTTAAATATCCTTGTGACTACCTTGAGATGAGTTTCCTTAAGATTTTACTAAAAGCATCCCACCAATCCAACTACATGCATAATATCGTGTCTTATAGCTATGATATAGAGAAGACTTCTAATCATTTATATATAGACATATTGATTAACTTAGGTGGATTTTTCATCCTTGCTAAGGTTGTAACATGTTACCGTGGTTGTACTTACAAGTTTACATTCTTCCATCCCAAAATTTCTTAGAATTTCTTTGAGATAGTTTGAGAAAGAAAAGTTCATTTTTGTTTTGTTGAACTTATATTCCAAGAAAGAAGGAAATTTCTCCAAGAATAGAAATTTCAAATTATTGATTCATAGCTAGTACAAATATTTGACTCATTGATTCAATATTACTACCAAAAATATATATAATCAAGATACACTACAACTAACATCAAATTGTTAATGATGTAAATATTGTTTTCAGTTGTTCCTTTCTTAAAGTCATGTTGTTGTAAATATATTTTTAACCTATAACACTGTGACCTTGGTGCTTGCTTTAATTCATACAAAGCTTTCTTGAGATTACATACATAATCTTTGTTACTTCTCAATAGAAAACCTTATGGTTGCTTAACATAGACTTCCTCTTCTATGTTATCATTTATAAATGTTGACTTAACATTCATTTGATACACTTTTAATTTTAAATAGTAGGGAAACACTAAAATTAATGGCATAAATTCTTGCTACATGAGAAAATGTTTCTTCAAAATATATTCCTTCTTTCTGAGCATAACCCTTACAAACAAGTCTTTCCTTATTTTTGACAACTTGTCCATCTTCATTTAACTATTTTTTGAAAACCAACTTAGTTCCTATCACATTTTTATTATGGGTTCTTAGGAAAAGGACCCATGTTTAATTTTTCTTTATCTAGTCCAATTCTTCATTCATTTCCTTAATCTGATGTTCATATTTTCATTCTTATGCAAAACTGTGAGGTTATATAATAGATAACAATGCTAGTTTTGCATGACTAGATGTTCCTATTTTAGTTTTCACCCCTATTTAATAATCTCCAAGAATCTGACTCTGAGGATGATGTTTCTATACGTAATTCAATGGATTCTTTTGTTGTAGAGATTATTCTTTTTCTTCTTCCTTTGATTCTTCATTTTCCTCATGTTCTCCATGCTCTTTGCTCATTCTTTGGTGACTCATACTCGATGAATTTATCTTTCTACGATTGTCTTCTAGTGTGTGAATATGTCCTTCATCAAACTTAACATCTATTCTTTCAAAAATCTTATAGAGACTCTTATTGTAACACTTATATCCTTTTCTCCTGGAAGAATAGATAAGAAATATCTCTTCATCGAGTATAGTTCATGCCATTTCCTAGACTACCATGTTCATTCTTTCAACTATCCCAGTCTTTTGAGGGGTTTTAGCTATTGAGAATTGTATCTTGATCCCTTTTTATTCACAAAATTCATAAAACTTATTATATGTGTACTCTCCTCCTTTGTGTGATCTCAAGAACTTAATTTTATGATTTTTTTCATTTTCCACTAATTCTTTGAATATTTTGAATTCTTCAAAATCTTCACCTTTATATTTCAAAAAACTAACCTAACACATTCTTGTGTAATCATTAATCAACAACATAAAGTGTTTCTCACCTCTTGGAGATCTCATTATTGTGGGCCTACATATGTCTATATGGATTAGTTCTAGAGGCCTTTTGTAGAATATTGCTTTACTTTGAATTGTACTCTTGACTATTATCCAAATTGGCATGACTTACAAACATTATTTCCAGGTTTGGTGATTTCACTAGGGGAATTCTAAGGTCTAAAATGGGATTCCTAAGGAAAATAATTAAATAATAGTAAAAATAATAAAATAATACTTTTGAAGTTTTAAAGAAAAATAAAGAAAACTACTTTTTTATTATCTTTTAATCTTATCTCCTTGTAGGTTCACTCAAATTTTAAGAGTAGACATTCGTTGGATGTGGAATTCAATTCCACATCCAATGAGTACCCACTTTGCATACTTCTAAATATATCCAAATCGAAAATATTGAAAGTACATGAAAATACGTGTTGAACACACTTTTTCATGTATTTTCATTTTTTCAATGTGGATCTACTCAAAATACATACTCAAAAGTATACCACGGCTTCTGCATCCAACAGGTGTATACTCTTGAAATTTGAGTGAATGTACAATAATATAAGTCGAAACTATAGTTAAAAGTAGTAGTTTTCTTATTTCCCCTCCAAAATATTTTCCCATGGGATGAAATCACCATATTGAATCCTATTGGTTCTTTTAAAATCAATTTTGTTAGCACCTTTTTTTGGTTTGAGGCCCATTTTTTACCTCAAAATTCCCCTAATGTGGGCATGTCTTGGACATCACCATTTTTTACCTAATTTAACCAAATGATGAAATTCAGTGTGTCCTAATCTCTTATGCCACAACCAAATCTCATCTATCTTACCCAAATATTAGCTTTCTTTCTCTCCTTATAACACATATACATTACTCAGAGTCCTAAATACTTTAATTATAACTTCTCTTGTGTCCAACTCTTTGACCACACATTCATTTGACCTAAAAGCTACCTCTTTTCCTTAGTCACACATCTGGCTTACACTTAAAAGGTTATGCTTAAGACCATCTACATACAACACATTTTGCGCCTTGGTCATTCCCTTTCCCAAGACAATTGTCCCTTTACCCATTATTCTTGTTAATGCATTATTACCAAAATTCTTGAGGTGGAATCATTGGTTGAGGGTTGAGGTGGTTTGGCCTCTAGAAGCCATGGTTTGGTTTTGTTTGGTTTATTCCGTGAGCTCCCGCATTCATGCTTGCATGATGGCGCGGGGGTTATTGGCTAAAAGAGAGATTTGGTTCATCTCAATCCATGGTCAAGTGGTACGTGGAATTCCCTGACTTGGTTAACATTCTCATATGTTAATAAGAACTATTATTCTATGATGATTCATGTATAATTGTTGGCATTATGTTGATTATATCATGGTTGGGTTTCCATGGTTTATACGTTGGTTTTTTTCTGGTTATATGTTGTTCATATGATGTGTATCTTCTGTGGCTCTTTTCATGAACTATTTAGTGATTGACGGTTTAATGAACGTATGGAATAATAAGTGGTGTTGAAGCTATGTGGAGAGCGCATAGGGCCTTCTCGGTGATTCTCTGGTGAGATTATTGAGTTAATTAATATATATGTATTTATAAGCTATAGGTACTATGTACAAAAAATGTTTGCATAAATGAGTAATTTGGACCTCTAACTTCCCGGGGTCATAACTTTGGGCATGTGATATTCGTTTGACTATCATAATACCTTGTTTTGAAGATATCCACAAGGAGACAAAAAAACTACAAAATTGGTGTTGCACTTTTCCAGTCTCTCTGTTTTCCTTGAAAATTTCGTTTAGGTCCTCAAAAAAACCTCAGAATTTTTAAACTCGAAAACATTAGAGGAAATTTCAGTCTAAAAGTGGCCTCCTAAGGAAAATTAATAAAATAATAGTTTTTAATTTGGGAGGGAAAAGAAGAAAACTATTTTTTTCATTGTATTTTTGTCTTATCTCCTAATAGGTTTACTAAAATTTCAAGTGTAGACACTCATTGGATGCAGAATTAAATTATACATCCAACTAGTACTCATTACGCATAATTTTAGGAAGACCTACATTGATAAAGATTGCAGATACATTAAAAAAACATGTTCAGCACGTTTTTTTAATGTATCTTTAATTTTATTAAAATAGAAAGTTGTATTAAATTTAAGGAAAAAAAACTGAAATGAAATAGGTTTGGGTTAAATTAGGATGATAGCAGTGTGATCATGTGTCGTTGGGTGTTTGCAGTCAGTTATGGACATGTGGACCCCATTTTCCATAAGTGCGTCTTAGGAATCGAGTCTCGCACAATAACTCTCATATCATGTTTACCCTGGCGAGCTTGTGGATTTGCGTAAATCTGGGAGGGGTGGTTACAAAAAATGTATGGGTACCTTGTAGTGAAAAATATTCTTAATATGATTTCTCCTTAGTTTAGGAGCAGATGAAACTTTGATCTTATTTTATTTCTTACTCCCTCGTTACTTGTGTGACTTAGCTGATTTTGTTTCTATCAATAATTGCTCCATCTATTCGGTTTTTTGGGTTGGTTGCTTATTCCCCTAAGAGTGTTAACATAGATTTTCGAATCCTCATATTTTGATACTTTAGGGCTTGGATCTCCTTTGATGTGTTCTAGTGTTTCCTTGTACCTGAGTCATATTTTAATTGATGGAGGTTGTTGAGTGCTAATAATATTATCTAAATTTTAAGATCCCTTTACAAATCTTAAGTTCATATGCAGTTGTGTCTTAGTATTCTCGAGGTCTTTTCACAAAGACACAATTTTCCAATTTATCACAATAAATCTCCTTTTCTTGTAACTTCCTCATTAAAACTTCCTTCACTCATTTGGATTCTTCTAACTGGACTCTTTAAAGAATCATTTCTTCACCTCCATTATTATCTTCTTCTTTGTAATCTTGAATCTTTTTTATTTTTAATTCTTATGAGCCTATCTAATTCCTCCAATGCATGTATAAGTTCACATTCCATGTCAAAAATTGCTTCAAATTTTTCTAAATCAATTTCTCCTAACCATACATATGATGTTCAAGTTCCATAAGGAGCTTCTCATCAAGTTTTGTGTCATATTCATAATTTTCTTCAACTCCTGATGAAATATAAGCATCTTCTTGTGAAAGGAAACTTTTCCTTTTAGAAAACTTCTTCTTAATATTTTTCTTAGATGTTTTCTTTCCTTTTTCTTTCATTTCAGCATTATTATTTTCTCTCTAAGTAAATTTGGAAGAAAATTTCCCTATTCTACGACATTGAAAATATTTGAATGTTAACATACATTTATGTTTTCCAATGCCCTTTTGTAGTCTTCTAACAAAATTAGCTTCCTCTTCGTCTAAAATGTGGCTAGAGCGGTCTTGGACTTGATATTTTTTGACTTGACCGATATTTTAAAAGAAGCTTCTTTGAGTTATGAATGGTCCTTCTTCGTCCTCATCTCATATGATGTAAGTATTACATGAAGCTTCTATATGGTTACCAGATATAATTCATGCATTTCTTCTATTAATGATACTTTAACATAAAATCTAGGGGTAAGTGATATCAACGCCTTTTGGACTAATTTAGCATCATCAATTTTATTACCCAGTATTTTCATTATGTTTACAACCTCATCCATTCTAAGGAAGAAACTTCATATTCTTTTTTCCTCATTCATTTTTAGGTTTTCATATTATATAATGTAGGTCTATAGTTTTTCATTTTTTACTTTGGTGTCCCCCTCATAATTTCTTACAAGTTTATTCCACATTTCCTTGGTTGTCTCATACTACATTACTTTGACAAATTTTGATGGTGCAATTCCACCCAAAATTGCATTCATATCCGTAACATTTATTTCATACCTTTTCTTGCCAACTTTGTGAGTTGGAGAAGTTGTTTGGTTTTGATACCCATTCACTATAATTTTCCAAATGCCCATGCCAAGTCACATTAAATAAGTCTTCATTTTGATTGTCCAAAAGGTAGAGTCAGTCCCATTGAATATTGGAGGTTTGCTTAAGAAAACATCATGTTAAATTTCAATTTCATGTAAGATATTCCTTCCAACGGTTACGTTGTTACCGGAGGAACATGCTCTAATAATAATGTTGAATACTAAGAGTAGGGGGTGAATCAGTATTCTTATTTCCCAAACTAAAATTTCAATTCAATTCTTATTTCTTGTTAATTTATGGAATAAACGAAAAACCATCACATAATTAAATGAATACATATAACAACAAATAATTTACATGGAAACCAATATATGGAGAAAACCACAAACAATTTGTATTTTCTTCAAGTTTTTGTAGTAGGCTACATTTACAAAATTTGCAAGAACCCACTTCCATGAGATAGATATCCCCTTTCAAATTTTTCAGGCCTTGATACACTATAGACACCTAACCCGAAATTTTAGTATGAAACCACCTATCAAGAACACCAATCTCCAGTTAGTGTTGTTCAATTTTTTAGTTCTTTCCTTTCTTCACTCTATATCAGCAACTACAATTTTTTGCAAATGCATTGTTCATATTACCCACCTTACTCTTCCCTTTATTATCTGATCTTTTTTTTATATTTTCTTTCTTAATGACACCATCAACCCACTTCTATACTTATTTGTCTTATGTTTGTATGGTTTAGATCCTTCTTTAACCATGGGTACAGGTCCATGGTTTTACCCATGGAAATACTCACTTGATTGTATAAACACATAACAACTTATCAAATTGAGATCCTTTTATTTTTGGCTCTTTTCTCCAAGTGCTCACATGTTGAAGCTGAGGGCTAGTATTTTCATTCCTTTTAGTACTTAATGCCAAGCTCTTGGCTCCCTTATATTGAAAACGAGAACCACAACCTTAAGGGCCTCCAACTGCATTTGGCATCTGAAACACCAAACACCAATTCATTAAATATCCACCAATTTCTAACATGCACCAGGTGATATGATCAAATCGATAACAGAGAATTCACTTCACATCCCACCCCCCTCGATACTATCCGAAATTTGATAAGGGGTGGTCTACAATTTGTCCTATATGCAATTATGAATCCCCAAACTCTTTAAGTTTTCCCTATGATCTCATGTCTACTCAAATTTGATGAAAAAGAATTCACTTTAGGCCTCCCTAACTTATCGAAACTTTAATGAAGGGGGGGCCTAAAGTTTCTTTTTCATGAGTGATTTATTGTCATGCAATGTGGTGCAACATGAGGTTAATCAGGCCCACTACATGCCATTTCCACTATGCACTAGTGGGTTATGTGTGTGTTGTAGTGGCTACAACACCCCCCATAATCTTTAGCATGTATACCTAAATTTTGGGTCCCCTTTTATTTTACAAGTATATCTCTATTGCATTACTTAGCCCTACCCTTTATATAGTCTAATCATCCTAGAATGTAATCCTTGAACCAATATTCATCATGGATTTCTTAAGCATTAACTCCATCACCGTATCCCAATTCACATAATATAGAGTTTACTGAACATGAAAATTATGCACCCTTGGAAGTTTTCTTGGTTTGGATTTTGTTTCAGTTAATGTTTAAAGTAATCTTGATGCATGGTTGCGGGCACTCTATCCTATGTTCTAAGGTACAACGCTTCATGAAAAGACTGAGATCTCTACATCACATTACAAATATATGGCACTTGCTTCCCTACTCACATATGAGAAAGGGGTCAACTTATCAAAAGAAGGGACCAAAGCATTGCTACCATGGAAAAGAAGGACATACCTTTCACCCTTCCTCCACAATCAACTTATTGTTCTTTTGTTATGCCACCTACCATGTCTCCCAATGCCACTTTTAATTTGATGTGGAATTATTGTCCTAGACTTATATTCCTAAGGAAAACTAGAGTGGTTGCATTCTCAAGAAAATGTATCTCAAGTAGACGATTGAATTTTAACTTGGAGGATCAAAAAGAAAAGACTAACACATTGAATTCCAATGATATAGATGCAAATATTTTTATCTTAAGAAGTGCTTTAGATTTTTAACTAGAAAACAAAATCTAAATTGTGGATTCTCAAAATATTTTGAAACTATTGGGACACAGTAATTGAGAATTAGGAAATTTTGATGAAGCTATAATTAGACAATTTCTAGTAGAGGAATTGTAGACAGATATTAACTCTACAATAATCCCTAAAAATAAATGGCAACAACTTGTATGGCTAGAAAATAAAGAAGTAAGTCTTATATTGAACTGAATAATGATGGTCCTCATATGATACTATTCGAAGGTGGAAGCTTGAATGAAGCAAATTGTGAATGCATTGAATGTTTAAATAAAATGGAAGGAAAAGGATTGTGGAAAATATGGTGTCAGTGGAAAGTATGAAAAACTGATCCAACTCGATTGAATTTTTCTCCACCACCTCACAAACACAAATCACATCTCTAACTTTTAGTCATTCCTTCATTGTAAATTGTGTTATCAATTTGTGACCTCCTCTTCCTCACCAATCAAATAAGAAGAGGGAAATGCAGTCACATTTTCATTGGTGACTGAATTCAATCACATATTCATTGGTGACTAATTTCAATCACATTTACGTTTGCGCCTGGTGAGATTTATGTTAATGGTACTACTTATACGGAGGAAATTCCTGAATATTTTCATGTTCCTGGTCATCGTCATCATCATGGAGAAAATATCATTACCTTTGGTTATAGGGTGAATTTTATTCTTTGGTGTAGAAGTTCATGGTTCAAAGAGCTGAAGATGTATGAAACTAAATTTTCTAGTTGGTGTGGTGAATGCCCTCACTAGAAGAAAGAACTACAGAAGAAATTTTGTGTTGCAAGGAAGCAAGAATTACTTCAAAGAGATTAGGGTTAATTCAGTCAACCACTCTATTCATTGTACCATATTCACTGCTATCAACATTCACCTCAAGTCATATTATCTATAAATAGTGTGAATGGTTCATGGTGGCAACGTTTCTTACTATTATTTTCATTGGGCTGAATACTAGTTATTTAGGTGCAGAATTGTCAACTTACTATTTTTTGGGTATCAATTTAACCATTAACACCAAGATTTCAACAATTTTTTCCTGTGGGAAAATTAAGAAAAGAGAAATTGGATTGAATAAAACATATATTTCCATGCATGTTGCAAAAATGTATCACAATGCTTCGAGTTCAAATAGAGAATCTTATACATATACAGGTGTACCTATTATTCCTGGACCATCATATATAAGCATGATAACTCTTGTATCATTTGGGAAACATAAGGGGAAAATAAATAAAGTTGGTAACCTCATCCATCGTGGAGAGGTGTCACAAATTGCAACTCATTGTGATATGGAAAATATTATTTGTCATATTCATGAAAGTAATAAATGTATTTATTAATTTTATGTAAAAATCAATCAAAGGTCATAGGGAATTTAAAGTCTTTGGGAAGGTGAAAGGTCACTTCCCCATTTCTATAAATGCCTCATCATGCCTTTATAGAGGGCTCTTTTATCACTTGAACTTTGTTAGCATTTAGATAGTTTTTTTGCTTAGGGAGATGAAAGCATTCTCGCTCTTGGAAACTTTTAGGCTTAGTGGTGGTGAGGCTAAGGTTTTTTTTATTGGAGGTGATATGAGCATCCCTTATTCCACTATTGGATTTTGATAGGATTATGGTGTACGTACTTGGATTTGCATCATAATTAATGAGAATTTATTCACGTTTTTGGCACATATTCCCATGCATTTCTCTATTGGTAGTAATGGCTAAGTGATACTCCAATCAAGTCTATATGTGTGCTTTCATATTATCTTTATGTTGATGAATTAATTAATGGCTATTGCTTATATGTTTTCTTTGAATCTTTGCTTTCTTATTCCATGCAGATGCTAGTAACTAATTGTGAAATAATTTGAAGTTGACCTCTAGTACTTTCTTATTGGTATGTTTCATATGGTCTTAGCTAACCGATTCCTCTTTAGGCATATTTGTCTTATTTTTTTGTTGTTATGTCCTTTTACATTTTTTATCAAGTTTGTAAATTACGGGTTGACTTCATCCTCATTCTCTAGGAATTTCACACTTAACCTCACTCCAACATCTCTACATTTGACTGCCAAGAGAAAACACACATGGTGGCAATCGAGCCCACATACTAGATGAGGCACCTATGCCAAATGGTGTGAGGTCTAATTGGGACTTCACCAAGGATAGCCCATTATTGTTCATGGTACATTTTCCCCTTCAATAGGGTGATGGCCAAGGATACCCCATTATTGTTCGTGGTACATTTTCCCCTTCAATAGGGTGATGGCCAAGGATACCCTATTATTGTTAGTGGTACATTTTTCCTCTTCAATAGGGTGATGGAACATTTCATGTCCACATCACTGCAACATCACTATCTGCTACTTGTCACACCACATCACTCCAACATCGCGCTACCTCGGTGCATATTTTACTATCATTTGGATATCATGTGTCCTATCCTCATACTACCATGTCATTAACCTACTTGTCACATTACTTCCACATGCATGTCATATCATCTTGTCATGTTAATATTATGCCATGTATTTTGCCAAGCCATGTCGGGTCCACTTGCTGCATGAATGAGCTATTCTCAACCTATAGCTTCCCGTAATTATTCTGCTAGATAATTTGATGCTCTTATTTTCTCTTGGTGGTTGTGTTTCTTAACCCTCTGCCCATAGATCTGATGAAAATGTACTATCGTTGAACTATTTTCTTGTCTTTCCTATCGATGCATCAAGGTGTGATGGTCTTGGAGTCCAATGTTTCTAGAACCTTGACTAGGGGAAACTTTTCCTGTACGGTTACACTTCAAATAAATTTTATCCTTAGCATGTAGGAGTTAAGAAAAGTCTTATATATTTTTGGAAAGCTCTCTTAAAGGGCTATCTACCCAAACACTTCTCATACTCTTTTGATTAAGATAAATCTAGGGAAAATGTTTGCCAAGCTAGGTTGTCAAACTAATTTGCATTCATGACTTAAAGGAAAACAATTTCCAACATATATACTCAACAATCAATGAAATTGTACACCTTAAATAGTAATGGCATCACTAGCATCATGAATATTCAACAAGCTCTCCCTAAAATTAACATCACTTGAAATCAATGACTAAATTTGACATCAATGACAACAAAAAACTACCAAACTGTCAATAGTCTCCTCCTTTGTCATTAATTGCAACTACACAAGATATGGTTGGTCATTGTTGGTCCTAGTAAAAATTTGACACTATTATAGACTCAATAGAATCTAAACATCAAAATAAATAGTAACAATACTCCCCAAATGATCTTGGTTGCATAAGAAACAAAATGAAGAGAAGGAAAATGGTGGTGGTTTATCTCTTAATATAGAGAGATGGAAACTATGCTCATTCACCAAAGCTATTAAAATAAGCCAAGAGAGTGGCCTTTTAATGTAAAGAAAGAACCATAAAGGTACAAAACCCTAACCCTAGGGAGGTGAAGCACCAAAATTTTTGTAAGCCCCAAAGTGGTCAATTGATATGTCAACTTCCTAGGTGGGGGCACAAGTTTTTCTTACAAATTCCATTTAGGAAACACAATAAATCATCAAAAATATTTAACTAATAAGTGAAATTATTTCTAGTGCTAAGGCATGTCATGGTAACTATAGTCCCCCGAATAGCCAAAAGAGATAATTTAGGGGCCTCAAAATCACCCTAGAATTTTAGGATTAAAAAACCATAACAAAATTTCCAAGGTAGAGAACCATGTTAGTTCAATGGGAGAGATGGATGATCACTAATATCCACCCTGATCATCAAAATAAGGGAGTAAAATGTGTTTCTAGTAACCCAACCAATGGAGGGGGGAGGGGGGTGTTGGAGAAGCCAACCTTTCAAAAAAATAACCACCTCTAAAAATATTCAATGAAAATAGTGGTAGAAAAACTATACATTATCCATAGAAGGAGGATTTTCACCTTTTGAGTTTGAAAATCTTGAAGTCACTATTCCCATTTGACAATTTGACAATGATGTTGCAAGAACTACCATAAGGAAACATAAATATACATCATTTGAGGCTCTCTCTTGTTAGAAACCTATAATATAGGGGTCATAATTTTGACTTGACTATTGGTAATATTGTAAATTTGTACATTCTTTGCCTTCTGTAAGTTGTATTCACACATTTTGTAATAAAATAAAAAAGTGTAAAAAGTCCTAAAAGAATAATCAAAGGACTTAGAAAAAATAAAAGACCCCAAAAGAAAAAAATTAATAAAACATGAAAGTGTGCAAGCATAAATGCCACTACTTTTACTTTTTAACTATGGCAGAGTGTCAATAAATGCCATTAGTCCATGATGAGTTAAATAGTTTAATCTTAACTTGTCATTTTTCAATTTCAAATGTTATATATAGAGAATAATGAGTTGTCATACAGTTTAATCATGACAATTCAGTAGTTAGGTAGAGTAATAAAATGAATCCAACAGTTTAATCCGGATTCATGGATGAAATAAGTGTAGAGTTAGATAGTTTTACTTGCTTTCAGAAAGAATAAATGTTGTGAAGGTTGCTAGTTTAAATGCACCTACTACAAAGGAAGAAAAAAATGTTAGCATGGTAAGTGGGGTAGGTAGAAGAAGGTGAAAAGTTTCATTGTAAATATTATGCATCATGGGTTGCAAATCAACTAACTTCCCCTTCCCATGGTCATGAAACATTTTTAATCTATCAGTCAGAAAGGCTCAAGGCATTTCCTTGACTTTTGTTGGGACCAGACCCAAGGCTCTATGACTAATCAGTTAAAAGTGTGAAATGTATATGTTAATCTCTTAATCACATCATTTACCATTCATGCATTCATCCCCTTGAATAATCTTAAGTAAAACACCATTTTTTACTTAAAGGCATTATAATTCCCATTTTATTAACTTCCTACATCATTTTAAAACAATAAGCCCTCAAAATAACATTATATCATAAGTTAAGTGATAAGATCAATGCAAATTATCTTTTAAAACCTCACTTTACTTGTTATTATGTGTTTTGAGTATACCATGTCTTATTTTCATATTAACTTTAACTTATATATTAACTCCCTATACAAATAACCTTTTCCTATTATATAACTCTTTTTTATATAATAAACCCAAAAACCCACTTAATATTACTTAAGCCAAAGTTATTTATTCCCACATGTTTAAATAATAACCCCCCTTATAACCCCTTTGGCTAAGTATTCTATATATATAAATATCCCTCCCCCTATTTTAATTAATTCATCCCAATTTAACTAATCATATAATAAAAATATAGGAAAAAACTTTTAAAACATATGTTATATGTGTTTTAAACAAAAAATATCGAAGTTTAATTTAAACTAAACTTCTAAACCCATATCCCTTGTACATCTTTCCCCGATCCCCTAACCTTGGTTAAAGCCCTGAAAAACCCTCTCGATTACTTACTTTTTCATTAAAAAAAGTCATTTCTGTATATATGACTTAACCAAAGCTTTTTCCCATCGGATTCACTTTTGACCTTTCGATCCCCAAAATCTGTTTAATCCAACGGTGAGAAATCTATGCGATAGTTCAATATATTTATCCCTCCCCATCGTGATTGATAACGACCGTCCGATCCTCATTTATTTTCAAGATCTACGACCCAAAGTAAACCCGATAACTGATCATCCCCCACACCTTCCCTTTTAATCTTGACCATTCGCTCCCCAAAGCCAGATCCGACGACGATAATGCATTTTCGTGCTCACAAAGTAATCAACGGATATTTCCAAAAAGTCGCGCGAAATGGGTGGTTTTTCCAAACCACCCTGCGTCGATGTGTCGCGATCTCATTGCCTCACGTTTGAAAAGCATATTACCGCTTACCACCGTTGCGCCACGCGAATACCACCGCCGGTATTCCAAAACCACTCCCCGCTTGACCTTGATTTAATGTAAATTAACTGTGTTTTCCACTATGGTTTAATACATTAAAATTATAATTTTTCAATCAAACTTTCACCTTTTTGCGCTTTAAACCTGTGCATGTTTTTCATAACCTTTTTTCTTCGAAATTGCGCCATTTAAACCCTGAGAACCTGTGCATATCCTTTTCATCATTTTAAAACTTTCCAGTGACATTTTTCGAGCCCATTTCCCTGCAACTCAACCACGAAGTGCTCCATTGCCCTCTGAAAGACCAATTTTGCAGAATTGAAGACTAAGCACAACTACAAACGTCTTCAACCTAAATTTTAATGGTTTTAAGGTATTTTTCCTCAAAACTTACCCACTGAACTTCAAATTCTAAGGAAAAAGCACCAAATTTCTACTATTACCTATAATCGTCTGAATTTCCTATATAGAAATTGCAAAAAACATCCATAGTACAAGGGAAACTCTATCAAAATTTCCCCAGAATCCCTAATTGACGTTTTTTGTAACTTTTATCCATACCCTAGTCATTTCCACTGCTGGAATTGATCTTAACCTACTTTCTGAGCATTAAAACCTTCTTTCAATCCAAAACCCTGCTCAGAACCCTATTTTACTAAGAGAAATTCTCCAAGAATCCCTTGTTTCCTACAAAAGAGCTTAGCAAACAGTCTAAGCTTGCTCTGCTCAATTAAAAATGACAAAGAAACAAATAACCCCTAAAACTGGAGGCCCAAAACCTCAGAAGAAACCCTCTGCAAAATTTCCTCAGCCTAAGTCTTTCAAAATTGACAAACCAACCCTTGCACTCACTGCTGATTCTACAGAGGTGGTTAGGCCTGTCTATCCTCCAGTCACTTCCCCAGAGAATATTCCCCTGGTTGACGTTGATTACCGAATACTGGATCCTACAGTTGAATTCAACTTGCTTGATGTATATAACTGGTGTTTTGGTAAATCAGTAGAGAAAGATGACAAAGACATACTAGTCTGGGATTCCAATTTTCCAAAATACATTGTCCCTCAAACTCACCCATCCCCCGATTTTTTCAGATTGTGTCAGTCCTTTTATCTTCCAAACCAAATATGCATTGTGAATAAAGACAGAGAAGTCTTATTTTACATCAATGAAGAATCTATAAACTCTATGTTACAACTGAACCCTGATCCCAACGCTGCTTCATTGTCCATAGAGGAGTTAACTCAAAACTACCTAGAGCTTGATTTTGCTTCTAAATTCAAAGTATTCCAGACTTTTTGTGCCAAGCAAGTTGATATCCCCAAGCTTAATCCTCCATTTGATACCTTTGATTTCCCAGATGAAACTAGACATATTGTCTCAATGCTATCATTTATACTAGGATACACCAGTGATGAATTCACTGATGTGGCTATCTTAGGTTTTTTTTCAACTCTGAGTCCTGGCCAGTGACCATCCATTGTGTTCAATTTTGCTAAATTCATTGCAGAAAACATGCATTATCAGTTATCCAAATTATCAGAAGAAGGAGTCTTCAGATACACTTCATATCTACTTCACCTCTTCTTGTATTATCAAGCATATAAGTTTCCCATTGAATTTCAGAAAGTGGATCCAGAAGGAAAAGTTCTTTCAGTTGTGTTTTGGTCATCAATTCTAAGAAAATGGAACAGAGAATATAGCTTTTCAGATTTCAATGACCTATTTTTAGTGCCTACTATGAATCTATTGAAAAAAGAGCAGACCCCTAGAATCAATGAAGAGACAAAGAGAATTCTACAGCTATCTGAGAGCTGTAAAAGAGGGGACTGGTATTTATACAAAAGTTACACAGAAATCAGAGTATATGGTGCACTCTTGGCCCCATATAAACTACCAAGATTTGTTACAACAATAATATTTGCTTTCGAATATTTGAGGCAGTTATTGAATGCAGATGAAGTTAATTTCATAGCTTCTAAGAAAAAGACTCAATTTAAGATGAAAAATCAAATTGGGCCATTTATTGTTAAATAACAGAGTAACAGCCAATTAAATCAATGTCAAGTTGAAAGAGTATAAATTCTCATATAGTTTCATGTGGAATTATGATCCACAAGGTATTTTAAGTACAATGAGAGTGAGATGCAAGTTGCTTGTCTTCTTGCATGATTCCAAGTCCCATATTGAAAAGTATGCCAACAAAATTGAATGGGAGCCAAACACTCTATTTGATGATGATTCACAAGAAATACAGGGGAACAGTGGCAAAGGTAAGCAAGTTGATCAAACACAGGTATTGACAATGAATAAAGAATCTGACATTCTTCATAAGAGAAGCATAAAGGAAGATAGTTTCACTGCTGAAACTATTCAAGACAAAAGATTCAAAATTCCTTATAATAAGAAAAGAAAATTGACCATTGAATAAAGGGAGAAAGCCATTAATATTGAAGATAACAATGGTCATGAAACTGATGATGAAGCTACAAGGATAGTAACTGAAACTCTCAAAGAGCTTCAAAATGTTCAAATTGGAGCCCAGCAGAATGATACAGTTATGATGGATACACAATCTAAATTTGATAGGACATCTTCTTCTAAAGAACCTGACAATATAGAGTCAGACATTCAAATCAGGTTTAGGCAAATAAAATAAAAGAATGAAGAAATAAAAAATGAAGCGTATTCCAAGTTCCTCAAAGAAAAGCCTGGATAATAAATTGGTGATGTCATTTCTCAAGCCTATAGTGGCTGATCCGAAATCTATTGCAAATTATTCAAAAACAGATTTTGAAGTTGATGCAGATGCTGTTCATGAATTGGACCAAATAGAATTTCATAGAAGCAACACAGAGATGCTATAATCTAAGATAGTCAATAAGATTATGAATTCTATTAGGCTTGAGAAAACATTGATAAATCTTTAAACTCAAATGAAATTGGATAAAGCCTCACTTTATGCCAACAATTTAAAGATCAAAGCATTAGAAGACTTGGTGATTGAAGCAGGAGCTGATCCTTCTAACATGGAAGTTGCAAAGGCTTTAATTAAATAGAAAAATGAAGATATAGCTGCCCTCAGAAAACAGCGAAAATTGCCTCAAAGTGAAAATTCTCAGGCAAAAGAAATTCTTCAGCAGAAAACAGAGAATGATGAATTGAAACAACTTATTCATAAAATGATAGGTCAGATAAAATAAATGGAAAGCCAAATAGAATCTTTCATGCAAGAAAATGAAAAATTAAAGAAAGCTCAACAAGTTGTCATTCCTACAGTGATCCCAATTGTAAGCACAATTGTTCCATCTACTTTGGTAGAACACTTGGCACCACAAGGAGTACTGGCAACTGCAGTGCCAATAACTTCTCATGAAATCTCTGCCTCTTCTTCCTCAACTTCATAGGTAAGCACAATACAAGACAAAGCTGTTGTGATTAAAGCCATGGAGGACATGTCCATTAAAGAAAAATAAATACTTAGTTTGAAAGGCACTATTAAAAATCTAGAAAATTCCAAAAGAGATGCCTTGATTACTTCCAAAGGGCATGAGAAGAGGGCTGATAGATGACAAGAACAGGTGAGAATTCTTCAAGCACGAGTGAATCTTACAGATCAGATTGCATATATAAAAAATCATTTATGGACAAAAATCATTGAAGGCATTCATTCTCAATGGCCTTCAATTCAGATAATTTATGAGCAGAAAGAGTTACTACAGGCTGCTAATGCATAAATTGATAAAACTAAGAAAGATATTGATAATAAGCCAGCTCAAGCAGTTCAACTCATAGCAATTTTTAACAGCAAAAATAGGGAAGAGTTAGAAGAGTTGAAAATTGCTGACAGGACAGAGGCCATCCTTCAAATTAAGAAAGTCCTGAATAAGAGGAACATAATGAATAACTTGGAAGACAGGTGTAAAGACATGAACTTGGCCATCTCAAAATTTTGGGCCAAATACAAAGTATTATCAGAAGGAGGTTTTCCAGACATTCATGCATTAAATGAAAAATTGATGCCACAGAAAGATTATGATCAGAAAATTAGAACTCATGCAAAAGAGAAAGCTAAACAACCACTGCCACAAGGATCACCAAGTGGTAAAGTACTTCTTCATTATTTTGAAAATCTATTCTTTTTGGAAAATGAAATCAAGCATATGTTCATTGTAAAGCCTAACTTTGTCAAATATACAAAAGCTGATGAAAGTTACAGGAAATTGAAGAATATGAAGATCCCCACTGCTAAACAGTGGCAAGAATTCATAGATCTGCTGTGAATTTGATAGATAAAGGATAGGAAAATTACTTAGAAACTCATATTTTACTTTTACCTTATGGTGAAAAAATCAGTGTCAAAGTGTATCAGTAAAATCAAATTATGACTACTAGTCATTTTTTATTTACAACAGTGAAACAGTTAAAAGCAGAGATAAAGAGTATCAGAGCAGAAGATGAAAAGGAAGAGTATTCCACAAGCTACCATCCACGTGAAGATTATCTATTTCCATAAATGCTCACAGCACATCAAAAATCAGTTTAAATAATATAAAATAGTTCTATTTTTCCTTGAAAAAGAGGACAACTTGCAAACTGTTTTGGCTATTGTCCCTCTTCTTATGTTTTTTTTCCTATTTTTCTTTAAAACATTATCTCAATTTCTAAGATATTTAGTAAACAATTTTTTGTATAAATACTTCATAATTCGAAGTATTCAGTGTGGAATAAAATTTCTCAACACAACTATAGTATTTTTTCTAGACATATTGAAGTTGGTGAGTCAATTAGCAAAGCAGCAGACTGGATACAAGATTAGAGACATCATAGCTAAGGATTCTCATGGTAACAAGATAAGTCTCATTTTTTCTTGTTTTCAGTGTATTTCTTTTAAAATTTTACATTCATTCATATTATATGTTTCTATTCTGTAATGATCAATTAAGGAGAAATTAAACAGGATTAGTGATAATAAGCTCCCTATTTTAAACTTGTTGGCATTTTGATGTTTTCTGCTTGATAACCGGACCATAGAATTCTTAATTGCTTTAGGTCCCAGTTTGATCCCCTCCTTCAAAGTTCTTATCTGTAGCTTAAATATTCTTAAGTGCCCTTTTGCTCAGATTTCACCCACTCCATCAATCAAGCCTATACAAAGCCTTAGAAGGTCACCTATCTTTCCCTTAGCACATTTTCATCTCTAAGTCTTATTTCTTAGTTCTGCCTGCCTAGAAAGTTGACTCCATTGCCTAATGTTCTGGTAGATCCTTCTGTTTTACCTTGAAATCTCTTTATTCCCACCAATATTTTAAAACAAGACCTACTGGTCACTCATAGCTAGCCTAAAACCTTTTACCAAAACAAAGCTAAATCATAAGGAGAGATCCCTCTCTGGAACTCAGGAAGGCTAGATCCCGAATTCCCAAAGCGGTTCTTGCCCCTGGTTTTCTTAACTACAAAAATCCTCATCCCACAACCTGAGAATTACTAGGGTGATAACATCTCTCTCCTTGTTATACATTCCCAACATTGGAATCTCCATTGTGTTCATCCTCTTAGTGCATATTTATGCTTTGCTTCATTCTAAAGGACTACCAACTACTGAGAAATGTCATATGGAATAGCAAGTGCTAGATGGCTTGGATATTAGTGAGGAACATCTCCAAGAGAAATGCACAAAGGTTGTAAGTAAAAATCCTAAAGCTAAATCTTTACCCAAATATACTACAAACAATTAGAGCTCAAACATTTAGATGGCATTTAAAAACATATATTGGCTTCAAAATTTTATCATGATAGTGGAAAGTCTAAATAAGATAGGCTAAGAAAGTTTTTATAGGTAGTTCCTAATTTTTTGGCTACTTTCCCTGAAATAATTTATAAAACCATGAATTGGTTGCACATCATAATGTGCTAGTTCCATTGTTGTTTTGCAGAACTAGTGGTTCCAAGATTCCCCCATTTCTTGCATATTCCATAGTATATTGTTCAAATATATGGGGACATGTCTAGAAATGTGAAACATGGGTTCCCAATATAAAACCTATTGTTAAAAAACACGAAATATCAATAAAGAGGCTCTAAGATTTCCATTTCCATATTCAAGGGGCTGAAGGTGTTGCATTTCCATATTCAAGAGCTTCACATAGAAAATACAATATTTGAACATGTGACATCTTCTATCTCCATTGTTTTCGATGAAGTTAATAAGATAAGAAATTTTCCTTATGATAATATTAACTAGGAGGAGGTTGAGGTTTAGAGAGTGCATATTTAAAGGAAATTAACATGAAGAATTCATGTTGGAGAAGCAATTTAATATTGAAGAAATATTTAGATGATATGATGTTTAAATGCATGGAACAACTGCAAAGGAGCGTCTAATGGATCACATAAATTCATGGAATGGATATACTAGAAATCATGGATGAAAATTTGACAATAGAAATGAAGAGCCACATGGTAGAGCATAAATAATGGAAAGCATGGAGACTATCGCTCAATTTTGTGTTGTTTCCATATTTTTTCCATGGGACTAGAATTGTGTCCATTTTTGTGGACTAATTTTTTTTGGGGAACTCTACTCCAAATCTTATTTTTCGTACATGTCTTTGAGGGATTAAAATTGACGTGGAACCTCTCTTAAATTGGAGGAAAATGGGGACAATGTACAGTTAAAATAAGAGGAAATGGTAGATAAACTGAAACACAAAGAATTGCATGATAATAAATAACATAATGTAATTTATAGATAATAATATGTAATATTCCTAAATTATCTTGCAACTAATTGGAATATTAATATTTTGTTTTGTCACTTAGATAGGTGAATAAGTGGGTAGGGAGACCCATAAATCTCTTTATGAAGAATAATACCACTTCTCATGTGAAAGTGGATCATCTTTTCGGCTTAATAAAGCACCCTAAGGTATGAACAGGGGCTGTAGCACTTTGACTGGGTCAACTTTGACCAAATCAACAATGTTGTCATGGAGGAGTGGACATTAATGGAGGGACAATGCAGTTTTAGATGGAGACACATTGCATGGAAGTAGTGTCATTAATGGATGGGGCTTAGGTTTTGGAAGCTCATATCTTATAAAAGGAAGAGGATGACAGCCATATTGATTATGTTGATATATGTTTATGTTTTGATATATGGTTTGTTTATACATATAGCTTTCTTCAGTTGTTTAGCTAAGATTGCAAGTGTTGTTTAGCACTGGATGTTCCTGATCGGGAATCCCACTTCTTCCATTGAGAAGCTCTCGGAAGGGTCTTGCACTATACTTCCACTATCTAGAATTTGGCCAAGCTTCAATCTCATGTACAACGCTGTTCTTTTTAGAGTTGGGTTGTGTTGTAGGGGTGTAGCAGTGGAGGAGAGAGATCTCCATTTTCTGAGCTAGTTTTCCATTGGAGGGATCATCCTTTCATCTGGAAGATTGTGAGGAAGTTCTCAAGGCTTCATTACATATTTTGGCACCTGGCCAAGTAGCAGTCATTAGCTACAGTGTAGTTTCCATCAAGGACGACGTTATTTTGGAGAGCAGCTGCAACAGTGGGTTTATTGCCATATTTGGAGTGTTTGGGTTTCCTGTGCGGGGATCAACCCTTCATTTAGGAGATTTTTTGGAGGAGGGTCAGCCATATTTTATATCAGATCAGCCATCTCCCATCAGTGATTCAGTCGTAGAGATTATTCAGCCCTAGGAACAAATCTGCTATATTTTGTATAGTGTGTATTTCCGGAAACATTTCCTGGGCTGTCCTGGAAATTTGTTTTGCAGCATCGATCTCTAGCCTTAGAATTTTTGGAGCATTATATCAGAAGAAATATATTATTATATATTTTAGCTGCTATACTCTCATAGACAACGCAGCTTTATGCATTCCTCTATTTCATGTGTTAACAACATTTCCGATCTAGGTGTATGATTTCATGGGAGGCTCGTTTTCCAAACTTGAGTGATCTTTTCCTCAAGATATTGTACCTATTTTGTTGTTATATTCATAATGGAATGGATCTACTATTGTCTCATGCTTTTATCTATATATATTTCTGCATATTTCGTGTTTTATGCACTTTATTCCTGCTTTCCCCATTTGGGAATATTACAGTGGTATCAGAGCATAATCTTGGCTCAGCGTGTACTTCAGCCAGTATGTCATCTAAGGAGGCTCCTCATAGAAAGGAGAAGATCTACAGAAGAGATGAAGGCAAAACTTCATTATCAAAAGAGAAGGAGTTCTCAAAACTTCTTCAAATTATGTAGTGAATTAACAAAGACATCAAAGAGATAATGATGGAGAGATATAAAGATTCTCCAAGAGGGCTTGTACATGAAGAATGTTACACCACTTTTTGGTCATCTAACCTATTATCATTAGATAGACCGAAGTACACCTTGTAAGACCAATTTTACCCTAAGTAAAATTGCTTTCACTATGAAAATAACTTAGTAAACCACATTTATTAACTTGTTTATGGTCTAAACAAGAAACCCCGCGAGTAAATATTAAATAAATCTACATTTGTTTGATTGTCCTCAAGGAATAATTAGTTAAACAACAGTTTAATTAATATTACTGGCTATATTTAACCCAACACAAGGAAATTAATTAGATAAATCGTTATTTATCTTATTGTTTTCTAAAGAATAATTATTTAAACCTTATTTAAACAATATTCTTTTTTAAATATGACTAAATCACCCATAAATAATTAAATAAATCATTATTTGTTTGATTATTACTCAACCACATCCTTAAAATGATAAATAAATCATTTATTTATTTATTATTTACAAATAAAGGGATTTTACCCAAGTCAAATTCCTTTTCCCTCCAACAAATATAACAAAATATTCCATAAAAGTTGGATCTTGATTTGGTTAATAATATTTTAATTATGCACCAATATCTAGACTAACTCAATATTTTGTTATGAATAGAAGGGTTTTCCCATTCATTTACCACCTTTTTTTGCCTAAAGATCACTCTGGATCTATACTTTTGGTCTGACTATTGATCCACCATCATAGTCATATTTTGCCACCATTTTTGTATGGGTTTTCTACACCATCAAGAGAGAGAAGTTTTATATATGAAGTGTTGCGGACTTACAAGAACCCATCCCATTGAGGAGAACTGGTAACACCCTTCTGTGTTTTCCTCCCAGGTGCCCATAGTACAAAATTCATTCAACATATTCTTGCCTTGTCTATTGGATGCATGGAGTAAATCTTATTTTTTCTACTGCTTAATGTCTTCTAATGCATCGATCTAGATTTTTGCAGCATTTATCTTGATCACCTAACTACAGATCTGAGGATATTGGTAGCCATCTTTGCTGTTAGGGTTGTTGTTTATGCACAGCTAAAGTGGTCTTTTTTCATACGCTTGGAATTAAGATTCATACAAACAACTGGCGACTCCACATGAGTTTACAATTACAACCTCTGTCGTTTTTCTGATCCTTACATATCCAGCTGCTTCAAACACTAGGATTTCTCTTCAGCCTCTTGTTTTTTCTTTTCTTGATGTTGCTTTTAACCTATAAAACACTAAAATGATAAAAATTCTAACTTCCGTGTGTTTTCAGACCTATTGCGCAGGTGACAAACATTAGCCGCAGCTGAGATGATAATTCTTTCTGAAATATGCCGCTAAGAGTGTCAGAAGTGCGGGTCACACATTTTGGCCCAAAAACTGTGACCTGGACCCTCAAGATGTACCTTTCAGTCCAAAAAATGCGACCTCTACTAAAAACAGGTCAAAAACTGTGACCTGGACCTTTTGCGGGAATTTTTCTGAAAGTTTTATGGGTTTGTTTGAGCCTCTATTTAGGGTTGTCTAACCTTCATCTCCGCTCGTTTTGGACCTGTACTTGTTCCTTTTTTCTCAACTAAGTGGGAACCTAGCCCCCTAGGGCTTCAGTACCCTCCACTTCTTGTGGAAGAGTTTTTGTTGTTGCAGGTCGTCTGAAATTTCAGAGTCTTCAGCCATTTTTTGAGATCTGATACCTCACATTCAGATCCACTTTAGATCGGCTTGTTATCCATCCAAATCACCTTATTTAGTTTTGTTTGGGTTTTCCTCTAGGGTTCACTCCATTTCCCTCATGGAGATAGCCTTTCACCACCTCTTTTTATAACAATTTCTCCTCTGATTTGTTGTTGTTTCTGCACCACTTTCTAGCAGATTTTGTCCTTTAGATCCCTGTCCCTCCTGACCTTAGATCTATTGGATAAATTATTTTAGTGTGTTTTGATTATTTTTTTACTCACCTATAGACTAGTTGTTGAGAGGCCCACCTCCTTGGGTTTATATTATTGCATTATTAGCTGTTTATTTTCTATTTTTGTAGGCTTATATACTGTCATTTGCAGGTTTATTTACAGCTATATAGCACACTTTTTCTTTTTCTCTACAAACGTCTGGGTTTAAAAATTAAAATTTACACACTTCACACACACAACCTAAGCAAAAAAGGGCTTGGTTAACACCGCCAAGAAAAGACTCTAAAACATTGAAATCAATTGATCCTACACCTCTCTGCCCTTGTTTCAACATTGTAATCAGTTGATCCTGCACCTCCCTACCCTTGTCGGTCTCTTTTTACTTTGTGCCATGTTTGTGTCGTCATCATTGTGCCACCAAGGCATTCATCACAGAGAATTCTTGGCCTTTATCCTCAGTTTCCGGTAGGAAGACTTACTCCCCCACGTAGGATTCGTGTTAGTCCTCCACTGAGTCTGCACACTGACTCTTCTTCTGTTCCTTTGGGTTCTCCTTCTCATTTTGCCTTCGGTTCTCCCCCTATCACCTTCACCATGTCTAGTGTAGGACATAATGCTGGTGGTAACCCCGACCCTCATGCTGGGAATACCACTAGTGGGACTGCAACAGACACTACCCCAGCTACGCCCTTTCTCCCCTTCATGGCAGGCCTCAGCCTCCCCGATTTTGACCAGTTGATAAATGACCCTATACACCATGATGCTAGTTGGCCTGCTATGCCGACAAAACTCTCTTCCAACATCCCTAAGTTTTAAGGCCTTGCTGGAGAATATCCTACAAATCATGTTCGATCTTTCCACATGTTTTGTTCATCTAACTCCATTACCAATGACTCTGTCCATCTTCGGTTGTTTGAATGTACGCTTATAGGTGAAGTTTTCTAAGTGGTACGTTGATCAGGCCCCTTCCTCTCATACCACCTTTGTGACTATTGCCCGGGCTTTTCTATCTCACTTCCAGCTTCCCCTTCATTATGACACTAGTACCAAACTCTTGACTTCTTTCCGTCAATCGTTTGCGACCCGCCTATCCGACCATGTCCAAGAATGGCGGAGAAGAAAAAGCCTATGTCGAGCTCCTACCTTTGAAGACCGTGTCTACATGGACTAGTTCCTTAGATATCTTTTTCCACCTATCGGGAAAGATGTTGCATCACACTTTCCTCAAACTGAAGAAGCCGCACTCCAAATTGCATTAAAATATGACATGATCTATGCTCAGTCAGGTTATGTTTATACAGTTCTACCTGATATTCCTAGACTCGGTGGTGCCAACGCATCAGGGGAATCTCACACTACTGACGGTATCATTGGAGCTCTCTCTAATCCATATGCTCAACCTCCCATGGGCTATGGCTTTCCTCAAGGGGGGGCCAGCACCTCCTGCACCTTTCCCCCTCCCGGTAGCATGTATCTAGGATATGGCATGCCTCCTATTTTTTCCCAACCTCCTGTTTACCACACTATTACCCAACCTCCTTATTATCCATATCAATAGCCTGGTGCTCCAGCTCCTCTACCATTAGCACTGCTTCCTCCCTTGCCTTCTCAACCCCTACAACAGCAGCCACTGCCCCCTCAGGGGCAGGTATATCTATAGCAGGGCATGATTAATCCTCCTCCCTCCAAAAAGAAGAGGAAAGGCACTCAAAATCAGTCTACTCCTGGTAATCCTGGACCTAATCCTCAAAATAATGCTCCTAACACTACTAATCAGCAACAGGGCACCCAGCCCAAGTAGGACAGGCCTGTTCGCACGAACAAGCCTTGTTCTTGTTGTGGTGTTTATGGTCATTACACACATGATTGTCCTCTTTTACCACAGATGCGACAACTATGGGAGTCTCAAGCAACATTGCGAGGACAACAATCCTACCCTTCCATCCCTCCCAGTGTTGCACCAGTCAACCAACTGTGCTTACTGATCCTTTCCCTCAGCAAGGATTTGTGGCTACCCAACCACCTGAAGATCAGGTGGCCACTCAAGCTCTTCCATCTGGTACCTCCCATTACCAAATTCTCATGATGAACTCTGATCAACCTCTAACTGTAGACATCAATCTTCAAACTCGGTCCCCCTCTCGCTACGTCTATCCCCGAGCCACCTCCTTCAGTCTCTATAGAGCCTCTTTCAACACTTAATGGTCCCTTGTAGATCCCTCAACCTAAGGCGGAGATTCATAGCAATATCTCTAAGGGAACACTCCACCGAAATGCTGCTTCTGGTAAAGCTACCCATTCATATAACATAGTAGATGATTTCGCACAATCCCCTGCTGCCATTCACTGCTGGAACTCCTCCAGTCATGCCCTTCACAATGAAAAGATCTACTATCTGCCATGGGCACTGTAGATCCTTCCGATAATCGATTTATTGTCTTTGATGTTGACCAGTTAGAACATCCTCCTCTCCTTGCTTCCGTCGCTTTCCAAATCCCAGTCAAGATCCGAAACGCCAACGTTTCCCAGTGCATTATTGATTAGGGGGCATCCACTTGTGTGATGTCTGCTTTGGTTTGGAAGCAACTCGGATCACCTGAGTTGGCTCCTTCTAGGATCACTCTCTGAGCGTGGGATGGCCACACCTCCTAGCCCATTAGCTTATTATGCAATTGTCCTAATACTCTTGTGGGAAAGACTGTTTACATTGACATAGAAGTCATAGATGCCCCCTTAGATTACAACATTCTATTGGGTCATAGCTACACTTATGCGATGCCTATTGTCCCTTCCGTGGTCCACCACAAGATGTCCTTCCATCATAATGGAAAGATAGTCACCATTGACCAGTTGACATATTACGAACTAAAGTCTCAGACCTCCCCTGAGTCCACTATCTCTTCGGTGGCCAACAAGAAAACCGTCGATCCTCTGACCAGTGTCTCACCTGGAGTCTACAAATATTCCTCATTGCTTGGTACATTCCCTGGTCTTCCTCCTCCTGTCTCTGATCCCATCTCATCGAATGTTTGCATGATGAAATCATCTCAGGCTGCCCTCAAGCAGTTCGTTTCGGCTAGTCAGCAGTCTCCTCACCCTCCACAGCCTACTCCTAGCCCTTCAATTCAGCTTTCTGGACCTCCTCCTCCTGGCCCTTCAGCTGGTATCCATGAGCCTCTCTACCCTCCTGGAATGGTTCCTCCAGGCCTTAACCATTTAGGAGCCATCCCGCCTGGCCATTTCCCCTCCGGTCAAATACCGTTCCTAGCTCCCACACCAGGAGTTTATATGGCACTTGTCATGGTCACCCTCTCTCTTCCTAACTTGACCCTTGGGATTCCCGTCTGGTACCTTGATCCTCCAACTGCTACCCCGCCTATTCAACCCAAACCTTATCTTGATTTGACCCCAATTCAACCGGTCCCCATCACTTCTCCCGCTACAAAATTTCCCCAGCCACCTGAATAGGAAACACCTCTTTTTGTGACTGCTTCAGGTAAGAAGGGAAAGCTCGCATGGGGGCAACCAAAGACAAGGCCACCCCAAAAAATCTTGCCCCTCCTTGGCTGCCAAAATGCACTATCCAGTGTGCTTTATGTGATGTTGTCAGTCACGCCACCCACACTTGTCCAGAGTTGCCTCACCTTAAGTCCATGGTCAATGAGACGTTTTCGGAGTCTAATATCCCTGAGGTTTATGTCACTATACCCAATTCAGTCCCGAAACTAAAAACTTTGTGCACCAATCACCCTTGTGCTTTGTGCGATTTCCATGGCCATTACACCCACCTTTGTCCCTGTCTTAAAGAGTATCGCTTCTCTTTGGAAACGTTCCGCCAATTCAAGGCCAAACATGACAAGTCCAACTCTCACTTGTCTGCAAGTTCTGCTCCAGTAGAACCAGAGGATCTACCTGCTCCCATTGACATTCCACCTCTCGATGTTAAGAAAACAGAGCCTTCGGTCCACATTTTCTACCTATCATCATCCATGAGACCCTCGGTAGAAGTCCCCTTGGATACTTCCCCTGATGTTTCGCCTGACCTCCCTTCAGCGATCACCCTGGGCTCAACATCAGTAGATCATTTATCTGCTTACTCTTCTATCATTCCCCATGACGTTGCGCATGTGAGCCTTTCTTCACATGATGATGATTCAGGTAGTTCTACTGCGTCAGGAGGTCTCTCTTCCTCCATTCACCCCATCTTCCATTCTGATGAAGACATTATGGAAGCTATGACCGAACCTGACTTTCCATGGGATGATATGCACCACCATGCATAGTTCCTCCCACAGTAGTCCCATGACCAATATGCTGTGGAAACTAAAGACTTCATTCCTGATGAGCTCGATTGGTTTATAAATCCCATCCCTACACCTGATGCTTTCGAAGAAGGAAATATGGCCAATATCTCTCCTACCATTAAAATTGACATTTTTGACAAACCAGGGATAGAAGAAAAAATCACCTTGGGTGCCCATTGTACCCCAGAAGAAGTTGAGGCTTACACCAAGCTATTCAAAGAATTATGTGATATTTTCACCTGGTCCTATTTAGAAATGCCTGGACTTGATCCTACCATTGTCGAACACCATATCGATACATGGCCTGATGCTAATCCTGTCCGTCAAAAGTTGAGACCCATTAATCCTTCCAGAAGAGAATTTGTCAAAGCCGAAATCGATAAGCTCAAGTAGGCTGGTTTTATCTATCCCATTGAATACACCACTTGGGTGTCCAATCTGGTTCCCGTTCTCAAGAAACAAGGCACCATTCATGTCTGCACAGACTTTCGCGATCTTAACAAAGCTTATCCTAAAGACAACTTCCCCACACCATTCATAGACCAAATCATTGATGAGTGTGTGGGGCACGAGGCTCTATCCTTTATGGATGGTTTCTCTAGGTACAACCAAATTTTTATCCATCGCACTGATCAACTTAAAACCACGTTCATTAGTCTGTGGGGAACCTTTGCCTATCGAGTCATGCCATTCAACCTTAAAAATGCAGGAGCCACTTTTCAATGGGATATGTATTACTGTTTCCATGACCTGGCTCATATTATCCTTGCTTATTTAGATACCCTCACTACGTGTTCTAAACATTGGGCACAGTACCTCCACGATCTGCGTACCATCTTTCTCCGATGTCGCAAGTATAATATCCACCTCAACCCACTGAATTGTGTCTTTTGTGTACTTGTTGGCCGTCTTCTAGGCTTCATTGTGTCTAAATATGGTATCATGCTTGACCCATTGAAAGTTCAAGCCATCCTTGAGCTTCCTATCCCCCGTACTTTATGCGAGTTACAAAGCCTCCAAGGCAAAGCTAATTTCCTTTGTCAGTTCGTACCTGACTATGCCACCACCGCGCATGGGTTCCTTAGACTCCTCCGCTCTAATATCCCTTTTGTATGGGATGCCTATGCTCAAAATTATTTTGATGCCATGAAGCATGCTCTCACATCCGCTCCCTTGATTTGTCCCCCTGACTTTGATAGGGATTTCATCATGTATATCTCTGATTCCACCTACTCAGTCGCTAGAATCCTATTCAGGAAGATGACAATGGAATTGAGAATGTTATCTATTACGTCAGTAAGAACCTGGTAGGACCTCCTGTATCCTACTCACACGAAGAGAAATTAACACTGGCTGTCATGTTCTCGGTCCAGAAACTTTGTCATTACATCCTCATGCATTCCACCAAGGTCATGACTAATTCCAACCCTATGGCCTTCCTATTGAGTCATCGAATCATCAATGGGAAGCATGCCAGTTGGATCATGATCCTCCAGGAATTCAATCTTGAATTTGTCACACCAAAAAGTAAGAAAGGTTAAGCCCTCGCTGAACTAATTTTCAAACTACCTACAAGTACGCATGATCCTCCAGTTAATGATCATTTCCCCGATGAACATTTATCTTCCATTACCACTGATGACCCTTGGTATGGGGACATCCTCACTTATTTTCAAACTCAAAAGTTCGCCCTCCATCTTGACCGTGATGCTCGACAACGTATCCAACACCAGGCCCCCTGCTACCTTCTTATCGGTGACAACCTTTATCGTCGCAGTGTAGATTCTGTCCTTCGTCGTTGTCTCACGCACGCTGAAGTAGAACAAGTTCTCAATGCATGTCATAGAGATGCTTGTGGTGGCCACCTCTCCTATCTGGCCACTACCTAGAAAATCATGCGCACTGGGTGCTTTTGGCCTTCTCTTTTTGGTGATTTCATTAAAGCAGTCAAACACTGTCCCAATTGCCAACATTTTGCCCCTAAGGCATGAGCCCCTATGGCTCCCCTCCATCTTGTCATCTCAGCTGGTCCCTTCTATAAGTGGGCCATAGACTTTATGGAGTGTCGACCGTCATCAGCTGGTAACCATAAGTATATCATTGTGGCAGTTGACTATTTCACCAAATGGGCTGAGGCCATGCCAACGTTTAACAACACGACAGTTGCCGCAACCCTCTTTTTCTTTAACCATGTGATCGCTCGATTCAGAGTTCCGAAAAAATTGGTCTCTGAACATGGCCAACATTTTGAAGATGAGATATGGTGTGAGCTATCCTCATTGTTGGGCTTTGAGCACCAATATTCCTCCTCTTATTACCCCTAAGGTAATGGCCAAGTTGAAGTAGTCAATAAAATTCTTAAAACCATGCTTCAACAGATGGTGGATAAGAACAAAACCAACTGGCACTTTATGCTCTTCCCTGCTTTGTGGGCCTATCAAAATTTTGTTAAAACCGCCACCGAGTTTATTCCTTTCCACCTTGTTTTTGGAGAGGAGGCAGTCTTACCAATCAAGTGTAAAATCCCTTCCCTTCATCTAGCCATCGAACTTCTCCTTAACACCCAACCTTTATAACAGTGACTTATCATGCTTGAGCATGCTTTCGAAGACTGTCGTGTTGCCTTGGAAACCATTGAGGCAGCTAAGAAATGCACCAAAGCTCAATATGACTGAAAAGTCCACCCTCGTACTTTTCACGAAGGCGATCTTGTTCTTGTGTATGACCAAGCCCATGATGTACTTGGTCATGGGAATTTTGATTCATTATGGGTATGACCTTACATCATCAGTAAGGATTTGGGTCAGGGAGCATATCTATTAAAGGACTTCGAAGGCCATCCCCTTCCTAATCCTTGCAATGTACTCTATCTGAAGAGATATTACCCATAGCATTTCCTTATGGGAAGGCATGTTTTATTTTCTTTAGATAGCCAGCTCATGCTTTTTGTGATTTGATACTTCACCAAGACTCATTTTGTCCTCAAAGTGTCACTTCACTACTCCCCAAAATTGAAATTTGTTCACTTGCAACACTCGGACTTGGAGGCACCACTTTGCCTCCATACTTTCCCATGCTCATGTTTATTTTCGTCGTGAGTAACGACCATGTACTCATGTCTTTATGGTCCCCATTGGACCTTTTCTATGTGGTAGCACCATCGAGTCACCCTTTTTTAGAGCATCTGAGTTGAGTCATCAGTGCATTCATGGAGTCTATCCCAAGTCCCTTTGTATCCCGTCATAGTCCTCCATCCTTCATTGCTTGGTTCCTCTCTCGTGTCGCACATTATGGCCTTCAGTCCCACTGTCCCCTATCCCTCATGATATTGTGTTAGTCGCTGCCAAGTCATCGATGCCCTTTATGCTCTAACAAAGGAAGTCGTTCGTCCGCTACTCAGTACCCCCCATTTCATCATCATCCTTGGTGTCAATCTGTCAGTCGCTGTACTATTTTCTCTCATGCCTTATTTGAGGATCCTTTATTTCCTCAACTATGGCAGACCTCCTTCTATCGACATCAGCTCATTCATTCTAGAAGACAATCCTATAGGGCGGTGTACCTTGGTTCTAGCTTCCACTCTTGTTTGGTGCCTCGGATCAGGTAAAGGGACTCCTTATTGCCCTTTGACTTGATTGTTTCTCAGCTCCATCTCCTTTTAGCATGATTGAGATCCGTATACTTGATGGTCCAGTGATGTAGCAGCTAACAATAGTGATTCTTGGGTGTGTGTGAGATGTTTTCAGCCCTCATGAGGGGGTGGCCCTACAAGTAGCCCCCCACATACCCGAATGACCTCTTCACTTCAACCTTAGATGCAGCTCCATAGATTTGATGATGTTGGCCTCAGCCGCTTGCAACGCCTTGTTGATTGCATGTATCAGTCAGATTTTCAGAGCCCTTTCCTATTTACAGGGGCATCTCGGTTGTATTTGTATCTCATGTACTTAGATATTATTATACAAGTCCTAGCTGTTATCCCAGACACAATATGTATGTGGGATTCATTATCATGTTGTTTATCCGGCTCATGTTTATGCCAGCATATACTATATTGTTCATTCCCTTGCTTACTAGACACCTTACTTTTTGTACTTTGCCTCGGTGGGCATAGGTATGCCTCCCCTGCCGCCTATAGCACAGGTACTCACTCATAAAAGAGGCTTGTCGCACCTGTAAGTATCGCCTCCTCAGGGTCTAGTCCTTTCAACACTTTAGTCTACCTTATACTTCTCTCTCTTTGATTCCCCCTTCGGTGTCTAGTGATTGAGTTCTTACAACGTACTTCGGTCATACGATTAGCTCCTAACGCTTGCACGCTGGGGGGAAATATGTTACACCATTTTTTGGTCATCTAACCTATTATCATTAGATGGACCGAATTACACCTTGTAAGACCAATTTTACCCTAAGTAAAATTGCTTTCACTATGAAAATAACTTAGTAAACCACATTTATTAAGTTGTTTATGGTCTAAACAAGAAACCCCATGAGGAAATATTAAATAAATCTACATTTGTTTGATTTTTCTCAAGGAATAATTATTTAAACATCATTTTAATTAATATTCCTGGTTATATTTAACCCAACACTAGGAAATTAATTAGATAAATCGTTATTTATCTTATTATTTTCTAAATAATAATAATTTAAACCTTATTTAAACAATATTCTTTTTTAAATATTACTAAATCACCCATAAATAATTAAATAAATCATTATTTATTTGATTATTACTCAACCACATCCTTAAAATGATAAATAAATCATTTATTTATTTATTATTTACAAATAAAGGGATTTGACCCAAGTCAAATTCCTTTTCCCTCCAACAAATATAATAAAATATTACATAAAAGTTGGATCTTGATTTGGTTAATAATATTTTAATTATGCACCAATATCTAGACTAAATCAATATTTTGTTATAAATAGAAGGGCTTTCCCATTCACTTACCACCTTTTGTTGCCTAAAGATCACTCTGGATCTATACTTTTGGTCTAACTATTGATCCACCACCGTAGTCAACTTTTGCTACCATTTTTGTCTAGGCTTTCTACACCATCAAGAGAGAGAAGTTTTAGATCTGAAGTGTTGAGGACTTACAAGAACCCATCCCATTGAGGAGAACTAGTAACACCCTTCTGTGTTTTCCTCCCAGGTGCCCATAGTACAAAATTCATTCAACATACTCTTGTCTTGTCTATTGGATGCATGGAGTAAATCTTATTTTTTATACTGCTGAATGTCTTCTAATGCATAGATCTAGATTTTTGCAGCATTTATCTTGATCACCTAACTGCAGATATGAGGATATTGGTAGCCATCTATGTTGTTAGGGTTGTTGGTTATGCACAACTAAAGTGGTATTTTTTCATACTCTTGGAATTAAGATTCATACTAACAAAGAAAGCTCTAGATTTTCACATTATGGGTGTAAGAATTTAGCTACACTATCAGATCTACAACGTGGTACCATGCCTACATTCTTGGCAAGAGAAGAAGAGGAAGGGGTAACACCAAAGGAGGAGACTCTTGGTGACTATCTCCAAGAATATGAATCTCAGTATAGAAGATTCCAGGAGCATATAACCTTCCAAGGGTTTTTTCAACTCAAAGAAGATAGAAGACCCAATAACCACAATAGAAGAAGAGGGTTCATGCATCACACTTTGGGTAGATTATTTCTACCTATTTTTGATGGGTCACCCAAGAGCACAGCCAAGGCTTGGGTAAGGAATCTAGACACATATTTCCAGCTGCATCAAGTTTCAGAAGAGGATCCATTAGAGTAGCAGTGCTGCATCTTGAAGGTAAGGCTTGTGCCTGGTGGTTATTTGAATCTTCTTCATTGAATAATCGAAATATATCTACTTATGCAAACTTCACTAGGAGGTTAGTAAAAAGATTTGATTTGAAACAAACTGAAACTTCCTTGGGAGAATAAACCAAGCCCAAGAAATCAGAACCTTTGCATGAGTTGGAAGGATCCATGAAACCAACTCCATTTCAAAACATTTTTGAGGGGGTTAAAGATCTGCAACATGCTTTGCCTTGGGAAAAAGCCCCACTTCAACAAGAACTTCTTCTCAAGAATAAGACACGAGGATTCCTCCTTCAAGAGGGGATCAAGCTAAAGGATCTCTTAATGATGAGGTATTCTCCCATGATAAGCAGAAGGAAGAGGAAGATCTAGAAAGAGCCTCCATCATTGTGATAGCAAGAGAAGATCCACCATTATTTGGAGATGGAGATGAAGAAATTGCTTCAACTAGAGGAGCTCTTGTATCATTGCAAGAAGTTACAAAGGATCTTACATATGAAGATCACGAGCAGCATGTGTTTATGTTGATAGGAAATGAGACAAAACAATGGAGGAAGTATGTTCCAACACTGACCACAAATTTGGGGACATACAACATGATGGATCACTTATTTGTGATTGAGGCTCTTGACACCAATATTAAATTAGGAGTGCTTGGGTTGATTACATTGGAGAAAGACACCTTAGACTATGAGATCTTGCAGAAGGTAGGAGGAGATGAGAATGAGGGCCAGCATCAAGTGATTGGGAACATATACACCCATCCTTTTCAAGAGGTTTATGCATAGAAGCAAGAGGATGATTTTCACAATGAGGGCAGGGACAAATCAATCCACTCACATATACAACCTACTCTAGGCCTCGATGTTTCATTACATGGAAGCATTCTACCAAGGAGACCCCCTGATTGGAATATGATCAAAGAGTTGTCTCAACATGGTGCATCATTAATAGACTTGGCTAAGGAAGGAGCCTTGGGAGAAGCTAGCACAATGCAGAGAACCTTTGATAGGTTCAAAGGAGGGGTGAGAAATTTTTTGATATGGACATTGCCATCTCCCATTCAACTATTTACGCTGAAAAATGATGATTCAAAAATCTATGATGGCATGAGCATGGTGTCAAAGGACTACTCCATAGCCTTGGAGCAACAAATGATACTTCCACACATGAGGAATATTTCTGAATATGACAAGAGCTTATTGACACTCATGTATACATTGACCAAACTATGGAATTTTTGGATGGGAAATACCTTTCAAGAGCAGGTTGACCTCCATGTACTTCAATATTGTCTTGGGCAAGATTAGTTGCAAGGGAGGAACAAAAAGTGGGGTAGCGGTACTCCAACATGTGGCTTTGGCATTGGGCATGTCTAAGAGGAGAGCTATGATGAGACAGGTTCTTCATTTCAAATTTCTACAGCGCTGTCATTGTTGGGAAGCCTAGATCCATATTGGGAATCCCAACTATTGCTGGAGTATTCCAAGAACCTCTTCACATGTAAGGTTCTTGATGGGAAAGTGATAGATGGGAGTTATAGAGTGGTTGATGGAGTCATTTATTTCCATGATCAGATCTACTTGACTAAAGACTCCAAGCTCAAGAAGGAGATTCTACATGCAGCATATGAGGCACTCTCTTCAGGACATGTAGACTTCATTGAGTCTTATCATACCATCATGGAAGGATTCTATTGGGAGGATATCAAAGAAAATGTGCACCAACATATCAAGAGATATGTAGCTTGTTTGATGTATGAGGATGAAATCAACCACCTTGCAAGGTTGTTACAATCATTTCCCATTTTTATGGAGAAACAGGAAGGTTCATCTATGGACCTCTTCACCAACTTGTCTACAATATATGGTAAAGATTGTGTTTTGATGCTTATTTATCAACTAACAATGTATGTGCATTCCTTTACAATGCATTTGCAACACATTGCTCCACAAGAGAGAAAACCTCTCTTTGGATTTCATGGTCCTTTTGGGAGTACTTTCAGTGATGAGGGTGACCACCTTATAGAGGACTTTGGGCATGACATGTTTTTCTTGGTTCATATTCAGCCAACACCTAATGCCCTCTACTATTTTAAAGATTTTGAGAAGCTTATGGTAGCAAGAAAGTGGTTGGATGGCCACTTATCATATCATGTTTGGAGGCAGCAAGAAGCAAAACATTGTTGGTCTCACTTGAGGGACTATTGTCACCATCCAGTATTTGATATGACACTTAGTCCATGTTTCTTTTGGAGGCCATATGGTGATGACACTCTATCCACTATATCTAGGGAAGATTGGGCAATAAATGTTCTTAGAACCAAGGAGTGGGATCTTGAGATTCCAAGTATCTTTTGGCTTCATGAGGACTTGTTGGCTCGAGGGGTCCTGACCCAGGTTCAGAGGTTAAGGTTTTCCAACAAACCCCTATATTGCTGGCCCTTTCAAAAATGACCTGCTTGCGCAGGTCAAAGTCTCACCTGAAGCAGTATGGGTGGGTGCTGGAACCAAGTTTCTGCACCCTGAGAGAGGATAGGTAAGCCAAGCAAAGCTACGTCCGACTTTATAATGACCAAATCACCTATCTCAGAACCAGATCTATAGATCTCCTTCGCATCCACGTGTGCAAGGTCAACTATACTTATTGTGCTCAAAAAATCCTATACTTCTAAAACAGTAGTGCAGCATTACATAAAACATAACAGAACAGACCCAGATGCAATAGAAACACTTAACACGATACTTTCGCAACTTAACATATAATATGCATAACACAACAACTATCAAAGATTCGCATCAACAGTATACATAGATTCAGTTACTCAAACAACCTTTCTCATTCATTAATCCTTCAGTTCCTTCTTACAACACCCAAACCCAACCTACGCACATAGCAGCAGGGTCCGCACACAGCAGGACTTAGGATCTCCGCGCACACAGCCAGCAGGATCCCTTTCCCCAAAAACCCAAACAAATCTACTAAGCCATAATTCACATCAAGATCTCATCATCTTCTTGCCTTATAATTCAAAATGTCCCTCTATTTATAACAATCTAGCCTAATATTTCCTATGGTCCGCAAACCTTGGTTTGCGCACTCTAGGTCTACCCTTTGACCCATTAAAATTCTTTCGGGGCTTTGACCCACCCCAAAACCCCTATGCTAGACTAAATATAATAAAAAATATGCAAAATTGAATCAGTTTCACAGCTTGCGGGAGACCTTCTTCCAACAGAACTATATTAGTACAACCCAATACCAACAGCTCCAAATTTATCATAAATGGAGAGAGAGACAGCGTAAGTTGAATAATTTTCTCTCATTTTCAGCCATAAAACCCCTATACATTGCAGAAGCAGGGGATTGGTGATTGTTCCTATGAGCTACCAAGGTGGCTCAATTTGTTTGGATGATAGCATGGAGATTGGAGTTTCTCATTGGGATTGAGGCACCCAACATTTACCATCTCTCATGCCTTGAGGAGGCCAATGGATAGCATATAGCTCTTTCCATATATCTCCCACTTTTTCATGATGAGAGCTATTTGGTTTATCCATGAAAGGAAAAATTGTATTCTTGGGAGGAGACATATCCATTGGAGATTTTGTAGTATCCTTGCAGTTGTTTGAGGACAAGCAACATTTTGGAGGGGAGGACTGTAATATTCCTAAATTATCTTGCAACTAATTAGAATATTAAAGTTTCGTTTTCAATGTCACTTAGATAGTTGAATAAGTGGGTAGGGAGACCCATAAATATCTTTATGAAGAATAAAATCACTTCTCGTGTGAAAGTGGATCATATTTTCAGCTTAATAAAGCACCCTAAGGTATCAACAGGAGCTAGAGCACTTTGAATGGGTCAACTTTGACCAAACAAACATCGTTTTCATGGAGGAGTGGACATTAATGGAGGGACAACTCAATTTTATATGGAGATACATTGCATGGAAGTAGTGTCATTAATGGATGGGGCTTAGGGTTTGGAAGCTCATATCTTATAAAAGGAAGAAGATGGCAGCCATATTCATTATTTTTATATATGTTTATGTTTTTATATATGGTCTGTTTAGACATATAGATTTCTTCAGTTGTTTAGCTAAGATTGCAAGTGATGTTTAGCACTGGGTGTTCCTGATCGGGAATCCCACCTCTTCCATTGATAATCTCTTGGAATATTCTTTAACTATACTTCCACTATCCGGCATTTGGCCAAGCTTCAGTCTCATGTATAATGTAGTTATGTTTAGAGTTGTGTTGTGTTGCAGGGTTGTAGCAGTGGAGGAGAGAGATCTCCATTTTCCTGAGCTATTTTTCCATTAGAGGGATCATCCTTTCATCCCGAAGCTTGTGAGGAATTTCTTAGGGCTTCATTACATATTTTGGCACTAAGCCAAGTAGCAGTCATTAGCTACAGCGCAGTTTCCCTCAAGGACTGCGTTATTTTGGAGAGCAACTACAGCAGTGGGTTTATTGCCCTATTTGGAGTGTTTGGGTTTCCTGTCTGGGGATAAACCCTTAATTTAGGAGATTTATTGAAGGAGGATCAACCATCTTGTATATCAGATCAACCATCTCCCATCAGCGATTCAGTTGCAGAGATTATTCAACCCTAGGGCCAAATCTGCTATATTTTGTATAGTGTGTATTTCCGGACACCTTTCGTGGGTTGTCCTAGAAATCTGTTTTGGAGCATGGATCTCTAGCCTTAGAATTTTTGGAGCATATATAAGCAAAAATATATTTTTTATCTTTTAGCTGATATTCTCTCATAGAAAATGCAGTTTTATGCATTCCTGTATTTCATGTGTTAACAACATTTCATATCTAGGTGTATGCTTTCATGGGAGGCTCGTTTTCGCAACTTAAGTGATCTTTTCCTCAAGATATTGTACCTATTTTGCTGTTATATTCATAATGGAATGGATCTACTATTGTCTCATACTTTGATATATATATATATATCTGCATATTTCCAGTTGTATGCAATCTATTCCTGCTTTCCCCATTTGGGAATATTACATAATAATAGTGGAATATAATATTAAAAAAAGATGGATATATAGTTAAATTTGGGCACAAATCACATGCTTGGAGAATCTATGATGTGTTCACGTATAGAAAATATAATTAAATGCCTAGATGGAGATAGTCAACCAAATCAAGATAATGCCTCAGACATTTCTGCAAGTGTTGAATCCAAATGTTTAATATTACATATGTCACAATGAAGGTCAGACAACATGAGATTGCAGACTCAACTTGAGATGGTACATTAAAAAAAGGAATTCCCACCAAAACAAGGATTAATTATACAAGATGTAGAATAGGTCCACAAGGATCTTGATTAGATTTGATCTTCCAGATCTAATCCCTTGGTGAAATCATATTCAAGGCTATAATTTGAATCAAAACTTGAATCACTTATATGCAGGTAGAATGAGCACTTTGATGACATTATATGAACAATAATGAGGGAATTTAGAGATTGCATATATGACAGGTACTTATTGATAAAGGTAGCACGGCCTTAGGGGGAGATTTTGAAGATGCATGAAGAATTATGAGCAACATTGAAAGTGTGGTATCAGGGGGAGACTTTATTAGAATGGCAACATGATCATACTAGAATAGGAACAATTCACAACATATTTATGGAGACCTTATTTCATGAAAGGTTTTGATATACATTTGTAACCCTTTTTCATTGATGCCAAAGGGGGATTTATTGCAAACAATGATACAAAGAAGAGAATTTAGATATCAACATAATGGATCATCATTTCATTCAAAATAGGGGGATACTTTTTGTTACATGTTTGACATCAAATGACTATCAAAGATTAGTGGTGTTGCCATCAATGAAAAAGGAGGACATTATTACACATACCATTGTCATTGATGACAAAAACATTCCATTTATGTCAAAGGGAATGTCAAGGACAAAAATTACAAGAAACGGAATCAATTTGACAAATGAATACCTTATGTACTCTCATCAAGTTATTAAATAGAGTTTTAATTTTAATGAATTTTTGAAAATATTATGATTTCCCAATGATTGTATAAATAACATGGTTTTGTAGGTCTTGGTGATATTTTTCCCATGGTATATCCCACTCTGAAAAAATATTCCCAAATGAGAAGTTATGGTCATTCAAAGTTTAGCAGTTATGAAGGGCCCAAAGATTATAGAAAAAAACAAAAAATATTAATGTGTTAAAGAGTGAAAAACTTTCGAGCACATCCATGGTGCATTAATTAGGTCAAAAATGAATGTTCAAAGGACATGCACAACATTTAAATATGTTAAATGTCACACATCTTTTACAGATAAGGCGCTTTTGATAATAGAAATAGAGATTGAAAAGTGAATGATATGACAAATTGCACGACAGTTTACAAGCCTCTAACATGTCAATGTGGTCCCATAGAGTGACACATGGTGAGTGATGAGCCTCAGTATTGCAACAAGAATGTTGCAACTCTTGAGGCTATCGAATTATCAACCTGGGGTTCGTACAAAATTAAGAGGGGTCGACACTGTATGTGCAGTAGACACCTTCCTCTTCCTAGTCAGACTCCCTTTGATGCAAGTGAAAGAAGAAAATGAAACAAATTCAAATGAGAAAATATCTAGGTGGGTTTTCAATCCTAAGTTGAAAAAGGTAAATAACAATAAGAAAACATATTCTACTTTTGTTGGAAAGTAAATGTCAGAAAGGAAATTTATTATGTTTGCAAAAATGTAAAAAAAAAAATTGACAACCAAGAAAATCTAATATATCTTGATGGAAAATAAATGACATTAAAGGAAATCTATTGTATCTTGCAGGAAAGAAAATTCCTATATTACTTTTTCAAGAAGGAAAACACACTTTTCTTAGAGTAAATTGCGGAAAGGAAATCTAGACTAATTGCAGAAATCAACATTCAAGAAGCAAGCAATGTAAGAGGTAAATGGAAACCTAACCAAGCCTCAACTCAACCAAATTTGTATCAGAGCATTCATAGGTTGTAAATATACTTCTACCATGAATTTTTAGTGAATTTGGGCAAGGAATATCTCAAAAACAAATTTTTGATTGCTACTTCTCGAGGTAACTTGTCGAATTCCTAAGAAAATAAAATACAAATGAGATGGGACAATTTTTTTTATAAAGTAGGATGGGACTCCAATCTAAGTGGAATCACTTAAAAATACCCATGTTAACATGTGCTAAAAAATAGAAGAAAATTACTACTTTAAAAATGAAAATTCAATTAGTTTTTTGGAATGCTAAGCTCTGCTAGGGTTTTTGTGTACGTTGATTTTATGAAAGTCCTTGAATTGATACTTTGTTGCAACACCCATCCATGGATACGTGGGGGAGGATGGATCCCCTCCTATTGCAGCGTGACTGCAGGAGAAAATAGTGGTAAAGCAAGTACCCTGCCAGGACCGCAGGGGAGCATCGGCCCTAACGCAAGCCCTATACTAGGAGCCCAATGGTAGGCACAAATTTGTGGGCTATGTCTACCACAAGCATCAAAGAAACCCAATTTATGATCCCCTATAACAAACTAGACAATTATTGTGGTTATATGATAGACCATGCCATGATCTACAAGTTTATTGGCATCTGGCCTACGGAAAAGGACCTAATCAAATGGATTCAACAAAAAAATTGACCCAAGGGTCATATAGACCTAAAGTTTGGAGCAAGAGGCTTCTTTAACGTAATATTATTGAATCTTCTAGAAAAGGAAAGGATTTTTGAAGGCAGTCTATACTTCTATTATAATGCAAGGCTCTTTATGAAGTATTGGGAGCAATGTTATAACCTAGATCGAGAGAAATTTCTGGTGACTCCAATCTGGGTTTGTATGTTTTCCCTACCAGTGGATTTATGGGACCCTAAAATCCTGGAAGGGATTGGAAAAGAAATCAAAATATTTGTGAAAATTATTTAATCTGCCTGCAGGGGAAGGTATACCTCTTATGCCTACATCCGCGTTTATATGAATATTACTGAGCCTCTGATAGAATCAGTGGAATTGGAGTGTCAAGGAGAATTATGGCAGCAACCGTTGGACTATGAAAATATCCCATTTTGTTGTTTTCGATGCCACAAATACGACCATATCTATAAATATTTTCCATTAAATCAAGAAGATTCGGTAGAAAATAGGCAGTCGCAAGAACTTGCCCCATTGCAAGACAAAAATGAGGGTCTTAAGGAAGTCTCAAACAAGAAGAATAATACAAAGATGCAACAACAACAAACCTCCAAACAGGAAAAAAAAATAACAACCAGAATCATTTTGAAATATTACAAGAGCTAGGGGAGAGCTTTAAGGAGACAAAACTCCCAAAAGAAGGGGGTAAAAGCCAAGATCCACCAAAAATGGCTTCTAAACCCAAGAGGAAATTTGAGTCAGAATCTTCAGATAAAGCAGAGCAGGCACAAGCATTAGACCTCTCAGCAATGGACATTGATGCATCCCAGGAGGATCTAAGCATGGAGGAGGTAGTGCTTAAAAGGCTTCTGAATGAATGGTGAAACCTAGATGAGAGATTCATCCTAAAGGACAAAATGAAGTTGTACCAAGAAACATTCCAGTAATATATGCAAAACAAGGTCAAAAGAATTTAGATCTGGGAAATCCACTAGCTCGAAACTGGGAAGTTCTCAAGACCCAAATACCCAAAGCAAAGGTGGAAAGAAAAGCAGAAGGAAAACTCTTCAAGAGTCAATTCAAATGGTGGGAGATATGTTAGTAAACTCTGGAAGGGTAATACTACTCTCAGTGGTATTCCACCAACTACGTAAAGTTTCCCAATGATATTCAACTGCTAGAATATGAGAGGCCTCAATAGTCGAGGCAAGCAGAGATACTTACAGGAACGTTTGAAAAGAGAGAAGCCTCAAGTAGTTCTTCTCCAAGAAACAAAAGTCTCAAGAGAAAAACTAGATGAAATTTTTAGATACATACGGCCTAAGTATGAAGCAGTCGTTATAGATGCAAGAGGGAGTGTGAGAGGTATAGCCATCCTATGGAACCATGCAAAGATCCTTGCAGACTGTTGGATCAACCTACCCCATTGTTGACGGGAAGAAACGCCTGGCCAACAGTAGGGGATATTCCCGGTAAAAAGTCCCAAATAGACTCTAGACCATTTGTGATAGGGATCTCGTCCGAGGTGTGGGTCCGGCTACCGTTGAATATACCTTTTCTCGGATAGAGAATGAGCCCTGCAGAATTAAGAATACACTATTACCCAAATGATACGAGACAAATGGTTGATGAGTCCTCCTGAAAATGAAACATTATCAATAGAAAGGTGAGTTTTGAGGCATGCAACCAAAATAAAATGTTGTTAGCAACACATCATTAGGGTCATGCTCATAAAAGTTGCTTGACCACAAAAGAAACAGTTCTCTATGGTCGAAACACCCTTCAATTTCTTAAGCATTTTCCGAAAGATGAAGCGATGTTAATAACGAAGTCATTAAACATCTCTTAATTAAATATTCTCATACCATTAACACATCAAGTAAGCTTAAACGTATAAATGGAATATGAGCAGAAAAACACAGACTAATAAATTATAAAACATAACAAATACATGAGACACAATATTCATAATGCTAGCACACATAAGTCCTCATCCGATCCAATATTGGAATCAAAACATTCATTTGTATTCATTCACGGAAATATTCATTAGATGCTATACAATTATCTCTTCTCCTTTTGGAGTCCCAAAAAAATATCTTTACAATGTCTGCATAGGGAGTACTTATAGGGAAAAATTGACCCTTGGGTGGCCCTGACCTTTCAGCTTCCCAATTGTTTGCATGGCCTGCGACCTAGGAGGCATCTGCGACTTGCAACTTGGCCCTAAATGCAACCTACGACCTGTTCCACACTATGGCCTATGACCTGTAGCCTGTTGCGACCTATGACTTGTGTCATTTTCTTTGTCAAGGGAGAAGTTGTGTGATGGAGAGGTCTAGTATGTCTACATACTGCTGATCCTTGAGGTACTTCTGCCAAGCCAGATAGTCTACGGCTACTAGAGTCACCTAGGGGGTATCTTCTCTTAACCTATGAAAACATTCAAGAGCATCCAGGACCAAAGTGTGCCTCTTTACTGATATTTCATTGGATAGGGAGGCCAGTTTGGTGTAGATCGAGACTGGTGTGATGATGAATTGAATAATGTTTTCCTATGAGGTCGGGAGGTCCTCTGAAGTAGCTGCTTGCCTCATTGGTTGCAGGAATGTTTGAATGTCTTGGGTCGCCTCTTTCCTTGTTTTCTCAGTGTCAAATTCTTCCAAGGAAGGGATATGATGTATTTCAGCCATTGAATCGATGCCACTTATCAGGTGTTCATCAGTGGACATCACCCTCTCCACATCCTTTACCAGGTTATCCTTGGATTGTATCTTCATTTGGATTTTGACTTTGTCATTATGAGTACAAATCCAATCCTTCCTTGGCAAGGTGTCAGGAGCCTACAGATATATGTCTGACCATTCCAACATGTTGTCCAAGGCGGTGGAGGCCTCCTTCAGTTATGCAGTCCTCCTTTTAGTTTCCACTTGCGCCCTTAGCAGTGGTGCGACTTTATGCTTTATCATGAACATTTCCTCATACACTTGCTTCATGGTAGCCTCCAAAGTAATCGAATCCCTTTGAATAGTGATTGGTTATTCGTTGGCCCCGGCGGTTGTGAAACGAAGCCTTTGGATTTCTTCTTCCGTCGTCTTCTTTTCTTTCTCGGACTCAGTTTCCTTCTGCTTAGAAGCCTAGAGCCTGTTTTGTAGAGACAAAATCTCTCTGCTCATTATGCTAACATTTTCTTCTATGGTTGCTGTGAAGGTGGTCCCTACTAATGCGATCATTATCGGATTAGTCCTGGTATCTAGAACTATATCCTTTTCTGTGGTAACTGCGAGAGGTGCGGCCGGGTTCTGCGTAAGGCATTTTCTTTTCTCTTGTCTGATCTTGTGTGTGAATTGGTTATACATTAGCCTTGTCAGATCTAGAATCTCATCTTCCTATTCCTCTGAGGTGCCAAGGTCAGAGAGAGGAAAATTCACACTCTTCATGGTGTTTGTTTGAGGTACATCAATGTGAGGCAGCTCTGTTTGTTCCCCTACCTCTAGGGGCGGTGTCTTGCTTCCCCCTGCTTCCTTGGAAGAGTCTTCCTTTGATTTATGGTTTTCTTCCTCCTTTCTTCTCTTCTCAGCCTCTGCTTTATCCTATTCCTCTTTTAACTTGCATACAACCTCTTTCTTTTGTTCTTCCTCTTCCTTCCTCTTACATTCCTCTTCCTCTGTTTTCCTACAGGCTTCTTCTACCTTCTTTTTCTTGTGTTCCTCCTTTTTTTTGTTTTTCTGTTGCTCCTTAGCTTGCTTATTTTGCTTTTCTTCTTCTTGCTGTCGTACCTTGGCATCCTGGGTTCTTTTGAGTTCCTCTTCCTTTGCCTTCTTCTCGGCTTCTTGTCATGCCTTGGCCTCTATGTCTATATTTTCCTATTGTTCTCTAGAAACACTACTACCCATATTAGTTCTTTGTTTCTTGGAAGATGAGGCTCCTCCTATCAAGTCACTTTGCTTTAGCGTGTCAGCCCTCTCTTCCGTAGTTCGATCATCTTGCCCTCCTTGGTCAACTAATTCTTCTGGCGAGGCCACCTTGTCTTTGTTGTACCAGTTCCTAACTTGCTCTTCGACAGGGCACTCTGTGTGTTGGTATTACCAATTGAATTTGGCATGTTGCAATGCGCAGGGATGATCCTTTCAGGATCATATGATATGTGGGTGAACATCACAAAATTAAAACACTTGATCTCCTCTCCCTCTGCTTCTACATCTTTGAAATATTTAACCGTATAGGCACTGATAGTAGGCAGGATAGTAGGACATGGTTTCTTCTTTCCCTTGCTAAGGACCTTGGAAACCCCGCTCGTCATCTGGTAGCACACTTCTTGTAAGAGTAGTTTATCAGTGACAACGGAGGCAGCACAAGAGGTGCCTTGAATGACCCAAATACCCTGATAAAAGTAATTTCTACAATGGGAAACCATTGGCTACTTGCGTTATCATTTCCATGGCTCGCCTGGACATGCATGGGGCGTCTTTGCCAAACAGCTTTCTGTAAACTGTGGGAATGAAATTCTACGAGATCGACTCTATATCTTGTTTGTATTTGGAAGCCCAGAACACCTATAAGTATTTTTGGATTGGTCCGCCATGCTTAACATCCTAGTTATGCAACCATCATTCAAAATGACATCTTTCACATACTGTGCCCAAAAGGTAAGAAGCAATGTAACATTCAGATGCGCATCCTTCTTCGGGTGCCTGTGTTTCTGATATGTTTGACCTGAGGGCCGCTACTATTAGGTTGGCCCAGTTGAACCAGGTTCCATATGTAGTGATGGTGTACATGAGAGGGACCCAAGTCCCGTTGAAAGTGGTGGCATCTGGTCGGTCGTACATCCTAGACATCATTGCATCCACGAACTTGTAGACTTTCCTAAGACCCTCTGTTTAATATTCTTGATATTTTTTAACCTTAAACTTCTCGGGGTCCTCCCACCATCCCTTTAAGGTCTCTGGTACGGGTACTTCATTAGTGGCTGCCTAATCAGCGTTGAAAGTTTGTTCTCGGGTGGGGAGTACATAGTAGACTTCTGCATCCTTCCCCATCAAGTTAGCAAACTTCTTCCCCGAGTGATCGCAAATGACCCAAATCCTAGAGTCGACGTTCTGTAGGATCCATTCAATAACCTCCACACATGGAAATATGGGTGGATGGGTGCCTACATAGTGGAGTTTGGATCTCTTGACCTGAATGTACACTTGTCGGTCTACGAGATATTCTGGGAACTTAGGCTTTGTGAACTCCTGATATATCTGGTACCAATTCATCTTGTCTCCTTTCCCTAACACACAAGAAGTGTCACCATAGATAGGGTGGGGAAGGAGGCGTGCCTTCTTCTGAGATTTCTACCTCTAGACTCTTGTTTCTCTTCCAAACTACTGGAGGCACCATATCACTTGAGGCTGAAGATATGGAGACACACTCGAGCTCGTCTTCAACGTTCCCTGGCATGTTCATAAAACAATCCCACAATAATATGGATGACAAAATTACAAATATGTTAAGATCAATGAAACCTCCAAATGGTTGCTCAAGTTAGATTGCTGGGATCCCTGCCAACTATTATCTGAAGAAATAGAGAGGCTTGTGACTTAGCGACCGTGTGACTAGGTCGCAAGTTCATAAGGTCGCACCGACGTAAACTCTCAGGGAATGGCGACTCTGCGACTTGGCGACTTGTGACTAAGTCGCAAGGTCGCTAGGTCACATTGGAGTAAACTTTCAGGGAACTGCAACTTTGCGACTTGGTGACTTGCGACTAGGTCGCAAGGTCACAAAGTATTTAATTAATTGATGATTAGCGACTTCGCGACCCACCGACCAAGTCGCGACATCGCAAGGTCGCTTAGTCATGGAGTCACGCTAGGGATTTTTTGAGAGGTTTCACAACGATTGCGACCCATAGGGAATGAATGGTAAAGAGGGCAAAAACTTCAAGGGGAATAGACAAATCTAGGCTTCAAGGCCTCCCCATGTAGCTAAGAAGGGTACTTGAGGCAGACTAGGGCAGGGTGAGGTTCAAAGAGGGAGGCAAAGAGAGATAAGCCATGAGGGAAGTTGGAAAATTTAACTAAAGGGCTATTGAGCTTGAATGAAACCAAAAAGGGGATTAATAGGCAAGGGGCAGGGGCACGTGAGGCAACAATTAATCAACAAGGAAACAGCAGGAGGATTAGGCAACTTACCAAGGAAAAAACATGCTCCAGCTAGTTTTTCAAAGGTGTTACTTGCTCCGTCATGTAGGTTGAATGCAACCTACATGACCCTCTTATTTATAAAGGGGTTGCACGTGCAATCATTTAATGCAGGTCACTAGGTCACAAATCAGGTTTGGTTGATGGCATACGCGACCTTGCGACTTCACGACCTGGAGATCGCTAGGTCACTAGGTCGCATAGTCACAAATGTGAAGCTTTAGACCAAAATGCGACCTTCTGACCTTGCGACCTAGGGGTCATGAGGTCGCTAGGTCACATGGTCGCAAGATTTTTGATCTTATGAGTTTTGCGACTTTGTGACTATGCGACTAGCTTTTTAGAGATCAAGTCCTAGACCAAAATTTGAATGGATAATGCATGAAAAAGGAACTTTCTTTAGGGTCAAGGCTGAGGTCGCATCAGACTTATCTTTACCAATGAGATTAGGGGCTCTGAAATTTTAAGATGGGACTAAATTATGGAGGGTGTTGTAGTGGCTACAACAAATTGTGATTCACTGGTAGGACCCAGGATCTTTGTCGATGCTTCAATCTTGAGGGGGGCAGGGGGGGCTTAGCAGGTTGTTCCTTTCATCCCGTGGGCCCCACTACTTTCCTCTCTGGTCCTTGCATGTTTGCTCCACCTGTTGGCATGGCTCGGGGTGCTAGTTCACTGTGTTTTCATTTTTGGAGACCTGACGAAAAGGGTCGGAGTGACCTCAAGGATTTCAGGGAACTGGTATAGTTATTTGGTCCCCTTGTGTTGCTCAGCTGCCAGCGAACCTAGTGGTCCCGACGAAGTCACTGCCTAGGAGTCACAGATGTTGCTCCGCTGCTAGCAAGCCTAGTCAGTGCCCCGATGAAGTTGTCACATCGCCTCTCTGCAAGAAGCCTTTCTCAATTCTTTACCCTTTATTTCATGTGCTAATAACACTTATTTGAATGTTCTTGAGGCACTTATTTTGAATGTTCTCAAGGCACTTATTTGAAAGTGGAAAGTATTGCCTGGGAGGATGAGGGATCCTGACTTATGTTACTTGCAAGAGAGGTTTCTCCTTGTTTGCATACAAGGACCTTTGAGTTTTCCCAGATATCCTTTTTTTGCCTTAGGTTCACCCTGTTCCCTTTCCTTCTAGTGACCTATTTCACCAAAACTTCTTCTTCGTTAGCAGTCCCCCGAGTTAGCGTATTGGATGAGCTAATAGCATTTGGGTTTTGGGACTTGTTTGAGTTTTCCCCACAGGGGCCTATCACAGGCCAGCTTAGGCCATCTTGTGTTTCAGGGTCGATTATTCACCAGCAGAGAGTCCGGTACAACCTTCCAATTGAGAAATTTTTATGACCATCCCTCAACCTAAGGTGCTAGGGGAGAAAATTTTCGAGAGCTTGGTCAAAGCAAGATGCTTATTGAGATGCACAAAAAAAATAAAAACAAAAAACAACAAAAGAATCTAAGCGAAAGAAAGACATTATGGTACAAAGTGCGGTGATGGCTGTCAGGGTTGTCAGGTGAAATAGTGCTTGAGGTTGTGCCCATTTACTGGGAAGACCTCGACTTTCCCTTCTAAGGTCTGGAGTCTATATGTGTGGGAACCAACCTATTCTTTGATCTGGAAGGGGCCTATCCACAGGGCTTGGAATTTGGTGTGTTTCCCCTTCTCTCCGCGAGCTTTGTCCCACTTGAGGACGAGGTTGCCCACCTCGAAAACCTTGTTTCAGGCGAACTTCTTGTCAAACCATCATTTTATTCGGCTCTGGTGGATGGAAAATTTTTCCTGGGCTTTTAGCCTTTCCTCCTCCAGTTTCAACAATGTATCTATACAGGCTTGTAAGGAAGGGCACATTGTACCATGTGTTTCTTGTGACAACTGAAGGTACGGGAGAGACAAGTTGGGAGGAAGGATTTATTCTCTACCAAAAACTAGCAAGAATGGGGAGTTTCCCAAGGATGGTTTGGGAATGACCCGATCAAAGCATAGGGCATTGTGGAGGGAGTTTTTCCAGTTTCATTTTTGGGACAGCAGAGTATTTTTTACGATGCGGATGAGGTTTTTTTGGTTGAATCAGCTAACCCATTTCCTTAGGGATAATAGATGGCAGAGTGTTTGAGCACTATACCTTTTTCTAGAGCGAATTCATATAATTTGAATGACGAAAAATAATTTGCGTTATCAAAAACAAGGGAGGTTAGAACGCCAAACCTGGTCATGAAGTGCTAAGTGATGAAAGATATTACCTCTTGATCATTGATTTGACACAATGGTATTTCTTCAACCCACCTCATGAAGTAGTCCGTAGCCATAAGGATGTATCTATGCTGCTTAGAGGAATGTGACAAAATCTCCCTGATCACATCTAGTCCCCACTATTGAAATGTATTTTCCACCGCGACGGACTGCAACGGGGCAAATGATCATGTCTCCCTGTTGAAAAAATTTTGACACGGCAGGCACCTCCGAACATAAGCGTGTGCATCTTTGAACAGAGTGGGCCAACAGAAACCGGAACACATAATTTTGTGAGCTGTGGCATCCCCTACGTAGTGCCCACTGACTGGACCATCATGTAGTTCCTTCAAGACCTCTTGAGCCTCATTATGTTCCAAGTAGCGTAGCAAGACTCCGCTGTGTTGCTTGCGGAACAGCTTACCCTACACTAGCCGGTAGGATGCAGCCTTCAGCCTTATTGCACATTTCTATTGGCCAGTTAAAGTGGGGTTCATGATACCGTGGCCAATATATTGCTGAAGATCAACGTACCATGAAGGGGTGCTTTGCTGAGTTGTACTTTCACTCTGATACATGTCGATTTCATGGTCCCAACACTCCTCTTCACTGCCCCACAAGTCTGTATCTTTGGCAGCCATCTTGCATAGCCCTTGGCCCTTGACAGTATGTTCAGGTTTGAATTCCAGGTCATACTCTTGAATGCATGTCATCCTGTTGCCTCGTCTCTCTCCCAACTCCTGCTGCACGAACAGTGAGCGAACCGTTGGGTGAGATACAAACACTGTGACATGATTTTTCAAAATATATGGCCTGAAATGTTTAATTTCCTTATATACCACATAAGCTTGCTTGTCAATATTTGGATAATTCATCTCGGGACCTTGAAACCCTGCACTCATAAACGATATAGGCCGCTCATCACTGTTGCCTTATTTCTAAGTGAGGACAGTCGCGAGAGATGAATCTGAGGTGAAGGTATACAAAATAAATCCTTTGCTGAAATCCAGGCTATGAAGGGTTGGTGCTTCTACGATGGCTTGTCTGATATTATTGAACGCTTCCTTCTCAGGGGAATTCCATTTAAGGAACACGAAACACTTCTCTAGTGTTCCTCACACATGCAACCTTTGGATGCAACACTTTTGAAACTGAATAGCCTCCAAACAATTGAATCCGTATAATGCATCTATCAACAAAGTCTTCTGAATTCTACTAGCTACTGCACATATCTTCAGGATCCACTGCGTTGCTGACACCTACATATATGCACTCTGCATTTGTTGCCAACTCTGATCTTTTCTCCATTATCTAACACTGACACTTTGATTTCAGGTCCTCACGACATCTAACTGCATAAATATAGCTGAGCCTGCTACTGTTGCTCGGTGGGCTCCTTGTATCCAGGTTCGATTCATGAGATCCACACCATCTCAATGAATCCTGCCCAAAATTTCTTCTTGGGATTATTCATACATGTCGCCGCAACTCTCAGCTGATGGTGTAGCTGCATGCACTCCCTCTGCCCATCTGGCTTTAAATGTTTCTGCATGAGTGGTTGTGTTGGAGTCCCGTGTTTTGATAGTTTGACAAATCAAAAGACAAGGCAACATCAGAACCAATATTTAGAGTTACAGGATCTAGTCCTCCTGTTCTCAGAGAGGGATCTCTCAAATATTTTTTTGCAAAGGTTTATCTTGTGTGCTTTGAGTATTGGTTTTAGACTAGTTATTAAGTTCAGGTGTTTGTTTGTTTGATTGGTTGGGTGACATAGCAGAACATGAAATGTCTAAGAAAGATATGTAGAGAGGAGAAACATCTGATCCCTTAGGCAATGGAGTCAAAAATAGGTCATAACACATTCATTAATGGATATCATGGGATATCAGAGGGCAAATCTAACTTGGCCACAGGATCCTTTGGTTTTGGAATGAGATGGACATCAATGATTTGAAAAAAGAAATTGAATTCTCAATGAAGGGAACTTGAAAACATAACTTGAACAATAAAGAAATATTTGATACACAAGGCTAACCATAAATTCTACAAACATTATTTAAGCAAATAATGACCTCAAGACAACTTTCAAAATGAAATCTAAGATTCAGGGAACACCCTATTTCCTTAAATATTTTATTTCAAATGACTTAGAAAACATGAAAGATCCACTGATAATTGCAATCATAGAAGAGGTAACACCAAACACATCTATGATCACAACTATAAAAGACCTTTAAGACAACTATTTAATCAAGGACAAAGGACAATATCGGAACAGACCTCCGTGGCTTACTAAAAACAAAGATACTTCAAAGGGAGACTTCAATAACAATCTTTAAGTGGCAACAGACAAGTAGGGAGAACCATAAATCATGCTGAAACTAACTATTCGAACTATTAGAGAAATAAACAAGCATGAGGACTAAAGAGAAAGATTAAAGCCTCTAAAATACATCAGTAGAAGAAAACATAAAACAGTGAAGGAAAAACGGGTCTAAGGTGCTTCCAAGAGTCATTTCTTAGCCTAAAACTTTCATCCTACTGTAGTAAGAAATTATGGAACCAAATGAAAACGGGGGGAAAACAAATACTTCACCAACAGCCAAGCTCATGGATCCAATGATAGAGCCTTCTCAAAAACAAACATGCAACAGCATCATCAGGATTTCCAAGACTTCAATTTCTTCTTCAGCTTCAACAGACTATATATTATTTCAGAGAGTTTCAATATTACAACTAGTGATCAACCAACCTGTATCTCATCTTCCTTAGAAGTATTTATAGAAGAAATGAGGAGGTGGAATGAGATAAGATATCTTCTAAGTTCAATTAATACAATTTAATGTTTCTCAGCCTTTGAGGGGCTTAATGGAGAAAATATCTGATATTTCCTCTGTATTAATTGGTTTGCATTAACTATTAATCTTGCTGGAAAGAATTTTTTGACTTTAAGGTTCTTCGTTATCCTTGTAATAACTTCTGCTGACGGTTTGCAATAAGTTCTTTTGGTTGAAATAACTGCTCAGCTGTATTGATGCAAATATCTTCTGGTCTGGTAATAACTCAGCCTCCTTTTGATTGCTTTGAGGCTGTAGGTGGCTTAGTAGTAGCTGGGGGATTCAATTAGGCCCTGATGTGGTAGCGTAGGCTTTTCGAACTGATAGATATTATTATTTTAACCTAAAACACCTTTAATTTACTTGAATTATGTGTTTTAGGCTTAATGAAGCCTGATCTATGTCTTCTGGTCTTCAAACTGTCTTTAATTGTGGATCAGGTCTTTGATTAATCGAATTAATGCCTTAATCCTTCCAAAACTGTGTTAACAGTTTTGAAATATGTTTCCGCTTTGATTCCATGCTATTCAACTGATACTCTTTGTTTGATTTTAATCTCACTGTGTCTTGTTGATATGCAGGTATACAAAGGGCCCATATAGAATCAATGCCCATAAACCATTCACGAAACGTGAAGTTGAGCCCTGTGGAATTATCTTTCCTTTGATAAGTGAAAACCAAGAGGGTCGTCACCCTCAGCTTTATTTTCCTTTAAAACATTTGGAAAAAAATCCTTTGAATCCTACACAAACCAATCAAAATTAGAAAATCCTGCGTTTTTAGGGTTAAACTGCTTTGGAGGCTTCGATTAGGAGTATGGCCGTTGGATGACAGCATCCAATGGTGGAGATTGTGCACAAAAGTCAAATGGAGGTGGTTTGGAAGAAGCAGTGGTGGAAATTTAGTCAGATCCGTCGATCTTCCAGAGATCAACGGTCAAGAGCGACCGGGTCAATATAATGGAGAAGGGCCGCTTTATGTGAAAATAGAAGAAATACAAAGGAAAATATCGAAAATCCCTTTGGGGGGAGGAAAAACGCATTGAGGGAAACTGGGGTTTCTTAGAAGATCGTGGTTCGTCGGATGAGATCAGACCACGAGATCAACAGCGGAGATCATACGTTAAAAACCCTTTGGAAAAAGGTGGAGGGAAATAGTGTGATGGGAAATCAGATCTGAGCTGTTGATCTGTAGAGATCAACGGCGGGGAGCGCGTGTGATAAAACTCAATGGAAACAAGGGAAAGTGGTTTCGGAGGAGAAAACCAGGGTTTTCGCGCGGCGGAAGGGTGGGTAGGTGGTTTTAACTTTTCAAACACGATACACATTCCCGCTCGACACGTGGCTTTGGAAAACCACTTATATCACGCAGCCCTTGGGAAAATAACCTTTGCGCTTGAACTTATACGAAAACGCACGTCAACCATTGGATCTGGGGTCTCAGATCTAACGGTGAGGAGTGAGCACGAAATTAGATAGATGCACGGGCGAATCAGTGGCAGGGTGGTTTTGTTCTAAGCCGTTGGATCAAATATTTGGATGATTTCGATCAAGTTTGGAGGGAGGTAGGACCCACAGGGGTCGGCCCCGTCGGAGTTAATATGGGCCATTGGATGTGTTGGATCAATGGAAAAGATTGGCCTAGAACATTACGAAGCAAGGGCATGAAAATAACAAAGGGAGGCGAGATGAGATCTGCACTGTCGGATGAGATGTGACAGACAATCCAGATGCAATCGAAGGCATTCGATCGGTGGGGGGAAAACAAAACATAAAACTGCGTCAATGGAAATTGCCGATGTGATTGAGCACAGGCCATTGATCTGCTCAAGATCAACGGCGGATATTCAATCGGGGATCCAAAAGAGGTGGAGGAATGGATTTGATCGGGAGCGATGTGGGCCGTCGGATCTGCATATCAGATCGACGGTGGAGGGTGAATCGGAGGAGTTCAGGCGGGGAGAAAGGCTTATGGTCAAAGAAAAATAAGGGCCGTTGGATCAGAGATGTGGTAGATAGATCCAATTGTTAGAAAATTATATATTACGGAGCAATGCAACACATAAAATATGCGAAAAATACAAGCACAAAAAACACATAAAACCAGAGAGACACAGATATACGTGGTTCACCCAATTTGGGCTACGTCCACCCCGAACAGCTAGTCCTTCATTTCTATTATCCAACAAAAATTGAAGAGACAAAACCTACAGCAGATCCGTTGTAATATCCTTTGTTCTCTCTCACAGTTTCCCTATTTGTTTCTCGCTCTGAGAATACACACATAATACACAGCCGCAATACAATACCCTCATATATACAAGGGGGTTTCCTTTTAGGGAAAAAAACCCTAAACTAAACATAACTTCTATCGTTAGATCATCCGCCTATGAACGGCCCAGATTGACTAGAAATTACTATACGGCGCGGGGCAATTTTTACATCCGTTTAGCTTTCACGGGGGCGCGACCCCGAAACTTCGCCATGGGGGGGGGGCTCCGTTCAAAAGCATTACCGCCCTCCTCTCGGACCCCCCACTAGCCGACACCACGGGCGTGCTGCCCGCCTTGCTGCAGCTGTGGTCCAATGTCATGGATAAAGTAAACAGGATAATCAAAGTTCCACACCGAGATTGGTCTTCCTTAGAGATCGATTAGGCAACTCCACCGGCTTATCATTGAAAATGACTCCTCTTTGGACCTGGATGTTCCTCATCTTCATTGTCATCCTTGAAGACCAATTGAAACTGAGCACATTCTCAGTTTCTCCCTGGTTACAAATTTTTTTAGCATATCTGCAGGATTTTGGCTAGTGTGTATCTTTTCTAGCTTCAACTCTCCATCTTCCAATACTGACCATATGAAATGGTACTTAAGATGCATGTGTTTAGTCCTGGAATGAAATGCTAAGTTCTTTGCAAGATGAATGGCACTTTGGCTATCACTGTATAACATGCCCATATCATGCTTCTTACCCAATTCACCCATAAGCCTTTGTAACCAAATCATTTCTTTACTAGCCTCTGTAGCAGCAACATACTCTGCTTCTGTTGTTGAAAGTGCAAAAACACTTTGGATTTTTGAAACCCAACTGACAGCTGTTCCACCTACAGTAAATACATATCCTGTAGTGCTCCTCCTGTTATCTCTGTCACCTGCCATATCTGCATCAACATATCCCTGTAGAGCAATGTTTGAACCACCAAAGCATAATGCTTGATTTGTGGTACCTCTCAAATATCTAAGAATCCATTTTACTACCATCTAATGTTCTTTTCCTGGATTATTAATGTACCTGCTTACAACTCCCACTGCATGTGCAATATCAAGCCTTGTGCATACCATTGCATACATTAAGCTTCCAACTGTTGATGCATATGGAACTTTAGACATATAATTTTTGTCTTCTTGGGTCTTGGGGCACATCTCCTTACTAAGTTTGAAATGGCTACCAAAAGGTGTACTAACTGGTTTTGCATTCTACATATTAAATCTTTTCAACACCTTTTCTATGTACTCATTCTGAGACAGTGTTAATTTGTGATTTTTCCTATCTCTAGCTATCCTCATACCAAGGATTTGTTTTGCAGCTCCCAAATCCTTCATTGCAAATGAATTTGCCAATTTTATTTTGATCACATTTATTTCTTGCATGTTAGACCCTGCAACAAGCATGTCATCTACATACAATAACAATATAATATAGCTGCCATCATTTTGCCTTTTCAGATAAACACAATGATCAGAGTGACATCTAGTATAACCTTGTTCAGACATAAACTTGTCAAATTTTAGATACCACTGCCTTGGAGCCTGTTTTAAGCCATACAAGCTCTTCTTTAGCTTGCACACTAATTTTTCTTTCCCTTTGACCTCATATCCTTCTGGTTGCTCCATATAGATCTCTTCCTCCAAATCTCCATGGAGAAATGTTGTCTTTACATCTAACTGTTCAAGATGTAAATCTTTCGCTGCTACAAGACTTAAAATAGTTCTGATTGAAGTCATCTTAACAACAGGAGAAAATATTTCATCAAAATCAATACCTTTCTTTTGTGCAAACCCCTTCACCACAAGTCTATCTTTGTACCTCTGTTTTCCTCCATCTTCTTCCTTCAGCCTGTAAACCCATTTATTCTGCAATGTAGTTTTACCTGCAGGCAACCTGACTAAGTCCCAAGTCTGTTTATGCATTAAGGAGTCCATCTCTTCTTCCATGGCTAGCTCCCACTTCTTCCTGCTTTCAACCTGCATTGCTTCTTCATAACATTCGGGTTCACCAGAATCAGTCAACAATAAATAATATAATGAAGGAGAGTATCGTTCAGGGGGTTCACTTATCCTGGTAGATCTTCTAACACCACTTTCAGGTGTTTGAGGTGCCTGTTGCTGTTGTGGTGGTTGTTTCTGCTGTGGTTGTTGATTATTATTATTTTCAGGCACCTTTACTTTTTCAGTTATCTCATTAAAAACCGTGTATTCCTTTCTTTCTTTTTCATGTTTCTTTTCCTGCAACTGATTCTTATACAAGACCTTTTCATTGAATATTACATCTCTGCTCCTAATGATTTTGTGATTTTCATAATCATATGAGCGATATCCAAAATCATTAACACCATATCCAATAAAGGTACATTTCTTTTATTTTTCCTCAAGCTTTGTTCTATTTTCTTTATTAATATGGACAAAGGCCTCACAGCCAAAAGGATTTAAAAAAGAGTAGTTTACCTTTTTACCTGTCCATGCTTCCTCTGGAATACCACCATCTCAGGAACTTAAAGGCCCTATGTTTATTAGATAAACAACAGTATCTACAACATCTGCCCAAAATTGTAAAGGCAATCTTGCATGCAATCTCATGCACCTTGCATGCTCCATGATTGTTCTGTTCATTCTTTCTGACACACCATTTTCTTGTGGTGTTCTTGGAACTGTCTTCTCTCTGTGAATTCCATGCTCTGAACAATACCTATCAAACTCTTTGCTGCAATATTCACCTCCATTGTCTGATCTGAGACACTTCAACTTCTTTCCTGTCTCAATCTCAACCAAAGCTTTCCATTTCTTGAAAGTATCAAATACATTAGATTTATTCTGAATACAATAAATCCATGTTTTTCTAGTTGCATCATCAATAAAAGTAACATAATAATGAGAGCCACCGAGATATGATACCTGAGCAGGTCCCCATACATCTGTATGCACAAGCTCTAATTTTTCGCTCTTCTTTTCTTTCCCAACTCTGAAAAATCTGACTCTCTTTTGTTTTTATAAATGCAATTTTCACAGAAATCCAAATCAACATTCTTCAAACCTAGCAAAAAATTTATTGAGTGAATAATCTTCATTCCCTTCTCACTCATGTGTTCGAGCCTATGATTCCATAATCCTGCATCTGCTCCTTTGGAAGTTAAAGCATTAACAGAGTTATAAATACCATTGCATAAATACAATGTACCAACCTTTTCACCTTTTTCTATTACCAGCGCTCCTTTGGTGACCTTCCAAGTTTTATATGTGAAAGTTGTCACACAACCTTCACTGCCTAACTGCCCTGTTGAAATCAAATTTTTCTTTAAATCTGGAACATGCCTTACCTCCTTTAGTAGCCATTGGTTTCCATTCTATTGTTTTACAAGAACTTTACCCATTCCAACAATTTTACAGGGTTTATCATCACCCAAACGAACTTGTCCAAAATCTCCTTGAACATAGTCATGAAAATATTTCTTATCAGGTGTGGCATGGAATGAAGCCCCTGAATCTACAACCCAAGAATCGGTAACATTTTCGAAAGAAAGAATCAAAGCATCTTGTAACACATCACCTATCACATTTGCTTCATGATTGTTTTCTTGCTGTGTGTCTCCTTCTTTTCCCTTCCGAGATCTACAGTCTTTCTTTAGGTGTCCTTTCTTTCCGCAATTCCAGCACACTATCCCCGATCTGGACTTGGATCTGCCTTTCCTTGATTTACTGCGATATCCAGAGCTCTTTCCTCTTTCCATTCTTCTTCCCCTAGACTCTGCACTCAAAGCATTACCTGATGTCTCACCAGAGCTTTTCCGTCGCATTTCCTCGCTAAGGATAGCACCAACAACATCATCAAACTTTAAAGTACTAGATCCAGAGCCAGAGTTACTAATGGCCATTACTAAACCATTCCAACTCTCTGGCAATGAGCACAAGAATAACAGAGCTCTAAATTCATCATCAAAGTTTACCCCTACAGAAATTAACTGACTGGTAACTATATTAAATTCATTTAAATGGTCTGCAACAGATCCACCTTCCGACATCTTCATATTAAATAGTCGTTTCATAAGAAATACCTTGTTTGAGGCCGAGGGCTTTTCATAAAGTTTCGCCAACGTCTGCATCAAACCCTCTGTTGTTGTTTCCTTCGAAATATTGAAGGCGACTGACGCCGCAAGACACAACCGTACTGTTCCGAGTGCCTTTCTATCGAGAATGTTCCATTCCGCGTCTGTCATGGTCGCCGGCTTCTTTGTTTTTACGCTCAATGGTAGGTACATATCTTTCTGATACAGATAATCTTCCATCTGCATCTTCCACAACGGAAAGTTTTGGCCGTTAAATTTCTTGACCCTAAATTTACCATCTTTCGCCATTGCTCCCACTCGAACCAGGAACCCTTATTTCCTGCGAGTTTATCAGCCAAATAGACCTTTGGCTCTGATACCAGTTGTTAGAAAATTATATATTACGAAGCAATGCAACACATAAAATATGTGAAAAATACAAGCACAAAAAACACATAAAACCAGAGAGACACAGATATACGTGGTTCACCCAGTTTGGGCTACGTCCACCCTGAACAGCTAGTCCTTCCTTTCTATTATCCAGCAAAAATTGAAGAGACAAAACCTATAGCAGATCCGTTGTAATATCCTTTGTTCTCTCTCACAGTCTCCCTATCTGTCTCTCGCTCTAAGAATACACACATAATACACAGCCATAATACAATACCCTCATATATACAAGGGGGTTGCCTTCTAGGGAAAAAAACCCTAAACTAAACATAACTTCTACCGTCAAATCATCTGCCTATGAACGGCCCAGATTGACTAGAAATTACTATACTTTTACAAGGAAATTTTACATCTGTTTTTAGCTTCGGGGGCGCTGCCCCCGAAACCCCCCGCCAGGGGGGGGCTCCGAAAAGCGCTGCCGCACCCCCCCTGGACCCCCCACGGCAGCGATTAATTATGGGTGGTGTTTCTACCCCTTTTAAGGTACAGTGGTCCAATGTTGTGATACAAAGTAAACAAGATAATCAGGCTCCACACCCAACACCAACGATGAAGGATCCATTGGGGGTAGTTAATTGGAAGGGGGAATAAAATGCGCCTGATAAAAACTACGATGCGATATTGTGATAATCGTAGATCGGCTTTAGATCAATGGTCGGGAATGGGTTTTAGATAATGAATGGTGAGACCCCTTTAAAACTTATGAAAACCAAAAATTAACGAAATACAAAGGTTTTATGGCTCGGGGCAGGTTATATATATGAAATGGCTTGGCGCCCGTCTGCGGGGCCGTAGGTTTATATGGAAAGTAATAGGCCCAAGGATTTATATGTATAAGGGCCAATTGCATCGAAAGGAAAGGTCAGGCTTTTCAATCTACCCATTTTCACTAAAAAAAACATTGCTCTGGCGAGTTTAGACCAAAACTTAGGAAAAGTGGGTTTTTATGTTTTACAAAGGAAATTTACATTGGAGATGGGTTTATTCACAAGGTTTAAGCGCCAGATGCGGGGTATATGGTTATATGAAACAAAAATAAGATCGGGGGTTTATAAACAAAGGGTTAATCGTATCGGAGGCTTTTTAACATGGCAAATAGACTTGCGCACTCTGATTTCTCCAATGCGATAAGCGCCAAATGGGCTTAGCACTTGGTTTTAGCACCAGGGCATGTGGTGGGGAAGTGGTTTAGGACTCAGCCCAAAGGGGCTTAAGCCCATAGTCAAAACTTTATTTTTTATGAAAATTTTCAAAGTTTTTGATGGATTTGGGGGTTTCGATAAAGTTTAAAAATGATTTTTAAACTTTATAAAAGGATTCTCATGAAGGGGAAAAGGGAATAAATGAAAGATAGAGGAATTTCATGGGAAAAAAGGGGAATAAAATGAAGGTTAATGATGAAGGGAAAAAAGGAGTGAAATGAGGGAAAAATGGGGATTTTTGCAGCAGTCTTTCTTCATGAAATTAGCAGAATTTCTGAGTTTGAAAGGGAAACAGCAGTGAAGATTAAACACAGGGCATGATGTCTTCATGAGTCTTTGAGAGATACCATTTTTAGCAATAAAATTGTTTCTTGAAGGCTCCAAAAATGATTTAGCCACCTTTTGATCTAACAAATTTTATAGGTGGCTAACAATGGCTCCACTTGGGGATGGTGCCTTCTTGAAGGCATCAAGAACTTTAGCCTTGCATTGTCTGGGAGGCTGATCAGTGCCTCATCCATTGGGATGCCCTTTCTGTACTTGGATGATCTTCTTTTGCTTCTGAAAAATGTTAGCAGCCATAAAAATACAATGGATATCTATCCAACCAGCTTTCTACCTACCCAATCCTACTGATCTAACATTTTTTTTTCTATGGAGTGCACTTGGACTGGCAAACTCTTTTACAACATTTTATTCTTTTGAAAGAAAAAAATCTAATCTAAGTCTACTTATTTTTTCTTCATGAACTCAGATTAAAAAGTTGAGTTCATATGCTTCTCTACCTAATCTACTATCTATTAGGATTAAACAGTCTAACAAATTTTCATTCTCTAACTTCTAAATCAGAAATTTAAAAGCGTACAAGTCAGGATTAAATGGTCTAACTCGTTGTTGATCTATGGCATAAAAAACAAGCTGCACATAGATATTATTTTGCAGAAAATTAAATCAAAATGGAAGGTTTAAGATCTGAAAGTTCTAAGCACGGCCTTCTCTTTTCTTCAGCTCTATTTTTGAGTTCATTCGATTTGTTTTTTCCTTATTCTCTGGTTCATATTTTGAGCTGATTAGAACCAGTTTTACCTCTGTTTTAGACTCAGAATTAAAACAGATGGGATTCATTCTTCTTTTGGAATTTTAGGTTCAGATTTTGAGCTTGTTTGAACCTTTAATTTATATTCTAATCTACCTAACTGATAAGCCAAGATTAATCTGTTTGGCAAATCGAATTCACTAACCTATCAGCAGTCAATTTAAAACTAATTAGTCATGATTAGGCTGTATGACCAATTAGAAGTGTGTTTTCAGGAGTGGCATTTAAGCTTGCACACTTTCAGACTTTGTTTCTCTTTTTTGGTATGGGGCTATACCTTTCCTTTTTTACAATCTGCCCTCTTTTCTCTTTTCTATTGTTTTTGTATTTTTTATTTTTCTAACTTTGAATGTGATGTTCAGACTATGATATTTACAATGAAAAATAAAATTCTTTGAAACTCAAGACTCTTGGCAGAAGTAATACTTGAGCATCCTGCCATTTACAAGACCTCCATACATATCTTCTCCATTCAATTCTTTCAAGAAAAATGCATTGTGACCCCTCTCAGCATGGATAATATAGGGCCCTTTCCACAAGTTCTCAATCTTGCATGTTTTCCCTTCTCTTCTCTTCTTGAATCCCACTTAAGAACAACATTTCAAACTTGGAAATTGTTTGCCTTAGTCTTTTTATCAAATAGCTTCTTCATATTTTCTTGGACTAACTCTGTTCTTTCATAAACTTCTTCTCTGGTCTGTTGTAAATGGATTGTTTGGTTGCTTCTCCTCTACATATCATTCTCTTCAATCTGCACTTCTTAAAGGAGTTTCATGCCTGGAACTCCTAATGAGGTGGGGAAAACAACATCCATGCCATAGACCAGCTGATATGGGGACATATTTATTGACTTCTTTGTAGTTAATCTATCAGCCCATAAGGCATGAACCAGCTTACTGTGCCATGATTTTTGATTCTGCTCCAACAGCTTTTTGATGATATTGATGAGGCTCTTGTTAGAAGATTTGGATAATCCATTTCCTTGGGGATAGTAGGCAGTAGAATGGCCCCAGGTAATGTGGTATTTATAACAGAAATCAACCATTTTCTTGGATTTAAAGGCAGTAGCGTTATCTGTTATGATTTTTCTAGGACAACCAAATCTGGATAGGATATTTGTTTCAAGAAACTTGATAATGACAGATTCATTGGAATTTCTAGAGGGTATAGCTTCTATCCACTTGGTAAAGAAGTCAGTGGAAGTGAGGATCCACTTATGTTGAGCTAAGGAAGATGGGTGGATTTCCCCAATGAAGTCTAAACCCCATTGTTGAAAAGGTGCCTCAACTCTGATAGGATGTAAAGGTAAGGGAAGGAATTTTCTCTTGCCATCAAAAATTTGACACTTATGGAAAGACGTGACTAAATTCTGAGTGTCTGGGAAAAGGGTAGGCCAATAGTGACTAGATCTGAGAATTTTGTTCGTTGTGGTCTTCCAGTAGAGGTGTCCTCCACATTCTCCTTCATGCAGCTCGTGCATGATCTTTCCTGCATCATCTTCAAGTAAACATTTAAGCAAAATTCCAACAACATTTTTCCAATATAATACCCCATCTAAGATGCAATAACTAAAGCTTTTTGTTTCAAGAATCTAGGTTTAGTCTTGGACAAAGAAGGAGGGGAATTCAAATATAAAAGCACATAAATAATGTCAGCATACCAAGGATAATTCAGAAATGTTTCTTCAATGAAAGGAGCAATAGTTTCTTCTATTTCTTCCAACACATCTACCATATTCATGTCTAGTGCTTGGAAGTTAGACTCGGCCATAAGTTTTGCTAATCCCTGCCTTTTAACTAGTTTGGTGGGCCTGATTTCTAAGTCATATTCAAGAATAGTTGAAATCCATTTTCCCATTTTACCATCAGGGTCTTGACTTAGAATGTCCTTGACAACAGTATGTGGAACAAAAGAAATTATGTGATAGTGTAAAATATAGACCCTAAAGTCTTTTAATGCTTTCACTAATGCTAAGGTTTGCTTCTCCATGATGTTATATTTGAGAGGAGCATCTCTTAAGGAACCTACTAAAGAAGGATATTGGTTGTTCCTGCCCCAATTCATTCTTTTGAAGTAAAACTGCAGCTATTGTATGCTCAGATGCAAAAGAAAAGATATAAAATTATTTGGTGAAATCTGAACTAATCAAGACTGGTGTTTGATTAAGAGCTTGTTTAACCAATTCGAATGATTTTTTAGCTGGTAAATTCCATTTTACACCTACATCCTTCTTAAGCATGTTTGTAATGTTTTTTAATAGCTCAGCAAGATTGGGGATAAACATTCTCAAAAAATTAATCTTTCCAATGAAAGATTGTAATTCTTTAAGGCTTCTTGGATGGCTGATTTGCAATATGCCATTTATCCTTGTAGGGTCTATTTTGATTCTTTCTTTTGAAATTATGTGACCAAGAAGTTTACCTTCTTGGAGACCAAAGAGTGTTTTCTTGGGATTCAGAGATAAGCCAAATTTCCTACATTTCTCAAAAACTTTTCTCAAGTGAATCAAATGTTCTTCATCAGTTTTTGAGAAAACGGTTATGTCATCAAGGTAAATGATAATGAAATAGCAAATATCTCAGAAAAGGCTATATCCATGGCCCTTTGGAAGGTGGCCCCTGCATTCATCAATCCGAAAGGCATTTTGACATACATAAAGGTGCCCCAAGGTGTGGTAAAACCAGTCTTGATTTGATCACTTGGGAGCACTAACACCTGGTTGTAACCCGAGAACCCATCTAAGAATGATATTCTTTTTGACCCAACTACCCTCTGAAGTATATGGTCCATCTTGGGTAAGGGGTAGTTGTCTTTTAGAGAGGCTCTATTTAAATTTCTGAAGTCGATCCAGAGCCTGATTTCTCCAGTCTTTTTCCTAACAGAAAATAAGTTTGATACCCATTATAAAAATCTAATTGGCACTATAATGCCAACATCATGCATATTTTCAATTTCGGCTTTAACTAAGGGTAATAAAATAGGGTTGATTCTCCTTATTTTTTGTTTGAAAGGCTTTTGATTTTCCTTCAAAGGAATCTTGTGCTGAATGATACTGGTATCATAAGATTTCAGATCTTTGTATCCCCAAGCAAAAACATCTTTAAATTATTTAAATAACTCTATGTATTGAGATTTTATGTGAGCTGAGAGAGTGCTGGACAGTTTAATCATCTTGGGTTCTGCTAGGCTACCTATGTTATGTTCTTCTACATCTGTTTCCACAGGCTCCATTCTTGGTTCTTTAGCTACATTGTTAAAGTCGAAAAGTTGTTCTAAAGGTGTGAGACCTCTTGGAATTGTATTGTTCTTGCAATTTAAAACTTCCAAGTCTTCTTGGTCTACATTAACCGTTAACTCTGCTTCAAAAGGATTCTCATAATGATTTATATCAGCAGAATATGTCATTTCAACTTCTGGGATTTGTTCAATATACAAACAGTTTTCTTTATGGCTGGTTTCTGATCTTGGTATGTCGAAATCGTTTTCTGATTTTAAGAAATCATCTATGTGTTTGTCAGAATCAAACACTTTCCAGTGATATTCATTATCAGGCACAACAGGTCTATGTTTTACCTTTATGCTAAGATGTCCATTTATCTCAGGTATTTGGCAGTTGCTGGCATTGAAAGCGAGTTCATTTGCTAGATGATTTAGTGCTCTAGGAATGAAAATAAGTTCATACTTTTCAAATGTTTTCAATAAATCAAAGGTAGTGTTTCGATATTCCCTAAGCCTTGGATTTCTAGCTGAGTATTCTCCTTTGATTTGTCTTATGATAAGTTCAGAATCTCCTAAGATTGATATCTTATGGGCTTCTAATTGCTTAAGAAACGGTAAGCCTAGGAGAAGTGCTTCATACTCAGTAATATTGTTAGTACATGGGAAATCTAATTTATATGAAAAACTCTGATTTGTATTCTAAATCCATATACCTGCCCCTGCACTTGTTTTATTGCAAGATCCATCGAAGTTTATTTTCCAAAGTATGTTTGCCTCATTTTCATTTTCTTGTTGCTGTTGATTTTCAATGTTTTAAATTTGATTCGAGGGAAGATTTGATTGTTCTAGTGAACTGATTGGGTCTATATTTTCCTTATCTTGTTGAGTGATTTCATTTCTTTGTACAAGATGAAAGAATATAAACTTGATTGAATAGAATAGATCAGAGAGTTGCTTGGTTTATCTATGTTGCTCACCATGTACTTCATGTGAGATTCCCTGTATAGTCTTCTGTTTTGGTTAAAAACAGGGATGGTGGCATAAGACATGTCCATTTGAAGGCTTTCCTGAAGTTTGGCTCCCCATGATCTTGATAAGAGCATGCCATACTTAGGAGGAATGTCAGCTACAACTATGTCCATTACTAGACTCTTAGCAGGGATTTGGGCTAAGTTAACACATAAATCTTTGATTAAACCAAAACATTTGACTCTGCTTGAGTCAAAGGAATACAAATCTTTGTATGGTTTAGTAATTTCTAAGCCTAAGCTTTCCATTACTACCTTGGGCATCAGATTGTGTGAAGCTCCAGAATCTAACATGGCATTGTGTAAAATTTTCTCATGTATGTTTAAACTAACATAGAAGGGAGGGACAACCCCTTCTTGATATTTTCCTTCCACTTCTGGACCAAACAACAACTCAGGCTTGTCATCTGTCAAGTTTAAGGTGTCAGTATCACTTCCTAAGTTCAAAGCCCTTAAAACTTGGTTTTTGTACACTTCTTGGGTTACTAGTTCAGCTAGGGGGATGGTAATTTTTATCTTTGCAATCTCTCCCTCGAGGCTGAAAGGAATAATTGACTTGTTCATATTTACATATGTTTTTTCAATTGAATTCCTTTCAGCAATTTTGATTAGCTGAACCTTGTTTGGACTGGTAATTGGGACATTTTTATTAGGACCAATAGCTGAAGTGCTAGGGGTACTCTGTTCAGCATTTGGCTGGCCACTTTTGTCTTTGTTTAAGTCTAGTTTTTTGGCCAAAATGTTGGTTTTATCTGCTGTCTTTTTGGGCTGAGTTTCTGTGTTTTTCTTGACAACAGTATTAGTGTTTTTATCCTTTGAATTATCTACATTCCCTTTGCTCCTAAGATCGTATTTTTTGTGCACCTCCATGATTTCATTTTCAAACCCCAATCTATAATTATCATAATATTCATAGGTGTTTGTATTTTGATCAGAGAAGAAACCTTGTTCTTCTTTAGTGAGGAAAACATCATCCCCACTATCTGATCCAATCAAGTTTACATGAGCTTCTCCCAACCTTTCCATCTCCCTATCTTCCTCATATTGATCTACATAGTTTTGTTGGAAGGGAGGTCTAATATGTTGGTCATTTTCCTTCTGCTTGTATTGATTTTTTTCTATTCTATAATTCTGATTTATGTTTCTATTTTGGTTGTTTTGAGGTTCTCTGGGAGGCACTCTGTCATTCAAGTTGATCTTTTCAAGCATCCTCTCCATTACTTTCACTAGGTTATCAATTTTTGTGTTAGAAGCAGAGGGTGCGATGTCATCTTTATAAGTTACCCTCTTCTCTGCTCTTAACCTATTTCTCTTCTCAATTATGTTTTCCTCAACACTAATAGCTCCTTGTTGCATGTCTTCTAGTGTTAAGTAATCTCTCTCCCTTAGCTGATAGTCCATTTCAGCATCAAAGCCTTCAGGATATCTTACTAGGGCCATGCCTTGGGGAGGTTTCATGTGAGGTGGAAGAGCATTGTAAACGTTGTTGAACCTAGTGGAGTAGTCATGAACACTCTCCCCTTGATTTCTTTTATGGCTGCTATATTCTGCTAATATTTGGAGAGGGTTCTTTTTGGTTTCCCATTTGTGAATGAGTGTTTGATGCAAAGCAGGGAGATCATTGATGCTGTTAGGAGGTAGGTTTTTAAACCATTTCTTTACATCTACTCCCAGACTTTGGGCAAAAATCCTCATCTTAATGGTTTCATCCTCTATCTCCATGTAGTCAAATGCGTCTTCCATCCTATCCACATGATGTTGAGCTGTTGTAGACTCTTTTGCAGTGAAATGAGGGATTTTTGATTGATAATCATTTGGTAAGGGAAGCAGAGGTTGTGGTAACACTAATGGGGCATACCATGTTGCCATGGCTGGAAAGAAAGGAAAATTTACAGGGGGTGGATTTTCAAGATGTAAGGTGGGCTGAACTAGAGTGTTTTGAACAGTGGTAGTTGGATGAACATATGTGGATGGACCAAGGATAGATTGCTGAGCTGATCTTGGATGAGAGACACCTAAATTGAGAAGGAAATGTAAATCAGGTGGTGTGGTTTCTCTACTACCAGGATGTTCACTTTGTTCCGGGGATGAAAGTGAAGACTCAGAGTCTATCTGAATTATATCATCAAGCGACCTAGCTCTAAAAGGATTTCTTAAGTCGACTTGTGATAGGTGTAGAGATGTAAGATTTTTAGGAACTGAATTAGCTCTCAAGGGTGATATGAAAACAATTGAAAACTTAATCTTAGGAGACTCCCTAAGTATACTTTCAAGGTTATCAACTATTTCCGGTGGGTTTGGGTCAGGGTAGGCTCTAGTATGAATCTTTCTAGAAGTCACTATGTTGTGTTTTTCAGACCCAACTAAAAGAAAATTTTAACCAAATATGAAAATCTTTAAGAGGCTAACTGATCTTTTTAAAAGAAGAAAACTTTAATCCTAAAGCCTTCTAACTAAGTTTATATGATGTTACAAAGATTATGGGTCTTCCCAGTGGAGTCTTAAGGTCTGTTTAGGATTGTGGAGTCACCAGGTGGAAATTTTTACCTCTTTTGGAGGTAAAGGTTTTATGGTCCACCACCATGTTTATTATGAAGCCAAACTAAAATGTTTTTGGGTTTTTCTGAGTTTTTTGGTCTTATAGGTTATGAGAGTGTCCTAAATATGACTTAACACTTAGATAAGGTGTCAAAACATATAGAGTTCACTCTTATGGCTTGGTAATTGATTCCTTCAAGGTTTGATAAGGTTCTATGAGAATCCTAAGGGTTACTTAGTTTGTCACTGATTCAAATAAGTCCTATCATGATTATAATTATACTTGGTAGTGCTTGAAGAAGGCTACTTATGTTATACTGGACAGTGAGTGTTTTGTTTTAAATATTTTACCCAAGGTCCCACCGTGATCGCCATTATGTTGGAGTCCTGTGTTTTGATAGTTTGGCAAATCAAAAGACAAGGCAACATCAGAACCAATCTTTAGAGTTACAGGATCTGGTCCTCCTGTTCTTAGAGAGGGATCTCTCAAATATTTTTTTGCAAAGGTTTATCTTGTGTGCTTTGAGTATTGGTTTTAGACTAGTTATTAAGTTCAGGTGTTTGTTTGTTTGATTGGTTGGGTGACATAGCAGAACATTAAAGGTCTAAGAAAGATATGTAGAGAGGAGAAACATCTGATCCATTAGGAAATGGAGTCAAAAAGAGGTCATAACACATTCATTAATGGATATGGGATATCAGAGGGAAAATCTAACTTAGCCGCAGGATCCTTTGGTTTTGGAATGAGATGGACATCAATGATTTGAAAAGAGAAATTGAATTCTCAACGAAGGGAACTTGAAAACATAACTTGAACAATAAAGAAATATTTGATAGACACGGCTAACCATAAATTATACAAACATTCTTTAAGCAAATAATGACCTCAAGACAACTTTCAAAATGAAATCTAAGATTCGGGGAACACCCTATTTCCTCAAATATTTTATTTCAAATGACTTAGAAAACACAAAAGATTCACTGATAATTGCAATCATAGAAGAGGCAACACCTAACACATCTATGATCACAAATATAAAAGACCTTTAAGACAACTGTTTAAGCAAGGACAAAGGGAAAGATCATAATAGACCTCCTTGGCTTACTAAAAACAAATATACTTCAAAGGGAGACTTCAATAACAGTCTTTAAGTGGCAACAGACAAGCAGGGAGAACCATAAATCATGCTGAAACCAACTATTCGAACTATTAGATAAATAAACAAGCATGAGGACTAAAGAGAAAGATTAAAGAATCTAAAATACCTCAGTAGAAGAAAACATAAAACAGTGAAGGATAAATGGGTCTAAGGTGCTTCCGAGAGTCATTTCTTAGCCTAAAACTTTCATCCTATGTAGTAAGAAATTATGGAACAAAATGAAAACGGGGGAAAACATTAAATAGTTCAGAATACTTCACCAACAACCAAGCTCATGGATCCATTGATAGAGCCTTCTCAAAAACAAACATGCAACAGCATCATCAGGATTTCCAAGACTTCAATTTCTTCTTCAGCTTCAACAGACTATATATTATTTCAGAGAGTTTCAATATTACAACTAGTGATCAACCAACCTGTATCTCATCTTCCTTAGAATTATTTATAGAAGAAATGAGGAGGTGGAATGAGATAAGATATCTTCTAAGTTCAATTAATACAGTTTAATGTTTCTCGGCCTTTGAGGGGCTTAATGGAGAAAATCTCTGATATTTCCTCTGTATTAATTGGTTTGCATTAACTATTAAGCTTGCTGGAAAGAATTTTTTGACTTTAAGGTTCTTCGTTATCCTTGTAATAACTTCTGCTGACAGTTTGCAATAAGTTCTTTTGGTTGAAATAACTGTTCAGTTGTATTGATGCAAATATCTTCTAGTCTGGTAATAACTTGGCCTTTTTTTGATTGCTTTGAGGCTGTATGTGGCTCAGTGGTAGTTGGGGGATTCAATTAACCCCTGATGTGGTAGCGTAGGCTTTTCAGACTGATAAATATTATTATTTTAACCTAAAACACCTTTAATTTACTTGAATTCCGTGTTTTAGGCTTAATGAAGCCTGATCTATGTCTTCTAGTCTTCAAAATGTCTTTAATCATGGATCAGGTATTTGATTAATCAAATTAATGCCTTAATCCTTCCAAAACTATGTTAACAGTTTTCAAATATGTTTCTGCTTTGATTCCATGTTGTTCGACTGATACTCTTTGTTTGATTTTAATCTCACCGTGTCTTGTTGATATGCAGGTATACTGTTAGTATGAATCTTTTGTCGGAAAAAGACCACTTTAGCTACGCATAACAAATAGCCCTAACATCAATTATGATTGCCAATATCTTCAAATCTGCAGTTAGTTGATCAAGACAAAGCTGCACAAATCCAAATCTATGCATAAAAAGACATTAAGAAGTAAAAATGAAGTTTTGCTCCATGCATCCAATAGACATGACAAGAACAATATTTTTGAAAGAATTTTTTATATTAAAGGGTGCCTGAGAGGAAAACAAGAAAGGTGTTTCCAATTCTCCTCAATGGGATGGGTTCTTGAAACTCCTCAGCACTTCAGATCTAGAATTTCTCTCTCTTGTTGGTGTAGAAAACCCAGACAAACATAGAACTCAAAGGGAGCTCACAAAGCAAATAATGGAGAATGTGACAATGATAATGGCTCAAAGTTAGACCAAGAGTATAGATCCAGAGTGATCTAATATGCAATGAAAGGTGACAAATGAATGGGAAAACCCTTCTATTTATAACAAAATATTAGGGTAGTCTAGAACTTGGTGCATGAATAAAATGTTATTAACCAAATTCTAGAACCACCTTTTAGGAATATTTTATTATATTTGTTGGAGGGAAAAGGATCTTTGACTTGGTTCAAATCCTTTATTTATAAATAATAAATAAATAAATGATTTATTTATTATTTTGAGAAAATGGTGGAAATATAATTAAATAAATAATGATTTATTTAATTATTTATAAATGATTTAGTCAGATATAACTAGGAATATTATTTAAATAAGGATTAAATAACTTATTCCTAGGAAATAATCAAATAAATAAGGATTTTTTTAATTGATTTCCCTTTTTTGGGTTAAATATGACCAGGAATAATAATTAAATTGATGTTTAACTAATTATTCCTTGAGGAAATATAAACAAATATAGATTTGTTTATTATTTCCTTTTGGGGTTTCCTGTTTAGACCATAAACAACTTAATAAAGGTGTTTTACTAAGTTATTTCACATAGTGAGAGAAATTTTACTTAGGGTAAAATTGATCTTACATGGTGTACTTGGGTCCATCTAATGATAATAGGTTAGATGACCAAAAAATGGTGTAACATATACAAAGGGCACGTATAGCATCAATGCCCATGAACCATTGACGAAACGTGAAGTTGAGCCCTGTGGAATGATCTTTCCTTTGATAAGTGAAAACCAAGAGGGTCGTCAACCTCGGCTTTATTTTCCTTTAAAATATTTAGAAAAAAATACTTTGAATCCTGAAAAAACCAATCAAAATTAGAAAATCTTGCATTTTTAGGGTTAAACTGCTTTGGAGGCTTCGGTTAGGAGTATTGTCGTTGGATGAAAACATCCAACGGTAGAGATTGCACGCAGAAGTCAAATGGAGGCGGTTTGGAAGAAGCGGTGGTGGAAATTAAGTCAGATCCGTCGATCTTGTGGAGATCGACGGTCAGGAGCGACCGGGTCAATATAATGGAGAACGGCTGCTTTATGTGAAAACAGAAGAAATACAAAGGAAATTATTGAAAATCCCTTTGGGCAGAGGAAAAACGCATTGAGGAAAATTGGGGTTTCTTAGAAGATCATGGGCCGTCGGATCAGATTAGGCCACAAGATCAATGACGGAGATCGCACGTTAAAAACCCTTTGGAAAAAGGCGAAGGGCGATAGTGTGATAGGAGATTAGATATGAGACGTTGATCTATAGAGATCAACGGTGGGGAGCACGCACGATAAAGGACAATGGAAACAAGGGAAAGTGGTTTTGGAGGAGAAAACCATGGGTTTCAAGCGGTGGAAGGGTGGGTAGGTGGTTTTAACTTTTCGAATGTGATACACATTCCCGCCCGACACCTGGCTTTGGAAAACCACTTATAACGCGCAGCCCTTGGGAAAATAACCTTCGCACTTGAAGTTACGCAAAAATGCGCGTCAACCGTTGGATCTGGGGTCTCAGATCTAACGGTGAGGAGTGAGTGCAAAATTGGATAGATGCACAGGTGAATCAGTGGCAGGGTGGTTTTTTTCTAAGCCGTTGGATCAAAGATTCGGATGGCTTAGATCAAGTTTGGAGGGAGGCAGGACCCACAGGTGTCGGTCCCATCGGAGTTAATATGGGCCGTTGGATGTGTTGGATCAACGGCGGAGATTGGCCTAGAACATTACGAAGCAGGGGCATGAAAATAAAAAAGGGAGGCAAGATAAGATCTAGACCGTCGAATGAGATGTGAAGGACGGTCCAGATGCAATCGGAGGCATTCGATCTGCGGGGTCAAAACAAAACATAAAACTGCGTCAATGGAAATCGCCGATGCGATTGAGCACATGCCGTTGATTTGCTCAAGATCAACGATGGATATTCAATCAGGGATCCAAAAGAGGCGGAGGAATGGCTTTGATCGGGAGCGATGCGGGCCGTCGAATCTGCAGATCAGATCGACGGTGGAGGGTGAATTGGAGGAGTTCAGGCGGGGAGAAAGGCTTATGGTTGGAGAAAAATAATGGCCGTTGGATCAGAGATGTGGCAGATAGATCCAACGGCAGAGGATCCATCAGGGGTAGTTAATCGGAAGGGGGAATAAAATGCGGCTGATAAAAACTGCGGTGCGATATTGTGCCGATCGTAGATCAGCTTTAGATCAACGATCGGGAATGGGTTTAGATAATGAACGGCGGGACCCCTTTAAAACTTATGAGAACCAAAAATTAACGAAATACAAAGGTTTTATGGCTCGGGGCAGGTTATATATATGAAATGGCTTGCCGCCCATCTATGGGGTCGTAGGTTTATATGGAAAGTAATAGGCCCAGGGATTTATATGTATAAGGGCCAATTGCATCCGAAGGAAAGGTTGGGCTTTTCAATATACCCATTTTCACTAAAAAAAACATTGCTCTGGTGGGTTTAGACCAAAACTTAGGAAAAGTGGGTTTTTATGTTTTACAAAGGAAATTTACATCGGAGATGGGTTTATTCACAAGGTTTAAGCGCCAGATGCACGCTCTGTGGTTATATGAAACAACAATAAGATCGGGGGTTTATAAACAAAGGGCTAATCGCATCGGAGGCTTTTTAACATGGAAAATAGACTTGCGCTCTCCGATTTCTCCGATGCGATAAGCTCTGAATGGGCTTAGCGCTTGGTTTTAGCACCAGGGCATGTGGTGGGGAAGTGGTTTAGGACTCAGCCCAAAGGGGCTTAATCCCATAGTCAAAACTTTATTTTTTATGAAATTTTTCAAAGTTTTTGATGGATTTGGGGGTTTCGGTAAAGTTTAAAAATGAGTTTTAAACTTTATAAAAGGATTCTCATGAAGGGGAAAAGGGAATAAATGAAATATAGAGGAATTTCATGGGAAAAAAGGGGAATAAAATGAAGGTTAATGATGAAGGGAAAAAATGAGTGAAATGAGGGCAAAATGGGAATTTTTGTAGCAGTCTTTCTTCATGAAATTAGCAGACTTTCTAAGTTTGAAAGGGAAACAGCAGTGAAGATTAAACACAGGGCATGATGTCTTCATGAGTCTTTGAGAGATAACATTTTTAGCAATAAACTTGTTTCTTGAAGGCTCCAAAATGATTTAGCCACCTTTTGATATAACAAATTTTATAGGTGACTAACAAGTTGCTCCCACTCCATGATCCTCATCTTGTGGCTGCTCCACATCCTGAGGTTTACTCTTACATGCATGCAAATCCAGCTCCCTCTCAAGGATCAATTTCATGACTTTCTCACACTTCCCAATGGTAGGAAGCTTTGTAGAAATCACATCTACATCAAATTTGTAGAGATTTTTCTGCATCTCCAGTTGATTCTTTTGCCATCGCAAAATTTTCTAAGAAAAGAGTTGATTTTAAATTGACGATATCTCCCTCATCCGAGCTCCGATTCGACCGATTATTTTTTTCAATTTCAGTATTTTTTCACAAGGAATCAAAATCTTCTATAGATTGATGACCCAATTTTTCAATAAAAAGTAATAATGCACAGAATACAAATTCCAGATGGCTACTACGGATGCAAGGGTTGTACTACAAAAATAATAAAAATGGATTTGGAAGGTATGGCACCCAAATTGGAATATGATATCTTCTAAATTGAAGGAACTAAAAATATTTTTGTCATCCCCCAGACTGGCTCTTTTTCTTTTTTCTGACTTCAACCACAACCCAAATAAAAGAGAATGACTTTCAAATTCCATTATCTGAAAGAAGTGTTTTCACAAATTAATCTCTATACTTCTATCTCGTTAGTGCAGTTTCCACATTCTTTACAAACACTTTGATTCTCTCTCAAAAATCTGATATAGAGCAAGCTCCTGCAATTATTGCATTCAGCCCATAACCTATTAATTTTAGCTTGGTCAACTGATCCACCCGCATCTAAGCAAGGATAAATTGAAGCATAGGAGAAAGCAGTCAAGATGGAGTCAAAAGAAGCACCTTTGGATGCGTGGACAGAGCTTCTGAAAATTTTGCAACAAAATTTTCAGGTATTCTCTCTAAACTCGTGCACCCAAATAATTCTTTCTCTCATACAATGTAGAAAATTTATAACACAGCTCTGATACCATGTAGAAATTATAACAACATGTATGTATATCTTGGATTCGCTCGATCTAATAATGTACTAAAGTTAAATACTGAATCGCTTCTACAAATATTTTGCGCAATTAAAAACAACACAATTTCCAATCAAATGAAGCAAAGAAGAATAAATCAAAACACAACACCATATATTCCCAGGGAAAGCTTACTGCTCAAAACCCCTCTATCATATATTTTATATTCCACAAGGAATCATGAAACAATTTCATACAAAGCTCTTCACACAAGAGCCCTTAGCACATCAGCTAATTTTCTCACACAGTCATACAAAAATTGGCAAATCCCTTAGCCAATTTATTGTCTCCATACAGCCTGCCTTGCTCATGCAGTTCCTGATGAATGAAATCCTTAATCACATATAATTCCTACATTCCTCAACTATGCTAAGTATCATGGGCATCCTGTGGTGTTTTTAACTACACCTGGTAGTCAACTAATATCACAACTGATAGTTAACTTCCCTTTCACCTAGAACTCAACTAGGTCTCCACTGGATCTGACATGGATGAAGTTAATAATATTAAAAAAATTCAGTTGCATGTGAGATCACTACACATGAATTAATTGATATTTAATTCACTTGATCTCTCACTAGTGTATCGGCAGCTACAACTAGCACAATTGATTTTAACTCACTTAACTGAGTTAAACTGAATCACAACTAGCACAACTCATGCACCACTGCACTTCCAACTCTGTTACAACTGGAATCACTCTGTTACAACTAAATTCAACCTGTGTGTCCCACCAACCAACCTCTTAATTCAAAATTCACTTAGCTAATTGATTTTCCACTTTAGTTAACTATTTTCAAGTTCTCATTGAGAATAGATTATTGTTTATTGTCCAAATAATATTAAGGGATAATAATAGTCGACATGCATCTATAAATAGACATGCAATATATAAATATAACTTGGACATACATCTATAAATATGCATGCATCTATAAATAGACATCCACCTAAAAATAGCTTGTGTGGGCCCCACCAAGTGTAGGTGCTTAATTTTCACTAGGATCAAGGATGTTGATTCTGAATGCCAATTTCACTGTTTCTTGTTGCAAACTTCAACACATCCCAGCAAGCAATATACAGTGTAGATTAAACACTGCCCATCAGTCCCTGATAATATGAGATACTGGCAAGTCTTTATAAATGACAAACATATTGAAAATTTCGTATAATCTAACGGTGAGTTTGAAGATTCCAGCTTGGACCTAGATGGGGAAGAAGATTGTCCCACTGAAGAAAAAATGTGCAGGGATGAACCTCCTCATAATTCTGATATTAATATTTCATCAAATGAAGATTTACATACGAAAGAGATACATAAAGACCCAGAAAAAGAAGAGTTTGAAGTGCTCCAATTCAAAGATAACATCCTGCCTAGAAGACTTGTCCCTTTTGAGGAACTATTTGATTTCAATGATGTGGCTACAAAACAAAATATGGAACCTGCAAAAGAGAACATTAAGGACTGCAATCTAGGTAGTGATTAGGATCCCAAGATGATAAAGTTATCAAATACACTGCCAGTGACTACAAAACAGAAATACATTGCTTTGTTTAAGGATTCCATTGATGTTTTCCTAGAGCTATGAAGACCTGAAATCTTATGATACTAATATTATCCAGCACAAGATTCCAGTCAAGGAGAACCAAAAGCCTTTCAAAAAGAAACTGCACAGGATAAATCTTTTCCAAATTCCCTTGGTTGAGAAGGAGATCAAGAAGATGTATGGTGCAAAAATAATAGTCCCAATTAGATACTCTGAATGGTTTTCCAATATTGTACCTGTAAGAAAGAAAACAAGTGAGATCAGACTTTGCATTGACTTTAGAAATTTGAATAAGGTATCACTTAAAGACAACTACCCTTTACCAAAGACAGATCACATATTGCAAAAGGTAGTGGGCTCCAAAAGGATTTCTTTGCTAGATGGTTTTTCAGGGTATAACCAAGTGTTGGTGCATCCCGGTGATCAGCACAAAACAACTTTTGCTACTCCTTGGGGGACCTTTAGGTATGTGAAAATGATTTTTTGATTAATTAATGTTGGTGCCACTTTCCAGAGAGCGATGGAAATTTCTTTCTCAGAGGAAATATTCCTTTTCATTGTGATCTACCTTGATGATATTACAGTATATTCAAGAACTAATGAAGAAAATTTGGCCCATTTGAGAAGATTTTTTGAAAAGTGCAGAAGGTATGGACTCTTTCTGAATCCCAAGAAATCATTATTTTGGTCTTGAAGAAGGGAAGCTTCTGGGACATATTATATCTGAATAAGGAAGTAAAATTGATCCCAGCAGGATTCAGGGCATACTTTAGATTGGTTGTCCTAGAAACATCAAAGAGATCCAATCCTTCATCGGCAAGATAAATTTTTTGAGGAGGTTTATACCAAACCTTGCATAACTGCTAAGAAACATCACCAACATGCTCAAGAGAGATTCAGGAGTTAGGTGGACCATGGAGGCCATACAGTGCTTTGACTTGGTAAAGTAGGCACTCACTAAAGCACCACTCCCGATCAGCCCTGATTTCACCAAGGATTTTATCATTTTCTATTTTGCATCAGAACACACTATTGTTGTTGTATTACTGTAGAAAAACAAGGAAGGACAAGAGCAACCCATAGCTTTTTTTAGCCAATATTTTAGAGATGCACCTTTAAATTACAATATCATGGAAAATCAGGCCTTTGCTTTGGTCAAAGCACTGAAGGATTTCAGGGTTTATAGCCTACATTCACATATCATTGCCTTTGTTCCCAACATGGTTTTTCAAAGACATCCTAACGCAAAACACTAATGATAAGATAGGCAAAAGGATTGTTTTTATCCTGGAGTATGATTTAGAGATCATGCCCACCAAACCGATCAAGGGACAACGGCTAGCCAAATTGATGGTTGAAACCAATTTTCAAGCACTAGAAATCAAAATGATCCATTCATTGGATGAACAAGAGGAGCTGGTGGCTCCACCAATTGAGGAAGCATTTCTGAATTCTCCCTGGTACGCAGATATATCATATGTTCTCTCTAATTTAAATGTTCCTCCTAGTTTTTCCAAAACTAAAGCTAGGTTTTTGAAATTAAAAGCTGTAAAATTTTTCATCTTATAAAAGGTCTTGTACTAGAAATATTTTGGGGGCATATTTCTTAAATGTTTGATTAAGGAATATGCAGAGAGGCTTATGAAGGAATTCCATGAAGGGGGTTGTGGATACCATCTCTACTTGAAAACCACTGCTAACAAGATCCTTAGATCTGGTTTCTTCTGGCCTACTCTCTTCCCAGATATCCACAAAATGATAGCCACCTATCACAAATGTCAAATTTTTGAAGGTAAAAGAAAGTTGTTTCCTTTTCCCTTACAACCAATCTCTGTTGAGGCCCCTTTTCGACAATGGGTTTTAGACTTCATTGGAGAAATCAACCCCTCATCCTCTGCCCAACATAGATGGATCCTTACTGCCACATACTACTTTACCAAATGGACAGAAGCCATCCCTTCCAGAACTGCTACTGACTTAGTCATTATCAAATTCCTTGAAGCCAATATCCTGTCTAGATTCGGTTGTCCTAGAAAAATAATCATAGATAATTTTGTTGCTTTTAAGTCCAAGAAAATGGTATATTTTTGTCATAAGTATCACATCTCCTTGGGAAATTCAACAGCATATTACCCTCAGGGTAATGGATTGGTTGAATCCTCCAACAAAATTTTGGTTAATATCATCAAGAAGCTACTAGAAGACAATAAGAAACCATGGCATGCATTATGGGCTAGGAGACTGACAACTAAGAAATCAATTAGCATGTCACCATACTATTTGGTCTATGGGATGGATGCAGTTTTCCCAACATCATTAGGAGTGCCAACCATGAAAATCATTCAAGAGGTACAGGCTTAAGATAATGATGTATAAAGAAGAATAAGTCAGACCATTCAACTACAACAGTCTAGAGAAGAAGTTTACAACAGGACTCAGGTTGTGCAAGAAAATATAAAAAATATCTTTGACAAAAGAAGAAAGGAAAATGATTTCAATATTGGAGATAAAGTACTGAAATGGGATTCATAAGAGAATATAAAGGTAAACATGGCAAGTTTGACAATCTATGGAAGGGCCCATGCATTGTTCATTCTTTCAGGGGGATATGGATGGAACAGAGCTGCCTAGAGGTCCTATCAATGGTAGGATGTTGAAGCATTACTTCTCCTAAATACAGATAAATTTCCCACTCCATTGTAAATACCACAATTTTTGGTTCGGATCCTTTTGAAAACTACCTTTTTTGTGCTGAAAAATAGAAGGAAAAAGGTTATAAAAACAACAAGAGAAGATTCATGGAAATTATTGTAGAGAAGAAGTATGTCAGGCCACTGGTCTTGATGTTCTTGACACTTCCCTAAGAAGAAGTTCCATCCCCAGCTGGAGCCACTGTTAGAATCCTGTAATTTACAGTATCACAAGGTGACTGTGTATTTCTTACTTGCAAATTTTCATATTGTACATATATTTCAATATTCAAAGCATTTCTAAACAAGATAAAAAGAAACAAAAAGAAGAAGAAAATAGGGTGTTAAAAAAAATGAAAAGAAAACCCCACAAAAAATTAATAGTTCTGAAAGTGTTGCAAATCAAAATGCCACTACTTTTTAGAAAGTTTTGTTCAATCATATAGCTTAAGCATGATTTTACAATTTTGAATTTTTTACTAATAGGTTAGAAAATGAGGATTTTCCAAATTGTTTAATCTTGGCTTATCAGTGGATAGTTAGAAAATGACATTGGTCCAACAACTTAATTTGAGCCGATAGGAGAAATAACGGATAGGTGGTAGGTTAGAAATTTAAAAAGAAAAATGTTTCAAGGTTTGCAAGTCTAAATGCACCCTAAAGAGAAGAAAAAAAATTTTATATTGGTAGTTTGGGTAGGTAGAAAGGTCGAGGAGAAAGAATGAAAGGAAAAGGTGAAATTATTCCACCAGGTACAGTTTCCATCAACTTTCTAGTCTATTGTTAATGATCCTCCAACAACCGATTGGTGTGGTGTTGTCAGTCTACTTCCAACTACACTCACATATTCAGATTAATTCCTCCTCCATAAGGTGCCTCTGGTCTTCCTGACGATCTAGATCCTCTCTGCATTATTATTTCTAGTTGTGTTCATCACACCATCACACTTTCAATTCCCACGAAGCCACAGTGTTGAAACTGGGCTCTAATACCACTTATAACATGCTTATCATACCAAAAAAAAAAATTTAGTAAAACACTTACAACATATATTATATACCATGTATTTAGTAAACATTTGCATCATATATTATTTAACAAACTATGGATTCGCAGCTTGACTATTATATCTAATTTTAACATGGAGAAAGTATATTTAACCTGTCTAAACCATGACATACATTTTAAAAATGGACAATATGTCCGCTCTAACTTAATGCATTTATTTCAATCTAGTTCTCGTACAAATCATAGCTGTCACAATATCTACTTGGAACATTGATTATTCAAAAATCACCTATGCAATGCATGTAATCATATGGTCTATGATTCATATGTTGTGATACAAATATCATTTCTATAAATCACATTCAGATATGCAAGGGTGTAGAATGTTATTACACCTAACATTTTTCAAACGCACAAATATATATTATACCAACCAATAAATATCTCATCTATTAAATCTTTGCTACATTCTTTCATACATGTAATATTAACTGGTCTCTAGCTTTGTAACCGGGACTGTGTATGTGGTTTATAATTTGTAATGGAACCCTCTAGACGTCAATCACCCACAGTTGTCGGTGATTTTGGGTACATATATCTGGAGCATCCTACTTCATTGATTTAAAAAACTTGAATTGGATAGTGGAAATCTCATTTCCCACCATTAGGGTAACAAAACCAAAACCCTTGCTCCGACGATTCACTACTAAATTTTTTTTCATGAGGCCGAGCGAGCGAGCTCTGCAACCTGGTGGAGAAAATCAATGCTAGAAGAGAAAATGGCCACATCTTTCGAAGGGTAGGTTGAACCAGTTTCATTGCATTAGTTTTTGTAATTAATTTTTCAATTACTCTGCTAGATAACCTTGTTAATTAAAGCTAACAATTATAAGTTTACTGGTTTTGTAGGTTGAGTTTCTAGTTACCCAAGGCGGTCTCCTTCGCACAAAATAAAGCTATTGCTTCTTAATTCAGATTGAGCCACAGACAGTTCTACAAACTGCAAATTTAAGCTTCGTCTCTGCTCTTGTATTTTTCTGTTTGCTTGTCAGCAATTGGGTTCTTTCCTTTAAGAATTGTGATTCACGATTTAATGTTTATTATTTGTGTAGGTAATGAAATTTCTCGAGAAACCCCTATAGAAGGTTGGTGATGTGCCTCTTCCACTGTGAATTTGATAGGTAGGTTTTTGCGTTTTTATTGCCTTCTGGTTATGCATTGGCTTAGGCGTTTACCAAGCTTCTCCTGCTTGGTTTCTTGCAAGAGCAACCTACATGGGTCTGACTCTTGCGTTGTGGCATGATTTAGTCCAGTTCCTTTTATGTGTTTCTTAAGTCGTTCCTCAAGATGTACATCTATTTTTTTACTTAGATCAGGCACCTATAAGCATATTGTTGTTATTTGAGTCCTTTGATAACTTTACTGGTTTTGCATGTTGATTTTCTAGTTACCCATGTAGAAATTATATATAAAATTTATACCAATGGATTCAATCTGATCATGTAATGTACTAAAACAAGATATCGAATCCTTCTACTATATTTGCGGATTATAAAACACAATCCCTCAATCACATGCAAGTAAGAGAAAGGAAATTATCAATCACAAAACACAATATGTTCTTGGGGAAAGAACTTGCTCAAAACCCCTCTATCATATATTGTACATAGTTAAAGAATCATGAAACAATACAATGCTTTCTCACACCGAGAAAATCTTGCACTCTATCAATTACATTGTTTCTTGTTGAAAATTTTCTCCCTCTCAACAAGAAAGGAATCAATCTTATCCCAATCCGTTACCTTTGGAATTTTCTTGCATGCAACACTTCTCTAGTGTTGTTTGCACATGCAAATATCCTGAAACTGAAGAGCTGTAATATTCCTTTTTGGGGATTCTCAAGATTCTATGTCAGAGATGGACTACAAAGGAATTTACTGGTTATGTCACCTCTGAAAAGAAGGTGAAACCAGAGGCTACCTGGCCAACTGTAGACTCTGCCTATAGAACTTGGAATAATCCCAATTCAGGAATCTCAACAAGGCCTTCAATGAAAACGCTATATAAGAAAATATGAGCAATGAAAACGTAGATTAGGGCTGGGGTCCCCTCATTCAAGATACATATGACATGTATATGAAATTTCAGAAGAAAAAAATAAGTTTAAGCATGTTAAACAGATCTCCCGGAAACAAGACTAGCTAGAAATCAGCCAAAGAGAGAAGCTGCTGCAAAATGAAAACTCCAGCTACTAGAATTGTGCAGATCTGACTGAAACCTAGAGGAGGTCAGAAAAAGGTCTGATATTTCAGTAATGTGACAGTAAATCAGAATGACATATCAGCTTATTGCCTTTACAATTGATTACAAGAAAAACTAGGGCAAGATCCCTTCAGAAATAAGAGCTGCAACTAGAAATAAACTGCAGAAATACATAGACAACGTTATTTTCCAGGTGGTTCAGCTGCTTCACATTACATTTCAGATCTAGGACATATCCATGGATGAAACATCAGATATAATACATATCTAGAAGCTATAAGACTTTAAGAACAAGATCCAATTGGAATTACATCAAAATACTGCATATTAAGCTGTAGATCTGAATTACAATATGTTGTGCTGCAGAAAACCCAGAAATTTCTGAAGATAAATTTTATTACTGAAATATATCAGATCTATAGAGACATGGATCAGAAACCCAATCCACATATCACCAAGGGAATGCAAGCCTAACACCAAGAGATCTTCCTCCAAACTGATAGCAAATTGAAATAACAAAGCCCTCTCACAAAATAACGCAGTATGAGGCAGAAACTGCGCAGAGGGTGAAGGAGACTGAGTACATGGAATGAAAAGCACAGATATGATATAAAATAGAGATCAGCTAACTCCTTGGAGGCTGAAGAACACTCTCCAACAAATAAATCCTCTCAAAAACAACTAGATCTAAGCAGATCTACAATGCCACTTGCTACAAAATATGGCAGCTGCAAAACCCTCAATGGGCCAGCGCTGCTCATGAAAGACAGAGCTTGGTCTCAAACCAGATAGTGGCCAACTTCAGCAAAGAACTCCTCCAATGATCCTCAAGGGAAGAGATTAAATCCCTAAACAGGAATTCCAATTACAATCCTCCACTAAACAGCAGAGAATGGTATTTTTCTAAGTAGACAAATACTTCAGAAATATAATTCATCAACAACCTCTTCATGTGTCTTCTCCTCCTTTTTATAAAATGAGATAGACTTTGCAAACCCTAAACCACTTGGATGAGTTGGTCCTTTTCACATTAGAATCTCCCTTCTAGAACTGCGCAGTCCCTCTTGGTGATGCATTGAACCTAGACAACGTAGTTGATTTGGTCAAGGTGGACCCAATCTTTGGCTCAATCCTCTTTCACACCTACAAGTGATTATTTACATAGCCCAGATTTGTCTTTGTTCACATGGGCATTGATTTATTAGGAGTTTTACATGACCTCCTTTATTCATTTATTCATAAAGCATAAAATAAATCAAAATTTAATGTCTCCTCTTAGCTAAGGCTAAGTAGGGACATTACAGTCCTCCCCTGCAAAATGTTGCTTGTCCTCAAGCAACTGGTAGGGTAAGAGCTCTGTCTCTTCTCCTTCTCCATTGATGACACCATCAATAATAAAGTTCTCATCATGAAGCAAGTGTTCACCAAGGCAATACATCAAAAACTGCTCCTCCAATGCTAGCATGATAGGTTCACAGTCTGCCCCTTCATGAGTGTAAAACTCAACAGAAATATGCATGGGTGAACCAATGTCACATCTAAAACATGTATCATGAAGTACTGGATATAGTTCCATCCCATGTGGTACATATACACTACTGACTCTTTTCCCATACATACCCATAAACAAAACCAATATTTCATCTATGTATGGTAGCAAAATCACATAAAGGCAAACTGAAATTTGCACATGAGGAGGTGGGTCACAATCCCATGTAAGGTACCAACGTGGTACACTCCTTGTTCTGATTAAATATAAATGTGATAGGTGGTAATCCCACCACATATTTGCTGCATAAGCCACTTTGACATGGCTAAAATTGAAACTCTAATTAGGTGCCTTTGGAAAGCACCCATCATGAAAAACAATCTCCCTTTGCACCTCAAGGGAGTGGCCAGCTTTGGAGTTTTCATTGGCTTCAACTTTGCCATGAGATCTGCATGTAATATTGCTCCTTGTAGGAGCCATGGCCTGCATACATATGGTAAGAGAGTGTGCCAAATCAGAAAAATAAACTTGCTCTATAAGATCAGATTTCTTACCATACAAACCTCCCATACTCATAGAGTTAGGCATGGGCTTTTCCTCTCTTTTGAGAGAAGAAAGAGATGGTTGAAATATATCCTGCATAGGATCCTTTGGCTGCCCCATCTCCACATATATATTTCACTCTTGTAAGTGATGATTTAGTTCCTCCCAATCATAATGTTGATGCAACTCCTCCTCCATACCTTCCCAATCAAAACTCTTCAAGATCAGGGAGTAGATTCTTGTTGATTGCATGTAACTAGAAAGGAACTCCTTATGAGCTCTTTGTAGTATTTCTTGCTTAAGCTTGGGGGCTTGAGACAAGAATACTCTACCAAGATGATATATGACCCCTTCATGGACCATATAGCCTCCTCCTTGCTTTATGCCATCTAAGATCATCCCGGTGTGTAGATCTTTGGAGTACTCCACAAGGAGTTGAGATCTCCAATATGGATCTACACTCTTTAACTAGGACAGCGCTGTAGATGCATCTATGGTGGTGCTTGCCTTGTTGCTACTTGCTCTTTTGGCATCATGCATGCCAAAATCTTGTGTGGGAAGGCTAATCCTCTCCCTTGCTTCCTCCCATAGCGCATTGACTCTTCCCTCCATTGTTTCAGCACTTGGTGAAGCTTTCTCCACAGAATCTAATGGCACCCCAAGTGGCTTGCCACACTGTAGGAATGTCTCTTGCAGCATTCTCATGAACATGAGGGAAGGAGTTATAAAGTCCTTTCCCCCACTGTGCAATTCCATCTTTGTAGTGTGGGTAGAGACATCAAGTGAAGGGTAGGTGTGCATGCCTTGAATAACGTTTTGCTTCCCACTCTTCAAGTCCACCCACTCCATCTGCAAGGCCCTCCAATCAGTGGTGAATTTTCCCAAAGTAATCAACCACTGGACACCCAAGATGAGGTTGGTGTTTGGTATATCCACCACAAAGAAGTGGTCCCTCAAAGTGTAGGTCCCCATAGTCACGAAAAGTGAGGGAACATACTGCATGCATTGCATAGTTCTGTCCCCTGGAACCAAAACAGAGAACCCATCAAAAGAGTCGGTAGGGATCCCTCTACTTTGCACAAAGTGAGCATCAATAAAATTGTGGGTTTCCCCACTGTCAATAAGAATAGATACTCTTTGTTCCATAACTAAAACCTACACTCTAAGAGTCAAATATTTGGGCACTCCCCTCAAAGAAGCAAGAGTCCCACTGGTTGGAGAAAATGCTCCTTCTTCTTCTCTGGATGATGATGGATCCTCCTCCTCATCATCCCTCCTAGGCCCATCATTTCCCTCCTCCTATTCACAATCAGAGAAGACTTCAATGTAATGTGCTCTCCCAGCAGCACATCTATGTTCCAACACCCATGGATCTTGACAAGTGAAACACAAATTCTTCTTTCTCAACTCCCTCTGGAGATCATTGTCAAGAAGCTTCTTCTGTGAACTCTCCTTGGGTGGAGAATCTTTCCCTTCCTTCCATTTATAAGAGTGAGTAGCTTTGCTTGGGAGGGTTGCCTTTTCCCTTGGCAAGGCATTTTGGAGATCTCTTGTTCTTTCAATGGCATCATGTAGAGTGGTGGGTTTGGGAGACTTGACCAACCCATGCAAGGTTCTTCCAGGCCATCTATGAACATATAGACTCTCCTTGCAACTGAAAGATCAAGAACCATAATAGACAGCCTCAAAAATTCAAAGATATAGGCTTCAGCATCTCCTGTCTACTTAAGCTTTTCCAAGCTTATGAAAGGGGCCTCTAGATCCTTCCGATCAAATATTTCCACTAGTATCCAAGTGAACTCAGTTTAAGTGGACACATTTCTGTGCCCCAATGTAGAAAGTCCATGAAATCACCAGTTTTTGGCTTCTCCATCAAAATGCAACGCAAAAATCTTAATGGCTTCTGCTTCAGGCACTTTATTCATCTGGAAGTAGATGTCCAACTTTTCCACCCATGCTTTAGCTGAACAAGAGGGTGATCCATCAAACTTAGGCAAGAAGAACCTTCCCAATGTGTGGTGCCTCTCATGAAGGAAACCTCCATCTCTATACTACTGCAATGGCCTTCTCCAGTCCTTCAAATGGCAGAAATCTTGAAATCTCAAGTTATCCTTGAACCTTTGGCTTTGTGAATCATATTCTGCAAAGTAGCCTTCCAAAGAGGTTGACTCTTGAAGCCCTTCATTCTCTACAGCCAAGAAGGTAGGCATTGTAGAGCATTGTGAGATCTGTGGAGCTTGTGGCAAGCTCACTGGTGGACCAGTCCCAAACTAAGACATTTTAGAACTTTCTCCTTGATGGAGTCTTCCAAGGGACTCCCTAATTCTATCTATCCTCATCTCCTTTATCTCCTTGGATAGATATTGCATGGTTTCCAAGAGATTTTTTGCAAACTCTTCTGCCTCCTTATCTTTGTCATTCAACTCAGGGCCTTTCCCCTTGTCTTGACCCTTGTCAAGGTCAACAGTAGTATATTCATACTTTCTATGACTTCTATTCTGGTATCTCCTCTCCCTTTTAGAAATAATATCTTCATCTTCGGAATGTGGCATGACTGAGGCTCCAAAGCTAGCACAGGTTGTGCCAAGAGTGGAGCTCTGATACCACTGTAATATTCCTTTTTAGGGATTCCCAAGATTCTATGTCAAATATGGACTACAGAGGAATTTACTGGTTATGTCACCTCTGAAAAGAGGGTGAGAACTAGAGGCTGCTTGGCCAACTGTAGACTCTGCCTATAGAACTTGGAATAATCCCAATTCAGGAATCTCAACAAGGCCTTCAATGAAAACGCTGTATAAGCAAATCTGAGAAATGAAAACACAAATCACGGTTGAGGTCCCCTCATTCAAGCTACATATGACATTTATATGCAATTTTAGCAGAAACAAATAATTTTAAGCATGTTAAACAGATCTCCCAGAAACAAGACTAGCTAGAAATTAACTAAAGAGAGAAGCTGCTGCAAAATGAAAACCCTAGCTACTAGAATTGCGCAGATCTGACTGAAGCTCAGAGGAGGTCAGAAAAAGGTATGATATTTCAATAATTTGACAGTAGATCAGAATGACATATCAGCTTATTTCCTTTACAATTGATTACAAGAAAAACTAGGGCAAGAACCCTTCAGAAATAAGAGTTGCAACTAGAAATAAATTGCAGAAATACATAGACAGCGTTATTTTCCAGGTGGTTCAGCTAATTTACATTAAATTTTAGATCTAGGAAAGAAATATGGATGAAACATCAGATATAATACATATATGGAAGCTACAAGACTTTAAGAACAAGATCCAATTGGAATTACACCAAAAGACTGCATATCAAGCTGTAGATCTGAATTACAATATATTGTGCTGCAGAAAACCTAGAAATTTCTGAAGATAACTTTTATTACTAAAATAGATCATATCTATAGAGATATGGATCAGAAACCCAATCCACGGATCACCAAGGGAAGGCAAGCCTAACACCAAGAGATCTTCCTCCAAACTGATAGCAAATTGAAATAACAAAGCCCTCTCACAAAATAACGCAGTATGAGGCAGAAACTGCGCAGAGGGTGAAGGAGACTGAGTACATGGAATGAAAAGTACAGATATGATATAAAATAGAGATCGGCTAACTCCTTGGAGGCTGAAGAACACTCTCCATTAGAGAAAGCCTCTTAAAAACAACTAGATCTAAGTAGATCTACAATGCCACTTGCTACAAAAGATGGTAGCTGCAAAACCCTCAATGGGCTAGCGTTGCTCATGAAAGACAAAGCTTGGTCTCAAACCAGATAGTGGCCAACTTCAGCAAATAAATCCTCCAATGATCCTTAAGCGAAGAGATGAAATCCCTAAACAGGAATTCCAATTACAATCCCCCACTAAACAGCAGAGAATGGTATTTGTCTAAGTAGACAAATACTTCAGAAATATAATTCATCAAACAACCTCTTCATGTGTCTTCTCCTCCTTTTTATAACATGAGATAGCCTTTGCAAACCCTAAACCACTTGCATGAGTTGGTCCTTTTCACATTAGAAGCTCCCTTCTAGAACTGCGCAGTCCCTCTTGGTAATGCATTGAACCTAGACAACGCAGCTGATTTGGTCAAGGTGGACCCAATCTTTGGCTCAATCCTCTTTCACACCTGCAAGTGATTATTTACATAGCCTAGATTTGTCTTTTTTCACATGGGCATTGATTTATTAGGAGTTTTACATGTCATCCTTTATTCATTTATTCATAAAGCATAAAACAAATCAAAATTTAATGTCTCCTCTTAGCTAAGACTAAGTAGGGACATTACAAGAGCCTCCAAACAACTGAATCAGTATAATGCATCTATGATTAAAGTCTTATAATTTCTATGTCCTATTGCACGTGTCTATTGGACTCTTTGTGCTAATGCTGACATCTACATCCATGCACTTTGCACTGCTACCAACTATTATTTGCGCTCCAGTATCTGACATCTGTCACTCTGATTTTTGTTTGCCTGACATCTAACTACATCAATCTAACCGATCCTTCCTACTACTATTTTACTATGGGATCCTTGTAGCCAGGTTTGATCCATGAGACAGACCATCTCAATGGACCTTGCCCAAATTTCTTCTTGGGATTATATCTACACATCGCCCCACCTCACACCTAGAGGTATAGTTGCATGTATTACCTCTGCCCATATGGCTCGAAATTTCCCCCTCTTGGAGGTCTCTCCCTGAATGGACTCTGTTAGAGTCCTGTAATTTACAGTATCACAAGGTGACTGTGTATTTATTACTTGAAAATTTTCATATTGTACATATATTTCAATATTCAAGGAATTTCCAAAGAAGATAAAAAGAAACAAATAGAATAAGAAAAGAGGGTGTAAAAAAAAGAAAAAGAAAACCCCACAAAAAATTAATAGTTTTGAAAGTGCCGCAAATCAAAATGCCACTACTTTTTAGAAAGGTTTGTTCAATCATATAGCTTAAGCATGATTTTACAATTTTGAATTTTCTGTTGATAGGATAGAAAATGAGGATTTTTCCAAACTTTTTAATCTTGGCTTATCAGTAGATAGGTAGAAAATGACATTGGTACAACAGCTTAATCTGAGCCCATAGGAGAAATAAGGGATAGGTGGTAGGTTAGAACTTTAAAAAGAAATATGTTTCAAGGTCTATAAGTCTAAATGCACCCTAAAGAGAAGAAAAAATGTTATATTGGTAGTTTGGGTAGGTAGAAAGGTCAAGGAGAAGGAATGGAAGGAAAAGATGAAATTATTCCACCAGGTACAACATCAAAATCTCATTTTTCTATGATAAAAGAAGAAAAAATCAAAACGAAAGAATATTCATACTTTGGGGTTCGAAATCAGGTGATTCTATAAAGTTGGGGACTTTATGTTATATTCCTTATTACAAGTCCCGACAGTGTTCATTTCTCTTCCCCCCCCCCCGCACATATTTTCTTTATCCTAAGGGCTATACAAGTCCTGCAAAGTCCCAAATCGCAATTCGCATCGGCATTTCACAAATATTATTTTCCAATCCATTTTCTATTTCACAAAAATCCTGATGCGATACTAACGGGACCCACCTTTTCCTTTCCACATCATTTCTATCCATCGCACTTCACACTTTGAAAAGTTTTAATGTCTACCTCCCTGCTGCTTATAACAAAAAGCACTAATCTGCTGGTTGTGGGCAGGCCCACCTCCTTGCCACGTCACCTCCGCTCATCACACCTCACACTTCCCAGAGTTTTAGCATTTACCTCCCCGCGCTCATAAAAAAAATTCTGATTTGCGATTTGCGGGCGGACCCACCTCCTTGCCACGTCACCATCCACTCATACCCTGATAGTCATTTATCCTCGACCCCACCACTACATCCCATTTCATTCCACCTTAAACTCCCCACACATTTCCGTCGTCTCTGCCCCCCATCTCCACATCTGACGATCTCCACGTATTTCGCAACCCCCTCGGCCTTCAAACTTTAACCATGTGGGGGAGGGGGGGGGGGGGTTCAAAAATGGTAAGTATCTCTTATTTCCATTCCTGCTACATGGTACACCTATGCTACCTCATACCCCCTACTCTAATACTGCCTACCACTCCACTACCTCCCCCCCCACCCCGAAATCTACTTTTCCCTCCTCTTCGATACTGCCTGCACCGCGACTCCCACCACCATTGCTCCACATCGACAAACCGATTTTCACCACCATTGCGTCGCGTCTACCTACAGACCCTTGTCACCACTACTCCATGTTTTCCCTCGCCTACTCTCTTAACTCAATCACATCACCTTCCGTCAAGAAACCGTTGTGCCATGAATGGCCAGACCATTATTCAACGAGCCCACGCCTAATCAACAGCCACCAAATCACAGTTTAAAGCTCAAATTTGACATAATAGCAGGGTTTAATTTGTTATTACTATCAATTTTTTATAGGTTTCGAAGCCGCAGTAAAATGACAGATATTTTACTTTGTTATTACTGTCAATTCCTTGCAAGTTTTGAACCCGCAGTAAAATTATGGAGAAACAAAGTTGAAGAAGAGACTTTATCCATCAAAGAGAAATTATCAATTCGCCTCAGTTCAACAGAAAGGTTCTCTTTCAACTCTTCTTACATTCCCTTTCCATTATATCCCCTCCCTAGTACTGATCTGCGACAGATCCCTCTCTTTGTTCCCTTATTCTTTCATCCCATTCTCCACTGCACAGAGAAGAAACAAGCTACAGAAGACAAAAATGCCTCCAAAGCTAGATCTACGACCTTTAAATCCTATGGTCTACCAACAAGTGGACCTGGACACTTGGATCTAGTGTACAGAGACTATAAAATCCATGAGACAGAGTCAGACTCCAATTTATTCGATGTCTACTGTTGGCTCGAGGACAAATTTCTCGATGCAGCTGATGAAATTGGCATATGGGAGACCCTGCTACCCCTTTACATCATTCATAAAACCCATAATTAATCAGAAACTGAAAATATTGCTATGAAATTAATCAGAGGACCATAGTCACCCCAATAGGAGAAATCTTGTTCACCGTCAATGCCCAATCCATCCAGCAGATGATGCAAGCCCTCACTCCTGAATAAGCAGTTCCTTTCTCAAATGGAGCCCTTATGGAATTTTATCAGAAGCTTGACATTGCCAGCAGAGCCAAAACTTTGCAAATTTTCATGTCCACTAATGCCCTAATGCCTACAACGAACCCTCCATATCCCTCATCTATCTTTCCCGATAGGACCTAGCACATTGTCACTATTTTATCTTACTTATTATGATATCGCACTGATCAATGGGTAGATGAAGCCATGATTGGCTTCCTGTCCACTATTTCCTTAGATGTTAAACCCATAGTCATGTTTAATTATGACCAATTTCTTGCAGATGCCATTCATGAATTTTTTTTAAATTTTAATATAGAAGAGGTATTCAAATACACCGTTGTGTTGGTATATATGTTTGTCTATTTCCAGTCCAAAATTTTTTAGTATAAAATGAACAAGGTAAATGCAAACTTCGAGCCTCAATCGGTCATTTTCGGGATCACTTTGCTATTAAAGGATCAAAAAAATAATACATACAAGGATTTTTTGGATTTGTTTGTGCACCCAGCCATCAACACACTCAGCAGTACAACAAAGTCTAGGATAAGTGAAGAAATTAGGAAAACCATGCAGCTAACAAAGCAAGTGAAGACAGCAGATTGGTACTTGTACCAAAATTACACAGAGATTCAAGTCTATGGGAATGAGATAGCCCCTTACAAATTGCCAAAGTTCCTCTCCATGAGGGTCTTTGCACTAGAGTACATAAGGAAAATGATACATGCAGATGAGATCCACTTTGTTTCTACAAAGAAGAAGGCTCAGTTTAGAATCAAGATACAAATTGGGCCTTTCATCTATAAGAGTAGAATAGTAGGAGAGGAGGTAGAGAAGTTAATGAAGGGGATGGGTTTCAGCCACAATTTCACTTGGTCTTATGACCCTGCAAGGATTATTTCCAAGAGAAGGGTAGAAAACAGATCCACACACCATGTTCACATGCACAGGCCTGGAACTGAGCAGTATGCCAATCAAACAGAATGGGTGACCAACAACCTACAAGAATATGAGGAGTAGGTGATCTCCACCTCAAGCATCCAAACCCCAACCTCTCAAGAAAGGAAAGGAGTAGAAGATAAAGAGATAGGGAGCAAGAGGCCAAGAGAGGATCAAACACCTTCGATGACTAATACTTCTAGTAAAGAATTCAAACTAAGATATATGAAGAGGGCCAAAATTCACATGGATATTGATCAAGGAGGAGAATCAAAGCATAAAACAGTGATTCATATTGCAGACACCCCTAGTTCATCTCTAGTGGACGGTAAAACAATGGCCTCCCCTACATCTTCAGCCACAATGCCTCTACAGTAATAGGGCTTGCAGACATCTACTTCTAGGCCTGCCATAGAAGGTCTAGAAAAATTAGTTTATGACACATTCCAGGACATAAATTTGAGAAATGAGGTGTTGAAGACTAATATATAGAATCAATTCCGGAAGCAGGCCCCAAGTTCACAAAGTCGATTATTTTCTGCCTTTGAGACTGAGAAAGGAAGGATGCAGTTGGCATTTCTAGAAGCCTTGGTCCCACATATAATAGGAGATTACAAGAAGGCATCATTCAAGTTCAATACCAAGGACATCCATCTGATTGACCAAATTGAATTACACAATCAGACCAGAGAGATGGTGGCCTCCACCTTGACAAGTACTGCTATGAGCTTGTCAAAATTGCGGGTATCCTTAACCAATACCCAATCACAGCTCAAAATGTAGAAAATCTCTACCATGGCTAAGGACTCAAGGATCAAACCTTTGGAAGAGTTGATAGTGAAGCTTTGGTATGGCCCAACCAATGTTCAAGCTGTGGAGGAACTTTTGAAGAAAAATAACACTGACATAGAAGCCCTCAAGAAACAACTCAAGATGATAGTAACAGAAGGCCCCTTGGCTAAAGGCATTGAGGAATATGAGTAACAGAAGGTAGATTTAATGAAGTTAGTTATGGAATAGCCTGCCCAAATCAAACAGATGGAGACCGAGTTGGAGAAGCTACTAAAGGAAAAATAAGAAGCAACTCAAGTGGCACTCATCCCACTAGAAGTTGTCCCCATTTCATCAATTCCATCAGTTGTTCTAGCAACAGCTAGAGCATCCAGTGGGACAGATCAATTTTCCAATTCCATGGAAAGTATGACCCTCCAATCACAAGAGATCAAGAAGTTGGAGGCACATATAGGCATCTTAAAGGACTAAAAGGCAAGATCTAAAATTTCCCATGAGATAGCCAAAAAGCAGATTGAGAGGTTGGAGAACACAGAGAAGCTTGGCCAACAGCATTATGGGCCAAATCAAGTTGATAATTTGGGGCAGTATCATAGATTCAGTGCATTAAATTTGGTAATCCATCCACATTATTTTTGAACAGAAAGACTTGATTGACAGTTGCATAGTTTCTATTGAAAAAGAAAATCGGGAATTAGAAAATATGCCAATCACAGCCCCTAAAATCATAAAATTCTTGAAATCCAAAACCAGCTATGAGCCTAAAGAGTTGGATGTACAGGAATGAACATCAACCATATTAGAGGTGAAAAGGGTCCTCACTAAGAGGAATTTAGTAAGGAAATTCGAGGAGAAGTGTCCTGAATTGGATATGGCCATCAGCAAATTCTTGAACAAGATTGAACCCTTGATGGAAAAAGGGTTGCACTCACTATATGTAATTAATAAAAAGCTGGTCCAGAAGGGATATTATATGACCAAGCTCAAAGAAACAACTAAGGATACCACCAAACTTTCAAACATCAAAGGAAATGTGATCGGGAAAGTTGTCTTGGATATCTTAAGCAATGGCATCTTTATTCAACATGAGCCAAAGCATGTTTTCCTCACCAAACTCACTTTCAGCAAATACAAAGAGGTGGATGTAGTGTACTGAAAGGTCATATGTACTAGTATTCCAAGCAAGAAGGAGTGGGTAAAATTGTGCATGTACCAAGGTTGAAAGGGAATGGTGGACACATCAGCACATCCATCGATTGATTAGAAGTACCAGCATCGCATCATCTTTAATGATCCAACAGAGGCGGCCCAAAAGTAAATACAGATGTCAAAGCCACCCATCGTTGCCTCTTCTTGAGCACATAAGACACCATCAAAGCCTACTTTTTGGATTCACAAAGAGCTACCAAATTTTTTTATTTCACAAAGAGCCTCCTATGTCAATTCTATAGGCGGTGTTTTTTCTGAGTTTTTTTGTTCAGGCCTTGCATGGCCACACCTGTCTACTTTTAGTTTAATTGTAATTAATGAAGGGTGCCAAAGTAGATTAGGGCAACCAATGTATTTTTTAGTTAAATACTACATACATTGATAATATCAAGGGTTGGACGCTGTTAAACCCTGCATTGTAAGAAATATTGTATTGGAGCACAGTAATTTTGGAGCTGGGCATCAATAATCGAAGACCATTTATAGGATACTTGAGTTGTGTTTAATGGTGATGTGTTATTTCTCTGTTTTAAATGTTTCCATTGTTTTCCTTTCTGTGCTTCTATTCATCTGATTTTAAAACAGAAATTTTAGATTAAGATTTGTTGTCGGAGCACCTTAATTCTATCCGCATTTATAATCTGAATTTTTTTCTACTGAATTATGATTAAAGAATTATTAACTACTCTTTAGTCATATTGAACCTTACTATTTCTTCCACCTCATAATTCATACTGCTCTAATGATCCATTTAGCACAGTTAGCTTGCCCAATGATGGTCTTGAAATTTGACACACCAATCCAGCCTTTTGACTCCATAGCCCAACGGATTAGTCCATGCAGACCTGCTCATCCAACCAAAAATATCACTCAAAACAACCAATACCACCATCACTGTAACTAGCCTAACATCAACATCCATAATATTAAGGAAAAATTAAATCAGAAATAGATAGAGCCCTCTCTGAGTCTAGGAAGGCTAGGTCCTAGATTCCAAAGCGGTTTGATGTTGTCCTCTATCGTTTATTCTTCCAATATTATAAATTATAGGGCCACAACATAATGGCGACCATATTGGGGACTCATTGGAAAAGCTTAATATTTCATTAGAACTCAGAAACCCCAGTCAAAAAATTGTGTGATTCAAGTATTTCCCAAAGATTGATTTTTCAGCTTTTTGTTCAGCATGTCTATGCTTTGGGTCTATATTATGTCTCCTAGAAGACTCTGATCTCATCCTGACCCAAACCCTCCTGCAATAGTTGACAATCCAAAGAAAACACTAAGAAAAACCCCCAGAGCAGAGAGTCAAACTATTAGCAAACCCCTTCACAGAGAAGCTTTCCTCCCTGAAAACCTTGAAACCTTGTAGGACATCCAGTTCTATTTACATTTTGAATAGATCTTTTTCAGGACCAAATCTTATAACTGTATAGCCCAGACAGTTTTTGACACAGCTATCCTACAACAAAGTCTATTTGGGGAAGCTTCCACATCCACCCAAGCTGATCTTCAGCTTCTCCAACACTTTGACTCCCTCCAAGATTTGGTAGCAGAACTCACCTCAGCTATTGATGATGCCTACCTTCAGCAATCTGTAGAATTATCTCCTTTGACTACAATAGCTCCCTCTATTATTTCCAAGTCTGTTCATCATCATTCAACCCATCCAGGTGTATTTGCAGCTCCTAACATTTCCTTGAACATTTCCCACTAGAGTGCCCAAACCTCCACTCATACACCCACTGTCCAGTTGCCTCCATTTAACCCCCCGCCTCACTGGGTCAACCCTCCTCTTATTAATCCCCCTTGGGTTCCCCCACCACCAATCATGGCAACCTGGTATGCTCCATTGGTGCTACCACTACCTGTGGTGCCTTTTCCACAGGATTATCATTCCAAAATCCCACAATTTGATGGAACTGGTCCTGCAACTGCTCAACAACATGTTTATAAAATGAATGATTTTTTTTATCTTCAAGAGATAGATGATGAAAGTGTCAAGTTAAGGATGTTTGCTCAAATTTTGGGGGGAGAAGTAAGAAAATGGTTTAAAGGATTGACTCTGAATAGTCTCCATGATATCCCTGCCCTTCACCAGCTATTCATAGATAGATGGGAAGTTAAGAAAAACCCTCTTCAATTCTTGTTAGAACATGAAAACATCAAGAGGAATGTTGGAGAGAGTGTCCAAAACTATTGTGCTAGTTTAACAGTGTATACAACACACTCCCTGCTCACATGAAACCCCCATAAGGCTTAGCCCTAATGAAATTTCCAGGTGGTTTCGATACAGATATGGATTATCAGCTTAGAGAAAGAGATCCTTCTACATTAGAAGAAATATAGAGGGGTGCAGTAAGTGTAGAAGCCAACCTCCTTACAAAGAGAGCTAGAATGAGAAATGAGAAGAGAGTGACTATTAGGGAAGAGCCTGCAGCCTCCACATATGATGCTAAGATTGATAACCTGGTTAGAACTATGGAGAGAATGATGGAGAGGAACAGCCTGAATGAGAGAGCTATCCCGAGGGATAATCAACCAGCTCCTCAAAATAGAAACCAAAACCTTAGAAGAAACCCCCCTCAAATAAGACAAGAGAGAATGGAGAGGCCCTGACTAGAAAATTAGGCCTCCATTCCAAGATGATTACACTGATGAAGATGAGGGAGTGGTCGAAGAACTAGAAGAAAGTCAAATTAATCTAATGGGAATTAATGAGGATGATTTTGTTTTCCTCACTGAAGAAGAACAAGGTATATTTTCTCTGACTCAAACTGAAGTAGAATTTGAAGAGTCTAAGAATTATAAACAAGGGTTTGAAAATTCCATCATGGAGGTACATAGACAATATAATCTTAGAAGCAAGAAAAAAATGGATAGTTCCAAGAAAAAGAATTATGAAAATTTTGCTAAAAAGGTCCCTGAAACTGATTCCCAAAAAACAACAGAAATTCCAAAGAAAGTGTTAATATCCCTAGAAATAATGATATGGAAAGCAGTGCTAGCAAACCAGCTATCAGCGCTAGTAAAACGGCTATCACCCCTGTCAAAATTGTTCAACATGATACCCTTACCACAAGTCAACAAACCGAGATCGCTGCAAAAGTAGTGCCTGAGAAGATTGATTGTTCAAATTTTCCCAAAGCACAGACACCATGAAGTATTGAGAACGAAATTTCTAAAATAAAAATCGCAATTCCTCTCACTAAATTGGTAAACAAGGATGTATACAAATCTCAGGTCCTAAAGGTGTTGAACATAGGATAAATTACTGACACTGTCTATTTGAATGATGATAAACCTGAATTTTTGTTTGGGCCAGAAGTAGATGGTAAATCCGAGGGGGGAGGTGTTCTCCCATTTTATATCATTCTGAAGTTCATGATAAAATCCTCCATAATTCCATGTTAGATTTAGGTGCATCGCATAATCTTATGCCAAAGGCTGTTATGGAGAAACTTGGTCTTGAGGTAACTAGACCCTATAAAGATTTGTACTCATTTGACTCCAACAAAGTCAAATGCTTAGGCCTCATCAAAGATCTATGTATTACTTTAGCCCAGATACAAGATAGGATTCTACTGATGGATATAGTAGTGGATGGAATCCCTCCTAAGTATGGAATGCTTTTATCACGCTCATGGGGAGGGAAGCTTCAAGGGACCCTCCAAATGGATATGACTTATGCTACCATACCAGCGTTTGGTAAACAAAGAAGATTTTATAGGGAGACTTTAATGAAATACATGGTGATTAGTCAAGAAAAACCACATAAGTACTACCCCCTTTACTCTATTCATTTCGACCTTGACTCATTCATTCTTTACAACGATGAAAACATTATTGAACAACTAGCTGGAGAAGAAAAGGACCAGAATAGAGAAAAAGCAGACCAAACGGAAATCGTACAACACAAGTCTTAATCTGAACCTTTTTGGAACATGAGTTTTAATGGCTCTTGTGGAAAATCAGGTTCAGGAGCAGGAGTGTGGGTCTACAATACTGGAAATAACCACTCAGAGGGTCATTCTTATAAACTAAATTTTCAGTGCACCAACAACATAGTAGAATATGAGGCACTCCTTTAAGGTTTACAGTTTCTGAAAAGATTAGGAGCCAAAAGGATTTCTGTTCATGGAGACTCTGAGTTGGCTATCAAACAAATTAGGGGAGAATTCTTAGCCAAGCATCCTTGATTGAGAGCATACATGAATGATTCCCTTGACCTCCTAAAAACATTTGAATAATGTGATCTTTCCACAATTCAAAGGAATCAAAATATCCTTGCCAATGGTTTAGCATTTTCAGCCAGCACTTGTCAATTACCTCATCCCAACAAGAAATATACAGTGCAGATTAAACACCGCTCAACAGTCCCTGATAATATGAGATATTAGAAAGTGTTTGGAAATGGAAAACGGATTGAAAATTTCCTGCAATCTAACGGTGGGTTTGCAGATTCCAGCTTGGACATAAATGGTGAATAAGATTGTCCCACTGAAGGAAAATTGTATAGGGATGAACCTCCTCATAATCCTAATATTAATATTTCAGCAAATGAAGATTTACTTACGACATAGATACATAAAGACCTAGAAAAAGAAGAGTTTGAAGTGCTCCAATTCAAAGATAACATCCTACCTAGAGGACTTGTCCTCTTAGAGGAACTATTTGATTTCAATGATGTGGCCAAAAAACAAAAGATGGAACCTGTTATCACCAAAATAGGACCTGATAGGCTGCTGTTCAGGCTAACTCAGTGTAACTATTTCAAACAAGACTTTTAGTTGAGGCTTAGCCTCCTCAACCTGAGAGGGCTCTCTCACTAGGTTTAAGATTTTGAATTAAGGATTAGATGGCTAAATCTAGGAATACATTAGATATAAATTGTATGACTGGATGAATTACTGATAAAAAAATATCTATTGGGCTATGGATTCAAGGTATGTTTCCACAAAACATCAAGATAAGCTTATCATGTAAGTCAAGGCATTTCAGAGTTTTTAGATATTCAGCAAAACAGTAACAAAGTGAACAAAACACAGTTTACAAACATATGTAGGAAGTTAGAGCATTTTCCAATGAATTCTAAGTAGCATATGCTCATGCCACTACAATAAGTAGATAAATAAATCCATAGGAAGATCAAGCATCAGAAAACTCTTTCTGAATCCTGAATAGTAAGCCAATATCTGTATTATGATAAAAACACACAGTTTGCTACAATGACATAGTTTGCTTGTTAATGAAAATTTTCCAACCTTGAGGAATTTGACCTCATGTCTCTTATAGATCCATCATTACAATCTTGGATTCCCTTATCTAACTTGTGTAGAATTCGAATTTCTTAGCTTGACACCTATCTACTGCTAAAACAGACTATTAATTACATGTGACAGTTGACTGTCTGTTCTAGAGTCCTAATAAAATTAAGAGTAAAACTCCTTATTATGACTAAAACAAACTTATTTAGGAATTAAATATTATGTTTGACAGCTGCTCCTCCTTATCTTTGACCTTGATGGTGTCCATAACCTTGTTGTTATATTCTGTTAACTTATCCCTTATCTGTCCTGAAAACTAGGAACATGTTACCTGCAATATAGCTTTAACCCTCATTTATGCTCCTCGAATCCTTTTGCTGAAAAAAATTGACCTTTTTAGACAAGTGACATTTGTTATCACTTCCATAGAACCCTGCCCTTCCACCTATGCAAAATTAAGTCCTTGAAAGAGTGTAAAGAGAGTTGATGTGTTTGCGCTACGAAAATATCGTAGCGTCGTAACTATGTTTTTGTAAACATCTCTTAACATCCAATTTATTCTGCTTTAACACCTGGAACTTCATTTTTGAACCCTTTCCATCCTCTAGTAGCATCAACACTTCAAAACCAGATTTTTTACCTCTTGAAACCTCAACAAAATGCTCAAAACTGCACCTACAGCAGTTTCGTAGCATGCTACGAAACTACTGTGTATCTCCTTATTACACAGTTTTTCATCATCTTCAGATATTAAGAATATTTACAGCCCTTTAATGATTTCCTTGATGCTAATAGACCTTAATAATCAACATAAGTTAACTTTGCAATGTTTTCAAAAAGTGGTGTTCTTCCCAAAACAAAATTGTATTAGGGATTTGTCACTTGCTGCCTTACTTCTGTTGTAGCTGATCTTCAGAGTTTGTCAATTGAATTTCAAGATCTTCACTCTGCCTCTTCAACCTTCTTTTATTAGCCCTTAAATTAACATTTATCCTTCTCACAAATTTAGCCTCTTTGATTGCAGGAAGAGTCCAGGTAAAATACTGAGCTTCACTGCTGACTGTTTCAGGTTTTGAGACTCTTTCAAGCTCCCACAGAGCCTTAAATCTGTCAAAGTTTATCTTCTCAACAACATGTTTTCTTTCTTTCTTCTTAAGCTTAGAAATTTCAAGATTAGCTGGTCTTAATTTTTCTTTAACTCCTTCATAACTGCTCTTTTCTCTTTGAGTATTGAAAACTCTATTTCTGTCATCTTCAGGCATAGGTGATGAAAGGTCTATGGGTTCCTCATAAACATTTGAAACTTCTCTAGATTTATCTAACTCCACATCCAACCCTTGCAACTTTTTTGAATTCCTAGTTAGAGGCCTTCTAGGCTTGAACACAAACTTTGAAAGTTCATCATTAAAATCCAGCTTTTTGGAAGACTTGATCTTATTAGGTTTCCCTTCATCCAAACTTATAAAATCTACTTGAACTAAAGGAGATTCCTCAATATCAATAGCTTTTAAAATGTCATTCAAACTACCCTTTAAACCTGGATCATCTTCTGAAACCACTGTTTTTCCTTTTTCCCTTACTATTTGACTTCTAGTCAATATTTTCTTGGTTGATTTGCTGGTTGATTGTTCCTGTACTGTTTCCTTACCTTCGTTTGTCCTCTTTTGTGTAGGTTGAGGGGTTTCTTGAATAATAACTAGTGTTTTAATCTCAGGCTCTTTCACTTGCTTTCTAAGCTTTAACTTGACAAATCTCTTTGATATTGTTTCTACAGGGTCACTGGTTTCTGATGGTGATTTTTCTTTGGCCCTAGGGCTAACACCTGTTCCATGTGTTTCCACCCCAAATCCACACAAAAATAGAAATGAAAACCATTCTCTATTCACCCTCTAAAGTTCATGCAAAACTATTAATTTAACTAGGCCATGATGGAATAATGAAGTTTCACATGCCTAAGTTTTCATCTGCACCTTATCTGCCATCTTGGCCAAACTTCAAAATAGGAAGAAAGGTAAATCTAGAGAAATTATTCCAGTTAAATGCAATAAGAGTTTGAAATGATAAGAATACACCTTATGGTATCTTCCTTCACAGGTGAAGTACCTTTGAATGTTGGAGAGCGGGTTATCATATGTATTCTTGACATAACCTCTTGGCACTGCTTTGGTTAAATCTGTGTCCACAAACTCTAGCTTCAAAAATATTTTACAAGGTTCCATTTCAAACCTGAAGTTCTTGAACCACCTTTCTTCTCCCCTTGGAATCTTTGTCACTAATGATATAATTTCAGGAGAAATTTGCAAGTTTAAAAATCCAACCTTTGTATTTGAACCTGTGAAATTAATGGCAAATTATTTTGTGACTTGATTATGACCTCCCTGTAGCTTTTCATAGAATCTCTAGCACATTTCCTTCTTGAAGGCTTCTTCAACTGATTTATCCTTGGTGAGAGCCTCTATGCCTTTAGGTTCCATTCTCAAACAGTGGCCTGACCTGTGGTTTCTTTTTTCCTCTGTCAACTTTCCCTCGAAATCCCTCTGGCTTCAGAAAAACTGTAATAAACTACCTCGCTTGATTTCAGAGAAACTGGCTTGCTTGATTAAGGGTTTAACTTTTCTTAATAACTGGTTCAGCCTCGCTTGAAAATTGAGAGAAGCTCTGGTTTCTACTTACCATAAGCCTATCGTTCGAAGAAAAACACGCACCAAGTGTTTTTTGCATGAGACAATACAACCAAGAACAACCATCTCTTTTCAAATTTAAAAATGACTAATGATAAATGACCCCTAACGAATCTTATGATGGTTATGAATGGTTGCATGTGTGAGAAAGGATTCGTGGACTGACACCTAATCATGAAAATTTAACGAAATTTTATGGATTTGACAGTTGGACAAGATTGGTTACGAATCCTCGATTTCGTTGCGCATGTAATGTAATTTCAGAGTTTTGCGCTATGAAAAGACCAGCGTTTTCGTAGCGCAAAAGTAGTGTTTAACACTGTCTGCACTATGAAAACGTGGTTTCATGGCTTATTCAAAAAAAAATTCAAAATTACTAAACACATGACTTTCGAAACATAATATGGGACCCTTAAAGTGTGAAACAAGGTTGTTGGACTTTATTTGATGGTGGAAATGAGACTCTAACTCTATGAATTAGACTCTAAAAACATAAAAATGACTTAACCCCTATCTAAGACCATGACTTAGGAACAAATGCAAACTTTCAAAGTTTGGAAAACTTTTGTAGTGATAACAGAACCTACAGAAGCAAACATTGAGGAGTGCAATATAGGCAGTGAGCAAGATACCAAGAAAATAAAGTTATCAAATGCACTGCCAGCGACTACAAAACAAAAATACATTGCTTTGTTTAAGGAGTTCATTGATGTGTTTTCCTAGAGCTATGAAGACCTAAAATCTTATGATACTAATATTATCCAGCATAAGATTCCAGTCAAGGAGAACTAGAAGCCTTTCAAACATAAATTGCGCAGAATAAATCTTGTCCTAATGCCGTTGCTTGAGAAGGATATCAAGAATATGTATGATGCCAAAATAATAGTCCAAATTAGATATTGTGAATGGATTTCCAATATTGTACATGTAAGAAAGAAAATAGGTGAGATCAAACTTTGCATTGACTTTAGAAATTTGAACAAGGTATCACTTAAAGATAACTACCCTTTACCAAAGATTGATCACATATTGTAAAAGCTAGTGAGCTCCAGAAGGATTTCTTTGCTAGATGGTTTTTAGGGTATAACCAAGTGTTGGTGCATCCTAATGATCAGGACAAAACATATTTTACTACTCCTTGGGGGACCTTCATGTATGTGAAAATTCCTTTTGGATCAATTAATGATGGTGCCACTTTCCAGAGAGCGATGGACATTGCTTTCTCAGATGAAATTGACCGTTTCATTGTGATATATCTTGATGATATTACAGTATATTCAGGAACTGATGAAGAACGTTTGGCCCATTTGAGAAGAGTTTTTGAAAAGTGCAGAAGGTACGGACTCTCTCTAAATCCCAAGAAATCATTATTTGGTCTTGAAGAAGGGAAGCATCTAGGCCATATTATATCTGAAGAAGGAATTAAAATTTATCCCAATAGGATTGAGGGCATACAACAGATTGGCCATCCCAGAAACATCAAAGAGCTCGAATCTTTCGTTGGCAAAATAATTTTTTTGTGGAGGTTTATACCAAACCTTACAGAACTGTTGAGAAACCTCACCAACATGCTCAAGAGAGATTCAAGAGTTAAGTGGACCATGGAGGCCATACATTCTTTTGACTTGGATAAGCAGGCACTCACTAAAGCACCAGTCTTGATCAACCCTGATTTCACTAAGGATTTTATCATTTTCTCTTTTGCATCAGAACACACTATTGTTGTTGTACTACTGCAGAAAAAACAAGGAATGATAGGAGCAGCCCATAGCTTTTTTTAGCCAAGCTTTAAGATATGGCCTTTAAAGTACAATATCATGGAAAAGTAGGCTTTTGCTTTGGTCAAAGCACTGAAGGATTTTAGGATTTATGTCCTACATTCACATATAATTTCCTTTGTGCACAACACAGTTGTCAAAGACATCTTAGCACAGAACCCTAATGGTAAGAGAGGAAAATGGTTTGTTGTTATCCTAGAGTATGATTTAGAGATCAAGCCCACCAAACTGATCAAGGGACCAGGGCTAGCCAAATTTATGGTTGAAACCAATTTTCAAGCACTAGACATCAACATGATCCATTCATTGGATGAACAAGAGAAGCTGGTGACTCCACCTATTGAGGAAGCATTCTTGAATTCTCCCTGGTACATAGATATATTATATGTTCTATCTAATTTAAATGCTCCTCCTGGTTTTTCCAAAACTAAAGTTTGGTTTTTGAAATTAAAAGTTGTAAAATTTTTCATCCTAGAAAATTTCTTGTACTGGAAAGATTCTGGGGGAATATTGCTTAAATTTTTTCTTAAGGAAGATGTAGAGAGGGTTATGAAGTAATTCCATGAAGAGGGTTGCAAAGGCCATCTCTACTGGAAAACCACTGCTAACAAGATCCTTAGAGTTGGTTTCTACTGGCCTACTCTCTTCCCAGATATCCACAAAATGGTATCCACCTGTCACAAATGTTAAATTTTTTAAGGTAAAAGAAAGTTGTTGCCTTTGCCCTTATAACCAATCTCTGTTGAGGCTCCTTTTCAACAATGGGTTTTAGACTTCATCGGATAATCCACCGCTCATCCTCTGCCCAACATAGATGGATCATTACTGCCACAGCCTACTTTACCAAATGGATAGATTTCATCACTTCCAGAACTATTACTAACTCAGCGATTATCGAACTCCTTGAAGCCAATATCCTGTCTAGATTTGGTTGTCCTAGAAAAATCATCACAGATAATGATGTTTCTTTTAAGTCCAAGAAAATGGTGGATTTTTGTCATAAGTATCACATCTCCTTGGGACATTCAATAGCCTATTACCCTCAAGGTAACGGATTGGCTGAATCCTCCAACAAAATTTTGGTTAATATCATCAAGAAGATGCTAGAAGACAATAAGAAATCCTGGCATAATAAATTGGTGCATGCATTGTGGGATGATAGATTAACAACTAAGAAATCAATTGGCATGTCACCATACCAGTTGTTCTATGGGATGGATGAAGTTTTCCCAACATCATTAGGAGTGCTAGCCATGAAAATCATTCCAGAGGTACAGGCTAAAGAGAATGATGTACAAAGAAGAATGAGCCAAACCATTCAGCTACAACAGTCTAGAGAATAATTTTACAATAGGAATCAAGTTGCGCAGGAAAATATAAAGAAGATCTTTGAAAAAATAACAAAGGAAAATTATTTCAATATTGGAGATAAAGTACTAAGATGGGATTCAGAAGAGAAGATAAAGGTAAACATGGCAAGTTTGAAAATTTGTGGAAGGGCCCATACATTTTTCATTCCTTCAGGGGGAATAATGGATTTTTTCTGCAAGAGATGGAAGGAACAGAGCTTCCTAGAGGTCCTATCAATGGCAGGATGTTGAAGCATTACTTCTCCTAAATATAGAGAAATTTCCCACTCCATTATAAATACCACAATTTTTTATTCGGATCCTTTTGAAAGCTACCTTTTTGTGCTGAAAAAAAAGAAGGAAAAAGGTTATCAAAACAGCAAGAGAAGATTCATGGAAATTATTGCAGAGAAGAAGTATGCAAGGCTACTGGTCTTGATGTTCTTAACACTTCCCTAAGAAGAAGTTCCATCCCCAGCTGGAGCCACTATTAGAAACCTGTAATTTACAGTATCACAAGGTGACTGTGTATTTCTTACTTGCAAATTTTCATATTGTACATATATTTAAATATTCAAATCATATTTAAAGAAGATAAAAAGAAACAAAAATAAGAATAAAAGATTGTGTAAAAAAAAAAAAGGAAAAGAAAACCCCCAAAAAAATGAATAGTTCTGAAAGTTCTGCAAATCAAAATGCCACTACTCTTTAGAAACGTTTGTTCAATCATATATCTTAAGCATGATTTTACAATTTTGAATTTCTGCTGATAGGTTAGAAAATGAGGATTTTCCAAACTGTTTAATCTTGGCTTATCAGTAGATAGGTAGAAAATGGCATTGGTCCAACATCTTAATCTAAGCCAATAGGAGAAATAAGGGATAGGTGGTAGGTTAGAACTTTAAAAAGAAAAATGTTGCAGGGTCTGCAAGTCTAAATGCACCCTAAATAGAATAAAGCATGTTAGATTGGTAGTTTGGGTAGGTAGAAAGGTCGAGGATAAAGAATGAAAGGAAAAGGTGAAATTATTCCACCAGGTACAACATCAAAATCTCATTTTTCTATGATAAAAGAAGAAAAAATCAAAACGAAAGAATATTCATACTCTGGGGTTTGAAATCAGGTGATTCTATAAACTTGGGGACTTTATGTTATCTTTCTTATTCTATGTCTTGATTGTGTTCATTTATCTTCCCCACCCCCTGCTCATATTTTCTTTATCCTAAGTCCTATACAGGTCTCGCCAAGTCCCAAATCGCAATTCGCATCGGAATTTCACAAATATTCTTTGCCATTCCATTTTCTATTTCACAAAACTCTCGATGCGATACTAAAGGGGCCCACCTTTTCCTTGCCAAGTCATTTCCTCCCATCGCACTTCACACTTTGCAAAGTTTTAACATCTACCTCCCCGCTGCTTATAAAAAAAAGTGCCAATATGTGGGCTGCAGGCGGTCTCACCTCCTTGCCACGTCATCTACGCTCGTCGCACCTCGCACTTCGCAGAGTTTTAGAATTTACCTCCCTGCGCTCATAAAAAAAATGTTAATTTGTGATCTGTGGGCTAGCCCATTTCCTTGCCACGTCACCATCCACTCATACCCTGAAATTCATTTATCCCCGACCCCACCACTACATCCCACGTCATTCCAATTAAAATCCCCACATTTTTTCACTGTCTCCACTCCCCATCTCCACATCCGATGATCTCCACGCATTTCGCACCCCCCTCAGCCTTCAAACTTTAACCGCGGGGGGGGGGGGGGGGATCCGAAATGGGCAGTATCTCTTAACACCATTCCTACTACTTGGCACACCCAAGCTACTAGCACCCCCTATACGTCACAGCCTGCCACTCCACTACCACCCCCCGTCTGCTTTTCCCTCGCTCTTATCTTTCCTCGCGACTCCCGTCGAAATTGCACCTCCTCGCTTCAGTTGCGCACTCTGCATGTCGCGTCCACCTACAGGCCTCTGTCACCACTTCTCCATGTCCACCCTCACATACTCGCTTCACTCAATCACACCTCCACCCGTCAATAATTTGCTGTGCCTTGAATGGCCATACCTCTATTCAACGGGCCTGTGCCTAATCAACAACCACCAAATCGCAGTTTAAAACTCAAATTCGGCATAATAGCAGGGTTTACTTTGTTATTACTGTCAATTTGTTGCAGGTTTCGAAGCCACAGTAAAATTACAGAGATTTTACTTTGTTATTACTGTTAATTCGTTACAGGTTTTGAATCCGGAGTAAAATTACGAGAAACATAGTTGAAGGAGAGACTTTATCCATCAAAGAGAAATTACCAGTTCTCCTCAGTTCAACAGCAAGGTTATATTTCAACTCTTCTCACATTCCCTTTACATTATATCCCCTCCCCGGTACTGATCTGTGACAAATCCCTCTCTCTATTCCCTTATTCTTTCATCCCATTCTCCACTGCATAGAGAAGAAACAGGGTACATAAGACATAAATGCCTCCAAAGCTAGATCAAAAACCTTTTAACCCTATGGTCTACCCACAAGTGGACCTGGATCACTTGACTCTAGCGAACAGAGACTATAAAATCCATGAGATATAGTCAGACTCCGATTTATTTGATGTCTACTGCTAGCTCGAGGACAAATTTCTCAATGCAGCTGATGACATTGGCCTATGGGAGACCCGGCTACCCCTTTACATATTTCCTAAAACCCATAATTGGCCAGAATTCATCAGAAAGTGCAAATCCTTCTATGACATTAATTAGAGGACTATAGTCACCCCAACAGGAGAAATCTTGTTCACCATCAATGCCCAATCCATCCAGTAGATGATGCAGGCCCTCACTCCTGAACAAGCAGTTCCTTTCTCGTATGGCCCTTAGGTAATTTTATCAGAAGCTTGACTTTGCCAGCAGAGCCAAAACTTTACAAACTTTCATGACCACTGATGCCCCAATGCCTACAACGAACCCTCCATATCCTTAATCTATCTTTCCCGATAGGACCCAACACATTGTCACTATTTTATCTTAGTTATTGGGGTATCACACTAATTAGTGGGTAGATGAAGCCATGATTGGCTTCTTTTCCATTCTTTCCTTAGATGCTAAACCCATAGTCATGTTTGATTATGCCCAATTTCTTGCATATGCCATTCATGAACAGTTTTTAAAATTTAATACACGAGAGGTATTCAAATACACCTCTGTGTTGGTATATATGTTTGTTTCAGTTTCAAATGACCAAGGTAAATGAAGATGCCGAGCCTCAATCAGTCATTTTCTGGACCACTCTGCCATTAAAGGATCAGAAGAATTATACACACAAGGAATTTGTGGATTTTTTTGTGCACCCATTGATCAGCACACTCAGCAATACAGTAGAGCCCGAGATAAGTGAAGAAATCAGGAAAACCATGTAGCTAACAGAGCAAGTGAAGACAAAAAATTAGTACTTGTACCAAAATTACACAGAGATTCGAGTCTATGGGAATGAGATAGCCCCTTACAAATTTCCAAATTTCCTCTCCATGAGGGTCTTTGCACTAAAGTACATAAGGAAAATGATACATGCATATGAGCTCCACTTTTTTCTGCAAAGAAGAAGGCTCAGTTCAGAATCAAGACACAAATTGGGCCTTTCATCTGTAACAGTAGAACAGCAAGAGAGGAGGCAGAGAAGATACTGAAGGGGATGGGTTTCAGCCACAGTTTCACTTGGTCTTATGACCCTCTAGGGATTATCTCCAAGAAAAGGGTAGAAAATAGATCCACACCCTATGTTCACACGCACAGGCCTGAAATTGAGCAATATGCTAATCAAACAGAATAGGTGACCAACACCCTACAAGAAGATGAGGAGCAAGTGATCTCCACCTCGGGCATCCAAACCCCAACCCCTCAAGAAAGGAAAGGAGTAGAAGATAAAGAGATAGGGAGAAAGAGGCCATGAAAGGATCAATCACCTTCGGTGACTGATACCTCTAGTAAAGAATTCAAACTAAGATATAGGAAGAGGGCCAGAATTCACATGGTTATTGATCAAGGAGGAGAATCATATCAGAAAATAGTGATTCATATTGCAGACACCCCTAGGTCATATCCAGTGGGTGGTTGAACAATGGCCTCCCCTAAATCGTTAGCCACAATGTCTCTACAGCAACAGGGCTTTCAGACATCTACTTCCAGGCCTACCATAGAAGGCCAAGAAAAATTAGTTTATGACACATTCATGGAGATAAATTTGAGAAACGAGGTGCTGAAGACTAACACATACAATCAATTCTAGAAACAGACCCCAAGTTCACAAATCTGGCTAATGTCTGCCTTAGACACTGAGAAAGGAAGGATGTAGATGGCATTTTTAGAAGCCTTGGTCCCACGACCCCAAGGAGAAGGAGATTACAAGAAGGCATCATTCGAGTTCAATACCAAGGACATCCATCTGATTGATCAAATGGAATTACATGAGCAGATCGGAGAGATGGTGGCCTCCAACTTGATAAGTATTGTTATGAGCTTGTCAAAACTGTGGGTATCCTTAACCAATACCCATTCACAACTCAAAATGGATAAAATATCTGTCATGGCTAAGGACTCAAGGATCAAATATTTGGAAGATTTGATAGTGAAGCTTGGGTATGACCAAACCAATGTTAAAGTTGTGGAGGAACTTTTGAAGAAAAATAATGTTGACATAGCATCCTTCAGGAAACAACTCAAGATTCCAGTAACAGAAGACCCCTTGGCTAAAGGCATTAAGGAAGATGAGTCACAGAAGGCAGAGTTAATGAAGTTATTTATGGAACAATCTACCCAAATCAAACAGATGGAGACCAAGATGGAGAAGCTACTGAAGGAAAACGAAGAATAAGCTCGAGTGGCACTCATCCCCCTAGAAGTTGTCCCCATTTCATCAATTTCATCAACTGTTCCAGCAACTGCTGGAGCATCCAATGGGACAGATCAGCTGTGTAAGGCCATGGAAAGTATGACCCTCCAATCACAAGAAATCAGTAAGTTGGAGGCATAGATAGGCATATTAAAGGAACAAAAGGCAAGATCTAAAACTGCCCATGAGATAGCCAAAAAGCAGATTGAGAGTTTGGAGAAGGCAGAGAAGGAATTTTCGGCCAGCGGAATTCTAGGCCAAATGAAGTTGATAATTTGGGGAAATATCATAGAGTCAGTGGATGAAATTTGTCACTCCATCCACATTATTTTTTAACATAAAGATTTGATTGACAATTGCACATTGGCTATTGAAAAATCAAATCGAGAATTAGGAAATATGCCAATCACAGCCCGTAAAATCATAAAATTCCTGAACTCTAAAACCAACTATGAGCTTGAAGAGCTAGATGTACAGAACAAAACAACAACCATATTGGAGGTGAAAATGGTCCTCGCTAAGATGAATTTAGTACGGAAATTGGAGGAGAAGTGTCATGAATTGGACATGGCCATCAGCATATTCTTGAATAATATTGAACCCCTGATGGCAAAAGGGTTTCCCTCACTATATGTAATTAATAACAAGTTGGTCCAAAAGGGATATTATATCACCAAGCTCAGAGAAATAGCTAAGGATACCACCAAATTTTCCAACATAAAAGGAAATGTGACCGGGAAAGTTGTCTTGGATCTCTTAAGCAATGACATCTTTATTCAACATGAGCTGAAGCATGTTTTCCTCACTGGGCCCACTTTCAGAAAATACATAGAGGTGGATGGATTGTAATGATAGGTCATAGGTACTTGAATTCCAAGCAAGAAGGAGTGGGGAAAATTGTGCATGCACCAAGGTTGAAAGGAAACGGTGGACACATCAGCACAACCACGGATTGATTAGAAGTACCAGCATCGCATCATCTTTAAAGATCCAACAGAGGTGGCCCAAAAGTAGAGCCAGATGTCAAAGCCACCCATCGTTGCCTCTTCATGACCACATCAGCTGCCGTCAAAGCGTACTTTTTGGATTCACGAAGAGCTGTCGAAGTTTTTTATTTTACGAAGAGCCACCTAAGTCAATTCTACAGGCGGTGTTTTTTTAGAGTTCTTTTGTTCGGGCCTTGCATGGCCACACCTGTCTACTTTTAGTTTAATTGTAATTAATGAATGGTTTTGAAGTAGATTAGGGCAACCGATGTATTTTTAAGTTAAATACTGCATACATTGACAGTATCAAGGGTTGGACATTGTTAGACCCTGCATTATAAGAACTGTTGTATTGGAGCACTGTAATTTTGGAGTTGGGCATCAATAATCAAAGACCGTTTACAGGATACTTGAGCTGTGTTAAATGGTGATGTGATTTTTCTCTATTTAAATGTTTCCATTGTTTTCCTTACTGTGCATCTATTCATCTTATTGTAAAACAAAAATTTTAGATTAAGATTTGTTGTCGGAGCACCTTAATTATGTCTGCATTTACAATATGAATGTTTTTCTGCTGAAATATAATTAAAGAATTCTTAACTTTTGTTTAGTCACTAATGAACCTTACTATTTCTTCCACCTCATAACTCATACTTCTATAAAGATCCATTTAGCACAATTATCTTGCACTGTGATGCTCTTGAAAGTTGATGCACCATTCCAGCCTTTTGAATCCATATCCCAATGGATTAGTCCCTGCAGACTTGCTCATCCAACCAACAAAATCACTCGAAACAACCAATACCACCATCATTGTAACTAGCCTAACATCAGCATTCATAATATTAAGGAAAAATTAAATCAGAAATAGAGAGAGCCCTCTCTGAGTCTAGGAAGGCTAGGTCCTAGATTCCAAATCGGTTTGATGTTGTCCTCTATCATTTATCCTTGCCAATATTATATATTATAGTGCCACAACAGAATTTTGCACCCATTCTCCTCTCTGCTTCTCCAATTTTGGCTGCTCCACAACCTTTTGAGACTGTTTTTGAGGTTGCATGTTGAGAGATAATTTCTCCCTCTCAACCACCAAGTCATTAACCACTGCTTTTCTCCTCAAATCCTTGCGTGCATCCTCTACCTCAAGAGCATACAAGTTCTCGACTCTTGAACCGATATGCTTCATTTGTCCCATGGCTATGTGTTTAAGGAAAAATCTTCCTTTTCTAAACATCATCTCATAACCACGGTCTTCCAATACCGCTACAAAGACAATATTATTCCTTAGGCCTGGAACATACAAAACATCTACTAGTTAGAGATGGGAGCCAGACTCCCTTCGAAGGGTAAATTTACCTATGCAGGTCGTGCTATACCTCTCATCATCTCCAAAATCTATGTTCTGCTGGAGGTCCTTCTCTTCCAAGTCACTAAATATATCTCTATTCCCCTTCATATGGAACGAGGCACCACTATCTAGATACCACATGCATCCCATTACGGTGCTATACATGCATGCAATGAGAGTAAAATCAAGCTCAAACTGTGAAGCCAATGCTTCACCCGCTGCAACTACAAGCTCCTTCTTGCTTTCCTTCCTCTGTGGAAAATTCGAAGCATAGTGCCCATGCTCATGACAGTGAAAACATTTGATCTTGGACAAGTCTCTCTTGCCCTCTTTGCCTTGGGATTTATTTCCCTTGTCCTTCTTTGGTTTTCCCACTAATGCACAATATTCTTCTTTGTTGGTTCTGGAGGTCTCGTCTCTAGTACTCTGCCTTATCTCTTATATTGCCAAGTCAGACCACAAACGCTCCCAGTCTAGTAGATTCTCCCTCCCATTCATAGAGTCCTGGTAACTATGCCAACTCTTGGGAAGGCCTAGAAGTGTTAGGCTCACCATGTCATCATTGGCTATGGTCATACCAACAATTCCAAGCTCATCTCGACATTGAGTGAACTTTTCCAAGTATGTTGGTACCGTCTCACCCTCCTCCTTATTTATCTTTCTGAGCTTGTCCTTCAACGCCAACTTCCTTTGGTCATTGTTGTTCTGAAATATATCTGTCAAGGCCTAACACATAGCATATGGATTTTCCTTTACATGGAGACTTGAGACAATATGATCTATAAATCCCTCTAATAATATCCTTCACGCTTTTGCTACCCTCTTCTGCCATGCATCAAGAAGTTGGGCATCTGCTGTTGCAGGCTTGGGAATATCAGTATCTATGAATCACTTCAACCTGTTGTCCTCCAAAACTACCTCCATCCTATCCTTCCATGCAATATAATTCGAACTTCCCTCGAGTGCATATTCGAGTCTCAAGACATTGAAATACATCTTGATCTACTGTTGGAACCTGAAGAATAAATCTGCAAATTTGAAACTTCTCAAGACAAACTCAATTTCTTCTCTTTTATTGTGATTTATGGCGCTCTCGTACCATGTAGAAAAAATATAACATATATTTGATACCATGTATAAATTATATAGAAACTCTATACCAATGGATTCAAACACTGATCATGTAATGTACTAAAACAAGATAATGAATCCTTCTACTATATTTGTGGAATATAAAACACGATCCCTCAATCACATGTAAGTAAGAGAAAGGAAATTATCAATCACACAACACAAGATGTTCTTGGGGAAAGCACCTTCTCAAATCCCCTCTATCATATATTGTACATATTCAAAGAATCAGGAAACAATACAATGCTTTCTCACACCGAGAAAATCCTGCACTCTACCGATTGTCTCACCCTAATCCTGCACAAAACTGACTAGCAAATCTCATGCAAAATTGACCAACACTTAGCCAATTATCAACCCTTGTTTAGCCCAGCCTTGCTCACGCAATCCCTAGCCTATTAATCAATATTAAATAGGATAATCAACCTTCCTTGATGGAGCAATCCCTATGGAGCCTTCCTCTAGCTTTATATTGCGCCTGGACAATTTGCTAATAATACAACTGATAGTTATCTTCCCTTTAACCTCTGTCTCAACTGGGTCATCATCAGAATTGACATGCATGAAGCTAATAATATTGAATCATCAGTTACTTGATAGATCACTACTTGTGAATTAAATCTAATTTAATTCACTTGACCTATCACTAGCTCATCACTCACTTAGAACTAGTTAAACTGATTTTAACTCAATTAATTTGAGTTAACTAATTACACTCACACCACACTAGTGAATTAACTACAATTGGACCCTGAAAATAATAGAATCACTCTACATGTTGTTGGACTCTATTAATCATTGTTAAATGACTAAAATGGTACACATAAATTATCAATCCAGGGACGTCTTTTATTTCAATGATATTCGCATTGTATGTGTCAATACATCAAACCAAAAGAAAATAAAAATAAAGGAAATCGTTGTTGAATTAAATTTTGGAAGGAATCACTCATGCAAAAATAAAATGATCTACAGGACTGTGATCATGCCTCAATTAATTTGTACCTAGCATGCCACACAAAAATTACCCTGTTGATATCTCTAATCACAAATGTGTAACATCATATATAATATTGGAATTGAAGAAGATCTATTCATGGCTAGAACAACAGAAACAACACTTCCACTGATACATAAAGAAAATAAGAAATATGTACATCTACATTAACTATTGCAATCCCTGCTAAAGAGGAGGGCCCTTCCTCCCTAGCAGGGCGTAGGAAGAGAAATAACTTAAACAGAAACTAAACCAGACAATGTATGTAATAGCAGCAATGGGATAACTTGTATTAATGTGACCAAAATTACAAAGCCAAAGTAATATTGTTCTCCCCTAACCTTTTGACCTCCAGGGCCAATAATTATATAGTGGTTATATGTTCAGAAAAATGAGGGATGGATCACTCATGAGAATCTTATGATTCTCTTTCTAATCAAAATAAGATACATATAGTTACAACCACTTAATAAAAGGTATGACTGTAAGAATATAGATTACAATCAAAACCACCTAAAATTTTTCATCCTAAAATACAATATGTAATTACTTCTACAGTTGTTGTGGAAAAATAGTTGTAGCGTAACAACAATAGAGGACTGGTCGGCATCCAGAAGTTGACGATATCCAGTCAGCAGTACAGTTGTAACAATAGTTTATCTAGTAGGTCTGTAACAACACCATGATGTAACAGAGTTGTGGTGTAACAGCTCACTGTAATAACACAACTTTAACTGCTCCTATACACCTCATGCTCTAGATATTTTGTGCTAAAAATAAAATTCGGAAGGACAACAAAAGACTAGAGAACTTCTATAAACATCCGTCCCTAGTTAGTCATAAAAAAGACACGTCACATCATAATAATCGATGAAATGGAAAGATAATGAAAATAAGGTGAAAAAACACTGTTTAAGATAGAAAGGTAGGAAAAAGAGGCAAAGATAGTCCTAATGGTTGTAGTCACAAAGTAAAATGGGGGAAACAGATGTAGTAAATAAGTACAAAACTTGCACCCAACACCTCCCCCCAGCTAAAGCACTTGCATGTCCTCATGCAAAATCTCATTTCCCATGAGAATATCTCCGGTGCAGGTCAGTGAGGTCATAAGCGCCGACTGTATCTTCATCTGCAAACCTATACCCTTGAGTAGCCATTAGTTGTCGTACCCAAGAATCTGATTCATACTTGCTCAATTCATAATGAATCTGGTAATCCTCTATTGGCAGCCAAATCAAAGGGAACTTGAACCTTAACCCAAGCCAGGAAGCACCAAGGGTCTATATTATCTATGCATATGATGGTACATGTGTAACAACTATCACAAAGTTTTGAAATGAAAATGGGTCCCCTTTCAGTAGCTCAACGCTGCTAGCTTCCATGCATTTCAAGCACCCAGTCAGGGCTCAACTCTTCATTACTGAGATTTGATTAAGGCAGAAGTTCACAATCCTTCTTATGTAAGTGCATTGGGTTCCCTTATCCCAAGAGTGCTCAAAATTCTTCTAAATTCCCGCCTTAACTTAACGGCCCGTCCTAGTTCTACCCAAATCCATAATGTTGTCTTTTCTTCATTGGCATCCACAAATTTGGTGGAAAAATGCCACACTCAATCTGATTCTTCATGAATGAAATAAAGGCTCGTAGCTGCAAATAGCCCATGTAGGAGAATATAGTTACTACCATTTTCATACTTATATGCTCGCAAATGATATTGTGCAATAATAACTCATCATACTTATATGCTCACAAATGATATTGTGTAAGAATAACTCACACAACACGCTTTGTTCGTCAAAATCAGAAGCACGAAAGACATCTAAAAATGTGTGAGTGGAAGAACACAGATAGGGCCTGTTCTCCATAACGGCTTTTAACTGAAACTGGAAATAGCATTCCCATAGAAAAATGGGGTAGGCTGGGGAAGGTTGCTTGCACCCCAACATATTTAGGGCAAGCTCATGGAGTTTTTTCTTATCCACAGTTAGATCCTAAACCTGTTGTTGTAACAGTAGTAGTTGTTCCTCCTACTTCTTTACAACTTCCTTCCTCTTATACTCTTCCCAACCTTCCTTCAACTCTCCTTTCATCTATTTTTCCTATAAAGCACTTATCTCCTTCTAATGTTCTGTCAACGAAATCACCCGCTCTCAAAGGGAGATTGCTTCTTATTTCCACTTTTGTAATTCAAAAATTAACAAAAAAAATTCAGAACTCCATCCCGTGACGGGACCCAACGTTCCTTTGCATTAAATATCAACATCAATAATGGGTGTAACAGCCTCTGTTTGATGGGTCTGCTCCACCTCTATTGTTGGTTCTTGTGTAACAACAACTTTAGCAGTGGGTTCTTGTGTATCAGCCTCTTCATTTTCGGCTAGAGTAGCCTCTGTGTCCATTGTTTTTTCTTCTGTAACAGTAGTGGCCTCCACAGGTTCCTATGTATCAACCTCTAGGTCAATTACTACAGGAGACTATGCTTTAACTGTTGATTCTTGGGTAACATTAGCATCCTTAGCAAGTTCTTGTGTAACAACCTCCTGAAGTTTGGTTTCTGCTTCCATTGAGCTGATGTTTTCCCCACAGACCTTATACCCTACTGATGTTAGTCCTTGGGAACATGTTGTGCATACGGATACCAAGATTTCCTTCCCCTCAGATAATATTTGTTTCAACTATTCATTTTCCTTTCTTAAATTTTCAAGTTCTAAAAGCAAGACATGAGTTTCATCCTTACCTGATGAGGAGGGTTCTCTTTCTTCTTCTTCTGATCCTTCTACTTCTTTCTGCTTTTTGGCTATGGGAAAAGGTTCTGTGAGAAATTTAACTTTCACCCTCTATTTTGGCCATTTGTCCCCATTTGGTTCGTCAGTGGGTTCTTTTCCAATTCTAATCCTGACTGGCCAAGTCTAGGCCTCAGCCTCAGCCTGACTTCCTTCTGAAGTCGCAATATGTTTTCTCCGGCTTGTCCTAGGCCTTTTTTGCTTAAATTCTTCCCTGCTCCTTCCCTACTAGCTTAGGGCATCCAACACAGTCAATTTGATAAGTCCATGATTGGTCACACATGCTTCTGGATGTGCTATTGTCTTCACTGTCATCTCCATATGCTTAATGCTTCCCAATAAGTAGAATGGAAGGTTAATATTTTTCTAGTGTCAAAGATGATTAAGTAGAGGGAAGTGATAATTAAAAATGATTGTGGATCTTCCCTCGCAAGTAATGTCTTTTATTAAACCCAGGGTGACATCTTCCCATAGCTAAGGGAGTGATAGCATGTCAATTCATCTTCCCTTCTTTTCCAACTTTTCTACCCCTTCAAGGAAGTCTTCCTTCAAAGAGCGGTCATTGATATTCCTGTTGAACCATCTTTTTCCTTCTACTAGAAATGTGGTCACTCGGGCAATCACTTCTTCTTTCACCTCAATTTGTAGGCCCCTGACTTGGGTCTAGTGGTTATTCAAATTCTTAGTGAATTCAATTACAATAGCCTCATCCGAGCCTCCAATTTCTGAAAATATCGAATCCACCCGGCGTCCCTAAATACCTGGTAAGCTTCTGGACAGTTTTGAAAGGCGTCCATGGAATTCAGCTCGTGTCTTACTGCTACTCCACCCATATTGTTTTTATTCTGAATTCGCTCCTTATTGCTCAACCCACTCTAATGTCGTTGCACTGCTTATTTCATCTCAGAACCTTACTCTACTTATCTCGGATGAAGAGTTTCAGATGAGGATACAAGGCTTCAGTTGAGGAGGGTGATGGGAGGTGATAGAATTTATAGATTACCAAATCATACATCACACATTCCTACATAAATGTCTCATTATGGAAAGTAATGGGTTCTAAGTATAAACACCTTTTCCGGTCGTATTTGGTAATCATTGGCTATTGTGCTATTAATTAGATGCATGCAGGGTTAATAACAGTTCATAATTACAGATTTCTTTCAATGATTACGAGATATATCCCCCCCCCCTGATTTAATGGTGATGGCCACCCACGGCTGTCACGAGAATATCATCACTTGCCATTAATCACCCAAGCTATTAAATGATGACGTTACCTTTTGAATGACATACCTGAAGCGATGTGGAGGAAGAATTTGAATTGGTGGCGTACTACTCGCAATGATTGTGGCAGTCATGCTTGGCTGGCACAATTATTGTTGCATGCGACGAAATAAGAAACAGTATTCATGGATGTCGGTTGTTACATGTGTAACAACCAAGACAGCCTTTGTATTATTCTTCAGAAAACATGATGATTTGGAAAGATAGATACATAAAATAAACAAGTGAATAACATCATCTTGTAAAATATATCAGGAAGGAAGGATGATGTTTTAGGAAAGGGGGAAAAAATGGGTGTAACAGCTGCCACCAGAGTGGTTTTCGACTGTTACAAATTGTCTGACTGCGCCCCGCAAAGAGGTTTTCACAACCAGATTTTTATTATTGTTTTTTTTTAACAGGTGTAACAACTACCATAAAGGTGGTTTTTAGCTGTTGCACTTATTGGAATTTCAAATTGCAGACTGCATAGGGAAAGGTTCACATGTTGTTGTAACAGAAGATCAAAGTCCATGACAATGTTAACAAATGATTCCTTTGAATCAGGTTGATGATGTAACCTCAGACGGTGCCCATTAACCAGTAAGGGTGTCTTGGCACTATCCATGGTGACCATTTGTACAATCCCATTGTCAGAGACCGTGTCTACTTCATAAGGACCTAGCCATCTGGTGTAGAGCTTACCTTTGAAATCCTTGAACCTTGAATCATACAAGAGAGCCCAATCTGTTTTCTGAAATTTCTTCTTCTTAATAAACCTATCATGCCATCTATCTCTCTACTGCTGAATGCTTTTTTTCTGCTGAATGGCAGCCAATTGTTTCTCTTCCAACTCATTGAGTTGGCTTAATCTTTTTTTGTGTGTTGTGCTTAATTCCAAATTGGCCTACAATGTTGTTCTTAATGTCTTTATTTCAAACTCTATGGGGAATAAAGGATTCCTGCCATACACCAATTATTATAGTGAGAAGCCTGTAGTATTCCTCCATGTTGTTCTGTAAACCCACAACACCTCTTGAAGTTTCTCAGCCCAATTTCTTCGGTGGCTAGCTACTCTCTTCGTTAAGATTCCCTCAATGACTTTATTGGTGCTTTCCACTTCACCATTTTCTTGTGGGTGATAAGGTGAAGTGATCATGCGATGAATTCCATACTTCTCAACCAAATTCTTGATCAAATGAGATGTGAACTGAGGCCCTCCATCTTTCACTATCTCCCTGGGTATCCCGAAGCGAACAAAAATATCTTCGAACTGGAAGTCTGAAACAGCCTGCTCTGTAGCTCTAATTAGTGTCTTTGCTTCGACCCACTTTGTGACATAGCCAGTGCAAACTAATATGTGTGATCTTTGCTGAGATAAAGGGTTAATTGGCCCTACAAAGTCCAAGGCCCATTTCTCAAATGGTTCTATCACTATCTGAGGCTGCAATTGCATCTCTTCTAATTTCAGAGGCTGGCCTATCCTTTCGCAACTATCACATCCCTTCACAAACTTCTTGGAATCCTGGAATATAGTTGGCCAGTAGTACCCTTTTGAGAGTACTTTATATCCCGTCCTCCTGTTAGCAAACTGCCCTCCATAGAGTTCCCTGTGACAAGATTTCAAGATCTCAAAAACCTCATCTTCTCTGACACATTGCCTAATCTGAAATTCTGGCCCGGTGTGATAGAGATTGCCCTCTATATAGGAGTAGGTAGCACTCTGTTGTATGATCTTCCTCTTTTCTTTGGAAGATAAATGGTGTGGGAATTTTCCTGCAACAAGATAATTGGCTATATCTGCATACCATGGTGAGTGAGTAGATATGCCAAAAAGATATTCATCTAGAAAAGAATCCTCAGTAGGAGTGCAATCATCACTTATAGTTATTCTAGAAAGAAAATCAGCAACCACATTATCTTTTCTGGGTTTATCTAAAATAGTGATATCAAATTCCTATAACAGCAACAACCATCGTGTAACTCTACCATTAGTAACAGATTTATTCATTAAAAATTGAATTGCAGTATGGTCAGTGTGTACAAATACTTGATACCCGATGATATAGTGCCGAAATTTGTTTATAGCATGCACTGCACCTAGGAATTCCTTCTTAGTCATTGTATAGTTGAGTTCAGCTGGAGTTCAATTCCTGTTGATGTAATAAATGGCATAAGGCTTATTTTCCTCCAGCTGCCCCAAAACAGAACCCACAACTATGTCAGATGCATCCGTAGCGATATGGAATGGAAATATCCAGTTTGGTCCTCATAAAATAGGTGTTGTTGTTGTTTAGTCAATTTAGTGTCCTAAATTGATAGCATAAATTATCAACCAGGGCTAGTAAACTGATGAAGTGTAATTCACTATATGTGCCTAAGTATCCATTTTTCTTACTTCGTTGTTTTCAGTGTTTTATTGATGTTTTGGGGTTTTTAATGTTTGATTCTTAGGATGCTACTCTATGCTAAGAAGATGAAGTTGAATCTATGTCAAAAGTGAGAAAAGGAAATGTTAATAAAAGAATTAAAACAGAGTTTATTTGCAAGTTCTTGTTTCTAATTTAGAAAATGATGAAAACTAAGAGTCCTAATCCATGGATATTATAGCTTCTAAATGAACATTTATGAAATGAAAAATAACTCAAAACACTACAACTTAATCTGATTCATTTAATTAGAGATTTGTTGGAAGAGCTTGTGAAAAAGATTAATTCTAATGCAATGAGGATCTCTTAAAACATAAAAGGAAGTGTTGAAACAAATAGTAACTTAGGACATTACAGTGGAATCTCATTCATATGATAGAGGTTTATTGGAAGAGTTTGAGAAAAAGATTACTATAATGTAATAAGGATCTCCTATGAGATGTTGAAACAACTTATAACATTACAACTAAATCTCATTCATGAGTTAGAGGTTTGTTGGAAGAGCTTGTGAAAGAGATTAATCATAATGTGATAAGGATATTTTTATGAAGAAAAGCAATGAACAACTCACAATATTACAACTAAGTCTCATTCATGAATTAGAGGTTTATTGGAAAAGCTTTGGAAAGAGACTAGCTATAGTATAATGAGGATCTTCTAAATAACAGAAAATGAAATACTAATAACTCGGAATATTATAATTGAATCTCATTCATTTAATAGAGATGTATTGGAAGAGCTTGAGAAAGAGACCAACTGTAATATCATGAGGATCCTTTATCTAAGCAAATGACATGAAACATAATACTAAAAACTATGATTTCAGAATGCAGTCTAAGTAAGGAAATATGATAGAACAGAATTAAAAATGACTTATCTAGAAAACATGTAAAACCTCCTCGAATAGCAGGGGCCCTCTGCTATCAATTCAACATTAATCCTTTAACTCCTCAAGGTTTTATTCAGAACAACATCAAGGTTAAAACTCCTTTTTATTAATCATGAGACTTGAAAACAGAGTATCACCGTAATGATAAAATAAGTATCAACTTGTTTCTCTCGATACTACAGAACTTAATTTATATGTAAATTCATAACTAACATTGAAAAAAAATAGGCACAAGTGTAGGTTTGAAGTTAAAATCAAATTAGAACTCTTTTGGGACTCATGATTTGCTGTAAAGCAAATCAGGAATCCTGATTCCTGTAGAAGACAGCTTCCTTGACTTTTGCTTTGACCACGTGCTTAGGCAGTTCCAGCTATCGATTCAGTCCTCATGGAAGGGAACGAATGATGTAGGAAAGATTTGGAATCCACCTATGTGTTCCCTTTCTCTAGATGACACCTATAACACACTTAAACACCAAAACAGCTACAAAACGCTTGACTGGCTACAAAATGATTGCATTGTGTAGCTAAACTGTTCAAAAATCATTAAGACAGCAAAAATCACAAAAGTACAATAAGTTAATCATTATATGCAACCTTTAAGTAACCTTAGTCATTCTCATTGAGTTTTAGGTTTATGAAATGATAAAGGAATGATGAAATGAAGTGAATTTTGGCAAAAGAGAAGACAATTTCAGGGCTCAACACTTGTTACATAGTTCTTTAACTTCATAGAGGCTTAATCACACTTTCTTGTCCACACAAATTCCACATCTTTCATGAGAAAAGAAAACAGAGGAGATGTAATCTTTGAAATTTTTCTATAAACCTCCTATATTACCCTGCATGTCCCAAAAAACTACGTACCTCTTTTTGAGTTCTAGGAGTTGGGATTTTCGAGATTACCTCAATTTTTTCAGGGTCTTCCTTGATTCCATCTGCTAAAATGAAATTTCCCAGCACAATTCCCTCAGTCATCATCATGTGGCATTTATCCGTGCTCAAATAAACATTAGTTTGTTCACAGCGTTCCAACACCTTTTCCAAATTAAATAATTTTTTTTCAAAGGCATCCTTGTAGGGTGTAAAATCATCCCTAAATATTTCAAGACATTCATTCAAGAGATTAGAAAATATACCCAATATTTCCCTCTGAAAAGTTGTTGGCACATTATAGAGGCCAAAAGGAAGGACTCTGTATGCAAAAGTACCCCACGGGCAAGTGAAGGTTGTCTTGTCTTGGTCTTCCGAGGCAATCTGTATTTGATTATAGCCACTGAACCCGTCTAGGAATGAAAAAAAAAATTTCCCATAGAGAGTATCCAGGACCTTATCAATGAATGGTAAAGGGAAATGGTCCTTTTGAGTGGCCTTGTTAAGCTCTCTATATTCTACATAGACTCTCCACTTGCCGTTCTTTTTTGGAACAATGATAAGCGGAGACACCCATTGGCTGTTAGAAATGGGGTAAATGAAATTAGCATTAAGGAGTTTCTACAATTCCTCTTTCACTATCTCCTTAATTTCATGATTCATTCGGTGTTGTAGTTGTCTAATTGTTTTGCAATCCTCTTTAAGGTAAATACGGTGAGTGCATAGGCTAGGATGGATTCCTTTCATATAAGTATAGTCCCATGCAATTGCCTTTTTATATTTCTGTAACAATTGCATCAGAAATATCTTTTGTTCAGCAGTTAAGTTAGGATTAATGTTTAAATATTTCCCATGCTCAATTTCAACAGGACTGCTGGCAGTATGTGGAGTATTTTTCATATGTTCAATAATTGCATCATCTAACTCATCTTCTTCCCCCAGATCTCTAATGGAGGAAATAGAGAGTGAATTGCTAATAAAACCATTAATGATATCATCCTCTATTTCATCCTTAAAGTATTTTTCTTTTCCAAGTGTGAGGAGAGATATGGAAAGATGAGATTCAGGTTCAAATTCGTCCCACCATGGACTATTCAAATCCATATGAGGTTTTTCTAGGGGGTAAAGGTTCAAGTTCTAAGTGGCCTGCCCATCTAAGATCACCATAGATCCGGACCTACATCCAATATATGCATCTGCAGTGGCTAGCCACGGTCTTCCAAAGATTAAAGGATGACCACCCAGGTTGGATTTGGTTTGTAAAATGAGAAAATAAGTCGGATAATTCCGAGAAGCCACAATGACAACCACAAATTCTATCATTCCCTCGGGCTTGACACGGGACCTGTCTGCTAATTCAAGAACTGTGGGTGTAGTTCTAAGTCCATGAAGTCCTAGGGAGATAAAGAGATATTTGGTCATTACATTAATGGCTGCCCCCAAATCAATCAAAGTGTTGGTTATGGGTTATTCATCAATATGGATAGTCATTATAGGATTCCCTGGGTCATTATATTTAGTCAACAAAGGCTGATCAATCATAAGTTTGAACATTTTCTCCATAACATGGATAGCAGCAGGGTCTTTTAGTTTTCTTCCAGGATTTTTGACACATAGATCTCTCACTGTTTTGGCATAGATAGGTACTTCCTTAAGAGCTTGTAACAATGGAATCTATACATACAAATTTTTTAATTCCTTGAGGAACGCAGATTCAGTTTGTGAGGTTGGCCCAATTTTAATTAATAGTTGAGGGTATGGAGGATCTTGAACCTTAACAACTGAGTCAACTATCACAAATGCACCAACCTTTCTTGGGTTGGTTGATGTAGAAACAACAGGCCTTCCCGATCTGGCTGCTACAAATGTAACAGCAAGTGTTGTATCAACTGTTACATCTATAACAGTTGTCTCAGAATCGACTATATCCTTTCTAGCTGACTCACATTCTTCTTCGGTAATAATGGGAGTATGTTCAGGATGATTACTTTTCCCGATCGAAGTTGAACCTCATTAAGCCCAATAAGAGTAATAAGATAAATTTGGAAGTTAATCGGTGCATCTATGATCTAAGCTGCCTTATTATTCAGATTGGGGTTAGGTTGCACAGGTAATTGGGGTTGTACCGGAGGTGTAGGAGTTTGAAGATAAGGCAGTTGTAACTGTTGATGCATTGGTAGTGTAGGGGGTATTGGACCTTGGCCATTACCTCTCCAATTCTGGATCCAAGGGTGAGATTGTGATGGAGGATATTGCATTGGTGGAGGGGAAGGCCACTAGTTCCATGGTGAAGGAAATTGTCTTAAGGAAGGAGTAGTATACTGCCATGGAAATTGCTGACTATTATAAACATTATTCCAAGGATTAAAATAGGAAAATTCTAGAGGCATACCTGTAGGTCATGGTTTCCATGGTCTCTTTGATCCGATTAAGTAGGAATACTGGACATCGTCGCTTGATTCTTGAAGTACATCCTTCAGTCTGGGTGGTTTAGGACATTGATTCATAGAATGTGCCAACTCACAGATGTTGCACAAGCTGGTGCTCTTCAGTCCACATTCTCTTTCTAAATTTTTCTTTTTGCATCGAGGATGAAATATTGCCAAGGCTGCTTCATCTTCTGCTTGTGCTTTCTTAACTTGTACCGTAGTGATCTGGGCAGAGAGAGTGCTAAGGAGGTCGGTTTTAAAATCCTAAAATAGATTTCCGATCTTTGCTCTAGTTACTCCTCCACTTGTGGAATTCTGTATCCGAACTTAAGGGTCCCGAACTGAACTTATCCCCTTGACCGATCCTCTTGAACTCCGCAGACAGAGCTTTATTATTTCTTCAATCGGTTCTTGTGATATGTCTTCTTTTCCCACCAGATTCAAATGCTCCAGACAGTCATCTCTTATACCTTTTAAGAATATTGGTTTCATAATTTCCAGGGCTAAGTTACTAAACTTAGACATTTGTAAATTGTAATGGAATCTTTCCATATAGTCTTCCAAGCTCTCCTCCTCCTTCTGTGCAATTCTGAAGATGTCTTCCTTCAAATCCCTAGTTCGAAAATAATCCTAATACTTAAAGAGAAAGGCCTCCCTTATGTCATTCCAAGTTCGAATCGTTCCAACACCTAGTCTCATGAACCATCTTAATGTTGCCCCTTTTAGAGTAGCAGGAAACAATTTCAGCTTCTGGGTTTCTGAAGTGTAGTCATAACCTCTACACATCACATCGAATTTGAACAAAAAGGTATCAATATATTCAAAATCCATCCCTTGAAAGGATGGTAGGGATGATAAAGGAATGTTTTTCATAGTAGCTTCATCCTGTGTCACCACTATCGAGAATTCAAAAGTAACAGAACCATATGTCTTGGCATTCTCATCCCACATGGCTAATCCTTCCTGATGGGATGAACTTACCTCGAAATATGCAAGAGATTGAAAAAAAAATAAAGGATCAGGTTGTTCTAGGACCAGCTGTTTGACTACCCTACCAGCATCCAAATGATGAACAACTAAATGTTGTTCCTCGGGTCCCTGATGCTCCCCACTGTTCTCCCCTTGTCCTTCAATTTTCAAATCTTGATCAATGATTTTCCATTGTTGTTTCAGATCTAGAGTCTTGATATCAGGAGTGGATATGTTTTTTGAATGGTGGTGAGGCCTAGACATAAAAGGAACTGATGCCTCAGGATTTGATATAGTAGCAACTTTCTATGGTCATGTCTTCCTATTATCACTGTATGAAGTATATTGTTCCTTTTATTCTTTTGAAATCAGATCTCCAAAGAATTTATTTCTTCCCAAGTCTACATTCTTCTTTTACTTTTTATGACCCATCTTTCCTGTAATTAGTAGAGTTGGGGGGGGGGGGGGTTGGTGTTTGTGGATTTTTCTATTGTCCTAATGGCACACATGGACCCTATATGTATCAATTCATCCTATAAGTGCTTTAGTTTCTACAGTGGTGAGCCCGCCCAAGTATGTTAGAGAAATTTGCAGGTTCTTACCTCTCGTCTTACCGCCCAACAACTATATAGCTGAAGACACACTAAAGAAAACACCCGAAAATTTACACTTCTAAGTGTCCTAGTGAGACATTGGTGAGCTCCGCCAGGTATGTTATAGCAATCCGCAGGTTCTTACCTCTTCTCTTACTACCCATCAATTGTGTCGCTGAAGACACACTAAAAAACACCCATAAATTGCACCTCTAAGTGCCCTAGTGTAGCAATGGTGAGCTCGCCTAGGTATGTTAGAGCGATGCATAGGTTCTTACCTCTCACCTTACTGCCCAGTAGTTGCATACTAGGTGCACTCTATCATCTAACAAAAAACTCTGGTTGATTGGATCGTCACTACTATCCCTGGAAACGGCACCAAAATGTTGGACTATATTAATCACTATTAAATGACTAAAATGGTACACATAAATTATCAATCCAGGGACGTCTTTTATTTCAATGACAGTCGTATTGTCTGTGTCGATACATAAAACCAGAAGAAAATCCAATTAAAGGAAATCGTTGTTGAATTAAATGTTTAAACGAATCACTCATGCAGAAATAAAATGATCTACAGGACTGTGCTCATGCCTCAATTAATCTGTACCTAGTGCGCCACACAACAATTACCCAGTTGGTATCTCTAATCACACATGTATAACACCATATATAATATTGGAATTGAAGCAGATATATTCACAACTAGAATAGCAGCAACAACACTTCCACTGATACATAAAGAAAATAAGAAATATGTACATCTACCTTAACTGCTGCAATCCCTGCTAAAGAGGAGGGCCCTTCCTCCCTAGCAGGGCACAGGAAGAGAAAGAACTTAAACGTAAACTAAACCAGACAATGCATGTAACAACAACAACGGGATAACTTGCATTAATGTGACCAAAATTACAGAGCCAAAGTAATACTATTCTCCCCTAACCTTTCAACCTCCAGGGCCGATAATTATATAGTGGCTATATGTTCAGAAAAATGAGGGATGGATCAGCCATGAGAATCTTATGATTCTCATGCTAATCAAAATAAGATACATATAATTACAACCACTTCTTAATAAAAAGTATGACTGGAATAATATAGATTACAATCATCCTAAAACACAATATGTAATGACTTCTACAGCTTTTGTGGAATCATAGTTGTAGCGTAACATCAATAGAGGACAGGTTGGCATCCAGAAGTTGATGATATATAGTTAGCAGTACAACTATAACAACAATTTATCTAGTGGGTCTGTAACAGCACCATGATGCAACAACTCACCGTAAGAGCACACCTTTAACTTCTCCTGTACGCCTCATGCTCTATATATTTTGTGCTAAAAATAACATCTGGAAGGACAAAAAAAGACCAGAGAACTTTTCCAAACATTCATCACCTGTTAGTCATAAAAAAGACATGTCACATCATAATAATCGATGAAATGGCAAGATAATGAAAATAAGGTGAAACAAAAATTTTTAAGATAGAAAGGCAGGAAAAAGAGGCGAAGATAGTCCCAATGGTTGTAGTCGCAAAGTAAAATGGGGGAAACAGATGTAGGAAATAAGTACAAAACTGGCACCCAACACATGCCTCGCCATAGACCCTCAACTCAAAAAATTTGATCTAAGTCTATCTCACTTAGTTAACTAATACAAGTTTTTATGAGATGAAATTACAATTTACTTTAAATTTAATTAAGGGATAATTAAATCAAAATCCTCCCATGATAGACATTTATGGGTGCCATTTTTTGGATTTTGTTTCTGGATGCCAATTTCACTGTTTCTTGTTGCAAATTTCAACATCCCGAAGTGGTTTTCTTGGCACAACATAAAGCTACTGCTCAGTAATTCAAGTTGAGCCACAGACAATTCTACCAACTGCAAAGTTTAGCTTCATCTCTGCTCTTGTATTTTTTTGTTTGTTTGTTGGTGTTTTGGTTCTTTCCTTGAAGAATTATGATTCACACTTTAATGGTTATTCTTTGTCTAGGTAATGCAATTTCTCTCCAAACCCCTATCAGAGGTTGTGCATGTGCCTCTTTCACTACGAATTTGATAGGTGGGGTTGTTTTTACTGCCTTCTGGTTATGCATTAGCTTAAGCGTTTACCAAGCTTCTCCTACTTGGTTTCTTTTAGGAGCAGCCTACATGGGTCTGGTTCTTGCATTGTGGCATGATTTAGTCCAATTTATTTTCTTTGGTTCTTAAGTCATTCCTCGAGATGTACATCAATTGTTTTACATATTGTAGGCCTCTATAACATATTGTTGTTATTGGAGTCCTTTTCCATCCTCTTGGCGGCTTGTAATGTAATTACTATTAATACTTTTAATGTTATTTGGGTGTTGTAATTTTGATACTTTGGCGAGTATGCCAACGATAGATAGCTTAAAGGACTCTATCCACTTTTCTTTGGGTCTCTCACAGTGTTTTAGAACAAACCATTAACGAGGGCTTTATCACCATTTTTTGTTCTTTAGCAATTACACATGCATAGGTAGTGCAATGCATACTCGAGAAGGGTTTTTGCTTCGTCCTACTGGAAATATGCCCAGAGCTTATGGTTCTCAACTTAAAATGATGAGGGGTGATTTCTGGGCTTGTTATACCTTGAATGATTAAACTATTTTCAATAGAAAATAATTTGATTTTATATGGTCTATTAGTTGCACCATCATTTTGATATGTTCCTACACTTATCACAATTTATTTGTGGAATCTCTATGTGTAAATGAAATGGTTTACGTACAGTTCCGGTTTGAACTTCTCTCAGGAAAAGAGACAAGGGTCTATTCAGAAGTTTTTCCTTGAATACATATATGTGCTTTTATTATATGGTAGACATGTATTTCCTTTATGGTCTACTATGGGTTGCATTCTATGATTCTTCCTTGTTAATGTGTTTATATTGTATATACTAATATAATTCCATATTTTCTTATAATTTTCATATGAAAAAATGATTAAAGGAGTAGGGTTGTTCTAATCACTAAGTATTTAGCAAGGGCAAGGCGACCCTGGGAATTCAGTTTCTTGGGAGTAGCTAAACCCTGTAGACACTAATTATAACTTAGCAGGAAATTAACATTTATTTTTCAATATTATAGGAGGTGTCTCCTCTATGACTAAATAGAAGACAATTGTTATTGTAATAGTATTTTCTTACTATACAGACTTTTCTTGGTAATAACTATTATACTCTATAGTTAAATTTCAAGACATTAACCTGCATAAGCCCTAATCACACAGAGGTACTTATATGTACTGCAATGAGGTAAAACCTTTTAGTTTTGGTTGGTCCTCCCAACCTTGAGAAGGAAAATAATGTCATCTTCTCCCCCCGAGCTCTGCACCTGAAAAGTCTATCAGTTTAATTCCAGTTATCTGCTAAGCCTCGCGACAATAGTCCAGCTTTACAATCAGTTAGATCTAGGGTCTCCACTGGTGCCAACTAGCTAAGGATCCTCCCTACAACAATGTCCTTCCAGAAATTTCAACTTCTTTGTTTTTTTCTAGTCCTTCTAGACCATTCGGGAAAAGTAGATCCAACCCCCATCCTCACATCTGATTTCCCATAAATCATGAGGAGGAGAGTTGTAACTGCCTGATAATTGTTTCAACTGTTGAACTGTTCAGGGCTGAATTCGTTACCAGCCAGTTTTCTTTTAATTCATCAATCATTATTATATTCAACATAAATTAAAAAAATAAAATGTAACATTCATGTTTCTTTAATTATTATAAGTTTTGGAAGAAAGTCTGTAATAAAATAGTTACTATGGTTACTAACAACAGTCTTAAAATCACATATGGGTTACACTTGAAGTTTGACATTTGCAACCTATATTTTCAAAAATCTCTGTCAAATTTTATTAAAATCTTGCTTGAATTCAGTGATTTTAAAGGAAAAAAAGCAGGTTGGTTAGACTATGACATTTCATTGAGGTTAAATCCTTATCATCCACCTAATAATTATTGATAATTAAATTAAAATTCCGAAAACCATTCCAAAATATACAAGCTTATCTAAATAACTAAATTTTTAATTTTTAAAATTAATGAAAATTTTTTATATTTATCATCATGTAATAAAATGTATATTTTTTAAAAATATATTAATTTAATTTAATTACCAAAGAACTTTAATTTCAACTTAAGATCCAACCATGATAAGGGATGGTGTGGCCGAGGCTAGGTGCGATCCCCAAGTGATTTTGACAGCTTAGATGCCCCTCGGTCACGGTTTCTCAGACCATACCTTTGGCGTGAAGTCATCTCAGGACCCACACTACTAAGAAAAAAAAAAAACTTAAGGTAGATGAGGATTTGTTGACTTTTTCATATTTTTTTAATTGAGGGCCTAGATTGATTCTCAAGGGAATATGCTCAACATATGCTTAGTCTTAATGTTTATCAACAGTAGTAGTGTTGTAGAAAATCTCTAACACAGCTATAATACCATGTAGAAATTATATCAATGGACTCAATTTGATCATGTAATGTACTAAAACAAGATATTGAATCCTTCTACAATATTTGTGGGATATAATTTTTGATCGCTCAATCACATGCAAGTAAGAGAAAGAAGTAAATCAATACGCAACACCAGATATTCCTGGGGAAAGAAACTTCTCAAAACCCCTCCATCTTTATTTTATATTCTATTAGCCACCTATAAATTTTTTGTCAAGCAAACAGGTGACTAAATAGTTTTCTGAGCCTTCAAGAAATACATTTCCTTTGAAAACATATTATTCTTGAAGCCTTTGTATACCCTTTGCCTTAGAAAAGATCTTCACTGCAGTTTCCATCAAGAAATCCTCACTGTCTATGAAAAAATTATGCTCAGAAAGGCCTACATCTGCTCCCTTGTATCCCTGCAAAGTTCCCCATTTCACCCCTTCTTTCCCTTCTCAAATTTTCCCCTTTAACCCCCAAAATCCCTTCCTAAGTCTTCTAAACCATTTAATTCCCCTTTAAAACCATGTGAAATCCCTTAATTTGGTTTTAAAACCCTTCTTTGCCCCTACTGAAACCTCTGTTCAGCCTTAAAAACTCTGTTTTTAGGCCAAAAAAACCCACTTTTTACCATATACAAGCCTAAGCCCCTTTCGGCTAAGCCTAGCCCCTTCCCCGCATGTAATCGGGTGCTAAGACCAAGCGCTGAGGCGTAAAGAGCTTATCGCATCGGAAAGTTGGAATGGAGCACATTTTCTTCGTAAAATGAAAATTTCCCGATGCAATGGTGTTTTGCTCTGTCGGCCTTTGGTGCAACATTCACCATAGATCTATACAGATCTGATGGTCTGCAAAAAACTCATCGCATGCCCCATAACATTCCTTTGTTACCCTTCGATTTTGATCCCCACCATTGATTCCCCTTTTCAATCCAACCGCCATCGCGAAATCGCTTATCGCAAAATCTAAATGTGCCACCCTCTGTCCCCTTCGATTGCGATCCTCGAATGAAATCATGGCCGTTGAATCCACAAGAACCAATGGTCAGGATTGAATCACGCTCTGCCCATTTTCCCTCCGTCGGTCACCCCCGATCCAATCACAGCCGTCAATCTCCCATAGATCCAACGGTCCATATGCAATCGCAACATCGTCCCATCGGAGTTTTGGCCCCTGCCTCCTCTGATTCTGATTGAATCTCAACCATCCATCCTGCTTGATCCAATGGCGAGGATTACTCCCGCTCGTTCATTTGGCCCTATTGCCTCCTTCTCATCTTTAAATCTCCACCGTTGATCCCCTGGGATCCGACGGTCAAGATTCCTCCCACCCACTAACCAACTCCTCCACCTTTGCTCTCCCTCTGTAGATCTCGATCGTCCATCACACTAATCAGACGGCTCACTCAAACCACCTTTGATCAGCCCCCACCTTACCAACCGTGCATCTCTCCTTATCGCGCTCCATCTACCACTGTTAGATCTCACAGCCCCAGATCCAACGGCGAGCATCCATATCATGTAACTTTGGCGTCTAAGGTTTAACAGTTCGAATTCACGCGATATGGGTGGTTTTATTTCGCCACGTGTCGGGCAGCGGACCATATCGCGTGATTTTGGGAAAAAATTGAAACCACCCTTTTGTTGTGCGAAAACAGCTGTTTTCCCTGGAAAACCACTTCCCCTCTTCTGCCTCTGGACTTTCTTCCACGCAATCCCAACCGTTGATCTATGCAGATTAACGGCCCTCATTACATCTCGCATTACATTCATATTTTTCTATTGGGCGACCATAGAACTTCATCGTGGCATCTCAACCATTGATCTCCTCCTGAGATCTAATGGTCTATATTCCATCACCCTCTGCCCAAGCCAGGTCCCACCATATGAAGCCTCATTTCTTTTTTTTTTCGTGTATTTCCTTTGTATTTCTTCCAAAGGTTGAAATCGAATCTTTTACATTAAAATTTGTTTCTTACGCCCCCATTAAAACCTTTATGTATGACATTAAAGTTTATCTCATATCGCCTAATATTATAAAAGTCGTTCCATCAGTTAATCTCCACCATTGATCACCTCCACTAGATTTGATCTAACGATCCATAACCATTCCTCCATCAGACCTTCATCAGGTCATTTTTTCACCATTTCACTACATTTCTCAGCCGTTTTTCACTACGTCCACCTCATCCACCCTTACTGCGCTGCCATTCCCATGATCCTCCACAGCATCCACCACCACTCTTGCATGGATTTTCTTAACACGTTTGTGTGTTTTATAGGGTTACAGGTGGTGGAAACTGCCATTTCTCATATTCACCGTCATAGTGACACAGAGCACAGAGAAGGCCATTTTCAGAACCTAGGATCGTAGAGAAAATGCCTGGGAAGGTGTTGGAACGAGATATTTCATTAAAAGAAAAATGTTTACCTCTGTAAAACCATCCAACACCATTAAAACTCCATTTTCATAGACAGAGACAATCAATGAAGATGAAAATAATATCAGTGAAGGATCAAGGAGCTTTAAGGCCTGTAATGGAAGATTTTAAGCTCTAATTCAGTGTTTAAAGGGCGAATGTACTAGATTGAAGACCTTATTATCAACACAGAAGGCCTAATGAGGCCTAAAGCACAGAAATCAATATTATCGGTGTCTCACATCAGCAGAGGGTTCTTTCCCTTGAAAGGACAACTTCCCATACTATTTTTTATGCTACATCGAGTTCCTGAGAAGATCTACATCCTAACAGAAGTCCTAACACTACCAGAGCATTTGTTATGCAGTATGGCAGACCTAAAAGTCATTTATCTACCTTTTTCTATTTCACCAGAGTACTACAGAGTACTGCAGCTGAAAATTACATCAAAGAACATACCTAGAGTTAATATCAGCCTGTCGAAGACCACTCTTTCACCCAAAGAGTACTGAAAATCAATGCATAGATATTAAGACGGAATGGGCCTCGAGGCCTCTTCTTCTACTTCCATTTTAATGTTTCATTTAGTGTTTCACCTACCTCCTCTTCCTCTCTTTCAGCTATAAGAACTCAAGATAAACACATTGTAAAGGTTGTTGGTTGTTGATCGGATATCTGTGACTTGTAAGTTGTTTCTCTTGAGATATAGTTCTGTGTGTAAAGTTGTAAGATAGGCTAAGGAAGATTTTTTCAGACTGAATATCAAGTTGTTGGACAATTTTGTACATGAATGGTGTTTCTCTTTAATATGACAAGCACATTTCTTTGGATCCTGATTTAAAGCAGCGGCGATGTGTTCTTACTTTGTCTCTATTTTCCTTCTATAATTCATTACATTTCATTTCTCTAGTAAGAATCAGAAATCTGGCTTAGGATATACCCTTGCATGGTACCCTAATGCTCCTTCTCTTCTTACCTTTGATATTTTCTACTGATTATGCTATCTGAGAACTAATTCAAGATAATTTAACCAGTGTAGTAGTTGTTATTCACTCCTAGCTGATGTATGAGTTTATGAATCTATTTTTCGATGTTCTTCTCTAGTTTTAATTGAAAGAATTGGGATACTGGGAGTTTAGAATGTTGGTTCTTTCTCACTAGGCTCTTTTTCAATCAATTGAACCTTTCTAAGTTCCATTAAGTTGAATGTCAAAGCATTGAAAGTTCAAAGCCCTTCTCTAATCTCAGGCTTCACCTTTGTGTTTAAATCTTAAGTGTTTCTTGTTGTCTGAAGAGTTATCCTTTTAGGGGTTGGGTCATAGGTGTTTAATGGCATGCTCTGTCCCTAGATCTAATTCCTAAGTGGCCACCTTTGAGGTTTCCTTGTCATTCACCTTCATTCCTTACCATTTCATACCACACTATCATCTTTGAAGATCCACTGTTTTAGATGACTAGCCTAACTGAAAGCCTTGGATACTAAATAGCAAGTAAACCCTTTTATGACTCCATTGCCCAATGCTCTCGAGTGTTCTCTGAGTTATCCCTCCTTTGCCTAAAATCCTCTTTTCTCACCCTTGTCTTATATTGAAACCTTCATTCTCGTTTCCCAACAACCAAACAAACAAAATAAACCAAACAAACATTGTGCCTTATAACTAGCCTAATACCTTATACTAGAACCTCAAAGACATATACCTTTGCCTTTATAGAGAGATCCCTCTCTGGACCTAGGAGGGCTAGATTCTAAGGTCCCAAAGTGGTTTTGATGTTGTCTTATCTTTTGGTATTTCCAAACTTTCCAAAACATAGGAAACCCCAACATAATGGCGACTCCGCTGCGGAAAAAACTCTGAGTGCCCTTAACTTCTTTATCTGGTCTTGTGTCCCATTGTCGTCACCACATAATGGTGACTCCGCTGGGGACTTTGAGTAAAACACACCTTTAAACACTTCTAAGAACTCAAAGAAGACCATAGTAGCCTAAGTTTGGTGGTTAATCACTGTGGTGGACAGTAACCTATTTGAAACATTTTAAACCTTCCACCTGGCGACTCCATAGTTATCTAATGATTAAAATACTCCACTGGTGATCAGCAAGCCTGCAGATTATCTTGGTTTCACAAGACTCCACTGGGAGACCAGCCTACATTACAACATCAACCATATTAGAAGAAAACACTTAGGGTAAAGCTTCTTGGTTAAAAGACAGACATACTGAATTCGAGAACAGTCTACACAAGAGCTTATCCTAACCCAAACCCACCTGAAGTAGTTGACAACCCTGAGAACATTCTTAGAAAATCTCCCACCCCTAGGAAGTCAACTAGTATCAGAAACATCCATAGAGCTAACTCTACACCAGAAGACTTTGCAGCTCTATCACACACTCTTTTTGACTTAGACTTACAAAGCAGTTTACCAAGAACTAATTCATTAAGTGCTCTAGATCAGTCATATTCTGAGCCTCCAAGTTCACCATCTCACAGTGGTCAACACATTAGGGATAGAGAGACCCCTCCATCTACACCTCCTTATTTACATTTCATTCAGAACTTGGGCCTCTCTTATCCTAAATCAACTCAACCGTGTGCTGCTAGCCCCATGATTTTTGTCATCCATACACCAGCTACTCAAGCCAATCCTTTACCTCCTCAAAACATCATCATGGCAGCATGGTATGCACCTCTGGTGCTACTACAGCCTTTGGCTCCACTACCAAATGATTATCAATCAAAAATCCCTCACTTCACTGGTAAGGAGTCTACCACTTCCCAACATCATATGGACAGGATGGAAGATGCCTTTGACTACATGGAGATAGAAGATGAAACAATTAAGATGAGAATTTTTTCCCAGAGTTTAGGAGGGGAAGTAAAGAAGTGGTTTAAGGGTCTGCCTCCTAATCGCATCAATGATCTTCCCTCATTACATCAAACCTTTATAAAAAAATCGGAAGTCAAGACCAACCCTCTCCAAATCTTAGCTGAATACAAGAACCTCAAAAGAAATGTAGGAGAGAGTGTCCATGACTATTCAAAAAGGTTTAATAGTGTTTACAACGCTCTCCCTCCACACATGAAACCTCCCTAAGGAATGGCCTTGGTAAAGTATCCTAAAGGCTTTGATGCTGACATGGACTACAAGCTTAGGGAGAGAGATTACAACACATTGGAAGATATGCAAAAAGGAACATTGAGTGTAGAAGCTAACCTGATTGAAAAGAGAGCCAGAATGAGGTCTGAGAAAAGGGTAACATATAGGGATGACACTGCAGCTTCCACATCCGATCCCAAGTATGATAGTCTAGCTAAAAACATGGAAAGGATAGAGAAAATGATGGAGAAAATGGTTGTCACAGTTAGTAATCAGAACCGAAACCAAAATCATAACCAGAATCAGAACTTTATGAGAAACAGTCCCCCAAACAGATAGAGAGACTCCAATCAACAAGTCATACCCCCATTTCAAGATAAATTCCTTGATGAAGATGAGGGGATAATAGAGGAGTCCGAGGGAACCACAATAAACATGGTGGAAATAGACAACTCAATCCACAGTTGTTCCATAGATGACAACCCGACCTCACACTCACATTGGGATGAGGAAAGGTTAGAATCTGAGGATTATATGCTAGGATTTGAAAATGCCATCATGCATGTCAGAGAGCAGTATGAACTTAGAAGCAAAAAGAGATTAGACACTTCCAAACCAAAGGCTTCTGAGATCACCATCAAGAAAAGGCCTGAAAAAACTCCTAAGGTAACTACTCAAAGCAACAAATTAGTAGTTGAGAGTTCTGGGAAGAACAAAGAAAAAGATGGCCAAATTATTAATAAAAAAATTCAACAAACTAGCAGCACTAGCACTGCAGCTAATGCTCTTGATAAAACAGCTACAAACACTGTACATAGTGAGATTCAGCACCCTGATTCTGCCACTATATTAGTGGCTAACAAAACAAAGTTGAGCCTTACAAAGAGTCAATCTCCCTTCAATTTGGAGAGTGAGATTGCTAAAATTAAAATCTCTGTCCCACTCTCTGAGTTGGCCACTCAGGATGTATATAAAGGACAAATTTTGAAAGCTTTGAACCTAGGTGAAAATAGTGACACTGTCAATCTAAGTGATGATCAACCAGCCCTTTTGTTTGGTCCAAAGATAGAAGGGAAGTTTCAGGAAGGGGTAGTACCTCCTTTTTATATCAGCCTCAATATCCATGACAAGATCCTTCACAACGCAATGAATGACTCAGGGGCATCACACAACCTAATTCCTAAGGTAGTTATGGATAAGTTAGGCCTAGAGATAACCCGTCCCTATAAGGATTTATACTCATTTGACTCTAGCAGAGTGAAGTGCCTTGGCCTAATCAAAGACCTTTGTGTGAACCTGACCCAGATTCCAGCAAAATGCATGGTTATGGATGTTGTAGTGGCAGACGTGCCACCTAAGTATGGCATGTTGCTATCGAGATAATGGGGAGCCAAGCTACAAGGCACAATGCAAATGGATGAGTCATATGCCACAATCCCTGTCTTTAGCCAGCTTAGGAGACTATATAGAGAGGCACAAATGAAGTTCATGTTTAGCAGCCCTGAAAAACCTGAAAATTCACCTTTGTACTATGTACACACAGATCTGGATTCCTTTATCCTTTGCAATGATGAATCCATAAATGAGCCAGAGCTGGAAGACAGAGATGCATACAATAAAACAGAGCCCATAGATTTTAACATAATGGCCACTCTAGACATAGAAAAAACCTTTGGACAGTGCACTGAATCAGAAACTCAAAGTGAACAAGAAAAATACTACAAACAGCTGACTAGTTGTCTCTTTGAACTCCATGCACATCATGAAGAACAAAACACTCCACTCCATGGTGTAGACCCCACAATACAACACACTAGTGAAACCAACGTTAGGGAGGAAAATGATGATAAACCCGAAAACGATCCCTTATGGAGAATGAATTTCGATGGGTCTTGCACTAGAAAGAATGCAGGAGTGGGAGTGTGGTCACATAACACTGAGAATGACAATGCTGAGAGTCATGCCTTCAATCTGAACTTCAAATGTACAAACAATATCGCAGAGTATGAGGCTCTCATCCTAGGCTTGAATCTGTTGAAAAAACTAGGAGCCCGTAGGATAGTTGTACATGGAGATTCTGAGCTAATCATAAAACAAGTGAATGGAGAGTATACAACTAAACACCCTAGATTGAGAGAATACATGAATGATGCTATGGATTTACTGAAAACCTTTGTAGAATACGAACTGGTGTTTGTTCCTAGGAGTCAGAACATAATTACAAATGGATTAGCCTACATAGCTAGTTCATATCATAAAGCACGTAGTTATAAACAAATCATCGTTCAAATGAAATATAGACCTGCAGTGCCTGATAATGAGAAATATTGGCAGGTCTTTGAGGGCGACAAGTAGATCGAGGATTTCCTACTTGGCAGGAACGAGTTTGAATTCTCTGATTCAAACTCTAAATCCAATGATAGCTACCCGAATGAAGAGCCCCCCGATGAATAAAAATCACCCCATAACGTAGACATAAACATGTTAAATAAATAACTTGGAACTCAAACCAAAGAGTATAAAAACGCAAAAAAAAAAGAGGAAATAGAAGTGTTGCAGTCAAAAGATAAGAATATACCCAAAGGACTGGCACCTTTAGAGGACCTTTTTTATTTTGATGACATAGCAAAGAAACCCACTATAGAACACTCAGAGTCGGACGTCGAGGAATGAAACATAGGCACCGAAGATCAGCCTAAGATGATTAAATTGGCTAAGTCCTTGCTCGCAAACATGAAAAAGAAATATATTGACTTATTTAAAGAGTTCATCGATGTGTTTTCCTAGAGCTACGAGAACTTAAAGGCCTATGATACAGACATTATACAGCACAAGATCCCTTTGAAGGAAAACCAAAAACCCTTCAGACGAAAACTTCATAGAATCAACCCAAAACAACTACCTCTAGTCGAAAATGAAATCAAGAAGATGTAAGAGGCAGGAATTATAGTGCCTGTGAGGTTCTCCGATTGGGTTTCCAACCTTGTAGCTGTGAGAAAGAAGACAGGTGAGATCATATTGTGCATCGATTTCAGAAACCTTAACAGAGCTTCACTTAAAGAAAATTACCCCTTACCAAAGATGGAACACATCCTACAAAGGGTAGTTGGCTCAAAAAGGATCTCCCTGTTAGATGGCTTTTCAAGCTATAACCAAGTTTTAGTACTCCCAGAAGACCAACTCAAGACAGCTTTCACCACTTCGTGGGGCACTTTTATGTACATAAAAATGCCTTTTGGACTAATGAACGCTGGTGCGACCTTCCAATTAGCAATGGACATAGCCTTTTCAAAGGAAATAGGGCACTTCATTGTCATCTATCTTGATGACATAATAGTCTATTCCAAGACTGATGAGGAGCACCTAAAACATCTGAGAAGAGTTTTTGAAAAATGTCGAAGGTTCGGTCTGTCTTTAAATCCCAAGAAGACTATGTTCGGGCTTCAAGAAGGAAAGCTTCTTGGCCATATTATACCAGAGAAAGGAATTAAAATAGACCCGCAAATATTTGAGGGAATACTGCAGATTACCCACCCGAGAAACATAAAATATTTGCAGTGCTTTATTGAGAAAATTAACTTCTTAAGGAGGTTCATTCCCAACTTAGCTGAGCACCTCAGGGATATGACAAACATGCTGAAAAAAGGTGTAGGGGTCAAGTGGACTGTAGAGGCTAAAAAATATTTTGAATTAGTTAAACTTGCACTCACCCGGGCAGCTGTCCTAATCAGCCCAGATTTCTCAAAATATTTCCTGATATTTTCCTTTGCCTCCGAGCATACTGTGGCTGCAGTCCTACTGCAGAAAAATCTAAAGGGAATGGAACAGCCTATTGCTTTCTGTAGCAAGGCTCTGAGGGATGCACCCTTGAAATATAACATAATGGAAAAATAGGCCTATGCCTTGGTTAAGGCCTTGAAAGACTTTAGGGTGTATATTCTACATTCTCACATCATTGCTTATGTGCCAAACGTAGTGGTTAAAGACATTTTGTCCCAAGATCCTGATGGAAAGAGGGGCAAATGGATTGTTGTAATATTAAAGTATGACCTGGAAATAAAACCCACAAAACTAATCAAAGATCAAGGCTTATCTCAACTAATGGCTGAATCTAACTTGCAAGCCCTTGAGATAAACATGGTAGATGCCCTGGATGAACATGAAGGGTTGCCTGATCCTACAGTCAAAGAACAATTTCAAAATTCTCCTTGGTACTCTGATATCCTATATGTACTCACAAACCTCAATGCCCCTCTTCATTTATCAAAGACTAAGGCTAGATTCCTAAAGTTAAAAGCCAGAAACTATTGCATACTAAATGTTTATACTGGAAAAATGCAAATGGTCTATTATTTAAATGTTTGCCTGAAACTGAAGCAGAGAGGATTAAACAGGAGTTCCATGTAGGGGAGTGTGGAGGCCATTTAAACTGGAAAGCCACTGCTAACAAACTACTCAAAGCTGGCTATTACTGGCCTACACTTTTCAATGACATCCATAAAATGATAATTGCCTACCATAAGTGCCAGATTTTTTAGGGCAAAATAAAGCTCCTCCCTTTACCGTCACAACCCATTACTGTTGAGGCTCCCTTTCAACAATGGGGCCTATATTTCATAGGAGAAATACACCCTGTATCTTCTGCTGAACAAATATGGATCCTTACAGCCACAGACTACTTCACAAAATGGATAGAGGCCATACCCTCTAGGAATGCCACAAATTTTGTCATCATTAAATTCCTAGAAGACGACATCCTCTCTAGATTTGGCTGCCCCAGGAAGATAATAACTGATAATGTTGCTGCTTTTGGATCCAAGAAAATGATTTATTTTTGTCACAGGTATCAGATAGCACTCAGTCATTCAACTGCTTATTACCCATAAGGTAATGGGTTAGCTGAATCATCAAACAAAATCTTGGTGACCATTATCAAAAAGCTGCTTGAAGAGAACAAAAAGTCATGGCATAACAAGTTAGTACATGCTCTATGGGCTGACAGGATAACAACAAAGAAATCCATTGGAATGTCACCATATCAGCTTGTTTATGGAACAGAGGCAGTGTTTCCTACCATCCTAGGGGTACCAGTGAATAAACTAGTCCAAGAGATTTAGACAGAAGAGGACAGTATGGTAAGGAGGATAAATCAAAAAATTCATCTCCAACAAACAAGAGAAGAAGTCTACAACAGAGCTTTGAAAGTGCAGGTAAACATAAAGAAGTTATTTGATAAAAGAACAAAATCTTGTGACTTCAAAATTGGAGATAAGGTTCTAAAGTGGGACTCTAGGAGAGAAGACAAAGGAAAGCATGGTAAATTCGACAGTTTGTGGCAGGGTCCCTACATCATACAATCGACCATTGGTCCAAATGCCTTTTTTCTGCAAGAGCTAGATGGCACATATCTGTTTGGGGGTCCTCAATGGCAGGATGCTCAAGCATTATTTCTGCTGATTTCTAGTTTACAGTTTTCATTTCCATTGTAAATACCATTGTTGTGTTTTGTTTTCAAAGAAAAGAGAAAATGTTTCAAAAAAGGAGAGAGAGAGAGGTTTATGACATGCTCAAAATTTGAACCTCTACAGTGAAAAGGATTGGCTCAAACATAATCAAAACCTGAGCCAAAAGAAGTAAAGAAGCTAGTTCTAATATGCTCAAAATTTGAACCAATAAAGAAGAAAGAAGAATCAGCTCTAACAAGCCCAAAACCAAAGCTGAAGTGAAGAAGAAAGTGACTCTAACAAGCTCGAAACTTGAGACACAAAGAAAAGAAGGATGCTTCAAAGTTTCAATATTTCAAGCCTTCAAGATCTTGTTTTCAGGTTTCTGCAATTTCAGTTCATGTGCAGCTGTCTTTATGCCATGGACCCACAGCAAACCAGACTACCTAATCCTGGTTTGACTGCTTTTAAATTTCTGTTGTAGAATGTAGAGAAGAAATCTGCTAGACAGTTTAATCCTAACAGATATTAAATTAGGTAGAGAAGCTATGAGACCAACTGTTTAATCTGGTCTCATGGAGGAATAAGGGTAGAATTAGACTAGTTGTTTTCTGTTTTCAATAAAATGATGAAGAAGGTCTGCAAATTCAAATTCACCTTGAAGAAAAAATGTTAGGACTGTAGGATGGGTAAGTAGATTGTTTGGAGATTGTTTTCTGTTGAATTAATATCCATCATGTTTGTAGTATCTGAATCAAAGAAGAGAATATGGTTCAAAGATCGGGCATCTAGCCTACTTCCCAAAGAATATTTTTGAAGTTCTTGACACCTTCAAGAAGATGCCATCCCCATGTGGAGCCATTGTTAGCCACCTATAAATTTTTTGTCAAGCAAACAGGTGACTAAATAGTTTTCTGAGCCTTCAAGAAATACATTTCCTTTGAAAACATATCATTCTTGAAGCCTCTGTGTGCCCTTTGCGTTAGAAAAGATCTTCACTATTGTTTCTATCAAGAAATCCTCACTGTCTGTGAAAATATTATGGTCAGAAAGGCATACATCTGCTCCCTTGTATCCCTACAAAGTTCCCCATTTCACCCCTTTTTTCCCTTCTAAAAGTTTCCCCTTTAACCCCCAAAATCCCTTCCTAAGTCTTCTAAACCATTTAATTCCCCTTTAAAACCATGTGAAATCCCTTCATTTGATTTTAAAACCCTTCTTTGTCCCTACCGAAACCTCTTTTCAGCCTTAAATACTCTGTTTTTAGGCCAAAAAAACCCACTTTTTACCGTATACAGGCCTAAGCCCCTTTCGGTTAAGCCCAGCCCCTTCCCCGCATGTAATTGGGTGCTAATACCAAGCGTTGAGGCATAAAGAGCTTATCGCATCAGAAATTTGGAATGGAGCGTGTTTTCTTTGTAAAATGAAAATCTCCCGATGCGATGTTGTTTTGTTATGTCGGCCTTTGGTGCAATATCCACCGTAGATCTATACAGATCTGACGGTCCACGTAAAACTTACTGCACGCCCCATAACATTCCTTTGTTACCCTCCGATTATGATCCCCACCGTTGATTCCCCTTTTCAATCCAACGGCCATCGTGAAATCGCTTATCGCAAAATCTAAATGTGCCACCCTCTGTCCCCTCCGATTGCGATCCTCCGATGCTGCAATCTTGGTTGTTGAATCCACAAGAACCAACGGTCAGGATTGAATCATGCTCTGCCCATTTTCCCTCCATCGGTCACCCCCGATATAATCATAGTCGTCGATCTCCCGTAGATCCAACAGTCCATATGCAATCGCAACATCGTCCGATCGGAGTTTTGGCCCCTGCCTCCTCCGATTGAATCTCAGCCATCCATCCTACTTGATCTGATGGCCAGGATTACTCCCGCTCATTCGTTTGGCCCTGCTGCCTTCGCCTCATCTTTAAATCTCCACCGTTGATCCCCTGGGATCCGACGATCAAGATTCCTCCCGCCCACTAACCAACTCCTCTACCTTCACTCTCCCTTTGTAGATCTTGACCATCCATTGCATTGATCGGACGACTGAAATTCAAACCACCTTTGATTGGCCCCCACCTTACCAACCACGCATCTCTCCTTATCACGCTCCATCTGCCACCGTTAGATCTCATAGCCCCAGATCCAACCGCTAGCACCTATATCGTGTAACTTTGGTGTCCGAGGTTTAACAGTTCGAATTCACGCGATATGGGCGGTTTTATTTCGCCACATGTCAGGCAGCGGACCATATCGCGTGATTTTGGGAAAAATTTGAAACCACCCTTTTACTGCGCTAAAACAGTTGTTTTCCCTGGAAAACCACTTCCCCTCTTCTGCCTCTGGACTTTCTTCCATGCAATCCCGACCGTTGATCTATGCAGATCAACGTCCCTCATTACATCTCACATTACATTCATATTTTTCTATCGGGTGACCATAGAACTTCATCGTGGCATCTCGACCGTTGATCTCCTCCTGAGATCTAACGGTCTATATTCCATCACCCTCTGCCCAAGCTAGGTCCCACCATATGAAGCCTCGTTTCTTTTGTTTTTCACGTATTTCCTTTGTATTCCTTCCAAAGGTTGAAATTGAATGTTTTACATTAAAAGTCGTTTCTTCCGCCCCCATTAAAACCTTTATGTATGACATTAAATTTTATCTCATATCACCTAATCTTCTAAAAGCCATTCCATTAGTTAATCTCCATTGTCGATCACCTCCACCAGATCTAATCTAATGATCCATAACCATTCCTCCATCAGACCTTCATTAGGTCAATTTTTCACCATTTCACTGCATTTCTCAGCTGTTTTTCACTACGTCCACCTCATCCACCATTGCTGCGCTGGCATTCCCATGATCCTCACAGCATCCACCACCACTCCCGCATGGATTTTCTTAACACGTTTGTGACACAGAGCGCTGAGAAGGCCATTTTCAGAGCCTGAGATCGCGGAGAAAATGCCTGGGATGGTGTTGGAACGAGATATTTCATTAAAAGAACAATGTTTAACTCTGTGAAACCATCCAGCACCATTAAAAATCCATTTTCATAGAAAAATACAGTCAATGAAGCGGCAAAGAATATCAGTGAAGGATCAAGGAGCTTTAAGGCCTGTAATAGAAGATTTTAAGCTCTAATTTAGTGTTTAAAGGGCGAATGTACCAAATTGAAGACCTTATGATCAACACAGAAGGCCTAATGAGGCCTAAAGCACATAAATCAATCTTATCAGTGTCTCACATCAGTAGAAGGTTCTTTCCCTTGAAAGGACAACTTCCCATACTATTTTTTATGCTACAACGAGTTCCTGAGAAGATCTACATCATGACAGAAGTCCTAATGCTACCAGAGCATTTGTTATGTAGTATGGCAGACCTAAAAGTCATTTATCTGCCTTTTTCTATTTCACCAGAGTACTACAAAGTACTACAGCCGAAAAGTACATCAAATAACATACCTGGAGTTAATATCAGCCTGTCGAAGACCACTCTTTCACCCAAAGAGTACTGAAAATCAATGCATAGATATTAAGATGAAATGGGCCTCGAGGCCTCTTCTTATACTTCCATTTTAATGTTTCATTTAGTGTTTCACCTACCTCCTCTACCTCTCTTTCAGCTATAAGAACTCAAGAAAAACACATTGTAAAGGTTGTTGGTTGTTGATCGGATATCTATGAATTGTAAGTTGTTTCTCTTGAGATATAGTTCTATGTGTAAAGTTGTAAGATAGGCTAAGGAAGATATTTTCAGACTGAATATCAAGCTGTTGGAAAATTTTGTACATGACTGGTGTTGCTCTTTAATATGACAAGCACATTTCTTTGGATCCTGATTTAAAGCAGCGGCGATGTGTTCTTACTTTATCTCTATTTTCCTTCTGTAATTCGTTAATTTCATTTCTATGGTAAGAATCAGAAATATGGCTTAGGATATACCCTTGCATGGTACCCTAATGCTCCTGTTGTTCTTACCTTTGATGTTTTCTACTGATTGTGCTATCTAAGAACTAATTCAAGATAATTTAACTAGTGTAGTAGTTGTTATTCACTGCTAGTTGATGTATGAATTTATGAATTTGTTCTTCGATGTTCTTGTCTGGTTTTAATTGAAAGAATTGGGATACTGCAAGTTTAGAATTCTAGTTCTATCTCACTAGGGTCTTTTTCAATCAATTTAACCTTTCTAAGTTCCCTTAAGTTGAATGTCAAAGCATTGAAAGTTCAAAGCCTTTCTCTGATCTCAGGCTTCACCTTTGTGTTTAAATCTTAAGTGTTTCTTGTTGTCTGAAGAGTTAGCCTTTTATGGGTTGGGTCATATGTGTTTAATGGCATGCCCTATCCCTAGATCTGATTCCTAAGTGGCCACCTTGGAGGTTTCCTTTTCATTCACCTTCATTCCTTACCATTTCATACCACACTATCATCTTTGAAGATCTACTGTTTTAGATGACTAGCCCAACTAAAAGCCTTGGATACTGAATAGAAAATAAACCCTTTTATGGCTCCATTGCCCAATTCTCTCAAGTGTTCTCTGAGTTATCCCTCCTTTGCCTAAAATCCTCTTTTCCCACCCTTGTCTTATATTGAAACCTTCATTCCTGTTTCCCAACAACCAAACAAACAAAATAAACCAAACAAACCTTGTGCCTTATAACTAGCCTAATACCTTATACTAGAACCTCAAAGACATATACCTTTGCCTTTATGGAGAGATCCCTCTATGGACCCAGGAGGGCTAGATCCTAAGGTCCCAAAGTGGTTTTAATGTTGTCTTATCTTTTGCTATTGCCAAACTTTCCAAAACATAGGAAACCCAACATAATCAACCAAGGAATCATGAAATAATAAAATTTATTTGTGCTCACCACAACCTCATACACTCTACCAATTGCTTCACACTGATCTAAGAAACATTGGACAAACACATAACCAATTATCAGCCTACCCTGCTTACGCAATCCCTAGAGAATTAAAGCCCTATTAAATAGGAAATCCAACCTTCCTTGATTGCGCACTTTCATCATGGGCTTCATGTGGTTATATAACTTCATCTGGGCAGTTTGCTAAAAATACCACTGATATTTTACTTTCCTTGAACCTTTGTCTCAACTGGGTCTCCACCAGAATTATCATGCATGCAGCTATAACTAGTGAATCGCCAGTTACTTGGTATATCACTACTAGTGAATTAAATCTATTTTAACTCACTTGATCTTCCACTAGCTCATCAAACAATTAGAACTAGTTAAACTGGTTTTAACTCAATTAATGTGAGTTAATTGATCCATTCACACTACACTATTTCTACAACTACAACTAGACCCTGTAATTAATAGAATCACTCTACATGTCTATCCTTTGACCCTCAACTTGAAATTATTTAGCTAACTAAGTCTATCACACTTAGTTAACTATTACAAGTATTTATGAGATAAGATTACAATTAATTTTCCAATTTATTTAAAAATTGGTTGCACACTAATGTGTCACTGGGATCCATCACTATGTGACTTGTGATCCCACACTAGTGTGTGTTGTTTCTAGATGCCAATTTCACTATTTCTTGTTGCAAATTTCAACACTCCCTCTCAACAAGAAAGGAATCAATATGTCCTGATCCGGTACCTTTGGAATGTTCTTGCATGCAACACTGCTCTAGTGTTGTTCACACATGCAACTCTCCTGAAACTGAATAGCCCCCAAACAACTGAATTAGCATAATGCATCTGTCATCAAAGTCTTCTAACTGCTGCTAGCTACTGCACATGTCTACTAGACTCTCTGCGTTGCTGACATGTGCATCTGTCCACTCTGCACTACTGCCAACTCTAATTTTCGCTCGAGTATTCCGACACCTTTCACTCTAATTTATGTCCTCCTGACATCTAACTGCATCAATCTAACCGATCCTTCCTGCTATTGTTGTACTGTGGGCTCCTTGTAGCCAGGTTCGATCCATGAGACACACCATCTCAATGGATCCTGCCTAAAATTCTTCTTGGGATCATATCTGCACATCGCCCCACCTCACACCTAGAGGTATAGTTGCATCTAATCCCTCTGCCCTTCTGGCTCAAAATTTCCCCCTCTTGGAGCTCTCTGCTTGAGTGGACTCTTCCAGTCAGTCTCCTCTCTGCTTCTCCAATTGTGGCTACTCCACAACCTTCTGAGACTGCTTCTAAGGGTGCATGTTGAGAGATAATTGCTCCCTCTCAACCACCAAGTCATTAACCACTATTTTTCTCCTCAAAGCTTTGGATTCATCCTCAACCTCGAGAGCATATAGGTTCTTGACTCTTGAAATGATCTGCTTCACATGTCCCATGGATATGTTTTTAAGTAACACCTTTCCTTTTCTAAACATCACCTCATAACCACGGTCTTCCAATACTGCTACGAAGACAATATTATTCCTTAGACCTAGAGCATACAGAACATCTGCTAGTCTGATAGGGGAGCCAGAATCATTCTGTAAGGTAACTGTACCTATGATGGTCATGTTATACCTCCCGCCATCTCCAAACTCTATGTTCTACTGGACCTCCTTCTCCTCCAAGTCACTGAATATATCTTTGTTCCCCATCATATGGAATGAGGCATCGTTTTCTAGATACCACATGCATCCCATTGCAGTACTGGCCATGCATGCAATGACAGTAAATCAAGCTTGAATTGTGAAGCCAATGCATCACCCGCTGCAACTGCATGATCCTTCTTGCTTGCCTTCTTCTATGTAAAATTCGAAGCATAGTGCTCATGCTTGTGACAGTGAAAAAATCTAATCTTGGACAAGTTTCTCTTGCCCTCTTTGCCTTGGGACTTATTTCCCTTGGATTTCTTTTGTTTTCTTACTCGCGCACATTATAATTCTCCTGTCATCGCAAAATTTTCTAAAAAATGAGTTGATTTTAAATCGATGATATCTCCCTCATCCGAGCTCCGATTCGACCAACTTGATTTTTCAATTTGGGTATTTTTTCGCAAGCAATCGAAATATGCTATTTTTTTTTGAAAATTTTGCATCAAAATTTTCACATATTCTTTGAAAACTCGCCGCTCAAAAATTTCTTGCTCCAATACCATGTAGAAAATCTCTAAAATAGCTATAATACCATGTATAAATTATATCAATGAACTTAATCTGATCATGTAATGTACTAAAACAAGATACCGAATCTTTCTACAATATTTGTGGAATATTAATTTCGATTGCTCAATCACATGCAAGTAAGAGAGAGAAGTAAATCAATACACAACACCAGATATTCCTGGGGAAAGCAACTGCTCTAAACCCCTCCATCTTTATTGTATAATCAACCAAGGAATCATGAAATAATACAATGTATTTGTGATCACCACAACCTCATACACTCTACCAATTGCTTCACACTGATCTAGGCAAAATTTGACAAACACATAGCCAATTATCAACCTACCCTCAACCTACCCTGCTTACGCAATCCCTAGAGAATTAAACCCCTATTAAATAGAAAATTCAGCCTTCCTTGATTGTGCAATTCATCTAGAGCCTTCCTCTGACTTTATAACTACACCTGGGCAATTTTCTAAAAATAAAACTGATAGTTTACTTGCCTTGAAGCTTTGTCTCAACTGGGTCTCCACTAGAATTAGCATGCATGCAACTATAAATAGTGAATCATCAGTTACTTGGTAGATCACTACTGGTGAATTAAATCTAATTTAATTCACTTGATCTTCCACTATCTCATCAAACAATTAGAACTAGTTAAACTTATTTTAACTCAATTAATGTGAGTTAACAGATCCCACTCACACTACACTAGTGCTACAACTGCAACTAGACCCTGTCAATAATAGAATCACTCTACATGCCTATCCTTTGACACTCAACTCAAAATTATTGAGATAACTAAGTCTACCACACTTAGTTAACTATTACAAGTTGTTATGAGATAATATTACAATTAATTTTCCAATTTATTTAAAAATTGGTTGCACACTAATATGTCGCTAGGATCTATTACTATGTGACCTGTAATCCCACACTAGTGTGTGTGTTGTTTTTGGATGAAATTTCATTTTTTCTTATTTCAAATTTCAACAAGTGTATTACAGAGTTTTTTAGGTTGCATTGACTTATAATAAATTTAAAATATTAGATTCTCTGACTCTCTGCCCACCAATTTCCTTGGGATTTGAGATTATTCCAATTCTAATAAGTTACTCCATGATAATGAGGACACCTAGTCAAATATTTTTTTCTAATCATACCACTATTTCAAAAACTTATATACATATTATATCCAAGCTATAACATGCAAGGTAATGAGGAGAAACATTACCATAGGTCCTCGTGGGCACTGGCGGACAAAAAATGTAATTACATAGAGGAAATGACTAAAGTCAGTGTGTGTTGATAATGAGATTAAATAAAGATAATTTTTCACTAGAGTGACCTTCAGATTCAAGGATATTCTGCAATCAACATAAAGAAAGGGGTTTATTTTAGAATTTTAGCTATCTACTTTTAAAAATAAATTAATTAATTTGGAGTCATTTTCCTAGAGCCATTAATTATAGTTTTAAATTTAAATTTAAAATTTATATAGCAATGATTTGATGGAATATCATATTTATCTAGTGTAATTTACAAAATCCAAGTGTCCATGTAAACTTTCAAAGCATTTAATCCATTATGCATTTAAAATACAATTTTAAAAATTAAAATTTACACATGATATATGCATATATAGAACCAATATAGATCCATTTTGAAGAGGATTAAACCTCTTGAGGTGCATACTTGTTTTTCAAGTTTTGCACTCTAAAAGAGGTCCCATGGGCTATCTTTAGCCTTGTGGACTTTAAAATTTTATTTCTTTCTTTCTCATATTTCCATAAGTAATTACGATTGCCTTTTCATAACTCATGATGATCCCACAATAACGAGTGACCATGTAATTTAACCGTAGTTAAGAAGTATTTATGTCAAGGATGGTCATTCCTAAACAAAAAAATACTTAATAATGTCTTAGGTTGAATACGATTTAAGGTGAGACTCTATCATAATTAGTTAAATAAATTTTGTGTGGGATTTGTCTTAAGAATTTTGATTTGAAGGAGCACCTACTAAGTATATGATATGCATTTATAGTATGGAAAATTTTCACATTATTGAATTGTTTATTTTACATATATTTGTTTTGTGTGTGAAATGGAGAAATTATAAATCTCAATTTCATATTAACAAAGTATAAATATAAAGGAGAAAAATTTTATATATATATAAAACAATGGTTAAGAGTATGTAACTATTACATATGGTCAATTTTCCGACACTTTAGTTTTGAAACTTTTGACGTATTGTCGGAAAGTTCCCCAATTTTTCTTAATTGTTTTAATCCTGCCAACAAGCATCACTCTAGCAACGTTTAGGGAGTATCGTTGGAATAGAGACATTTAGGGGTATCGTTGGAATAGCATCGTTTCAGGACAAAGTGTCAGAATTCCAACATTTCAAAACAATGTGTCGGAAGTGAAACGTTTAGGAGCCCGAGCGTCGGAATTGTGACACTTAGGAAAAGTGTCGAAATTGTGACGTTTCTGGACAACTCATCGGAATTGCAATTTTTAGGAACAATGTGTCAGAAGTGCGATGTTTAGGAAGTGAAACGTGTCGTGTGAGGCCGATCAAGGAAACACATTCATACAGGTTGAGTCGAGTCATGTGATGGCGCCCAAGGAAATGTGTTCGGGTCAGGTCAGGTCAGGTCAGGTCATACCATATTGTGAGGGCGCCCAAGGAAACGCGTTCGGGTGGGTTGGGTCAAGTCTGGTCTGGTCAGGTAGTGTCGTGTGAGGCCACCCAAGGAAACACGTTCGGGCGGGTTGGGTCGGGTAGTTTGAGGGTGGTCATATCAAAAATGTTAAGTTGTGACTGCCCGTGTTGCTTGTGCACGTTTGTGCGATCCATTTTCCATTTGCTCCCTTGTGCGCCCTTCGTTCTAGCAGGTCAGTTCGTGTCATTTGAGAACACCACAGGAAACACGTTCGGGTCGGACCGTGTGAGGGAGACCATATAAAAAATGCTAAGTTGTGATCGCCCGTGTGCCTTGTGCATGTTCATGCTACCCATTTTTCGTTTTATCCCTTGTGCCTTCCACGTTCATGCGGGTTGGGTCGGGTCGGTTCATGTGATGGTTCCCAAGGAAATGTGTTCGGGTCGGGTCGTGCCATACTATGAGAGCGCCCAAAGAAACACGTTTGGGCAGGACGAGTCAGGTCATTTGTGTGAGGACACCCAAGTAACGTGTCCGGTTGCGTCGTGTGAGGTCGCCCAAGGAAATGCGTTCAGGCGGGTTGGGTCAGATCCAGTCGTGTCATGTGAGGGCAATCAGGGAAACGTGTTCAGGTGGGTCAGGTTGGGTCAGGTCATGTGAGGGCGCCTAGGGAAATACGTTCGGGCATGTCGGGTCAAGTCTGATCAGGTCATGTGAGAATGGCCATATCAAAAATGCTAAGTTGTACTGACCGCCCGTATGCTTTGTACTGCACATTCGTGTGACCCATTTTCTGTTTTCTCCCTCATGCCTTCGACGTTCAGGCGGGTCAGGTCGGGTCGGGTGGGATGGTTTGAGTTGTGTGAGGGTGATCATATAAAAAATGCTAAGGTGTGACCGCCCGTGTCGGGTCGAGTTTGGTTGTGCCATGTGAGGCTGCCCAAGGAAACACGTTCAAGCGGGTCGAGTTAGGTCAGGTCGTGTCATGTGAGGGTGCCCAAGAAAACGCATTCAAGAGGGTCGGGTCGGGTCGGGTCATGTGAGGGCACCCAAGGAAATGCGTTCTTGCAGTTTAGGTTGGGTTGTGTGAGGGCACCTAAGGAAACGTGTTCGGGCGGGTCAGGTTGGGTCATGCCATGTAAGGGCGCCCAAGGAAATGTGTTCGGGTGGGTCAGGGTGGTCAGGTCGAGTCGTGTGAGGGTGCCTAGGGAAACGTGTTCGGGTGGGTCAGGTCGGGTCGAGTCGTGTGAGGGTGGCCATACCAAAAATGCAAAGTTGTGACTGCCTATGTGTCTTTTACTGCATGTTCAATCGACCCATTTTATGTTTTCTCCCTCATGCCTTCGACGTTCGGGCAGGTCGGGTCGGGTCGTGTGATGGCGCTTAAGGAAACGCGTTTGGGTCGGTTCGGGTCGTGTCGTACTGTAACGGAGCCCAAGGAAATGTGTTCTGGTGGATCGGGTCGGGTTGGGTCATGTGAGAGCACCCAAGGAACGTGTCTTGGTTGATTCATGTCAGGTTGTGTGAGGGCGCCCAAGGAATCGCGTTCGCATGGGTCAGGTCAGGTAGGGTCGAGTCATGATGTGTGAGGTCGCCCAAGGAAACATTTTTGGGAGGGTTGGTTCAGGTGAGGTCAAGTCGTGTGAAGGTGGTCGTTCAAAATTTCTAAGTTGTGACTACTCATGTTCCTTGTGCACGTTTGTGTGATCCGTTTTCTATTTTCTTTCTCGTGCACCCTTCGTTCGAGTGGGTTGGGTCGTGTTGTGTGAGGGAGACACAGGAAATGCATTCGGGTTTGATCGTGAGAGGGAGGTCATATCAAAAATGCTAAGTTGTGAGCGCCCGTGCACCTTGTGCACGTTCATGTGAAATTTTTGTTGTTTGCTCCCTCATGCCTTTGACATTCGGGCGGGTCGGGTCATGTGATGGCACCCAAGGAAACGCGTTCGGTTCAGGTCGGGTAGGGTCATGCTATACTGAGAGGGCACCCAAGGAAATGCATTTGGGCAGGTCGGGTCGGGTTGGGTTGTCTGAGGGCACCCAAGGAATGCATCTGGATCGGGTATTGTGAGGACAGGTCGGGGTGGGTCGGGTCAGTTCGGGTCGAGTCCTGTGAGGGTGGTCGTATCAAAAATGCTAATTTGTGACTGTTGGTGTTCCTTGTGCACATTTGTACAATCTGTTTTTCATTTTTTCCCTCGTTCCTTCATTCGGGTGGGTCGGGTCATGCCGTGTGAGGGCGCCACAAGAAACGCGTTTGGGTCGGATCGTCATGTGAGGGTGGTCGTATAAAAATGCTAATTTGTGATCGCCCGTGTGCCTTGTGCACATTCATGCGACTTGTTTTCCCTTTGCGACCTCGTGTGACCCGTTTTCCATTTAGATTAGATTTTTATTTTTTTTTATTTTTTTTGGCCTAGGAATTTTTTTTAATTAATTAAACCACTGTTTAAAAATAAATATATATATAGTGAAATATAGAAAGGTAAGCAATTAATTCACCTATTTTATTCAGTACTTATTTTATATTATATTTATAATGTGACAACAAGTTTGATTTTTCAGATAATTTTCATAGATTGGGTATTAGGGAAGGGTGATGTGAGGGAGATGGGAGGGCAGGTGCAGGTCGGGTTGGGTCAGGTCATGTGAGGGTGCCCAAGGAAACGTGTTCGGGTCAGGTCGAGTTGGGTCGTGTCGTGTGACGGCGCTGAACAAAATGCATTCGGGTCGGGTTGTGTGAGGGAGGCCATATAAAAAATGCTAAGTTGTGACTGCCCATGTGTCTTGTGCACATTTGTGTGACCCATTTTTCGTTTTCTCCCTTGTGCCTTTGTTCAAGCGGGTCAGTTCGAGTCGGGTTGTGTGAGGGTGCCCAAGGAAACACGTTCGAGTTAGGTGGTGTTGTGTGAGGGTGCCCAAGGAAACGCATTTGGGTTGGGTCGCTTCGGGTCGTGTGAGGGCGACTGTATCAAAAATGCTAAGTTGTGAATGCCCATGTGTCTTGTGCACGTTTGTGTGACCCGTTTGTTGTTTTCTCCCTTGTGCCTTCGTTTGGGTGGGTCGGGTCGTTCCATGTGAGAGCGCCTAAGGAAAGGTGTTTGGGTCGGGTCAGGTCATGTGAGGGCGGCCATATAAAAAATTCTAAGTTGTGGCCACCCATGTGCCAACATCAACAACACCTCCAAGAGGTAACCCAACCTTCCAGACCCCTAAACCCTGAGGGGGAAATAATTTTTGGCCCTTTCGAGCCTTAGCTATGGGTGTCTAAGGGTAAGGGAGTCACTAGAATCCTATAGCCATGGGCATGCCAAGGCAAGGTCGTGGCCAAGGCTGCCCCAAAAATTCAGTTCTTTTCTCCCAACTCCGGGATTTGTGCCACCCTTTTAGCCCTAGAGCCCATGTCACTGCCCAAAACTTCATGAAACTTTAGGAGAGGATAATTAACATTAAAACAAAGGTATATAAGCAATCACATTGTTAGGGCCCTTGTTTTGAATTTTTAATAAGGAACAGATTTTGGGTTGTGGATCAACACATGGCAGGCGAAACAACGGTAGGTAGCGGAGCTGCCGAGGTTGTGGAGGAATAGGAAATAGCTGATGAGGCTGACGCAGATAAGTGTAGACGAAGAGAAGACACGGCAGAGAACAGATAGTGGAACTCATGGGCAACAGAAATAAGTTGAAAGCAGCTGAAGAAGAACACAAGAGAAACTAGCAGTTGCGCTGGCGGGTGAATAAATAGGTCGTCACCTAGCCGAAAATAATATCATGCATGGATGCAGAGGGATTGAAGACATTAGAGAAAATGTCGCAGAAGAGCTTTGTCTTGAGCACGACATCCTCATATTTTCCTATTCTTCTATTGATCTATCATGGCTATATTATCTCTCTCTCTATCCTGTGGGACATCTGTAATAGAAATGGAAAGCTCTTCCTATCGAGTGATGTAACTGTGGATCTAGCTGAAGGTTATTAATATACTCGAAGGTTGTTGTCTTATTGTATGAGTTACACGTAGGCATGATGTCTGCGAGACCTGTTTCCTCGCCAACACACATCATCAGCAACTCATTTGGACCCCTCATAGCCATGACAAGAATTTCATCAAACATGTCACAAACATTGAATCTACAGGTGTAAACAACAAATTTAAACATAGGGGTCTCATACTTATTTGAGAATCACTAAGAAGTATTGCTCTGTTACATCATAAGTTGCAATACCATCTAATTGAACATAGATACATTGTGAATTCAATTACAAGTAAAAACATGGATAGAGCCATACATCATCACTGATAAAATACAAGCTTATAACCAGCATAATAACAACAGAAATACCATGGATACAACAACAATATAATCCACATAATAACTAATGCAATTATAAATCAAATACCAAAGGAATGAGCTTCTCATTAATGAGTGTACAAACCAACCGGAGATGGGACTTCCATGTTCCACCTGACCATAGATTGGCCAATCACCCCTGTGGCATATTCCAAGAATGAATGTGGGACTCATAACCAACTTGAAAGGAACCAAACAAGCATGGATGCTACCAAAGTTCTCCGACTACACCATGAGGAATTTGAGTGCCTCCTAATATCTCAGGCTTTACCGTAACCCACAGTCTGATCCAGGGGTCACTACGCCCTACACTGAGACCATCTCTCTGGGCTTTACCGTAAATCCCATCCCAGGACTACTAGGCCCAATGGAGATAAATCCACCCTTGGCTTTACCGTATATCCTACAATTCACCGATAAGGATTCCTAGGCCCACTGAGGCACACAATTTGGATTTACTGCAACCCACAGTCTATCTTAGGGGTTACTAGGCCAGTGGCTTTATCGTGATCCACAATCCGGTTCAGGGACCACTAGGCCATTTGTTTTTCATTTCAGAGATCCACCCCACTCAACTTTGAATCCATCTAGAAATCCAGCTCAATCGAATTATGAGAAACCCATCACATCAAATTTATACGGAAATGGAAATTCTAGGATGAAAACATTGTCACCCCTGGAAAAACCCATGCCAATATAACAATAAACCACAAGCAATACCATGCATGCTAGATCTAGCAAGGAAATCATATATCCAAATCGATACTTGCAAATAATCCCATTGTAGCTGCTTGATTTTGCTCTTCCTTGCTTTATTTTCCTTTATTGCTCCAATGCCCAAGTGCTCCAAGAAAATTCTAAGTGTCTGAGAGTGAAAGAAAGAGAGAGAATAATGAGAGAGCTCCAAAAAAATGCACTAACAAAAGGTTACCAATTGATCCTCAAAATCCTTTTTATTAGTGAGGCCTCTAATTTCTTCATTTTTTGTTATTTTCCTTCATTTTCCTACTCATATGCAACCTGTGACCGTTCACCTTCCTTTTCTCCTATTTTCCATTATTTTTCATAAATAAATGCCAATTAATTCCTCATGCCTTTGCCTTTGTTAATTTCTTTTAGCCATAATAATTGAAATGAACACCTGCTAGGATTTTTTGCCCACCATTCAGCTTGGAATATGTGTCCCATCGACTGTGGTTATTATTTTTCCCTTTATTACATTTTACATGTAATTTTCACTAGGGATGTTACAACTGTGCACCAATTTTCAGGAGAGCTCACATCCAAATACCAAGTTATGTCTTCATCTATTATCATGTCAAAAAAATTTAATTAAGCAATATCAAACTTCGTCAAGCCATCCACATAATCATAATATGAATTATTTTTGTCATTATACATCAAGGATAAGTCATTTGCATTCATTGTGATATTACTGCATACTTAATCACAATTGTTTATACTTTAAACAATGTGACAAAGCCAATGATGCCAATACAAAATCACTATTGAATACCAATTAGTCACTAAAAGTTATTATGCCCACATAACACTGTCATCAAGGAAAATCATTAATTATCAAATCAAAACCCTATTTTTTTATCACTGAATTCAATCAATCCACATGTGAAAGCACATCTATGAACTATCAAGCATAATGTCAAAATTCCAATACTGCTCATCTATATTAAACCAATAAGCCAAATATTATTAAACCCTTGCGACTCTTATCAAATAATGTCATATACTAACTTCAATTATCAAATCAAAATAACATACTTGATATGCATATTTCGATCCCCTGCAAACACAAGTTTAGCCAACACATTCACATTCTCTATAGTAAGTCAAACATTCAAACTTCCCTGCTCATAGGGCTTTCTATTGTCTGCTCCATATCTGTAGGATTTTCATACTCCTGGTTTTTGTGTCATACTGGCATAACCACACCCATAGGCCTTCTTTTGTGCAGTTGGGAGGCCTATAACCACACTCTTAAGCATTCCTCCCAACAATTGGGGCTTAAATTGGGAGAAAAATTCTATTCTCAGATCAGAACTTGTTGCAAACTAATAACATTAGATATTTGACTATTCATGTCCAAAAATCTTACTTCAACAATAAAGAATATTGTATACATTTAATGAAAATGATAATAGGTGTAGGGATCTTATGGAGAGTTTCTCCCCCTAAATGGGAGGCCACTTCAGTTATCATCATTCAAAACATCAACATGTCTATCATAATATTGTCATGCATCAAAAAAACTGTTAGATCATGAAATCATACTATATCGAGCTCTAAAAAATATATTCATCATAGTCATAACATGTTAGCATCAAATGCGTCATCATCACATGTGAACATGACATCAAAATTTCATCAAGGGTTAGAGCCATATGATTAGGGAAAATGATAGTTGTATCATCATATTTCAAATATTATAATCAGTACATCACTTCTTTATCATATTACACAACCATCAAGTCAGGGCATCCAAATTTATCATAATTTCCAATTTACCAAGCGTATCAAAATTTAAACAAGGACAAGAAGAAGATTATTAATATCAATATTATTGTTACACTTTCATCATTAAGGTTACCATGCTTATTACAAGTATCTAATCTATATATCAAAGTCAATGCATCTCGGAAATTGATCATGTCTAGAATATAAGATCCTTGCCATATATCAAGTGTACCAATATATATCACATGTACCATAATCAAACTTACTCTCATATTCATATATGTTTCATTCATGAAGGTGATATTCCCATCATACCTTAGTGCTTACCTTTCCATCCAATATTGCAAATGAAACAATACATTGTACATACCTTATAGCATTCAGATACCTTTGCACTTTGTATCACTCATGGACAATTGTAGCTCTTCTCTTCCTGCACTGGCCATATTTTCTTGCACCTCAGATGATCCTCAATAAGGATCCAATTTTCACATCTCACCAGGAGGTTAGAAGTATCAAATATACATGCAGGAAGTATAATCAATGATCAAATCAATAGATCTAAAAATAGAGCAAAGACATAAAGGAGTAACATAAATCGAAAAAATACTTATCTTCAATGAGAAGTGATCATCTCCCTCTTGAACCAACCTTCAAGAGTCATTACTATCCACAATCCATATAACAATGTTGCCTTAAATATATCTCAATGGACTTCATTCATAACCACATTCTAATTGATACTAACACATCTTGTGCTACATTAAACCTGTCACAAGTGCTTGAACATCTTCACACTAATCATGCTAGGGTCTCAAATCTTTGCCATAATCCAGGGTTTTCTTCCAAACTCTAACCTCAAACCCTAATAACTAAATTTCCTAAGGTTTCCTTCAAACTGTAGCATTATTTTAGGTCTCCACCATCTTCTCTAGCTTCCAACAAAGGTGTCTTCATAGGGGTGATCTTCAATGAATTCTCTTCAACCTAGCTTTGATACCATGTTAAATTTTCTTAGGGCTATATTGTTCTTTTCTTTAGATAATTACATTTCTTCATTTTCATATTATATTCACCCCACGACATCATAAAATTATTCATATTTACAACATTATTTAACAACATAAGCAATTACATGGAAAGAAAAATATCATCACCAATGCAACAGAACATAAGGGAACAATAGAAGAAAAGTATTGAGACATAGAGACACCAAGATTGGTTGGAGATGAGGACAAAACCCACTATGGTGAAACCCTTTCAAATTATTCTTCTTATTAGATTTTCATTGAATGATCCAACAAAAGAGTCTACAATGATCCACATATTCAACAATAATCCTATCCAACAAAATCAACTAAACAACATCCATGAGATGACCCCAACAACGCTAATAATCAAAACCTTGATTCAGAATCATGCGATCAACTGCTGAACTCTATGGTCAACTGACGAAATATGTGGTCAATTTTTAAACTCAAACCCTGGTTCCTAATCATACATAGAGAGTGACGTGTGTGCGGCTAAAACCCTCCAACTACATGCATGAGCCTACATGCCTGCATTTATGACCGAAATCTTCCTGTGTCATACCTGTGGTTGGAAACCAAAACCCTAGACACACGTGCGAGCTTTAGACCCTACAATCTCAGACCTGTATGAACCAATCTCCACCACCCAACCTCAAACCTGTGTGAGCCAAACCAAAATAAATAAGAATGATCACGATCATTATGTTCAAATGAGGGTCACTTGACTTGTATTTATAGCCATACATGGGTCTCCGATTTCTCTTTTGGGCTAACCTGTCCTTTTGTGCACATGCGGGATTTTCCTAAAAAATACACTTTCCCTTCCCAAATTGAGCGTTTATAAATAGTCAAAATTGGTCCTCTTGAAAAGAGGATTCTAGTCCCATGGTTGGAATTTATTAGTGAGCTACCAATTCATGTGATTATTACCAAAATAATTCTAAATATGTACGATGGATCACATAAGCCAAAATTATAAAACCTTTCTCATCGTTTGCAAACATTACTCTGTAATCAAGCTTTGGATTATATGTTTCTCGAAAGGGTATTCACTCAAAAATTAATTAATATATTCTATTGTTCACTATTAATTCCTTCCAATCTCAATAGATTGAAATTCTTCCACCTTTGATGTCAAATAATGGTGGTCAATGGGTGAGAAGCTCAAGAAACAATATGAATGCTTCCACCTTGTAATATTTCTATGAATCTTTCTCGAGGAATACCTTACAAGAAAACCCTCAACATTTCGTCACATTTTGTAGGTATGATACCCACTGTAGATTCACTAGTGTTAATTACAACCCTTAAACTTCCAGATATCAACTTGCTACCAATCCCTGTACCTTGATCAACATCCTTATCATTAATAGGAGCTAAGGATTGAAAAGGTTGTTTGATGTCACAACATCGAGAATTAACCATTTAATTGAATGAAACAATTTAGAGTCAATTGGTTCCAATTGAAAATGGGGAATTAAAACTTTACATTGCAATGGACTGGCATAAATCCTATACTTGTGACCTATTAGTTCCAACTATGAAAACTTACCAAATATTGTGACCTATTAATTCCAACTACGAAGACTTATCATTAAACCAAATGACTAAGTCATAATTGGCATATAAGAAAGGAAACTAACCTCAAAGATCAATCTCCATACCTCTTAAATAAAGCTCAAAATACTCAACCCCTCAAACTAACCTAGAAAAATATATCAATAAGAATATACCACAATTAATCTAAATTTAATTTTCAAGGTATTCCACTTATATACCACAAATAATCTAAATTTAATTTTCAAGGTATTCCACTTTACCTAAGCTAAGTGTCCTCAGAGTTAAACCCCACTCAAGTGAAAAAGGAATAAGGTTAAGTGCAAAGGCGCACTTAAAACGCCAATGAACATATGGACAATGGTCTTAACAACATGTGATTCAGGCCCCAATAAAGGCATTGTATACTCATTTCTTCACATCATTTAAAATTTACATGTGACCAAAAACCAATAACAAATGGTCTATGACAATGCGAACTCTGTTTATCTAAAGTCCATGTGTCAAGCCATCACAACAAAAATGAAGCGTATAAAAGAAAAAAATAAAGCAGCATGAAACAAATTCTTAACCCCCTCGCTAACCTGAGACAAACCACAAAGAAAAATATTTTTTAGCAGAGAAAGAAAGCAACAGGGTAAGGGTAAAAATTATTTATCTCGATCATCAAATCCAAACCCTCGTCTGCGTTATCCATTCCTTCGATCCATCTGCTCGTTGAAGGGGCAGGCCAAAATTTCCTCTTTTTTCGGCTCTCCGCCAGCTTATTTTGGATGATTTCAGGCTACTAAGCATAACCATGCGTCCCAAGTAGCAATCCAAGGCCTATGTAGCCAAAAAAGCAAAGGATATGGAGGAGAATACCTTCGGCCTCAAGAACAAGAACAAGAACAAAATTTTTCAAAAATATGTCCAGAGCCTTAAGCAATCGGTGCAGCCCAAACTCGACGCCAAAGTTAATACAACCAAGGTAATATTTTCCCTTATTTTTTAGGGTTTATGGTGCTTGAAAAGACATGGAGATCGTAATTTACTTGGGTTTCGTAGGCTTGATTGATCTATTTTTTTGGTTTGCAGCAAAATAAGGAAGAGGAAAAGAAGAGGGAGAAGGAACTGAATGACCTATTTAAAGTTGTTGTCAGTCAGCCGAAAGTTCCACCATGTATGGTTTTGAAATTATCCATGCTTTCTTCATCATTTTTTTCCATTTAATTAGTTTTATTTATTTAAATCCCCCCCCCCCCCCCCACATATTTTACACTGGAGGAGAATAGACTCCTATAAATGCAATTTCATTCTTTAAGACGCAGTGTGAACAACAAATATTAAGTTTCAGTAGACTAAAGTTTCAACCGTAAGTGTTTTGAATATGATGCAACATATCATTAATAATGTCATTGCCAATATTTTAATTATTTGTTATTTATCCAGTTTAGTTTATTCCCTACTTTTGTATTGTAGTCCAGATGAGGATAAATACCTTATAAGTGTGGCCATGAGTTCAGAGTGCAGTCATAATTTACTCAGTTAACAGCCCCTTTAATTCAGAGATCCTGAAATTCTCCTTCAGGGGTTTAAAATTTATATATATAACATGTGGAATCAGTAACTAGGGCTATTTGTTACTCTCGTAACATGGGGTTGATTTCGACTGCTACACGTACCATTGTGGCCCCTAGGTGTAGCCGGGGGTTTGAACCAGTTACGACACAAAGAGAGCACTTAAATGTGCATTTATCAGTAATTGATCTACACCGTGGGGGCTAAACATAATATAATATTAACATTTCTTGTTATGAGAAGCTATTTTTTGTTCATGGGAATACAACATTTATAGTTCTATTTTTTTGGGCGGGGTTTGATATTGGTCAAGGGGGGGTGGTGATATTGGTCGAGCCTTTGTGACTATAGAGATCATTTTTATATAGCCTTATGTATGTTGGTAAACATACTACTGTTGGAAATGCACAATGAATTCGATGCTTAAAGTTAGAAACTTTAGCTAGATCAATATAAAGGAAAATATTAAACGGGTTTCTGCCTTGCATAGGTAAGATCATAAGTTTTGCTCAAAAGATTCAAGAAGCCCAATTGTGTTGGGTTGTGTTCATGAGGCCTTTTATCTGCCGCAGTGATGTCTTTGGTTCCATCCCCAGACTTGTCTTGTTCTATTGTCATTTATTCCATGAAGGTGTTATGAAATTTAGTCACAACATCTTGTTCAGTTTCTAACATCCCGAAACTGACATAAAGGTCCGATGAAATACTTGGATACCAATTTATAAGAGCTTCAAGAATAATTTCATCTTCAAGAATAATTTAATTCTTAAGTGAAATTCATGAAAGAGCGTATGAACCATAAACTTCCCATCCCATTCAAAGACATTGGTCCAAATGAAGAGATGGATATCTTCAAATTTGTTTGTTAGGTCCTTCCATTCATAAGGTGGTTCATTATAATCCATATCTTGGCCTTCTTTAATTTTTTTTATTAAGATTATTATAGGATTTTATACAGGTGTATATGATTTTTTTTTCTTATGTAACATAGTACCTCACCCTCTAGCTTGTAGGCAAGGGTAAGATATTCCATAGGGCACAAGGTTGTACAACAATAGGGTTCAAAGTCATGAGATCAACATGTACTAGTGGTAATCGAACCTGGGTAGGGAAGATGACAGCCATTCCTCCCAACCAACTAGGATAAACCCAATTGACATACAGGTGTATATGACACTAACACTAATATTTGGGGAGAATAATAAATGTAGCAATGTTGTATAGGAGACTGAAATAGATTATTCATAACCTCAACATACAAGTACCACTCTATCAATTTATTCCCTCTCATTATACCATTATATTACACCTAAATCCTAGCCACAATATTTAATACTACATTGGTAACATGTTACCAAATTATAAAGTGAAATTATTACAAAAATATTTATTGTTGTTTATGATGGGAACTGTATATGGATTCACCTTTATTGATCAAGTCAAATATTTAACCTACTCTAATGCTTGCTGCTTCTCTAGGTGGGTAACCTGAGTACATCTTCATCACATAATATTCATTAATTTTTAAATGCTACAATTCTTCCATTTATTCTAATCTATGCATCCCTTGGGATACGCACTTTGGAGCTTATAAAATGACCATATTACATCAATATTTATTTTGTCAATTATTACCAGCTTGAAGTCTGCAAATAACCACTATCTGTGCATTAAAGCTACAATTAAAGTCTCATTACTCAAACCCATGGAATAAGGCACAACCGATTTATTTATTTTTATTCTTTGATGATTTCTAATTTTCTCCAACTCCTGCAATTCTAGGGTTGCCCTTAGAGATGTCATCAAATATAAAAGTGGTATGATTTTCTATAACATTCTGCCAAGGGTATTCTTATTACAACATCACTCAATAATTGCCTTTAAATACCAAATGTATTGTTATTAACGTGAGTACCACTAGTTTTCTCACTTTTCTTGAGCATATTTGTTTGTAATAGGCAGTTACACATAGAAACACATATAGAAAAGTTTATTTTTCCCCAAGTTCTTTAATACATATAAAAAATAAATTAGTCTTGCTATGATCTTATGATTCTAATCCCTTGAGCTGATCATTGTGCTAACTTCTCTTATTTGGACTATACGGTTTTAAATATGCAGGTGTTGATCCCAAATCTATAGTATGTGAATTCTTTAAGGCTGGGCAATGTGGCAATGGTTTTAAGTGAAAATTATCCCATGACTTGAATGTACAGAGAAAGGGTGAAAATATTGACATATATAGTGATAAGAGAGATGAAGGTGTGCTTTATCATGCCTACTTATTGTGAGATTTCTCTATTTATTGTTTACTAGAAGATTTGTATGGTTTAGTGAGAAATGTTGTTTCCCTGATGTTGATTAGCAGATTGTTAGGTATAATGGTTGAATATCATTGGTTGCTTCTAGTCAGTTGAGTGATCTCTTGTTTTTTGTTAATGCATGAATGGGACTCCGGGGAACATGGTATTCCTTTTGACCTTTATCTGCATGTTAATAAAAATTATGCTTTTATTATATATTTGTGGTTATTGGCTACCACGGGAGGGAAATTATTCATTTTAGTTGAGTGGCATAGGCTCTCGAGTCTTGTGTAATCTTATCAGTATCGATAGTTTTGATTAGTTGTTTATGCTTTACATCTACCTATGGGTTCCATTTAGGAAATTAGATTTTTACCGCCTATATGAAAGAACTTTATTATGTGTGAAAGATCCTAGACCTTTCTATGGGTGCCATTTATTGAACTGGATGGATTGAACCCATATTGAGAAAATTATAGAATTTTGTAACTTATCAACTGAATTGTAATTTAATTGAGTTCTTGGTGGTTAGGCTTTTATGTGCTAACACTTTCTCCATGGTATTGCAATTAGAAACTATGGACGATTGGGAACTGGAGACGCTTGAAAAGGTTGTAGAATCCAAGAAAAATGAATATAACTAGAACAATCCAATGGATATTGTATGTAACTTTTTTACTATTCATTTCTTCTAGATGCATCATTATGCCATGATCTAGAGCCAATAATGTATATATTGTTTTGGTGATGCATCTGCCTAACTTTTGATTGTGTTGTGCATATTGTTTTTATTATGTTTATGTGGACTTCCTTTTTTGTGGTATTGTGCAAAATTCATATGGCTACTAACTAACTTTACCTTCATGTCTTTCAACTTTGTGTTCCTTTCTTCGTGTTTGTGTGACAAGTATGTAAATAATTTTTGGAAGATGTGGAGAAATAACAATATGGTTTGTTTTGGACTTGTCCCAATGGAGGAAAATAATTGCACTATAGACATGTCTGCCTCCTGGTTATGTAATAAAGTCTCAAATGAAGGCTTTGTTAGAAGAAGAGACACAGAAGATTTCAATTGAAGAGGATATTGAAAATCAGGTAAGCTTGAATACAAAAAAGTTCACATTTTTTAGCTGCCATGAAATATTACTGCTCATGAATACACCGAGAGAAGCAAGGTGCATTCTACATCCCAGTATTGAGGATATTGCAATGCCCGTCCCATGTCCAAGAAATGTTTTATGCAGACATGTCCATATGTCCACTAAATAATAAGTGTAATGTTGTGCTAAGTAGTACCAATTTACATAGTTATGTATCTTTATATACATAAAAATGGCAGCATAAAACTAAATAATTTCATTATTATTGATTTATTCTTATCATCAATGATGAGCTGCACAATTCCTCTTTTTCCATAGTTGAAATGACTTACTTTTTAGGGTGTTATTTTTTTGGTATATACAGATGTAAATATGTAAATTTGTATTATTTAGCACACATCACATCTATAATTTTTTTATTATTATATTTTTAGTTTTGTGGTGTATTTTGTACTAGCAGACATAGGACATGGGACATATGTGTGTGTCTTAAGATGGATCTACGACAGTGTATGGAAAATATCTTTCACTGATTTTTGGACTTTTTCCCATGTACTTGTGTAGAGACAGCAAACAAAAACTTCGACTCCCATTAATGGTGACTTATTTTATCAATGGAAGAAGAAAAACACAGACCAGAAGGAAGTTGAGCTTGCTGCCAAGAGAGCTGAGAGAGCGAAAAATGATTGTATGAGGTAAGGTTTTTGACACATTTATTTATACTTTTCTAGTTAACATCTCTTTAAGCATGCTTGCTGACTGATCAAACTATCAATGTATGCAGTGGGCGTGAATTATTCCTTTCGAATGCAAGCTTGTTTGTTGATGATTCCGAGGCTTATGAAAAGTACAATAGGGAGGATGAAGAAGATCGGGCCAAGGAGGTTAGTTTCCTATAAATTGAACTCGAGGGTCTTGCATTAACCCCAAAATATATAGTTAAGAAAAGTTAGATGTTAGTTCTATATCTCAGATGTTTACAATTCCTAGGAAACATGGGCATTGGTATGTTCTATGATTTTTACCTAGATGAATTGCACTCTTTTACTTTATTGATACAATTAGGTCATTGAATGTCTCAAAAGAGTAATGAATAAGCAATGATACCATCCACAATTAAAGAAATGTGGTCAATCAGATTATCTTTTATTAGTAAAACTTTGTAGCACAAGTGAGTTCTCAAGGATTTTCCAAAGTCTTAGAAGTAACACGAATTATGCTAGTTATTATACTGCTACCACTATATCCAAAAAAAAGGTAAAAGCTGCAAGCAATCAAGGCATGTGCCAATTGTTATAAAAAATAGTAGTTTCCAATGATATGTTGAATATGTATCTATTTAATATTACACTTTAAAGGGTTTTTGATTGCTCTGCAGGATAATCATGTTATTCTTCTTAACAACCCTAATTAACAAGGAAATTGGAGACCCTGGATGTGGGTGCTCAGTAATGAGAAGATGGGCCACTTGGATTCCATGTGGCAGGGCACTTGTCCACCCCATGCACCTGCACATGGTCGCCCACCTGCGATAAATGTTGGAGCATGGCTCCTATTGTCGATGTCATCCCCTCATTTAAATTTTTGGTCATTAACCCCGCTTGAACCTTTCAAATCTCCTACCAAGGCATGAGCAAATTCATTTTTTGCTTACCGTTACCTTTCCCACCCCCTAAAGTGCATAAGAGAGGCCACAAATATGCATTCGAAGTCATAAGAGGTCCAGCCCCTTTCAGTCCTAGCCCCCAAAATCTTATTGTCCACGTAACCATGGCTCAGAACCAAGCATTAGTCCCAAGGGCGTTTACCATATAGGGCCATCGGGTGCACTTTGAGCCATTACATCAGGCCATAAATCAACATACCACATCCTTCCTGCCCTGGTGGACCCCGCGCTGCGCGTCCATTCCAAAACCAGCATGTTTTTTTCTCACCACTTATCCAGGGCGGGCGGTATTCTGCAAATCGCAGCGATTCCACAGATCGCGTGACAAGTGTCCTGGTGTACGATCCCAATACCGCTCTATTTTGTGTGTTAATGTTCGGCCCAGGACACGCAGCGAAATTGATTCAAACCGTCCGATCCTGAGCACTCCATCCAACGGCTACCCCTCTCCCAAGCTGCGCGAATTTTAGTCCCAATACACAGTACTCCGGGCCCGCCATCCCGTCACCCTTCGATTATGTTTCGACCGTTGATTCCATTTGTGAACCCTATGGTCCAGAATCATTTACACATTGCATTGATTGACCAAGTCCGCCTCCACGTCACTTACTACACGTGTTCATCGCATTTTCCTCCACCATACATACATTTCGTCCATATGATATATTGTAATGTTTTATGTTAAAAGCCTTCTCCAACCTGCATCATTCCACCGTTCCACCATGTCTACAGCATCAGTTCCATTTGAGCCCACCCCATTTCACCACTTTGACAAGTCTGCACCACCATGTCTATGTATCCTGTCACGTCATCGTCCCTGTATTTGGTTTTCTTTGATAGGTTTGTGGGTTTTTTAGGTTGCAGCGATGAGAAATCGTCATTAATCTCTGCCTCCAATACAGAAGTCGAAGATGCATCTAAGGATCGGCTTGCAGAGGAAGTATTTATGAAGGAAAGCCCTGGGTAGTTGTCGTGACATGACTCTCATTAAAACAGCAAGGTTCAAAATCTGTCAAACCCCTCAGAGTAATTCAAAAGGCAGATTTTAGCAGAAGAAAACATTTATGTCGCGGCAAAGAGTATCGGTTGAAAATCAAGGGATTCAGCATCCGACATTGAAGATTTTAAATCCTAATTCAGGGTCCAGAAGGCAGAAAGTAAAAAAGCACAAAAATTAAATGCTCTCAAGGTTTTATTTTGGCCGAATTTTCTTCAGGGAAGGACAGAATGTTCAGGTGGATATATCTCTATACTGGGTTCGTGAAGAGATTTACTTCCCAATGCATTTATTTCTGCAAGCAGGCTATCAAGTACAGATAATAGTACCCAGTCATTCAGTAGTTTGGGTGCGAATGTTTCCGCCATTTTGTTTTAATGAAACAATTAATTGTTTTCACCTACTTCTTTTATTAGTCTCTCTTATTCTTCTTCTATAAAAAACAGGAAGAAAGACATTGTAGGGGTTCCAGGATTTTATCAGAAATTTGTGCAGTGAAAGGTGTATTGTATACATTTTGTAAAAGTTCTTGTATGAAGGTTCAGAGCCCGTAGGGTCTCTGTGAGGAGGAGTTATATCTGTCTTAGAGGATTCTGGTCTTTGGTATTCCACAGTATGTAACTTTCTCTAATGTGTTTAATATAAAATTCCATTTCATCCATCTTCTTGTGTCATGTTACTGGAATGTGAGTGGCTCACTGGTTCGGTAAGGATTCATCCTAGTTGATGCCCATACTTAAATCAGTCAAGTGCTTTAAATATGGCTCAGGCATGACATACTGTTCCATGTTCATTTCATCCATATTTCTGCTATATTAGTTGCTTTGGGAGGGTGCTTTTAAAACGCCATTGTCATGTATGGATTCTTAGATCGGTAAGCCCATGCATGGTTCTGTTGTGTATCTGGGTATCAGTCCAAAGTTAATTAATATCATCTTATATTTCTTTCACCGCATACACTTTCTGATATTTGATTTCTGTGAAATATTATTTGAATCGGCCCCCTTTACAATAAGCTGTCTCTAAATTGTCTATTCCTTTATGCTAGAGTTTTTCATGCTGTTCCTACATTATTCTCATCTCTGTATCAGCTTCTAAGAGAGTTTGGTCCCATTTGAAATCATTTTCCTTGTTTTACAAGAGATAGCAGGAGAGCTTTTGGATTGACACCCAAGTTATATATTTCATGCTCCTTGCTATGATAAGATGTCCTAGGACCTGGTCTATGGAAACTCTAGGCTGTCTCTAGGAGCGACAACAATTGTCGACAACAGCTCCCTTAATTACCAGCCTTGCTAGCTTTCATGTGATGTCCTTTGGCTACTGCTCATTAACATGGCCTCGTCCCACACCAATGGCTCTTAAATTTTCCCTCCGAGCTCATCCCACTTCCATTTGTCTCTCCATCTGGCTCTCTGTGTTTTCCTCTTGCATTTCTGTAATGCCCTCCGCTCTCGGCTCTGTTCAGTCTTAGTGCGATTGTCTCTCTACGAGGTCTCATTGCAGGTGCTCCTCTGCTACACCTGAGAGCATCCCCTCCCTGTCTTGAGCTTCCTCTCATTTTCTCAACATGCCAAGGTGACATAGAATGAGATGTTGTCGCACTGGTGTGCATGGCCTCCCCTCTAGACCCCCTTTGTCGATGGGCATAGGCAGGGAGGTGAACCTCTCCATGGATTGGGAAGAGCCGAGTTTGCTCGACCCTATCAACCTCTCCGCTCAGTTATCCCTTCATCTCCCAAATGCCCCACTTGAATCCTCTGGTCTTCCTCCCAAAAAGCGCCCTCAAAAATCCACAATTTAGTCTGCACTTGTCTCCATTCCCCGCAAGATGAAAGCCCTGCTTGTGTAGAGCGCTTCCAGTAGTAGTCATCGTTCTATTAGTGGCACATGTTCTCACAACAATTGCGGTGCAAGCAGTGATGAGGATGGAAAGGACGACAACACCAGCTTACATGCAACCTCCTCCAATTTGCCAGCTGCCAAGGTGTTGCTTCTCCCTCATTCTTCTATCCACGAGCCTAACAAGGAGGAGTACAAGTATCTTTATGCTTGCAGGATCGTGGAAGGAGCACCCAACCTTCCTGAGAAGAATGGCGGCTTACCTTAAGTCCAATTTTTGGGTGCTCACCTCTTACTCCAACTATCTTCTGGCGTTATCTAGTTTGCAAGTGTTTTGAAACTTTTTTCTTTTATGTTTCAATTTCAGTCTCAAAACTAGACAAGCTGGTTTCCCGTCTTGGGCAGCTCCTAATACTCTCTACTTATGGGTTGGTTTCCCCACCTGGGGAAATCCTTATTTTGTAGTTAAGTTTCTGATACTTCCCTCTGGAATTGGCTTGCCAAATTTGGAGGATGAGAATTGTAATGTTTCGCCATGTATAATATAATATAAGTAGACTAAATTAGAAAAAAAAAAAAAACAAGGCAATTGGAGAGAAAATGTACCAAATTTGTGCCAACAATTTTAAGCACTCTAGGGAAACCTTATCATCTATAAATAAAACTCACACTACAACAGCTATAATTCCAGTAGTAAATTTTCCCAATCTTCAAGATTAATGTTAAATCACTACAACAATTTTAGCCTTAACTTATGTCAAATCAGCGAGACGTAGTAGTCTCAAAAGCTACCAAATAATGAAGAAATAGTTAGTTGAAAATAAAATCTACAATATGACAATTTTCGATAGCTAAAAAATTCACACACACACAAATATGAAGTTCATATACATGCCATATCCTCATCCCAAGGCTAGCACAATCCTTTTTCTCTCCAAATCCTTAGTTAGGAAAACCAAGAGAAGCACTAACCAAAATGGATGAGCTCCAACAAGCATCATTTGAGAGAGAGAGAGAAGTGTGATCTTCTCCTGAGATATTTAATAGAATATGTTGATGATTAATAACTGCTAGGGTTTCCTCATGAACCATAGTGCATTCAGGAAAATAAAGAGAAAGAAAAGAGTACAAGGATGATAAAAAATCTCTCCTTTCTATAGATACATGAGAGGTAAGGGAGGAAACAATACATATGTGGGCCTAGGTCTAACTTACAAAGCCACGTGTCGTCTTTCACATGCTAAGTGCTACACTCCAAGGATACACACATGTCAAGGTCCAAATGCTCCATGGAAGTTTGCACCATGATATGTGTCTAACACTCATCCAAGCCTTTAAGGACTGCAATGCTCCTCCTAAGCAATGTGCTCCACTAGGTCCACTTCCTTTGCATGAACATTGTTGCAACCTATTTTGTAGTAAGGTTAACCATGTTGAGGTAGGTAAATTAAAATGAGCAGAAAAACTTGTACCTTTTGAGTAATATATCAATGTGATTTGGGCTTGATTTCTTAATAATTTCACCCTTGTAGGTGAACACAATGATTGGGGGATTTATTAATTTCTTGTTCCCTTGAAACACAGGGTTCAACTTCCAATCATGTTGTCTAATTGCTCATTACGGCGTTTCATAACTTCATTTAATATCACTTTCCAAAATCAACACTAGTAAATTTAATCTCAAGGTTATCTTAAGGCCTTATTCTGCAAGCACCTTTTCAAAATACAAAAATTGTTAGAAGCTACTCCCACATTTCTAAAAAAAATAAAAACTGTCTCTCTAGCTATTTTTCATGGGACTTCTAATTCCAGCTTTCTATCATAACCTTTAGAAGCTTCATTAAAATCAATATTATATAAGGGAAAAGTTGGAGGAGTCTAATCCACATGGAGTTCCAAATAATTTTTGAACGATTATGCATAGAAGTTAAGTTTACAAAGTCAATTTCCCATGGTTGGAGTCTAGTTTCCTCTTATGGGAGAATTTGTGACTTGTTTGGTTTTTGTCTTGTCTTCATGTTGTCGCAACTATCTCCACTGTTGTATTGTATCTTGTAAAGATCACTGAAGATACAGTGCTATGCTCTCCGACACTTATCAAGATCTCCCAAATATTGAATGTGAATAGTCTCATTAATATATCCCCATAGCGGTTTGGAGATCCTTAGCAAAAGGCAAAGTCGAGTCACTGAAACCATATGCAATTATTTCACTTAGTCCTCCGACGATTTTTTTTCAATATTCTTTTGTTGCCGTCGGTATTCCGACACTACTATCCAATTACTAGGAAATGTTGGAAGCGCGACGACCAGTTGGGAATGTCGAAAGAGCGACAACAATTTGAAAACTTCAGGTCGAGTAAACCTGTCGTTAGCATCGGAAGTGTGACACTTAGAAGTGTCAGTTGGGGTCTTGTTTATCTTCAGAATAGCGAAGCTTAGAGGCGTCGGTTGGGGTGTTATTTATCGTCGGAATTGCGACACTTATAAACGGCGGTTGTGGTGTTGTTAATCGTCAGAACAATGATGAATTTTAAACTGTCAATAGAGCGACGAAGGTTGAAACGTCGGAATATCGACAAAGCTTGCAACGTTGGAAGAGCGACGAAGTGTGAAACGTTGGAAGAGCGATGACCACTTTGAAACGTCGAAATTGCGACACTACCAAAAAACGTTGGAATTAGTGTTGCTCTACCGATAGTTAACTCAAGTGTCGAAATTGCGAAGGAACCAATAACGAAGTTTTTCCCCACCTCAAATTTTCACTCTTGGGATACCTATGTGTCGTAAGAGAGACATCTTGGCCGTCGGAAATTGGGCCAAATGTGCTAGTGTGTGTTTCTTTAGTAAAATGTTATAGGTTCAAATTCAAAGAGGATTAAAATATATATACCTTTATAAATTTTAAATGAATAAATCTCATATATCAATTTAATATCTAATTTAGCCATAATCTTAAAATTAAATTATCATTATTATTTTTATTCTTTTTTCAAAAACATTAAAAATAAATCAATAAACAACTTAATTTTAATTTAGATATTAAAAACTAATTAAATATATTTATCCCTACTTTACCATGGAGATTATTAATTTGTAAATAGGTTTTGTTATAATATCATGGGCCATTACTATGGCTTATCAATATTACATGCCCAAAAATCCATAACTCATTTCATATGACACTGGTTCATATAACATTTTTTTAATTAATTAATTTGATTAAAAAGATAAAAAAATACATAACTATTTTGGAGATAAAGATCAATCATTGATTGGTGTATGCTACTATGAAAATTATAAAATATTTCATGGAGGTTAAATCCTTACCATCCACCTTATAATTATTGATAATTAAATTAAAATTTAGAAAACCATTCCAAAATATACATGCTTATCTAAATAATTAATTTTTTTAATTAATGAAAATTTTGTTAAAAGTCTATTTTTTTAAAATATATTAATTAATTTAATTGCCAAAGGATTTTCATTTCAACTTAAGGTGAATTAGGATCTCTTGAATTTTTATTTTTTTTTAATTGAAGGCCTAGATTGATTCTCAAGGGAATATTCTTAGCGTATGCTTAGTCTTACTAGTCCTGTTGTTTATCAACAATTGTAGTGTTTTACAAAGTTTCTTGGGTTGCATTGGCTTTTAATAAATTTAAAAAATTAGATTAGTTGAGATTTTCCAATTCTAATAAGTTTCTCCATGATAAGTTCCTCATTATTATTTATCACATTCATTCATATATAAGAAAATCTTATTTAACAAAATGGTCCATTACTTTTAACTATATGGAAATAGATGATGAGATGGTCAAAATGAGAATTTTTGCCCAGAGTTTACCATCCATGATATTCCCTACCTCCTAATACCATCCATGATATTCCCTCCTTATATCAGACCTTCATAAATAAATGGGAAGTTAAGGCCAACCCTCTCCAAATCTTAGCAGAATACAGGAACCTAAAAAGAAATGTAGGAGAGATTGTCCATGATTACTCTACAAGGTTCAACAGCGTTTATAATGCTCTTCCTCCACACATGAAACCCCCACAAGGTATGGCTCTAGTGAAATATCCTGAAGGCTTCGATGCTGACATGGCCTACCAGCTTAGGGAAAGAGATTATAACATATTGGAAGATATGAAAAAGGGAGCAATGAGTGTTGACGCTAACCTGATTGAGAAGAAAGCCAGAATGAGGCTGAGAAAAGGGTAACATACATAGATGACACCGTAGCTTCCACATCTGACCCCAATTATGACCGTCTATCTAAAAACATGGAAAGACTACAGAAAATGATGGAAAAAATGGTTGTCACGGTCAGTAACCAAAAGAAAAACCAAAATCATAACCAGAACCAAAAATTTAGGAGAAACAATACCCCCCCCCCCAACAGACAAAGAGACTCGGATCAACAAGTTATCCCCCCATTTCAAGAGAACTTTCTTGACGAAGATGAGGGAATCATAGAAGAGTCTAAGGAGTCTGCAATAAATATTTTTGACACAGATAACTCAATCCACAACTATTCCACAGAGGAATATTAGCCCTCACCCTCATATTGGGATGAGGAAAGATTAGAATCTGAGGATTACAAGCTAGGATTTGAAAATGCCATCATGCAGGTCAGAGAACAATATGAAATTAGAAGCAAAAAGAGCTTAGACAATTCCAAACCCAGAGCTTCTGAGATTACCATTAAGAAAAGGCCTGAGAAAACTTCTAAAGCAACTGCTGAAAGTAAAAAATCAGTAGCTGAGAGTTCTGGGAGGGATGAAGGAAAAGACAACCAAAACACTGATAAAAAAATTCAACCAACTAGTAGCACTAGCACTGCAGTTAGTGCTCCTGATAAAATAGTTCCTAATCTTGTACATAGTGAGAATCAGCACACTGAACCTGCCACTAAAGTAGTAGCTAACAAGATAGAGCTGAGCATTACAAAGATTCAATCCCTCTTCAATTTGGAAAGCGAGATTGAAACAATTAAGATCTATGTCCCACTCTCTGAGTTGGCCACTCAGGATGTATATAAAGGCTAAATTTTGAAGGCATTAAATCTAGGGGAAAACAGTGACACCATCAATCTGAGGGATGATCAACCAGCCCTTCTATTTGGTCCCAAGATAGAGGGGAAGTTTTAGGAAGGGGTAGTACCTCCTTTTTATATCAGTCTCAATATCCATGACAAGATCCTTCACAATGCAATGCATGACTCTGGGGCATCACACAACTTAATGCCTAAGATAGTTATGGAGCAGTTAGGCCTAGAGATAACCCGTCCTTACAAAGATCTATATTCATTTGACTCTAGAAGGGTAAAGTGTCTTGGCCTGATCAAGGACCTATGTGTGAACTTGACCCAGATTCCAGTAAAATGTATGGTCATGGATGTTGTAGTGGCATATGTGCCACCTAAGTATGGCATGTTACTGTCGAGGTCATGGGGAGCCAAGCTGCAAGGTACAATGCATATGGATGGGGCGTATGCCACAATCCCTGTTTTTAGCCAAATTAGGAGGCTGTATAGAGAGGCGCAAATGAAATTCCTGGTCAGCAGCCCTGAAAAGCCTGAAAACTCACCTCTGTACTCAGTACACACAGATCTGGACTCCTTTATCCTGTGCAACGATGAATCCTTGGGAGAGCCAGAACCAAAAAACAGAGATACGAACAATGAGATAGTGCCCATAGGTTGCAACATAATGGTCACTCTAGACTTAGAAGAAAACGAGGATGAAACCTGTGGACAGTGCACTGAAAACGAAACTCCGAGTAAACAAAAAACAAAATGCAAACAGCTGGCTAGTCAGCCCTCACAGACTCATACACCACACGAAGAATGAAACCTTCCACAGTCCAACGCAAACCCCATGACACAACAGGCCAGTGAGACCCACATTAGGGAGAGAAATTATGATAAGCCTAAGAATGAACCCTTATGGGAGATGAATTTCGATGGGTCGTGCACTAGGAGAACTGCAGGAGTAGGAGTGTGGCTACATAACATAGAAAGTGACTATGCAGAGAGTCATGCCTTCAATCTGAACTTCAAATGTACAAACAATATCGTGGAGTATGAATCCCTTATCCTAGGCTTGAATCTTTTGAAAAAATTAGGATCCCATAGGATAGCTGTTTAAGGAGACTCTAAGTTAATCATCAAACAAGTGAATGGTGAATACACAGTGAAACACCCTAGGCTAAGAGCATATAGGAATGATGTTATGGATTTATTGAAAACCTTTGTAGAATATGAACTGGTGTTTGTTCCTAGGAGTTAGAACGTAATTGCAAATGGATTAGCCTGCATAGCTAGTTCATACCATAAGACTCCCAGCGACAAACAAATCATCATTCATAAAAAATTCAGACTTGTAGTGCCGGATAACGAAAAATATTGGCAGGTCTTTGAGGGTGATAAGCAGATTGAGGATTTCCTGATAGGCAGGAACGAGTTTGAATTTTCCGATTCAGACACTAAATCCAAGGACAGCTGCCTAAATGAAGAGCCCTCCGACGAAGAAAAAACACCCTGTAACATAGAAATAAACACTTTAACTGAACAACTTGGAAATCCAACCGAGGAGTATGAGGACGCAGATAAAGAGGAAGTAGAGGTGTTGCAGTCGAAAGATAAGAATATACCCAGGCGACTAGCACCTTTAGACGACCTTTTTGACTTTGACGATGTAGCGAAAAATCCCACTATAGAACACTCAGACTCTGATGTCAAGGAATTTAACATAGGAACTGAAGATAAGCCTAAGGTGATAAAGTTGGCTAAGTCCCTGCTCGCAGACATGAAGAAGAAATACATTGACCTATTCAAAGAATTCATCGATGTGTTTGCCTGGAGCTACAAGGACTTAAAGGCCTATGACACAAACATCATACAGCACAAAATACCCTTGAAAGAGAACTAGAAACCCTTCAAACAGAAACTTCGCAGGATCAACCCAAAAAAATTGCATGCAGTTGAAAAGGAGATTAAAAAGATGTACGAAGCGGGAATAATAGTTCCTGTGAGGTTCTCTGATTGGGTCTCGAACCTAGTAGTTGTGAGGAAAAAGACAAGTGAGATCAGACTGTGCATTGATTTCAGGAACCTTAACAGAGCCTCACTTAAAGACAATTACCCTTTGCCAAAGATGAAACACATTCTTCAGAAGGTATTTGGCTCAAAGCGGATCTCCCTGTTAGACAGTTTTTCAGGCTATAACCAGGTGCTAGTTCTCCCAGAAAACCAACTCAAGAAAGCTTTCACCACTCCATGGGGCATTTTTATGTACGTAAAAATGCCTTTTGGACTGATGAACGCTGGCGCGACCTTCCAACGAGCGATGGATATAGATTTTTCAGATGAAATAGGACACTTCATTGTCATCTACTTGGATGACATAACAGTCTATTCCAAGATTGATGAGGAGCATCTAAAACATCTGAGAAGAGTGTTTTGAAAAATGTCGAAGGTTTGGTCTATCATTAAATCCCAAAAATAATTTATTCGGGTTGTAGGAGGGAAAGCTTCTCGGCCATATCATATCTGAGAAGGGAATTAAAATAGACCCACAAAGAGTTGAGGGAATACTACAAATCACACACTCGAGAAACATTAAAGAGTTACAGTCCTTTATCGGGAAAATGAACTTCTTAAGGAGGTTTATTTCCAACTTAGCTGAACACCTCAGAAATATGACTAACATGCTGAAGAAATGTGTAGGGGTTAAGTGGATTGTTGAAGCTAAAAAATCTTTTGAATCGGTTAAACTTGCACTCACCCGAGCACCTGTCCTAATTAGCCCAGATTTCTTAAAATATTTTCTGATATTTTCCTTTGCCTCCGGGCATACAGTGGCTGCAGTTCTATTGCAGAAAAATTCTGAGGGAATGGAATAGCCTATTGCTTTTTTCAGCAAGGCTCTGATGGATGCACCCTTGAAATATAACATAATGGAAAAACAGGCCTATGCCTTGGTAAAGGCCTTAAAATATTTCCGAGTGTATATACTGCATTCTCACACCATAGCCTATGTGCCTAACATAGTGGTTAAAGAAATTTTGTCCCAAGATCCTGATGGAAAGAGGGGCAAATGGATTGTTGTAATATTGGAGTATGACCTGGAAATAAAACCCACAAAACTGATCAAAGGTCAGGGCTTAGCTCGATTAATGGCTGAATCAAATTTACAAGCCCTTGACATTAACATGGTAGATGCCTTGGATGAGCAGGAAGGATTGCCTGATCCCACAGTTGAGGAACACTTTCAAAACTCTCCTTGGTATTCTAATATCCTATATGTGCTCACAAACCTAAATGCCCCTCCTGAATTATCGAAAACTAAGGCCAGATTCCTAAAGCTAAAAGCCAGAAACTATTGCATACTGAATGAGTGTTTATGCTGGAAAAATAAAAATGGCCTATTGCTTAAATTTTTGCCTGAAATTGAAGCAGAGAGGGTTAAACAGGAGTTCCATGCTGGAGAGTGCGGAGGCCATTTAAACTAGAAAGCGACTGCTAACAAAATACTCAGAGCTGGCTACTACTGACCTACACTTTTCAATGACATCCATAAAATGATAATTTCCTGCCATAAGTGCCAAATTTTCGAGGGCAAAAGAAAGCTCCTCCCATTACCATTACAACCCATTTCTATTGAGGGCCCCTTTTTGCAATGGGGCCTAGACTTCATTGGAGAAATACACCCTGCTTCTTCTGCACAACACAAGTGGATCCTTACAGCCATAGACTACTTCACAAAATGGATAGAGGCCATACCTTCTAGGAATGCCACAGATTCTGTCATCATTAGGTTCCTAGAAGACCACATCCTCTCTCAGTTTGGCTACCCAAGAAAAATAATCACTGATAACGCTGTTTCTTTTGGATCCAGGAAAATGATTTATTTTTGTGACACGTATCAAATAGCACTAATTCATTCGACTACTTATTACCCACAAGGTAATGGGTTAGCTGAATCATCAAACAAGAGCTTGGTGACCATCATCAAAAAACTGCTTGAAGAGAATAAGAAGTCATGGCATAACAAATTAGTGCATGCTTTGTGGGCTGACAGGCTTACAAAGAAGAAATCCATTGGCATGTCACCATATCAGCTTGTATATGGAACAGAGGTAGTGTTTCCTACCAGCCTTGGGGTACCAGTGATTAAACTTGTCCAAGAGATTCAGACAGAAGAAGACAGCATGGTAAGGAGAATAAATCAAACAATTCATCTCCAAAAAACAAGGGAAGAGGTATATAACAGAGCTCTGAAAATTTAGGAAAATATAAAGAAATTATTTGATAAGAGAGAAGAAGCCTGTGACTTCAAAATTGGAGATAAAATTCTGAAGTGGGACTCAAGGAGAGAAGACAAAGGAAAGCATGGAAAGTTTGACAGTTTGTGGCAAGTTCCTTACATCATCCAGGCCACTGTTGGTCCAAATGCCTTTTTTCTGCAAGAGCTAGATGGTACAGAGATGTTTGGGGGTCCCGTCAATGGTAGGATGCTCAAACACTACTATTGTTGATTTCCGATTTCCAGTTTTCATTCCCATTGTAAATACCATTGTTGTGTTATTTTTTCAAGAAAAAGAGAAAATGTTTCAAAAAACAGAGAGAAAGAAAGGTTCAGACATGCTCAAAACATGAACCTCTGAAGTGAAAAGATTCGCTGTAACACGATCAAAGCCTGAGCCAAAGGAAGTGAAGACAGCCGGTTCTAACATGCCCAAATATCTAAACCAGCAAAGAAGAAAGAAGAATCAGCTCTAAAAGGCCCAAAACCAGATCTGAAAGGAAGAAGAAGGTGAATCTAAGAAGCTCAAGACTTGAGTCACTAAGAAAAGAAGGATGCTTCAAAGTTTCAGATTTCAAGCCTTCAAGATTTTGTTCTCACTTTTCCGCAATTTTGAGTCCATGTGCAACCGTCTTTATGCCTTGGATCCACAACAAACTAGACTATCTAATCCTAGTTTGACTGTTTTTAAATTTCTGTTGTATAATGTAGAGAAGAAATCTACTGGACAGTTTAATCCCAGCAGATATTAGATTAGGTAGAGAAACATGTGAGGCCAACAGTTTAATCTGGCCTCATGGAGTGATAAGGGTAGAAATATATTAGTGTGTTTTCTGTTTTCAATAAAAACGATGAAGAAGGTCTGCAAATTCAAATGCACCTTGAAGAAAAAAATGTTAGGACTGTAGGATGGGTAGGTAGATTGTTTGGGTAATGTTTTCTGCTGATTAATATCCATCATGTTTGCAACAGCTAAGATCAAAGAAGAGAATATGGTTCAAAGATCAGGCATCTGGCCTACTTCAAAGATTATTTTCTGAATTCTTGACACCTTCAAGAAGATGCCATCCCCATGTGGAGCCACTATTAGCCACCTATGAATTTTTTGTCAAGAAAACAGGTGGCTAAAATGTTCTTGAGCCTTCAAGGAATGCATCTCCTCCAAAAACACGTCATCCTTGAATCCTCTGTGTGTTCATTATCTTTAAAAAGACCCTCACTGTTGTTCCCACTCGCTAAGCCTCACTGGCTGTGGAAAATTGTGCTCAGAAAGTCCCCCATTTGCCCTTGTACCTATGCAAATTTCCCCATTATTAATCTTTTTCCCCACTCTTAAAATTTCCCCTTTGTTTCCCAAAATCCCCTAAACCATCCATTTCGTCCTTAGAACCAAGTGAAAATCCTTCATTTGATTTTAAATCCCTCTTTTACCTCTACCGAAAACCTCCCTTCAGCCTTAAAACAAAGTCTCTAAGGCTAAAAAACCCATTTTCCTCTTTAAACAGGCTAGCCCCCTTCATCCCAGCCCCAGAAACCACTTCCCCACATGATCCCAGCGCTAAGACCAAGTGCTAGCCCGTAAGGTGCTTATCGCAATCAGAGAGACGAATGGAAGCGCATTCCTGTGTTAAACAAAGAAAAACTCCGATGCGATGACATTGTTCTATGATTCTCGGGAATGATCTCCACCATAGATCTTATTAAGATCTGACGGCTTGCGCAAAATCTCTCACGCGCCCCACAGCAGCCTTTGTGAACCGTCGATGAGAATCTCCACTGTTGATTCTCATTCTGATCCGACGGCCCTTGCTTCCCCGCTCCAATCACAATCACAATTCTCAAATGGAGCCACCTTCTCTTCCTCCCGATCTGCGATCCCCCGACGCAGTCTCTGTCGTCGATCTCACATAAGATCCAACGATCACAGGCCAATTGCCCCATCGCTCATCGGAGTTAGACCCTCCCGTCGCTTCCCGCCGATTAGATCACAGTCGTTGATCTCACATAAGATCCAACGGCTATCGCATAATCGCATCCTTGCTCCAATCGCAATCGCAAATTTCAAACAGAGGCATCTTCCGTTCCTCCCGATTGCGATCCTCCGACACGACCGCAGCCGTAGATCTCCTCCTGAGATCCGACGGTCCTGATTGAATCGCCCTCCACCCACGACCGGGTCCCACCACGTCAACCCCTTTCATATGTTTTTTGCGCATTGTCTATGTTATTCGTTCGAAAGCCCGAACCTTTGGTTTTAAATAAAACATCGTGCCATCCCGCCAAGAATCAAGATTTTAATGTTTTACATTAAATTTTTCCAATTTCGCCGACTTCCACATACATTTCCCGCTGTTTCACTGCATTTCTCCGCAGTATCCTTTGCATCCACTGCTCTCATCCATGCTGTGCTGCCACTCTCACAGCCCTCCATAGCCATCCTTCCCATGCAAGGATTTCTTAACAAATTTGTGTGTGGTTGCAGGGTACAGGCGATGAATGTTGCCATTATTCACAATCACTGTTACAGTGGCACAGAACGCAGGGTAGACCATTTTCAGGGACTGAAATTATGGAGAAGAGCCTAGCAAGTTACTAGAGCATAATTTTCATTAAAAGTACAGAGTTCTACTATGAAAAACCTTTCCAGCACCATCAAAGCTCAGATTTCACTGACAAAGACAGTCATGGAGCGGCAAAGAGTATCAGTAAAAGATCAGAGACTTCAATGCTCAGTATTGAAGATTTTAAGCTTTAAACCAGTGTTTAAAAGGCAATTGTACTAGATTGAATACCTTGTGAATTACGAAGAAGACCTAATAAGGCCTAATGCGCAGAAAACAATATCATCAAGGTTTCACATCAACAGAAGTCTCCTCCCGAAAAGGACACAGTACTCGTATTGTTTTTACTCTACATTGTGTCCATGAGAAGGTTTCCACCCTGACAGTAGTCCTAATACTAGCCAGAAGCATTTGTTGCACAGTATGGCAGACCTGAAGCCATTTATCTTCCTTTTGTTTATTCACCAGAGTACTGCAGAGTACTACATCCGAGAGTACATCAAAGAACATACCTGGAGTAAACTGCAACCTGTCGAAGACCACTCTTTCAGCCAAAGAGTACTGAAGATTAATGCTCAGAGATTAAAATAGAATGGGTTTCGACCCACCTCTTCCGACTCTGTTTTAATGTTTCATTTAGTGTTTCACCTACCTCTTCTGCCTCTCTTTCAGATATAAAAACTCATGAGAGAACATTGTAATGGTTTTTGATCGGATATTTGCGAATTGTAAGTTGTTTCTCTTGAGATATAGTTCTTTGTGTAAAGTTGTAAGATAGGCTGAGGAAGATTTTTTCAGACTGAATATCAAGCTGTTGGAAATGTTGTACATGACTGGTGTTGCTCTTTAATATGACAAGCACATTTCTTTGGATCCTGATTTAAAGCAGCGGTGATGTTTTTCTATCTTTTTCTTTGTTTTCCTTCGTAGTTCATCACATTTCATTTCTTCTGGTACGCATCAGAAATCTGGTTTAGGATATACCCTCACATGGTACCCTAAGCTTCTGCTCTCCCTACCTTCAATATTTTCTACTATATGTGTTATCTGAGCATAGATTCAAGGTTAATTTAACCAATGTAGTGGCTAATATATACTGCTAGCTGATGTATGAATTAATGAATCTGTTCTTAGATGTTCTTGTTAGGTTTTAATTGAATGAATTGGGATACTGGGAGTTTAGAACTCGGTCTCTGTCTCACTAGGGTCCTTTTAAATTAATTGAACCTTTCTAAGTTCCCTTAAGCTGAATTCCAAAGCATTGAGAGTTCAAAGCCTCTCTCTGATCTCAGGTTTTCACCTTTGTCTTTAAATCTTTAATGTTTCCTTGTCTGAAGAGTTAACCTTTTAGGTTTCAAATCACAGGTTGTCCAATGGCATGTCCTGTCCCTGGGTCTAATTCCTGAAGGGTCACCTTGGAGGTTTCCTTGCTTTCACCTTCTCTCTTGCCATTTCATGCCACACTATCATCTTTAAGATCCAATGCTTTAGATGACTAGCCCAACTAAAAGCCTGCACATTGAATAGCAAGTAAACCCTTTCCTGACTCCATTGCCCAATGGTCTCGAGTGTTCTCTGAGCTATCTCTCTTTGCCTAAAATCCTCTTTTCTCATCCTTGTCTTATATTGAATCCTTCTTTCCTGTTTCCCAACAACCAAAAAAAAATCAAACAAACAAACCCGTGCCTATAACTAGCCTAATATCTTAACACAGAGCTTCAATGACATAAAACCTTTGCCTATATAAAGAGATCCCTCTCTGGACCAAGGAGGGATAGATCCTGAGGTCTGAAAGCGGTTCTGATGTTGTCTCATCTTTTGGTATTGCCAAACTTGCCAAAACATGGGAACACCAACATAATGGCGACTCCACTGGGGAGCTCTTTGAGGAAAACACACTTTTAAACACTTCACAAACTCATAGAAGACCGTAGTAGCCTTAGTTTGGTGGTCAATCACTGTGGTGGACAATATACCCCCCCGACACATTCTAAACCTTCCACCTAGCGACTCCATAGTTTTCCAACAGTCCAAAGACTCCACTGGTGATCGGTAGGTCTGATGATAATCTTGGTTTTCATAAGACTCCACTGGGAGACCTACCTCCTCTACAACATCAGCCATATTAGAAGTAATAAGAGGGTTAAGCTGCTTTGATCGAAGGCAGCATTCTGGCTTCAAAAGCCATTCATACAAGAGCTTATCCTGACCCACACCCACCTGAAATAGTTGACAACCCCGAGAGCATTCTCAGGAAATATCCTACACCTAAAGGACCATCTAAAACTAGGCACATCCATAGAGCTAACTCTGCACCAGAAGACTTCACAACTCTATCAGACATTCATTTTGACCTAGACCTACCAAGCAGTCTATCGAGGACTAGGTCATTCAGTGTTCTAGACCAGCCAGACCTTGAGCTTCCTGGTTCACCACCTCACAGTGGTCAACACATTAGGCACAGAGAGACCCCTCCGTCTACACCCCCCGATATCCATTTTATTCAAAACTTGGGGCTCTGTCATCCTAAATCTGCTCAAAAAACTTCTGCTGGTCCTAGTATTCCTGTCATCTGTTAGGGTCCCGTGATTTGGCCGATTGGCGAGCCAAATGACGATGTAACATCAAACCAAGCTTTGGAGCCCAAGGACCTAGCCTTCCTGGACTCAGAGAGGGCTCTCTCTATTATATGCAAAAGATATCGGTGTGTTTGCTTATGGTGTTCTGATATTAGGCTAGTTATGAAGTGTGTTTTTAGTTTTTTAGATTTTTAAGTTTGTGAGGGATAAAACTAATCAAATACATAAACTGGATAACAAGATGTAGATAAATTGGGCTATGGGGTCAAACAGGTCAAGGAAGCTATGAGGCGATGATGTAAGGCTGCTGTAGGGCCGATTTGATTCACGGTAGAAGGGATCTTAGGGAAAAATGGGTTAAATGGACAACAAGTTGGTGAAAGACAAAGGGATTTCAAGTGTAACTAGTTGATAGCAAACATAAACATGTTATAGCAAGCCATTAATTATGCTAAATGTAACTATAAGCTAATTAAAACATTGAAATCAAACATTCCAGCCATACATAGAGGTATAAGACCCTCTAACTTCGGGAAGTGGCTATCAGACTTTGGGGAAAACACACAAGACAAACTAACAACTCATCAACTACGCCGGAACGCCTAAACATAGTCTCTAAGTCATTGGGCACTTTGACAAACAAGCTTTCATAGTTTTAGGTAAAGGGCTAGATCGGGACTAGGCCTCCTTGGTTCAACAAGATGATCAACAAATCAGTCAAAGAGAGAGTTTTATGGATAGAACTATGGACAGCTTATAGGTAGGCAGGGCACACCATACATCCTACTCAACATGCATAGAAATTGTAAATAAAACTAGCAAACATTATCCTTAGGTTACTAAAGAGCAGTTAAGAATTCTTTAGCATAACAAAGGAAGAAGAAAACATCAAGCTATGAAGATTCAGGAATTTTGAGGTGCTCCATGGACATGTCTCAAAACTAATCTCTACTGATCTATAGCAGCAAGAAGCATGGATTATGAATGAAAACTAGAAGACAAAAACATAGCAAGAAACACTATACCATTCTACCATGTCATGAAATCCATCACCAATCCTTCATCATTCCTCAAAAGCATCCAAGAGGCAGTCCAAAAATCATAACACAAATGTATTCTTCAAAGCTCATATGACCAATGTATTAATTCTTCTCTCAAGTTCAGCCTCTTGATTTACAATGAAACCCATGGAATAAATAGGCTTGAGGGAGGAAAACCTCATGGAGCAACTAGCTATCCCATTGGCCAAGTCAAAATATCTAAATTTGTCCTTGAGGTTTTGCAAAGCCCAAGGCACAAAATATCCCATAAAATATCTAAAAAACTGCTAAAAATGGAAATTATATTGACTTTACATCATTTCCCAAGGATAAAAATAGCTTAACGCACATTTGGGAAAAACAGATTTTTGAGGTTCAAAAATTACAAAAATACTTCATATTTATGCCTGAAAAAGGTCCCCTGACTTGCTGGATGCAAATGGCAGCCTTCCTGATGTCGAAACGAGGCTCATGATAGCTCGTTGGAAATTTCTCTGTGTCTACTTTCCGGCGCAACTGAAACCATCTCAATCTGAGGCCTGGAAGTCATCCAAAATTGTACCTGTGTGCAAAAACCCAGAAAATAGCAGACTGCTGATATGGCGGGCAGAATGTGCAAAAAGATGGCACTTTTCGCCAATTTGAGGGGGTGAATGATCTCCAAATGCTCTGAAAATCGTTGGAGACCTGCTCATGGAATTATGGCATCCATCGGTATCATCCTCCTCCCTTGACAACTCATCAAACTGAAATGGCGAATTTATGAGTTTTCGGCGAAAAACCCAAAAAATGCCAAAAAACAAAAAGTTGCCGAAAAAGGCCCAAAATTGGCATGCATGACCCTCAAGGGTCCATAGCAACATGCTCTGAAGCTGAGGCCAAAATATCAAGGGCTGATATGCTTTTCCCTTCTTTCCGTGCTAGGCGCTTCCCCTTTACCTTCTTCAATTTCTCTTGTGCTGCCTTTAGTTTGCGCCGGGCAAACTGATTCAGCTTTTGGAAGTGGTGTGTCCTCTTCCTCTGCAGCTCTAAATCTCTATTGGCCCTCTCAAGATTTATTTACAAATGCTTGTTAGCTCTTTCAAGCCAAGCCTCTTTGTTTTCCTCAATTTCCTGCTCAAGGAGTGCAGTGAGAGGAAAGGCTTGGAGCTGGGCTTGCTCTTCTGCTCTCTGCTTCTCCAAGGCTCTTTTAAGCCCGATGGTCCTAGGCCTCTTCCGCCTAGGTTGGTCTTCCTCTTCTTCATCATCAAACTCACCAATGAGCTCTTCAATTCTTGCTTGCGCCTTTTCTGTGTATGTAAAATGCCCTTCTGGATTGAAACTGTGTCAATATGCTGCTTGGACAGAGAAATAATGTGAGGTGGAGGGTTTGCAACAAGTGTCTTTGAATTCACAACCTCTACTCTCCTTAAAACCAGCCTTTCATCTTTGAATGTACCTCAGCCAAGGCAAGATTCTCAATAGGGTACTATATAGCAAAGAGGAGACAGACTGCTGTGTGAGTTTCCTGTGCACAGTATTGAAAAGTCACCTTTTCTTGTGAATTTAAAAGATCAACCACCACATCTATACCTCTGTCCCCAATGTTAAAATTCAACCATTAAAACCCCGCTCTTCAGAAAATGGCCCTGCACCTTAAAAATATCTCAGCCAACACTTTTCAGTAGGAAATGATACAGTGAAAAAGAGGGGCAGTCTGCTAGAAAGAGTTTGCTGTGAGAAAGTGCTAAAATCACCCTATTCTTGAAGCCTTAGATGTCAACCAATACACCTTACTCCTTGCTCAAGGAGACTTTCAGTCATTAACAACTCTGCCCTGTATAAGTGTGCCAACTTTCCACTGATCTTGCATATGTGAAATCAACCCTTAGTGTTTAGACAGTCAATACACAATACTAGAGCAAAATGACAGAGTTTTTAGAAGATTATAAAGCTTTTAGGCAGAAACTGTGTAAGACTTCCTTTCAAAACAATCAAAGGCTCCTTATACATGTGACCCTAGCTTTTGGAGGAGAAAACCTTCGTTCCACCTGACAGACCTAAGCCCTGTCTCTATATAACAAACTCTCCTTTTGATCAAAACACAGTTCTTTATAGGAAAAGCCTTTGTCCTTTGATGCTTGTGAAAGTATAGGATCCCTGATCCTTTTAAAATGAAAACATCCTGCTCTTAGTTTCAAAACCATTTATTTCCTGTAGGTGCTTTTGAATGACACAGTCATCATTTTGTTACAACTTAACACTTCAGATCACCGTGTAGGAAACACTGTTTTTTTAGCTATAGTGACAAGGTTTTGAAATTTTTGAATGTGGAGTGGTGAAAATTCGCAGCAATTTTAATAATGAATCAAGCGTTCCTTGAATCAAAAAATCAAACCCCTTCGGTGTTTATCTCTAACTTTTTATCACATTTAAACCTTGCTTCTATAAACTTGACAGTGGCTCTTTAAACCTTGATAGCACTTTGTATTTTTGAAACCGGGTGAAAAATATATAGAATACCTTTAAAATTGAGGAACAACCATTGTGAAGGGCTGGAGTAGCACCGGGAAGCCCTTGATTACGTGCGGCACTCTTTAAGGGCAGCACGTCGCGCAGAAATACCACCCGGGTGGCCTGTCGGGTCGGGCTGTCGGGTGGCGTACAGGCGCGTCGCGCCACTGTACAGGCGCGTCGCGCCAACACTGACTGCCCGTTCAAAACCTCCACCAGGCGCGTCGCGCGGTTTGACAGGCACGTCGCGCAGTGTAAAATTTGCAAACTCTGCTATTTCGATCCGAACCTTATTTGCTTGATGCTGGGGTTAATGAAAAGGCTCTGCTTGATTTGAAAAACGAGAGTGCACTCCTCCCCTTGCTCTTGTAACAAAACTCCCAACGGTTTTAAACTTTTTGAAATGTAAAGTTGACATTCAGCTCCGCTTTTGTAACACTTTGTAATGCTGCCTCGGTGTATCTTTTAAATTTCGAAATCATGTTAACTTTATCTGAGGGGTACTCCTTTTGAAATGATTTCGGCCACAGAATATTTATGCCTCTTTAAAATATCAATACAGTTTTCAACTCTTTTTCAAAGAGAGCAAACACAATTTTCCTTAAAAAGGCCAGAACTCTGTCTATTAAGCATATAGGTCTGGGGGGTGGTTCTTGTTGATTTTGTCCTTTTGGTGACAATTCAACACTGAAATTTGAACTTTGGAAAATACCTCGTTGATGATATTCATTATGTAAAGTGACCTCTCTTTAAAAATGTCAAGAAACATACCTGCAAACTGCTTTGTTCTTTGAAGGACAGGGCTAGTTTTGTCAACTTGTTTTGACAACTCTTGGTCTTTGATAGTTTCTTCAACCTTCATCTACAGTAGGTGCCAAACTTGCTGGTTTTCTTGGACTTGATCTAAGAAAAAGCTCACCTTTGTATATTTGAAAAGGGAATTTTTCTTTGATACCTCTTTTTACTCAAGATGCACTGATATGGTACCCTTTCCCTTTTATGACGAACATGTCTATACTTGTTTTAAAATCTTTCTTCAGAAAACTGAAAATAGGCCAAATCATTCTTGTACTTGATGAACCTGTAGACTGACCTGTAGGACCCCTGGTTGCAGAAGAATTTGAAGTGTTGCTTCAATAAACTTTATACTTTCTGATTCTTGAACAGCCTAGCTGTCTCTGACCCTTTCTCTAATGCAGGTGTCCAGATTGCTGACCTAATTTGGATTTGGTTATGGTTTTTTGATTTCAGGAAGGCGCCCCTTCTTTTCCAAAATAATTTCTTGCCTGTAGGTACATTACCCATGATATATCTGTCTTTTTTTAATGATGAGAAAGATGCATTTGTTTCAAATTCCCAAAACTGACAATCTATCAAACCACTTCTTTGTCCATTTATAGCAGTGTATACCTATTCATCATGCATTCTATAGCTCACCTTTGTCCATTGTTTTACCTTCTTAGTGATAATCTAAAGAAAATCAATCAGAATGTGTCAAAGAGCATTTTGACAAACCTTGGCGACTGTTCTGTCATTTAACAGGAGATGGCCTGTGTTCTTCCAATGTGTTTGATAATTGCTGCTTCCAGGTGATTTATAAGCTTCTCCCTGGACTGTAAGCGCCCTCTTTTGGTTGCATGCTTTCACACTATACTTCTCTGTGTAATGACTTCCATTTTCCTTCTTTGTATCCTTCCACTACACCTTTTGACCAATCAGTCTTCAACAATACTAAATGCCTTGGCCATCTGCTCATAAATGGAGGAGGCCCTTCACTGAGCAAAGTATCTGAAGATTATTTGCTAAGGCTGTATGACAAGGTTTTGCTTGGATTATGAAGGTAAGCAACCAACTTGAAACACATCAATACTGGCAACTCTGCTTGCAAACACTACAGTGCTTCAGAAAAACCCTAGCCAAAGTGTCACTGTCTTCCTGTACTGCTCTGAGGGTGACTGAAATTTCATCATTTGTTTTGGTCATCTCATGACAAATTATTTGAAGGATAGTCTCTGTGACTATGGAGGTCAGTGTCCTTTGTAAAACAAAGAGCTTTCTTTCTGCCTGTGTAATGGCATGTTTTGTCAGCACCTCTTTAATTTGATCTTGTGGACAAGCAGGTTGTTTATGATTGGAATTTTTACTAATGACATGCCTTTCTAAAGTTTATCAATTGATATGAGTTGAAAACTTCAAATGACCTCCTTTATCAGACCAAACTCGGCTTTCCTTTGAAATTGTATACTGCAGACTCTATTCTCTGTTATGATCATCACTCATACTCAGAAAAACCTAGAATCTCTGTTTCACTGTTCAGTAAACAACCAACCTAGACTTTTGCAATTTTCAAAGTCAATACTAGCCAACGCCCTCTGCTTGTGGATGAAGGAGGCGCCCTAACCCTCTGTTTGTAAATGAAGGAGGTTCTGGGCCATGACAATTTACCAGTTTGCTGAGATAGTGGTGTCCCTTTCTTACTGTGATTTTCATGCTGGAAAGAGCTGTAAAGTCTGGATGAGTAGCTTTCTGTTTTGCAGACATATCTCAGGCTCAAGTTACATTTAGAAGCAGCTGTTCCTCTAACTGTAAATTCAAGCATTTACTCCATGAGATGAAATTATATTTCCTGCCTTTGTAGAAACCACTGTGAGAAACCTAATAGTCAGCTTGAGATTGGGGTTTATGTAGTGCTGAGATCTAAGGGGTGTGAGTGGCGCGACTTAGAGTTGTTTGTCAATTTCATTTGCAAAGTGGGAGGTCAGTCATGGTAGGTCTGTTACAGATGGAGGCTTTTTGGCCTTTTGATGATTGCCAAGGGTAGAATGCCTTAAAGCGCCACTTCCTAACATAGGGGAGACTTTTGAAACAGATTTGGATTTGCCTTTTAAAGCTGATGGGCAGATCAGGGGGCTGAAGCCAGGTAGGAAAGGGATAGTGAGGTTTTGATTTTGACATGGGTGTACTGGAAAGTAGAAAGGCGAAAAAAGTTTTAGGAGGGTTTTCTAGATGACATATTGACATAAGGAAATTAGTTTCTAGAAAACTCAACTGTAGATATAGTCATCACTAACATGTAAAAAATATTGATGGCTAACAGTGGCTCCATTTGGGGAGGGCAGCTCCTCGTCAGGAGGTGTCCAGAATTCAGATCTTTGGCTTATGAAGACCAGTGCCTTATCCATTGGTGCAAGATTTACCCTTCTCTTGATGTTATTTCTGAAAAATTGACAGCATGATTAACATCAATGATACTTCTACCTACCCCACTATCTTTCCTAACATTTTTTCTTCTCTTTGGCGCATTTGAACTAGCAGCCTTTTGACAAAGTATATTTTTCTTTTTTGCAAAATGAAACTATCTATTTCTACTCTTATATCTGCCGGGAGTTCAGATTAAACTGATGAACTCCTTCATTACCCTACCTATGCTAGATCAACTGTCAACATTAAGCAGTTTGACAGGATTTCATTCTCTAATCTACAACATGAAATTCAAAAATGATCAAATCAGGATTAGGCAGTCTGATTTGTCATGCATTTGCGGCATAAAAGACAAGCTGCACACAAATTTTATTTTGCAATAAAGGGAAACTAGACAAGCGGGGTTAAGATGTACAATGTATTTTTCATCCCTCGCTTCTCTCTTTGGTTCTGTTTTAGGCATGTGGAACCAGAATCTCTCCCTAATCTAAACTCTGTGATAAGTCAATCTTACACAATGTTGACTATCTTTTGCACTCACTAACTTATCAGCAAATAAATTTAAACATGCTTAGCTATGATTAGGCTAGATAGCTGAACAAGACATTGAAGTACTAGTAGCGGCATTTAGACTTGCTCGCTTTCTGAAAGACTGTTTTTTGGAACATGGGGCCTTTGTTCTATCTTCACCTGCCCTCTTTTCCCTTTTTACTGTTTTTGACTTTCCTATCTTTTACTGTTTTTGATTTTTTCTATCTTTTCAATATTTCAAACAATGGTATGTACAATGAATGCAAGTGTCCCAAAACTCAAAAATGGAGCTCCTGACAAAAATAATGTTTCAATGTCCTGCCATTCACAGGACCTCCAAAAATTTCAGTCCCATCAGGTTCTTGTAAGAAGAAAGCATTATTTCCACTGACTGAGCTGATGATGTAAGGCCCTTTCCATAAATTTTCAAACTTGCCATGCTTACCTTTGTCTTCTCTTCTAGAATCCCATTTCAAAAATTTATCTCCAATTTGAAAATCATTTTCCTTAGTTCTTCTGTCAAAAATATGTTTTATTTTGTCTTGCGCTAACTGAGCCCTTTGGTAAACTTCTTCTCTAGTTTGTTGTAAATGGATAGTCTGATTTACTCTCCTTTGCATGTCATTTTCTTCTATTTGGACTTCTTGTAATAGTTTCATTACTGGAACCCCTAGAGATGTTGGGAAAATGGCATCTATACCATAAACTAGCTGGTAAGGAGACATACCTATGGATTTCTTGGTGGTTAATCTGTCAGCCCATAAGGCGTGTACTAGTTTCCCATGCCATGCTTTTTGATTTTGTTCAAGAAGTTTTTTGATAATGTTGACTAGGCTTTTGTTAGAAGATTTAGCTAAACCATTACCTTGAGGGTAATAGGCTGTGGAGTGTCCTAATGAAATATGATATTTGTGACAGAAGTCTATCATTTTCTTGGAGGAGAAGGCAGCGGCGTTATCTGTAATGATCTTCCTGGGACAGCCAAATCTGGATAGGATATTGGTTTCTAGGAACGAAATGATGACTGAATCGGTAGCGTTTCGGGAAGGTATGGCTTCTATCCATTTGGTAAAGTAATCAGTGGCTGTGAGGATCCATTTATGTTGAGCGGATGAGGAGGGGTGAATTTCTCCAATGAAATCTAAACCCCATTGCTGGAAGGGTCCTTCAACTATAATTGGATGTAAGGGCATAGGTAAAAGCTTTTTCTTGCCATCAAAAATTTGACATTTATGGCATGTCATAACTAGTTTGTGAGTATCAGAGAATAAGGTAGGCCAATAATAACCGGCTCTAAGGATTTTGTTTGCAGTAGTTTTCCAGTAGAGATGACCTCCACATTCCCCTTCGTGCATTTCTCGCATAATTTTCTCTGCATCAGACTCAAGCAAACATTTAAGCAGCATACCAGTAGGATTTTTCCAATACAGAGAACTATCTATAATGCAAAACTTTAAAGAATTTTGTTTAAGGAATCTTGCTTTTGTTTTTGATAAAGTCGGAGGAGCATTCATATAAGTTAATACATAAAGAATGTCTGCATACCAAGGTGAATCCAAAAATGTTTGATCAATAGGGGGAAGTGTGCATTCTTCCTGTTCTTCTAAAGCATCGACAAAATTTATATCTAAAGCTTGGAGGTTGGTTTCAGCCATTAGTCTTGCAAGTCCTTGTCCTTTAACTAGTTTGGTAGGCCTGATTTCTAAGTCATATTCTAGGATGATAGCAATCCACTTTCCCCTTTTACCATCGGGATCTTGGTTCAGAATGTCCTTGACGACAGTATTAGGGACAAAAGCTATGACATGAGAATGCAAGATGTAAACTCGGAAATCTTTCAGTGCTTTTACCAATGTGAATGCCTGTTTTTCCATGATGTTATATTTCAAGGGAGCATCTCTCAGGGATTTGCTAAAGAAGGAAATGGGTTTCTCCTGGCCGGCTGCATTTTTTTGCAACAACACCGCAGCTATTGTATGTTCTGAGGCAAATGAAAAAATGTAAAAATATTTGGTGAAGTCAGGGCTTATCAATACTGGTGTTTCGGTTAAGGCCCTTTTAATTAGTTCAAAAGATTTTTTGGCTTCTATAGTCCATTTAACCCCGACCTCCTTTCTTAACATATTTGTGATCTCTTTCAGGAGCTCAGCAAGGTTTGGGATGAATCTTCTCAAGAAATTTATCTTGCCGATAAAGGACTGCAACTCCTTTATGTTTCTGGGGTGACTTATCTGTAGGATTCCTTCGATTCTTTGGGGGTCTATTTTAATTCCTTCTTCCGAAATAATGTGACCTAGGAGTTTTCCTTCCTCTAGACCAAAAAGTGTTTTCTTGGGGTTTAGGGACAAACCATACTTTCTGCATTTGTTGAAAACTTTTCTTAAGTGTGCTAGGTGTTCTTCATCTGATTTAGAATATACTGTTATATCATCGAGATATATGACTATGAAAACACCTATGTCTTCTGAGAAGGCTATGTCCATGGCTCTTTGAAATGTGGCGCCAGCATTCATCAGCCCAAAAGGCATTTTAACGTACATGAAAGTGCCCCAAGGGGTGGTGAAAGTTGTCTTATGTTGATCGGTAGGATAAACCAATACTTGGTTATAACCAGAAAAACCATCAAGTAATGAGATTCTCTTAGCGCCTACTACCTTCTGAAGTATGTGGTCCATTTTGGGCAGAGGGTAGTTATCTTTCAGACATGCCCTATTCAAGTTTCGGAAATCTATGCAGAGTCTGATTTCACCAGTCTTTTTCCTAACTGATACTAAATTTGAGACCCACTCAGAGTATCGGAGAGATACTATTATCCCAGCATCATACATCTTTTTAATTTCTTTTTCAACCAATGGTAATAATACTGGGTTTATCCTTCTTAACTTCTGTTTAAAAGGTTTTTGATTTTCTTTGAGGGGAATTTTATGTTGGATGATGCTGGTGTCATATGATTTCAAATCCTGGTACCCCCATGCAAACACATCTTTAAATTCTTTAAATATATTTATGTACCTATGTTTTATGTTAGGTGGGAGGGTTTTGGATAGTTTAATGTTTTTTGGCTCTTCTGGGCTTCCTATGTTGTATTCTTCTATGTCATCCTCTGTAGATTCCATTTTAGGCTTTTTGGCCACATCATTAAAGTCAAACAATTCTTCTAAAGGTGCGAGCCCTCTGGGTATGGTGTCATTTTCGCAGTGTAAGACTTCGAGTTCCCTTTGTTCAATGTCTTCTTCTATCTCCCTGTCACATGGATGGTCTACTAGGTTTATATTGGTCCACAAAGGTAGATTTAGCTCTTGGTCTTGACTTAGGCTGGGTTTCTTTTCTTCATCTCCTAATTTTGTTTTGGTTATTTCAAACTCATTCCTAGATTGTAGGAAATCATCAATTTGATCATCATCTTGGAATATTTGCCAATGGTCAAGATTATCCGGTACAGTAGGGCGGTGTTTCACTTGAATGTCATATTGCTCACTCATACATGGTATTTGACTATTGCTTGCAGCGAAGGCGAGCTCATTTGCCAGACTGTTTTGAATCCTAGGGATATAGGTGAGCTCATATTTTTCAAAAGTTTTAAGGATATCCAAAGTTGCATTCCTATATTCTCTCAGTCTTGGGTTCTTTGCCGAATATTCACCTTTGATTTGCCTGATTACAAGCTCTGAGTCTCCTTCAGCTGATATTCTATTGGCGCCTAAGTCTCTAAGCATGTGTAGACTGATGAGAAGGGCTTCATATTCCGCAATGTTATTTGTACATTGGAATTCTAATCTAAAAGAATGCCCTTCTTTAGTATTGTGTATCCAGATGCCTGCTCCTGAACCTGTCTTTCCACAAGAACCATCAAAGCTTATACTCCAAAGAGTTTCCTTTTCATACATGATACTAAGCTGTTTCTCAGGTTTCTTGAGATTTTGGTCATCAATTTCTTCATTCAGTAATGGTTTGGACATGTCTTCATTTTCTTTTATCTGCTTGTTTATATCACCTTCATTGTATAAGATAAAAGAATCTAAATTGGAATGAATGGAATAGATGGGGGTATTATTTGGCTTATCCCTGTTTCTAACCATGTATTTCATGCGAGTCTCTCGGTATAACCTCCTAGTTTGGTTGAAAACTGGGATAGTAGCGAATGACATATCCATTTGAAGGCTACCTTGTATTTTGGCAGCCCATGCTCTTGATAGTAGCATTCCATACTTGGGTGTGATATCGGCCACTACTACATCCATGACTAAGTTTTTGGCTGGTAGTTGTGTTAGGGCAAAATCTAGATTTTTTATCAGACCTAAACATTTGACCTGACTCGAGTCAAAAGAATACAGGTTTTTGTAAGGTTGGGTCACTTCCAGTCCTAGGTTTTCCATGACTGCTTTAGGCATGAGGTTATGGGAAGCACCATAATCTAACATGGCATTATGTAATATTTTGTCCCGTATATTTAAGCTTATATAGAAAGGAGAAATATATCCTTCTTGGTATTCACCTTCTACTTTAGGGCCAAATAAGAGATCGAGTTTGTCATCAGTTAAATTCAAGGTATCTGCCTTGCTCTCTAGATCGAGGACTTTGAAGATTTGAGATCTATACCTGTCTATAGTTATTAGCTCAGTAAGGGGTATGGTAATTTTTATTTTGGAAATTTCCCCTTCGAAGCTGTAAGGAACAGGCAATTTGGGCAGATTTGTTCCCGCTTTCTCTGACATAACCTTTTCTATGTTCTTAATGCGCTGACTTTGGCTTGGGATTTCGTTTGATATAGTCAACTTTGGGGTTTCTGTAGAGGTACTAGGAGTGTTTGAATTAGTACTTGTCTGAATGGCTTTTCCTTTGTTTTGGTCAATCCTTTTGGCCCCAATTTTGTTACTATCCATGGTCTTATCTAGGATATTATCAGAGATTTTGGCTTTATCAGGACTATTCTTTTTGGAATGGTTTTGGTTTTTTCTGCTTCTAAGATTATACTGCCGGTGAGCTTCTATAATGGCATTCTGAAAATCTATGGCAGGATTGTCAAGACCTTCACAGTTGGTTTCATCCTGACTAGGAGAACATAACTCTTGTTCTTCTGCTGTGAGGTAGACCTCACTCTCATTATCAGATCCTACGAGGTTCAAATGACTTTCATCGATGGGTTCTGTATCCCTGTCATCCCCTTCCACATAGTTTTCATTGAATGGTGGCCTAATCTGTTGGTCATTTTCTCTTGGTCTGTTTTGGGGCTGTTCCCTCCTAAAGTTTTGGTTTTGGTTTCTGTTTGGAGGGTTTTGCTGGTTGTCCCTAATAGGAGCCTTTTCATTTATCTTTTCCCACATTTTAGCCATGGATTTGACTAAGTCATCTATTCTGGGATCTAGGGAAGGTGATGAAGTGGAGACCTCATCTCTATATGTGACCTTTCTTTCTGATCTAGTTCTAGCTCTTTTTTCAGCTAAGTTGGCATCTGCTTTTATAGCTATATGTTTCATTTCCTCTAAGGTAGGGGGATCCTTATCTCTCAGATGATATGTCATGTCCGGATCGAAACCTTCGGGGAATTTTGCTAAGGCTAAACCAAGTGGAGGTTTGAAATGAGGTGGGAGGGAGTTATATACACTGTTGAACCTAGTACATTAAGCTTGGACACTTTCCCCATTTTCCCGTTTTAGGTTGTTATATTCTGACAGGATTTGAATGGGGTTTCTTCGGATTTCCCACCTATTTCTGAAAACTTGATGTAGTTCTGGGATGTCATGGATACTGTTTGGAGCTAAGCTTTTGAACCATGCTTTGGGTTCACCACCAAGACTTTGGGCGAATATTCTCATTCTGACAGTCTCGTCTTGTACCTGTAGGTATTCATAAGCATCAGTCATCCTACTTATATGCTGTTGAGGTGTGGTGGTGTCTTCTCCAGTAAAGTGTGGGATTTTGTCTTGATATTTGTTTGGGAGAAGAGCTAAAGGCGGTGGCAACACCAAAGGTGCATACCAGGCTGCCATGACTGGAGCTAGTGGATGATGTACAAGATGAGGACTAGTAGGCTGAAATGAAGTGGTTTGAACAGTGGTGGTTTGACCAGGTGTGGCGGATGAACTTGGACTAGTGATCTGGTTTTGAGCAGATCTGGGATGATAGGAGCCAAACTGATAGAGAAGCTGGAAATCAGGAGGAGTGGTGGGTGAAGCTTCTCTAATAGTACTTTGTGGTGGGTCTAGGGGTTCAAGATCGTCAAAGTTTATCTTACTATATTATTTGCTTCTGGGAAGAGTTTGTGATGACTCTAATTCAAAAGGTGAATCTAGTAGGATAGTGTGATGTTTAGGTACAGATCTTGCTCTACGGATGGATCTACCAGTAGCTAGATGGTCAGTTTCGGAAGCTTGCCACAGAATCTTCTCTGGGTCATCTACTATGATAGGGGGATTTGGGTTTGGATGGGATCTGGTGTTGATTCTTCGTGAAGCCAGATTTTAGATCCAGAGTTTAGAGAGAGTGGTATTGGTGAATGTTCTGGATGAATGGTTTTTCTAAAGTTTTACTAAGGTGAAGGATGGTCAAAATAAAAGGGATGGATTAGTGGAGTCGCCAGGTGGAACTGGGTTGCTGTTGTGAAGATAGCTATGGTCCACCACCAGTAACTAAACTGAGAATGTTTTTGGATTTTCTGAGTTTTATGTGCAGCCTATGGTTTGTTAAAGTATCCTAGACTTGTTTCAACACTTTGCTAGGGTGATGAGAACAAAAAGAGTTTACTCTAAAAAATGGGTCTATGGACTGCTTGCTTGTTTATGGTATCTAAAGGACCAAAAGATTCTATAAGAGTTTGCTGGACTATTATGTACTCAATGTCCCACCATCTCCCGCTATGTTAGTGAGTGATGGGATAGGTTTATCGGATAGTAGCCTAGAGTTTGGTAAAATAGTAAGGTCTACTAGAAGTTAGTGGAGTCGCCAGGTGGATTATCAATTGTCTTGAGGTATATTTGTATGGTCCACCACCAATACTGACAAAAACCAATCTAAGGGAGTTTTTTGGGGTTTTTTGAGTTTTACGTGCCTACAAGGTTTGGAAGAGTTTTCTATAACTGAATCATCATTTTTCTAAGATGGTGAAAGAGATATTTTCTACCCTTCAGACAATATCTAAATTTACTAAGCTTGATTGAGACTTCAAGAGTTACTAAGGTGTACTTAGATTGTCACTAACTCGGAAGGTCCTACTGTGAGTGTCACTATATTAGTGAGAAGTGGGATAAGTCAATCAGATAGTATTCTTAAAGGTTTCTAAAGATGAGGGAAACTAAGCTTTTTGTTACTCAGGGTCCCACCGTGATCGCCATTATGTTAGGGTGGCGATGAGGTGGCAAAATCAGATGGTATTCTTAAATTTAGCAAGGTAGTAAGGCCTACTGGAGGCTAGTGGAGTCGCCAGGTGGATTTTTAGTTGTTTTTGAGGTATATGTGTATGGTCCACCACCAATACTATCAAAAACCAATCTAAGGGAGTTTTTTGTGGTTTTTTCTGAGTTTTATGTAGTCCTGAGGTTTGGAAGAGTTTCTTATAACTGACTCATCATTTTGCTAGGATGGTGAGACAACCAGATTCTACTCTTCTAAGTTTGACTGAGATTTTGAGAGTTCCTAAGGGATACCTAGGATGTTTTGACTCAAAGTCCCACCGTGATCGCCATTATGTTAGTGAGCGGTGGGATAAGTCAATCAGCTAGTATTCTTAAATATCTCTAAAGATGAGGGAAACTAAGTTTTTTAATCACTCAGAGTCCCACCGTGATCGCCATTATGTTAGGGTCCCGTGATTTGGCCGATTGGTGAGCCAAATGACGATGTAACATCAAACCAAGCTTTGGAGCCCAAGGACCTAGCCTTCCTGGACTCAGAGAGGGCTCTCTCTATATGTGTAAAAGATGTCGGTGTGTTTGCTTATGGTGTTCTGATATTAGGCTAGTTATGAAGTATGTTTTTAGTTTTTTGATTTTTTAAGTTCGTGAGGGATAAAAAACTGATCAAATACATAAACTGGATAACAAGATGTAGATAAATTGGGCTATGGGGTCAAACAGGTCAAGGAAGCTATGAGGCGATGATGTAAGGCTGCTGTAGGGCCGATTTTATTCACGGTAGAAGGGATCTTAGGGCAAAATGGGTTAAATGGACAACAAGTTGGTGAAAGACAAAGGGATTTCAAGTGTAACTAGTTGATAGCAAACATAAACATGTTATAGCAAGCCATTAATCATGCTAAATGTAACTATAAGCTAATTAAAACATTGAAATCAAACATTCCAGCCATACATAGAGGTATAAGACCCTCTAACTTCGGGAAGTGGCTATCAGACTTTGGGGAAAACACACAAGACAAACTAACAACTCATCAACTACGCCGGAACGCCTAAACATAGTCTCTAAGTCATTGGGCACTTTGACAAACAAGATTTCATAGTTTTAGGCAAAGGGCTAGATCGGGACTAGGCCTCCTTGGTTCAACAAGATGATCAACAAATCAGTCAAAGAGAAAATTTTATGGACAGAACTATGGACAACTTATAGGTAGGCAGGGCACACCATACATCCTACTCAACATGCATAGAACTTGTAAATAAAACTAGCAAACATTATCCTTAGGTTACTAAAGAGCAGTTAAGAATTCTTTAGCATAACAAAGGAAGAAGAAAACATCAAGCTATGAAGATTCAGGAATTTTGAGGTGCCTCCATGGACATATCTCAAAACTAATCTCTACTGATCTATAGCAGCAAGAAGCATGGATTATGAATGAAAACTAGAAGACAAAAACATAGCAAGAAACACTATACCATTCTACCATGTCATGGAATCCATCACCAATCCTTCATCATTCCTCAAAAGCATCCAAGAGGCAGTCCAAAAATCATAACACAAATGTATTCTTCAAAGCTCATATGACCAATGTATTAATTCTTCTCTCAAGTTTAGCCCCTGATTTACAATGAAAACCATGGAATAAATAGGCTAGAGGGAGGAAAACCTCATGGAGCAACTAGCTATCCCATTGGCCAAGTCAAAATATCTAAACTTGTCCTTGAGGCTTTGCAAAGCCCAAGGCACAAAATATCCCATAAAATATCTAAAACACTGCTAAAAACGGAAATTATATTGACTTTACATCATTTCCCAAGGATAAAAATAGCTTAACGCACATTTGGGAAAAGCAGATTTTTGAGGTTCAAAAATTACAAAAATACTACATATTTATGCCTGAAAAAGGTCCCCTGACTTGCTGGATGCAATTGGCAGCCTTCCCGATGTTGAAATGGGGCTCATGAGGGCTTGCTGGAAAGCTCTCTGTGTCTACTTTCCGGCACAACTAAAACCATCTCAATCTGAGGCCTGGAAGTCATCCAAAACTGTACCTATGTGCAAAAACCCAGAAAATAGCAGACTGCTGATATGGCGGGCAGAATGTGCAAAAACAGGGCATTTTCCGCCAATTTGAGGGGGCGAATGATCTCCAAATGCTCTGAAAATCGCTGGAGACCTGCTCATGGAATTATGGCATCCATCGGTATCATCCTCCTCCCCTGACAACCCCTCAAACTGAAATGGCGAAATTATGAGTTTTCGACAAAAAACCCAAAAAATGCCAAAAAACAAAAAGTTGTCGAAAAAGGCCCAAAATTGGCATGCATGACCCTCAAGGGTCCATAGCAACATTCTCTGAAGCTGAGGCCAAAATATCAAGGGCTGATATGCTTTTCCCTTCTTTCCGTGCTAGGCGCTTCCCCTTCACCTTCTTCAATTTCTCTTGTGCTGCCTTTAGTTTGCGCCGGGCAAACTGATTCAGCTTTTGGAAGTGGTGTGTCCTCTTCCTCTGCAGCTCTAAATATCTATTCGCCCTCTCAAGCTTCATTTCCAAATGCTTGTTAGCTCTTTCAAGCCAAGCCTCTTTGTTTTCCTCAATTTCCTGCTCAAGGAGTGCAGTGAGAGGAAAGGCTTGGAGCTGGGCTTGCTCTTCTGCTCTCTGCTTCTCCAAGGCTCTTTTAAGCCCGATGGTCCTAGGCCTCTTCCACCTAGGTTGGTCTTCCTCTTCTTCATCATCAAACTCACCAATGAGCTCTTCAATTCTTGCTTGCACCTTTTCTGCCTTCATTGTATGTAAAATGCCCTTCTGGATTGAAACTGTGTCAATATGCTGCTTGGACAGAGAAATAATGTGAGGTGGAGGGTTTGCAACAAGTGTCTTTGAATTCACAACCTCTGCTCTCCTTAAAACCAGCCTTTCATCTTTGAATGTACCTCAGCCAAGGCAAGATTCTCAATAGGGTACTATATAGCAAAGAGGAGACAGACTGTTGTGTGAGTTTCCTGTGCACAGTATTGAAAAGTCACCTTTTCTTGTGAATTTAAAAGATCAACCACCACATCTATACCTCTGTCCCCAATGTTAAAATTCAACCATTAAAACCCTGCTCTTCAGAAAATGGCCCTGCACCTTAAAAAATATCTCAGTCAACACTTTTCAGTAGGAAATGATATAGTGAAAAAAGGGGCAGTCTGCTAGAAAGAGTTTGCTGTGAGAAAGTGCTAAAATCACCCTGTCCTTGAAGCCTTAGATGTCAACCAATACACCTTACTCCTTGCTCAAGGAGACTTTCAGTCATAAACCACTCTGACCTGTATAAGTGTGCCAACTTTCCACTGATCTTGCATATGTGAAATCAACCCTTAGTGTTTACAGAACGGTATTACATAATGCCGGGAGCAAAATAGCGAGTTTTGAAGAAGACTATAAAGCTTTTAGGCGGCCTGTGAACTCCTTTTAAAAACAATCGAAAAGCTCATATACGTGAGCCTAACTTTGGAGGAGAAAACCTTCGTTCCACCGTGGAACCTAAGCCACATTGTCTCTATATAACAAACTCTCCTTTTTTGATCAAAACATAGCTCTTGTAAGGCTTTGTCCTTTGATGCTTGTGAAAATATAGGATCTACGATCCTTTTTAAAATAAACATCCTACTCTTAGTTTCAAAACCATTTATTTCCTGTAGGTGTTTTTTAATGACACAGTCATCATTTTGTTACAGCTTAACACTTCAGATCACCGTGTAGGAAACACTGTTTTTTAGCTATAGTGACAAGGTTTTGAAATTTTTGAATGTGGAGTGGTGAAAATTCGCAGCAGTTTTAATAATGAACAAGCGTTCCTTGAATCAAAACATCAAACCCCTTCGGTGTTTATCTCTAACTTTTTATCACATTTAAACCTTGCTTCTATAAACTTGACAGTGGCTCTTTAAACCTTGATAGCACTTTGTATTTTTGAAACCGGGTGAAAAACATATAGAATACCTTTAAAATTTAGGAACAACCATTGTGAAGGGCTGGAGTAGCACCAGGAAACCCTTGATCACGCGCGGCACTCTTTAAGGGCAGCACGTCGCGCAGAAATACCACCCGGGTGGCATGTCGGGTCGAGCTGTCGGGCGGCGTACAGGCGCGTCGCGCCACTGTACAGGCGCGTCGCGCCAACACTGACTGCCCGTTCAAAACCTCCGCCAGGCGCATCGCGCGGCTTGACAGGCACGTCGCGCAGTGTAAAACGTGCAAACTCTGCTATTTCGATCTGAACCTTCTTTGCTTGATGCTGGGGTTAATGAAAAGGCTCTGCTTGATTTGAAAAACGAGAGTGCACTCTTCCCCTTGCTCTTGTAACAAAACTCCCAACAGTTTTAAACTTTTTGAAATGTAAAGTTGACATTCATCTCCGCTTTTGTAACACTTTGTAATGTTGCCTCGGTGTATCTTTTAAATTTCAAAATCATGTTAACTTTATCTGAGGGGTACTCCTTTTGAAATGATTTCGGCCACAGAATATTTATGCCTCTTTAAAATATCAATACAGTTTTCAACTCTTTTTCAAAGAGAGCAAACACAGTTTTTCTTAAAAAGGCCAGAACTCTATCTATTAAGCATATAGGTCTGGGGGGTGGTTCTTGTTGATTTTGTCCTTTTGGTGACAATTCAACACTGAAATTTGAACTTTGGAAAATACCTCATTGATGATATTCATTATGTAAAGTGACCTCTCTTTAAAACTGTCAAGAAACATACCTGCAAACTGCTTTGTTCTTTGAAGGATAGGGCTAGTTTTGTCAACTTGTTTTGACAGCTCTTGGTCTTTGATAGTTTCTTCAACCTTCATCTTCAGCAAGTGCCAAACTTGCTGGTCTTCTTGGACTTGATCTAAGAAAAAGCTCACCTTTGTATATTTGAAAAGGGAATTTTTCTTTGATACCTCTTTTTACTCAAGATGCACTGATATGGTACCCTTTCCCTTTTATGACGAACATGTCTATACTTGTTTTAAAATCTTATTGGAAAAGCTGAAATAAGAATGATAATGCTTGTACTTGATGAACACAGCAGAGGCGGCTGTAGGACCCTATTTGTAGAAGAATTTGAAGTCTTGCTTCAATAACCTTTATACTTTTACGATTCTTGAGCAAGATAGTACTCTCTGATACCTTTCTCTAATGCGGGTGTCAGTTGTAGGCCTAATTTGGATTTGGTTATGGTTTTTGATTTCGGGAAGAGGCGCCCTTCTTTTCCAAAATAATTTCTTTTCTACCGATGCATTACCTGATATGTCATCTTTTGAATGATAGAAAGATGCATTTGTTCCATTCTGGCAACTTAATCATCAAACCCTTGCATGTTTATATGGTGTATTATTCATCATGCATTCTACTTAGCTCACTTTGGCCTTATTGTTTGTCCCCAGTGATAATCTAAAGAAAATCACTCAGAATGTGTCAAAGAGCATTTTGAAAAACCCTGGCAACTGTTTTGTCATTTAATAGGAGATGGCCTATGTTCTTCCAATTTGTTTGATAATTGCTGCTTCCAGGTGATTTATAAGCTTCTCCCTGGACTGTAAGCGCCATCTTTTGGTTGCATGCTTTCACACTATATTTCTCTGTGCAATGACTTCTATTTACTTTCTTTGTATCCTTCCACTGCACTTTAGATCAATCAGTTTTCAACAACCTGCAATGCTTTGGCCATCTGCTCATAAATGGAGGAGGCGCTTCACTGAGCAAAGTATCTGAAGATTATTTGATAATGCTGCATGACAAGGATTTGCTTGGATTATGATGATAGGCAATCAACTTAAAAAACATCAACACTGGCACCTCTGTTTGCAATCACCACTATGCTTCCAGAAAACCCTAGCCAAAGTGTCACTGTCTTCCTGTACTACTCTGAGGGTGACTGAAATGTCATCATTTGTTTTGGTCATCTCATGACAAATTATTTGAAGGATAGTCTCTGTGACTATGGAGGTCAGTGTCTTTTGAAAAAACAAAGAACTTTCTTTCTGCCTGTGTAATGGCATGTTTTGTCAGCACCTCTTCAATTTGATCTTGTGGACAAGCAGGCTGCTTATGATTGGAATTTTTACTAATGACATGCCTTTCTAAAGTTCAACAATTCACATGATTTGAAAGCTTCAAATTACCTCCTTTATCAGACCAGACTCTTTTTTCCTTTGAGCTAGCATATTTCAAACTCTATCCCTGTTATGATCATCACTCACATTCATAAAACCTGGAGATATTGTTTCACTATTCAGTAAAAGGCAAACTTGGACTTTTGCAATCTTCAAAGTCAATACTGGCCAGCGCCCTCTGCTTGTGGATGAAGGAGGCGCCCTAACCCTATGCTTGTAAATGAAGGAGGTTCTGGGCCATGACAATTTGCCAGTTTGCTGTGACAGTGGTGTCTTTCTGTGATTTTCATGCTGGAAAGAACTGTAAAGTCTGGATGAGTAGCTTTCTGTTTTGCAGACATATCTCAGGCTCAAGTTACATTTAGAAGCAGCTGTTCCTCTAACTGTAAATTCAAGCATTTACTCCATGAGATGAAATTATATTCCCTGCCTTTGTAGAAACCATAGAACACTGTGAAAAACCTAATAGTCAGCTTGAGATTGGGGTTTATGCAGTGCTGAGATCTAGGGGATGTGAGTGGCGCGACATAGAGCAGTTTGTCAATTTCATTCGAGGTGGAAGTCGGTCATAGGCCGTCTGTATTCCCTGGAATCAGAGCTTTTTGGCCTTTTGATGATTGCCAAGGGTAGAATGCCTTAAAGCGCCACTTCCTAACATAGGGGAGACTTTTGAAACAGATTTGGATTTGCCTTTTAAAGCTGATGGGCAGATCAGGGGGCTAAAGCCAGGTAGGAAAGGGATAGTGAGGTTTTGATTTTGACATGGGTGTATTGGAAAGTAGAAAGGCAAAAAAAGTTTTAGGAGGGTTTTCTAGATGACATATTGACATAAGGAAATTAGTTTCTAGAAAACTCAGCTGTAGATATAGTCATCACTAACATGTAAAAAATAGTGATGGCTAACATCATCCACATACCAGCTACTCAAACTAATCCTTTACCTCCTCAAAATACCATTATGGCAGCCTGGTATGCACCTCTGGTGTTACCTCAGCCCCTAGTGCCCTTACCTAATGATTATCAATCAAATATCCCACATTTCACTGCAAAGGAGTCTACAACAGCGCAACACCATGTAGATAGAATGGAAGATTCGTTTGACTATATGGAAATAGATGATGAGACGGTCAAAATGAGAATTTTCGCCCAGAGTTTAGGAGGTGATGTGAAGAAATGGTTTAAAGGCATGCCTCCTAATACCATCCATGATATTCCCTCCTTAAATCAGACCTTCATAAATAAATGGGAAGTTAAGGCCAACCCTCTCCAAATCTTAGCAGAATACAAGAACCTAAAAAGAAATGTAGGAGAGAGTGTCCATGATTACCCTACAAGGTTCAATAGTGTTTATAACACTCTTCCTCCACACATGAAACCCCCACAAGGTATGGCTCTAGTGAAATATCCCAAAGGCTTTGATGCTGACATGGCCTACCAGCTTAGGGAAAGAGATTATAACACATTGGAAGATATGCAAAAGGGAGCAGTGAGTGTTGAGGCTAACCTGATTGAGAAGAAAGCCAGAATGAGGGCTGAGAAAAGGGTAACATACAGAGATGACACCGTAGCTTCCACATCTGACCCCAATTATGATCGTCTATCTAAAAATATGGAAAGACTATAGCAAATGATGGAAAAAATGGTTGTCACAGTCAGTAACCAAAACAGAAACCAAAATCATAACCAGAACCAAAACTTTAGGAGAAACAATACCCCCCCCCCAACAGAAAAAGAGACTCGGATCAACAAGTTATCCCCCCATTTCAAGATAACTTTCTTGACGAAGACGAGGGAATCATAGAAGAGTCTGAGGAGTCCATAATAAATATGTTTGAGACAGATAACTAAATCCACAACTGTTCCACAGAAGAAGATCAGCCCTCACCCTCATATTGGGATGAGGAAAGATTGGAATCTGAGGATTATAGGCTAGGATTTGAAAATGCCATCATGCAGGTCAGAGAACAGTATGAACTTAGAGGAAAAAAGAGCTTAGACAATTCCAAACCTAGAGCTTCTGAGATTACCATTAAAAAAAGGTTGGAGAAAACTTCTAAAGCGACTGCTGAAAGTAACAAATTAGCAGCTGAGAGTTCTGGAAGGGCATAAGGAAAAGACAACCAAAACACTAATAAAAAAATTCAACCAACTAGCAGCACTAGCACTGCAGTTAGTGCTCCTGATAAAACAATTCCTAATCCTGTACATAGTGAGAATCAGCACACTGAGCCTGCCACTAAAGTAGCGGCTAACAAGACAGAGCTAAGCATTACAAAGAGTCAATCCCTCTTCAATTTGGAAAGTGAGATTGAAACAATTAAGATCTTTGTCCCACTCTCTAAGCTTGCCACTCAGGATGTATATAAACGCCAAATTTTGAAGGCATTAAATCTAGGGGAAATCAGTGACACCGTCAATCTGAGTGATGATCAACCAACCATTCTATTTGGTCCCAAGATAGAGGGGAAGTTTCAGGAAGGGGTAGTACCTCCTTTTTATATCAGTCTCAATATCCATGACAAGATCCTTCACAATGCAATGCATGACTCTGGGGCGTCACGCAACTTAATGCCTAAGATAGTTATGGAGCGGTTAGGCCTAGAGATAACCCGTCCTTACAAAGATCTATATTCATTTGACTCTAGAAGGGTAAATTGTCTTGGCCTGATCAAGGACCTATGTGTGAACTTGACGCAGATTCCAGCAAAATGTATGGTCATGGATGTTGTAGTGGCAGATGTGCCACCTAAGTATGGCATGTTACTGTCGAGGTCATGGGGAGCCAAGCTGCAAGGTACAATGCATATGGATGGGGCATATGCCACAATCCCTATTTTTAGCCAGCTTAGGAGGCTGTATAGAGAGGTGCAAATGAAATACCTGGTCAGCAACCCTGAAAAGCCTGAAAACTCACCTCTGTACTCAATACACACAGATCTGGACTCCTTTATCCTGTGTAACGAGGAATCCTTGGGAGAGCCAGAACCAAAAAACAGAGATACGAACAATGAGATAGTGCCCATAGGTTGCAACATAATGGTCACTCTAGACTTAGAAGAAAACGAGGATGAAACCTGTGGACAGTGCACTGAAAACAAAACTCCGAGTAAACAAAAAACAGAATGCAAACAGCTGGCTAGTCAGCCCTCACAGACTCATACACCACACGAAGAACGAAACCTTCCACAGTCCAACGCAGACCCCATGACACAACAGGCCAATGAGACCCACATTAGGGAGGGAAATGATGATAAGCCTGAGAATGAACCCTTATGGGAGATGAATTTCGATGGGTTGTGCACCAAGAAAACTGTAGGAGCGGGAGTGTGGCTACATAACACAGAGAGCGACTATACAGAGAGTCATGCCTTCAATCTGAACTTCAAATGTAGAAACAATATTTCGGAGTATGAAGCCCTTATCCTAGGCTTGAATCTGTTGAAAAAATTAGGAGCCCATAGGATAGCTGTTCAAGGAGACTCTGAGTTAATCATCAAACAAGTGAATGGCGAATACACAGCGAAACACCCTAGGCTAAGAGCGTATAGGAATGACGCTATGGATTTATTGAAAACCTTTGTAGAATATGAACTGGTGTTTGTTCCTAGGAGTCAGAACGTAATTGCAAATGGACTAGCCTGCATAGCTAGTTCATACCATAAGACTCCCAGCGACAAACAAATCATCATTCAGACCAAATTCAGACCTGCAATGTCAGATAACAAAAAATCTTGGCAGGTCTTTGAGGGCGATAAGCAGATTGAGGATTTCCTAATGGGCAGGAATGAGTTTGAATTTTCCAATTTAGATATTAAATTCGAGGACAGCTACCTAAATGAAGAGCCCTCCGACGAAGAAAAACCACCCCGTAACATAGAAATAAACACTTTAATAGAACAACTTGGAAATCCAACCGAGGAGTATGAGGACGCAGATAAAGAGGAAGTAGAGGTGCTGCAGTCGAAAGATAAGAATATACCCAGGGGACTGGCACCTTTAGATGACCTTTTTGACTTAGACGATGTAGCGAAAAAGCCCACTATAGAACACTCAGACTCTGATGTTGAGGAATGCAACATAGGCACTAAAGATAAGCCTAAGGTGATAAAGTTGGCTAAGTCCCTTCCCGCAGACATGAAGAAGAAATACATTGACCTATTCAAAGAATTCATCGATGTGTTTGCCTGGAGCTACAATGACTTAAAGGCCTACCAACTCAAGACAGCTTTCACCACTCCATGGGGCATTTTTATGTACGTAAAAATGCCTTTTGGACTGATGAACGTTAGCGCGACCTTCCAACGAGCGATGGATATAGCTTTTTCAAATGAAATAGGACACTTCATTGTCATCTACTTGGATGACATAACAGTCTATTCCAAGACTGATGAGGAGCATCTAAAACATCTGAGAAGAGTGTTTGAAAAATGTCGAAGGTTTGGTCTGTCATTAAATCCCAAAAAGACTGTATTCGAGCTGCAGGAGGGAAAGCTTCTCGGCCATATCATATCTGAGAAGGCAATTAAAATAGACCCACAAAGAGTTGAGGGAATACTACAAATCACACACCCGAGAAACATTAAAGAGTTACACTCCTTTATCGAGAAAATTAACTTCTTAAGGAGGTTTATTCCCAACTTAGCTGAACACCTCAGAAATATGAATAACATGCTGAAGAAAGGTGTAGGGGTTAAGTGGACTCTTGAAGCTAAAAAATATTTTGAATCGGTTAAACTTGCACTCACCCGGGCACCTGTCCTAATTAGCCCAGATTTCTTAAAAGATTTTCTGATATTTTCCTTTGCCTCCGGGCATACAGTGGCTGCAGTTCTACTGTAGAAACTTTTCGAGGGAATAGAATAGCCTATTGCTTTTTTCAGCAAGGCTTTGAGGGATGCACCCTTGAAATATAGCATAATGGAAAAACAGGCCTATGCCTTAGTAGAGGGCTTAAAATATTTCCAGGTGTATATACTACATTCTCACACCATAGCCTACATGCCTAACATAGTGGTTAAAGACATTTGGTCCCAAGATCCTGATGGAAAGAGGGGCAAATGGATTGCTGTAATATTGGAGTATGACCTGGAAATAAAGCCCACAAAACTGATCAAAGGTCAGGGCTTAGCTTGATTAATGGCTGAATCAAATCTACAAGCCCTTGACATTAACATGGTATATGCCTTGGATGAGCAGGAAGGATTGCCTGATCCCACAGTTGAGGAACACTTTCAAAACTCTCCTTGGTATTCTGATATCCTATATGTGCTCACAAACCTCAATGCCCCTCCTGAATTATCGAAAACTAAGGCTAGATTCCTAAAGCTAAAAGCCAGAAACTATTGCATACTGAATGAGTTTTTATATTGGAAAAATACAAATGGCCTATTGCTTAAATGTTTGCCTGAAATTGAAGCAGAGAGGGTTAAACAGGAGTTCCATGCTGTAGAGTGCAGAGGCCATTTAAACTGGAAAGCCACTGCTAACAAAATACTCAGAGCTGGCTACTACTGGCCTACACTTTTCAATGACATCCATAAAATGATAATTGCCTTCCATAAGTGCCAAATTTTCGAGGGCAAAAGAAAGCTCCTCCCATTACCATTACAACCCATTTCTGTTGAGGGCCCCTTTTTGCAATGGGGCCTAGACTTCATTAGAGAAATACACCCTGCTTATTCTACACAACACAAGTGGATCCTTACAGCCACATACTACTTCACAAAATGGATTGAGGCCATACCTTCTAGGAATGCCACAGATTCTGTCATCATTAGGTTAATAGAAGACCACATCCTCTCTCAGTCTGGCTGCCCAAAAAAAATAATCACTGATAACGCTGTTGCTTTTGGATCCATGAAAATGATTGATTTTTTTCACATGTATCAAATAACACTCGGTCATTCAACTGCTTATTACCCACAAGGTAATGGGTTAGCTGAATCATCAAACCAGAGCTTGGTGACCATCATCAAAAAACTGCTTGAAGAGAATAAGAAGTCATGCCATAACAAGTTAGTGCATGCTTTGTGGGCTGACAGGCTTACAAAGAAGAAATCCATTGGCATGTCACCATATCAGCTTGTATATGGAACAGAGACAATGTTTCCTACCAGCCTTGGGGTACCAGTGATTAAAATTGTCCAAGAGATTCAGACAGAAGAAGACAACATGGTAAGGAGAATAAATCAAAAAATTCATCTCCAACAAACAAGGGAAGAGGTCTATAACAGAGCTCTGAAAATTCAGGAAAATATAAAGAAATTATTTGATAAGAGAGCAAAAGTCTGTGACTTCAAAATTGGAGATAAAGTTCTGAAGTGGGACTCAAGGAGAGAAGACAAAGGAAAGCATGGAAAGTTTGATAGTTTGTGGCAAGGTCCTTACAACATCCAGGTCACTGTTGGTCCAAATGCCTTTTTTCTGCAAGAGCTAGATGGTACAGAGCTGTTTGGGCGTCCTGTCAATGGCAGGATGCTCAAACACTACTATTGCCGATTTTCGATTTCCAGTTTTCATTCCCATTGTAAATACCATTGATGTGTTATTTTTTCAAGAAAAAGAGAAAATGTTTAAAAAAGCAGAGAGAAAGAAAGGTTCAGACATGCTCAAAACATGAACCTCTGAAGTGCAAAGATTGGCTCTAACACGATCAAAGCTTGAGCCAAAGGAAGTGAAGACATCCAGTTCTAACATGCCCAAATATCTGAACCAGCAAAGAAGAAAGAAGAATCGGCTCTAACAAGCCTAAAACTAGAGCTGAAAGGAAGAAGAAGGTAACTCTAACAAGCTCAAGACTTGAGTCACTAAGAAAAGAAGGATGCTTCAAAGTTTCAGATTTCAAGCCTTCAAGATTTTGTTCTCACTTTTCTGCAATTTCAGTCCATGTGCAACCATCTTTATGCCTTGGATCCATAGCAAACTAGACTGTCTAATCCTAGTTTGATTGTTTTTAAATTTCTGTTGTAGAATGTAGAGAAGAAATTTGCTGGACAGTTTAATCCTAGCAGATATTAGATTAGGTAGAGAAACATGTGAGGCCAACAGTTTAATCTGGCCTCATGGAGTGATAAGGGTAGAAATAGATTAGTGTGTTTTCTGTTTTCAATAAAAACGATGAAGAAGGTCTGCAAATTCAAATGCACCTTGAAGAAAAAATGTTAGGATTGTAGGATGGGTAGGTAGATTGTTTGGGTAATGTTTTCTGCTGATTAATATCCATCATGTTTGCAACATCTAAAATAAAATAAGAGAATATGGTTCAAGGATCAGGCATCTAGCCTACTTCAAAGATTATTTTCTGAATTCTTGACACCTTCAAGAAGATGCCATCCCCATGTGGAGCCACTGTTAGCCACCTATGAATTTTTTGTCAAGAAAATAGGTGGCTAAAATGTTCTTGAGCCTTCAAGGAATGAATATCCTCTGAAAACAAATCATCCTTAAAGCCCCTGTGTGTTCATTATCTTTAAAAATACCCTCACTGTTGTTCCCACTTGCTACGCCTCACTGGCTGTGGAAAATTGTGCTCAGAAAGTCCCCCATTTGCCCTTCTACCTATGCAAATTTCCCCTTTATTAATCTTTTTCCCCACTCTTAAAATTTCCCCTTTGTTTCCCAAAATCCCCTAAACCATCCATTTCGTCCTTAGAACCAAGTGAAAATCCTTCATTTGATTTCAAATCCCTCTTTTACCTCTACCGAAAACCTCCCTTCAGCCTTAAAACGTTGTCTCTAAGGCTAAAAAACCCATTTTCCTCTTTAAACAGGCTATCCCCCTTCGGCCCAGCCCCAAAAACCACTTCCCCACATGATCCCAGCGCTAAGACCAAGCGCTAGCCCGTAAGGCGCTTATCGCAATCGGAGAGACGAACGGAAGCGCATTCCTGTGTTAGACAAAGAAAAACTCCGATGCAATGATATTGTTCTATGAGTCTCGAGAATGATGTCCACCATCAATCTTATTAAGATCTGACGGCCCGCAAAAAATCTCTCGCGCGCCCCACAGCAGCCTTTGTGAACCGCCGATGATAATCTCCACCGTTGATTCTCATTCTGATCCGACGGCCCTCGCTTCCCCGCTCCAATCGCAATTGCAATTCTCAGATGGATCCACCTTCCCTTCCTCCCGATCTGCGATCCCCCGACGCGGTCTTCACTATCGATCTCACATAAGAACCAACGGTCACAGGCCAATCACCCCATCGCTCATCGGAGTTAGACCCTCTCGTCGCTTCCCGCCGATTAGATCGCAGCCGTCGATCTCACATAAGATCCAACGGCTATCAAATAATCACATCCCTGCTCCAATCGCAATCGCAAATTTCAAACGGAGCCATCTTCCGTTTCTCTCGATTGCGATCCTCCGACACGACCGCAGCCGTCGATCTCCTCCTGAGATCCAACGGTCCTGATTGAATCGCCCTCCACCCACGACTGGGTCCCACCACGTTAACCCCTTTCATATGTTTTCCGCGCATTGTCTATGTTTTTCGTTCGAAAGCCCGAACCTTGGGTTTTACATAAAACATCGTGCCATCCCGCCAAGCATCAAGATTTTAATGTTTTACATTAAAGTTTTCCAATTTCGCCGACTTCCACATACGTTTCTCGTTGTTTCACTGCATTTCTTCACAGTATCCTTTGCATCCACTGCTCTCATCCATGCTGCGTTGCCACTCTCACAGCCCTCCATATCCATCCTTCCCATGCAAGGATTTATTAACAAATTTGTGTGTGGTTGTAGGGTTCAGGCGGTGAACGCTGCCATTATTCACAGTCACTGTTACAGTGGCACAGAACACAGGGTAGACCATTTTCAGGGACTGAAATTATGAAGAAGAGCCTGGAAAGTTACTAGAGCATAATTATCATTAAAATTACATAGTTCTATTGTGAAAAACCTTTCCAGCGCCATCAAAGCTCATATTTCACTGATAGAGACAGTCATGGAGTGGAAAAGAGTATCAGTAAAAGATTAGAGACTGCAATGCTCGGTATTGAATATTTTAAGCTTTAAACCAGTGTTTAAAAGGAAACTGTGCCAGATTTAATACCTTGTGAATTACGCAGAAGCCCTAATAAGGCCTAATGCGTAGAAAACAATATCATCAAGGTTTCACATCAGCAGAAGTCTCCTCCCGAAAAGGACATAGTACCCGTACTTTTTTTACTCTACATTGTGTCCATGAGAAGGTTTCCACCCTGACAGCAATCCTAATACTAGCCAGAAGTATTTGTTGTGCAGTATGGCAGACCTGAAGTCATTTATCTACCTTTTTTTTATTCACCAGAGTACTGCAAAGTACTACAGCCGAGAGTACATCAAAGAACATACCTGGAGTAAAATGCAACCTGTCGAAGACCACTCTTTCAGCCAAAGAGTACTAAAGATTAATGCTCAAATATTAAAACAGAATGGGTTTCAACCCACCTCTTCCGACTCTGTTTTAATGTTTCATTTAGTGTTTCACCTACCTCCTCTGCCTCTCTTTCAGATATAAAAACTCATGAGAAAACATTGTAATGGTTGTTGATCGGATATCTGGGAATTGTAAGTTGTTTCTCTTGAGATATAGTTCTCTGTGTAAAGTTGTAAGATAGGCTGAGGAAGATGTTTTCAGACTGAATATCAAGCCGTTGGAAATGTTGTACATTACTGGTGTTTCTCTTTAATATGACAAGCACATTTCTTTGGATCTTGATTTAAAGCAACGGTGATGTTTTTCTATCTTTTTCTTTGTTTTCCTTCGTAGTTCATCACATTTCATTTCTTCTGGCAAGAATCAGAAATCTGGTTTAGGATATACCCTCGCATGGTACCCAAAGCTTCTGCTCTCCCAACCTTTAATATTTTCTGCTATATGTGTTATTTGAGCATATATTCAAGGTTAATTTAATGTGTAGTGGTTAATATATACTGTTAGCTGATGTATGAATTAATGAATCTGTTCTTAGATGTTCTTTTTAGGTTTTAATTGAATGAATTGGGATACTGGGAGTTTAGAACTTGGTCTCTATCTCACTAGGGTCCTTTTCAATTAATTGAACCTTTCTAAGTTCCCTTAAGCTGAATTCCAAAGCATTGAGATTTCAAAGCCTCTCTCTGATCTCATGTTTTCACCTTTGTGCTTAAATCTTTAATGTTTCCTTGTCTGAAGAGTTAACCTTTTAGGTTTTAGATCACAGGTTGTCCAATGGCATGTCTTGTCCCTGGGTCTAATTCCTGAAGGGTCACCTTGGAGGTTTCCTTGCTTTCATGTTCTCTCTTTCCATTTCATGCCACACTGTAATATTTAATATCCAATGCATTAGATGACTAGCCCAACTGAAAGCCTGCACATTGAATAGAAAGTAAACCCTTTCCTGACTCCATTGCCCAATGGTCTCGAGTGTTATCTGAGCTATCTCTCTTTGCCTAAAATCCTCTTTTCTCATCCTTGTCTTATATTGAATCCTTCTTTCCTGTTTCCCAACAACCAAACAAAAATCAAACAAACAAACCCGTGCCTATAACTAGCCTAATATCTTAACACAGAGCTTCAAGGACATAAAACCTTTGCCTATATAGAGAGATCCCTCTCTAGACCCAGGAGGGCTAGATCCTGAGGTCTGAAAGTGGTTCTGATGTTGTCTCATCTTTTGGTATTTCCAAACTTTCCAAAACATGGGAACACCAACATGGGGTACACTGATACACCCCACAACTATTGTGTGTATTTTCCAGACAGTTGCAAGACTGTTGTGCAACGGGATATCAAATTTCATGAGAAGAAAGCCATGAAGTGTTCGCTTGAGAGGGAGCCACAGTTGCATGCAGATGAGGAGCTATTAGTTCCTAAGGATGAGCCTCAGGATGTGGATCAGCCACAAGAGGAGGTTCATGGAGTGGAAGAGACCAATCATGTAGCGCCAACCATCAGAGGGAAGAAGCGCACTACAGAAGCTGAGCGACTGGATCAATATGCAGAGAGGATTGTAGGAGCACCTACATCACAGCACAAACAGAGACAGTCACCTTATCGATACACTGGATACATGGCTCTTATGAGAAATTGTATCGTGACAGAGCCATCCTCTTTCGAGGAAGCTGTGGAGGACCCCGCATGGGTAGATGCCATGGTAGAAGAGTATGCTGGAAATGTTGTCATTGATGGAAAAGTAGGAAGCAGAAGAAAAGGAGAAGACAGTAGAGAAGAACAAAGGGAGAGTATATTTACAGAGATAGGGCAGCAAAAAGAGAAGCAAGTAGCACAAAGGAGGCAGCAGAGGCAGAGACAGGCAAAGGACAGCAGCAGAGGTAATGGAGAAGACAGCAGGTAACATTTATAGGGAGCACAAGAAGAACAGAGACAGGGCAGTAAAAAGAGAGGCGGAGACAGAAAATACAAAGGAAGAGACGAAACAGTCAAGCAACAGAGCGGAAGCAGAGGCAGAGACAGAGAAAGGAGACAGAGCATCAGAAGAGGCAGAGCAGCAGAGGCAGAGCCGTTATCAAAGCAGTGAAATGTTTGCAGAGGATTGGGAATAAACCTGTGTGATAGTGGAAATGTGTGTTATAATAAGCGGAAGTGCCGTGTTGAGGTATATAACAAAAACAAGACGGGTTTATATATAATATAGTTTGAACCAAGATTATATACAACGAAAACATGACAATCTTTATGAAACATAACCATGAGCATGAACCAGAACAGTGAGAGATAAACAGTAAAACCAGAAGGCGAGGACCAGCAGTTTTCGCGCAAGAATTGAGGTGGTAAGCTGTATTACCAAAATGAACGCGATATATGCCATTGAAGGACACGTGTCCTCAGGCGGTTTTGTAAAACAACTTTTTTCGCATGATTTTGGAGGATTATGCAGTGAGCGTTTAAGTTGCGCGATATTGCGCGTCGTCCGTTGGATCATCGGAGTCGATGCGATACACTATCAGTCGTTGGATGAAAGAGGTGTGTGTAATGGAGGTGGGCCCCTGGTTCATGTATATGTTAAAATATGTATCGGGTTTGATATTCATTGCAATGTTGGATATATATTAAAATTTGAGTGATGATTTGAATGAAATGGTTCAAAGGGTGTGGACCAATGTATACAATGTGGATATACATTATATAATGCTCATATAATGTATATAATGTTTAACTGACGAAAGGTTATATAAATATAAATAAATATATACATATATGTGTGTGTGTGTGTGTGTGTGTGTGTGTGTGTGTGTGTGTGCGCGGCGGAACCCTGAACTTTGGTGGAACCGTGAAGGAACAGTAACGACGGTTTGGAATACCCGACGGTTTTCATCGCACTGTTTTTGTGCGGTAAGTGGTTTTCGTGAAATCAGCGTAATCACGTTCATTGGAGGATGCATGGCATGAGGCGGGTTCCCAAAACCGGTTACATCGCACGCTAACGTTCGGTCCTCAACCCCTCGTGATATTACATGACCACCGTTGGATTTCCAGCGGGAGCGTGATAGTTTATTAACCGTCGGATGAGATGGGTAGGTTAACAGTGGGACCCGTATGAATCACATCAGAGAAAAACTGGACAGCGGAACATGTTAATAAAAGCCCCGATGGCGATTGCAGACCCGATGGATCAATGAACCATGATTCATATATGTTTGAGTTCCGCATCAAAGCAAACCATTGCATTGAAGCGATTAATCGCATCGGCAAAATAAAGTGAACAGTAAATCATCGCATCGGGAGTATTCAAGTTGCAATTAATCGCATCGGAAAATAGAGTAGAAGAGTTTATAAAGCTGTGGGGCCCAAATTTTTCAGAGGTTGGCGTTGGTTGTTCATTAATATAAAACCCAAGGTTTATTAAGAAGGTTTTATAACATTTGATTCGGGGAAATATTTATATATGTCGACCTGTATATTATGACAGAACCATACACTTGAAAGGCCATGATGCTTGGTTAATATATGCTGTGAGTAAACATATATATGTGCCTGTAGTGGTTTAGCCTATAACGAAAGTTTTATGTGATAATCGAAGCCTGCACTTAGGCTTTGATAAAAGAGCAGTTTATAAACGTAGTGAGCTTAAGTTGTGGTTTATCAAATCGAGATTGATTATTTGGAAGAAAAAGGCCTCCAGATATGTTTATTGAAATTTTCAGATCACCAGTTATATATATATTTTAACGCAGCTATATATATACAGCAGGCACACAATCACGGTGAACAGGAATATGCACAGGAATGAATTTGACAGGTGCACAAGCACAAAAAACTGGAGAATATGCAGAATATAGTGAACAAAGTATGCAGGACAGTTGTATGACTGCTACAGAAAGGACAAAACCAGCAAGCCAAGGGTTGAGTGAAGTTTATGTATTGAAACTGAAAATGTAAATGTTTTAATTGTTTTTATATTGTTTGTGATGCAAAGGCAAGTATCCAAAGGAAAAGAAAAATCCCATTGTAACATTGAAATTTGTACATATTGTTATATTTTTAATGAGTTGGACAAAGAAATGAGAAGGCAGAAGTCAAAAATTCATGGTTGTTCACTCCAAATTCCTTGTGAAATACAAACAGTCATGTGATGAACTCTATATATAATATCAACTTGATATGCATAAGAGAGTTAGAAAAAGTAAGGATAGAGAATGCAAAGTATAGAAGATTGAGGTAGAGAAGATAAGGAAGAGAGGAGGAGAAAGAGATGCTACAGAACAGAGCTGATATCTGAGGTAAATCAGCAAACATTTCTTTTGATAAATTGAGGAAGTTGGAGCTTCCCTATCAAGTTGAAGCTTGATAGCTGTCAGTTGTAGCTAACTGAGGTTGGAGCCTCCTGTAGGTTAGTGCCTGCGGAAAATTGAAGTGAGTTGGAGCTTCCTTGCAAGTTGTAGCTTGCAGAATTGAGGTTGGAGCCTCCTGTAGGTTGGTGCCTGCAGAAAAACAGTGTTGAGAGGGAGTTGCAGCTTGCATTTTCATCACAACAATAATAAGATGTGGTTTTCTCCCTTTGTGGTTTTCCACTTATATCTGCTATCTCTATCTGTGTTGCCTATGTGCTGAGATGATTTACCAAATCTGCTTAATGTTTGCTGCTCTCATAATAAGTTTGATGTCACATTAATTTAATACTTTCTTCAACTTATTAAGACTGTTCATATACTAAAGTTGGTTATAAAAGTAAGTTGTAAATAAGCTGATGAAAAATTTAAAAAGCTCATGTATGTGTTAAACTGATTCACCCCCCCCCCCCACCCCCCTCTCAGTTTAACTAAGAATTCAACAATTGGTATCAGAGCCAAGTTCATTTTATACCAGTTTAACCACTGAAAGGAGATCCTAGGCCTCCAATATGGCTAGTCAAGAAGGAAGCTCAACCAATAATGCCCCTTTCTTCACTGGTGCTAATTATGCCTTCTGGAAAATCAGAATGAGAGCATACATAATGTCTCTAGGAATAGAGGTATGGGCTGCTGTAGAATTTGGATATCCCCCAAAGGCAACTGACCCATAAAGAGAAGCTAAACAATAATTTGTAGCAAATGCAAAGGCCATGAATGCAATCTTAAGTGGACTTTGTGAGGCTGAATTTATCAAAATAATGCATAATAGGACTGCTAAAGATATGTGGGACACTCTAGAGAATATCCATGAGGGAAATAAAAAGGTAAAGACTGCCAAACTTCAAGTATGTAGAGCCCAGTTTGAAAATTTAAAAATGAATGATGATGAAGATGTTGGCAGCTTCTTCCTAAAAGTTGCATAAATTGTTAACAATATGAAAGCTCTTGGAGAAACCATGCCAGAAAGTATAATTGTGAAAAATATTCTAAGATCTCTTCCATCTAGGTTTAATCCCAAGGTGTCTGCAATAGAAGAAACAACTGATTGGGAGACCTTGACCATGAACTAGCTACTTGGAAATTTAACAGCATACGAGATGAGGCTCCCATAGAAGAAGCCAAGTACGAGGGAGGCATCCTTTAAAACAGAAAAGAAGAAAGAAGAGGAGGAAGACATATGCTCTTGCTTGGATGAAGAAGAGGAATTTTTTTTCAAGAAATTGGATAGAGGCTCAGGTAAATACAAAGGTAAAATTCCTTTCAAATCCTTTAACTGTGAAAGAGTTTGACACTATGCTGCTAAGTGTCCTCTCTAAAGTAAAGATAGAAGAAGAAGGTGAAGTTGACCTTGAGGGGGAGCTAATAAGTGCTCTGGAGGAGATTGACAGACTCAAACTGAAGTGCAGAAAACAAAAGGAAATTCTCCTCAAGTATGTAAGAGAAGAAAAAAATTCAGAAGTCCTCATGCAGCTGAAGGTAGAGCTTGAAGAAGCCAAGAAGATAGAAGACATGTTACTTCGGCAAATCAAGGATAAAACTCAAGAACAAGAGAAGCTGGAAGAAGAAGCTATATGTCTGAGGAAGAAATTAGAAAATGCTCAGAGGAAAGTGTCTACAAATTCCTCTCAAACAACAACCTCTAGTAAGTTGAACGAAATTCTAGATGCTGAAAGATCTCCTATGATAAAAACTAGAATAGGCTATGAAGGAGAATCAAGTAAAAGCAAAGAAAAGGAAAACAGAGAGATTATTTTTGTAAAAGCAAAGAAGAGTGATGAAGTAGCTCAAACAATTCCTACAAAAGAAGAAACATGCAATGAGGAAGACAGAGATCAGAAGAAACCTCTAGTAACAAAGAATGCAATAAATACTAAGACAACATAAAAAGGACCATGTACCCCTCAGTATGTCAAATTTGGAAGCCATCAAAAAATATTCTTACCTCCTATGAAGAATGCCACCTGTTATGTCTGCCACGGGCTGGGACACATTGCTACATACTGTCATACAAGGAGGAGTAATTCAAAGCAAAAAAAGATGCAAACAGTGAAGAGACTGTCTCAAGAAAACAAATGGAGAAGACAACCTTACATCAGGTATGCAAATAGTTTCTATGGTTACTATTTTTATTGTAAGTAATTTGGCCATAAAATCATTGAGTGTAGAAATTATGGACAAAGATTGATATTCAACACCTCAAGGAGGTTTATGAATCAAATAAATTTTGTTCATACTCACAATTCTGCAAAAATTATGATCAAATGTTGTGTATGCAATAAAGTTGGACATATGCCTTCAAAATGTCCTCTCAGAAGATGTAGTTCATCATCTCACAAAAGATACCAAACAAAAGGATGCTCCCAGTGGATAAAGAAGGTGAATAAATGTGACTTGGCTCTATTTTCTCGAGACCTGAAAAGCCAGTGGTATTTGGACAGTGGCTGCTCAAAACACATGACTGGAGATAGAAGCAAGTTTATAACTCTTGATGAAAAGAAATCTGGCAATGATAAATCATGAAAAATAAAAGGAAAAGGCTCAGTTAGCCTAGACAATGGCAGAGGAAAGGCCCAAGATGTACTATTTGTAGATGGACTGAAATCAAATTTTCTAAGTGTCAGTCAAATGTATGATAAAGGCTGTGAAGTTATTTTTAGAGCACAATATTGTGAAGTCAGATCAAGCACCATAGGTAAGACTCTGCTCAAAGGAGTTCAAACAGAGAGTAATGTTTACATTGTGAAAGAGGAAGATGAAGCATGTCATCTTAGAAAACTTGAGGAGTCATGGTTATGGCATAAAAGGTTGGGACATCTCAGCTTCGATCACATCATCGGACTAAGCAAGAAAGAAAATTTTATCGAAGACATGCAGAAATAAAAGGCCTTCTAATACCATATGCAAAATCATATCGATTGTACAAACAAACACACATGCACATACTTTAAAGAGCGAAGATGAGTTGTCAACAAGAAGACCACTACAGCTTGTGCACATGGACCTGTGTGGACCTGCAAGAACTAAAACACCAAGTGGAGAATCCTACTTCATGCTGATAATAGATGATTTCTCCAGAATGACATGGTTGCATTTCTCAAGAATAAATCAGAAGCTCTGGAAAAATTCAAAATATTCAAAGCTTTAGCAGAAAATCAGACAGGATGCAAGCTAAAATGCATCAAATCAGACAGAGGAGGTGAATTCACTGATTATGACTTTGCAGACCTATGCAATGAACATGGCATAAAGCAACAATTTACTATTGCAGGGACACCTCAGCAGAATGGAGTAGCAGAGAGACAAAATAGATCTGTACAACAAATTGCTAGAGCCATGATGCAAGAGAGTAATATTCCTCAAACCTTCTGGGAAGAAGCAGTACACACAACGGTGCATATCCTTAATAAAGCTCACTTAAGGCCAAGCAGTGAAAATACTCCCTATCAACTATGGCATGGTAAACCAGCTTCAATCAAGCACTTTAGAATCTTTGGAAGCAAGTGCTACATAAAGAATAATGATGAAAATCTTGGGAAATTTGATGCAAGAGCAGATGAAGGGATATTTCTAGGATATGCATCCAAAAGTAAAGGGTACAGGTGCCACAACAAGACTTTTCAAAAAATAGTAGAAAGCATTGACGTGAGATTTGATGAAGAACTTCCAAACAATAAAAGAGATGCAGACTGTAGTAGTCCATCAGACAGTCATGAAGAAGAAAACCAAGATGTTGATGAAACCAGCAAGACAACAGAAGATTCTGAACTGAGCTCGAAAGCCCCCTCAAGATACACTCAGAAGAACCATCCTAAAGATCAGATCATTGGAAACAAAAGAGTAGGGGTCCAAACAAGAAGGTGTTGAACCCTTGGTTAAACTGAGAGGGGGGGGGTGAATCAGTTTAACACATTCATAATCTTTTAAACTTTTTATTAAACCTTATATACACCTTCATTTCATGTCCAACTTAATATGTGAATAAACTTAGAGGCAAGAGCAAGAAGTATTAATATAATATAAACACAAGACTTAATATGAGAGCAAGACAGTATTACAAGGGAGACATAAATCAGATCAACACATAAACATCATACGTAGACACCGTATATAAGGAAACCACAAGCAGATAGAAACCACATCTTATTATTGTTGTGATGCAAAGGCAAGCTCCAACTCCTCTCACCATCAAGTCAGCAGTGCACCAACCTATGCAGGCTCCCACCTCACCCCGCAAGCTACAACTGCATGGGCACCCAACCCTTCAATTTTCTGTGCACCAACCCACAGAGGATCCTACCTCACCCTGCTGCTAGACCTGCAAGGAAGCACCAACTCCCTTCAATTTTCTGCAGGCACCAACCTACAAGAGGCTCCACCCTCAGTCAGCTACAACTGACAGCTATCAAGCTGAAACTTGATATGGAAGCTCCAACTTCCTCAATTTATCAAACTGAATGTTTGCTGATTTACCTGAGATATCAGCTCTGTTCTGTAGCTTCTCTTTCTACTCCTCTTTTCTTAATCTTCTCTACCTTACACTTCTATACTCTGCCTTCTCAATATTTTCTCTCTCTAACATCTTTTTTCATATCAAGATGATATTATTTATAAGGATTTTCTTGTGATTGTTAGCATTCCTCAATGAATTTGGAATGGACAGCCATGCTTCTTTGCCTTCTGCCTTCTCATTTCTTTTCCAGCTCACTCGGAAAAATGTAACTGTAGGGGCTTATTTTAATCTAACAGTGGGATTTTGTTTACTTCCGGAGACTTGCCAATGCATCACAAATAATAAAAAATTCAATTACAATATTTACATTCACATATAATGAAAACTTCAGCTCAACTCATTTAGTCTTTTGGTTCGCTGCGCATTTGTCTTTTCTTTGACTGTGTCTGTCTTTTCTGTGACTGTGTTTTATCTCTTTTCATCTCCGTTTGCTTTTTTGTCCTCTGTTGTGGTGTAACTGTTGCATACATGTAACTGAGCTTTTTATATCAGTGCATTTTGTAAATATGTGTGACTGCTGACTGTAATTCTGGGAAAATTCCAACCCTTTACACGCAGCAAGTGTCTTGTTGATGTGGGAGTTCCGCAAGCGGAACATACATGCATCGCAATCATTTTATATTACAAATCACCCTCCACCTTAAGCCAAGTTCTGTGGGTTCACAGACCACACAGCATCTTTTAATACAATCGCAACAACGTGTTATATATATATACCAGCGCCTTTTTTTATGTATATATAACGTAATTTCAACTCTCGGCATAGTTATACAACGTTTTAACAAACAAACTGCCATGTCCACTTTGACACTGAAGAATCATGTTTAATACATAACTAATTCCCTTTTGGGCACACTTGCCACGCTTTCCGATGCAATATGCTACTCCTCCAACGATTTCCGATTGCGATTGATCGCAATCGCAAGCTGCCTTGCTCCGATGCGATTGATCACTGTTCACTATTCTTTGCCAATGTGATTGGAACTCAAATACTTATTAATCATAGTTTATAAGCCCATCGGGTCCGGGCTTCAATCGCAATCGCAAGTTTTTTAATATATGTTCCGACGGTTTGTTTCTTTCCGATGCGATTGTCACTGTTCACCGGAACTCACGGTATGTATGAGTTGTTGTTTATATACCCATCGGATCCGGACTTCCAATCGCAATCGCAACTCTTATTTTAACCTGTTCCGCTACCCTTATAATCTTCGATGCGATTGGGAAGGGTCCCACCTTATATTACTACATTTCTTTGGATCTCGCGCTGCATATGGCTATACACACACACACAGATATATAGATATATATATGTTTTGGTCCTTTGAATATAAAGCGCAATACTTTTCCGCTAGAGTATACGATTCCCGGAATGAAATTTATATTAACTATGCATTACATTGCCGCTTGGGTTATGCTTCCCGAAATTATATTTATGTTATGTGTAACGCCCGGCTAGGTAAATATTCTCGGAATTCTATACATATATCCTCCGGCTGAGGTAGCGATTCTCGGAATTTAGTTATATATATATATATTCACCAGGTGGGAACAGCGATTCTCGAAATAATAGTTGTTTATCTGCAATAATAGCTGTGTCTCTGCCACTGCTACTTCTGTCGCTCTGCCTCTGCCTTTACTGCTGTGATAACGACTCTGCCTCTGCCTCTGCTTCTGATAACGGTTCTGCCTCTATTATATTCACTTCCTCTGCCTCTGCCTGTCTCCTTTACTTCCTTCATTTGCTTCTTTGCTGCCTCCATTGCCATGATAACAGCTCTGTCTCTGTATTCGCTGCTTCCTTTGCCTGTCTCTCTCTTTGCTGCCTCCTTTGCCATCAATGACAACATTTACAACAGTCTCCCCCTTTGGCATTGATGGCAATACAATTCCTCTGTTTGCTTGATAGGATCCTTTCTTCTGTTGCTTCCTCTTCTTACTGTTGCTTGCTCTCCCTCCCCCTTTGACATCAATGGCAAGGGGTTCGAATTTTATTTTATTTTATTTTATTTATTTATTTATTTATTTTTTGTTGTGAAGCTTCTATTCTCTAATGTTGTGGTTTTATTCATTTTCCAATATTTCATGCATTTCCTGAAATTTCCTGACTTTGTACGCTGCTGCTCCAAACTTTTGTTGATTCTTTTATGCTGAAAGTATTATTGCCATAATCCCTTTGATCCTGGGGACCTGTTTTCATGCTTCCCTTACTGGCTGATCTCCCCCTGAGAATGATATTTTCGTTTCTATACTCCCCCTGAAACTGTGCTTTCTCTTCATATCAGAGAGTAGCATCTACAGATACTACCCCTAATCTATCTCTCAAATATTCAAATCGCTCTCTAGCAAGTGGTTTGGTAAATATATCTGTTGTCTGTTGTTTTGTTGGTACATACTCCAGTTTTACTATCTTCTGAGCCACTTGTTCTCGGAGAAAATGATACTTGATTGGAATATGTTTAGTTTTTGAGTGAAGCACCAGGTTTTTAAATATACTTATAGCACTTGTATTATCACATTTAATTGAGATAGGTTCATCAATGCTTACCTTCATGTCTTGAAGAGTTTGCTTCATCCACATGACTTGTGTACAACATGCTGCTGCTGCTATATATTCTGCTTCTGCTGTAGACAGAGAGATAGATGTTTGTTTCTTGCTTAACCATGCCACCAGACTTTCTCCTAGATATAAAGCACCTCCACTTGTGCTTTTCCTGTCATCTACATAGATGGCCCAATCTGCATCTGTGTATGCTGTCAAAGTGAAGCTTTTTCCTTTAGGATACCAAGCCCATACTGTGTAGTTCCTTGTAGATATCTGAATATTCTTTTGACTGCAAGAAGGTGATTTTGTTTAGGTGCTGCTTGATATCTAGCCACTCGTCCTACTGCTAGCATGATGTCTGGTCTTGATGCTGTCAGATACAATAGACTTCCTATCATAGATCTGTAGATTTTTTGATCTATATCTGCAGACCCATCATCAGCACACAGCTTGCATCTTGTGATCATGGGAGTTGACATAGGTTTGCAATCCTCCATTTTGAACTTTTTCAACATTTCTTTTAAGTACTTTTCCTGTGAGATGAATGTGCCCATGTTCTTTTGCAGAATTTGAATTCCTAAGTAGAAACTGAGCTATCTAATCATGGACATTTCAAACTCTAATTTCATCTCTTCTGCAAATCCTTTTGCTAGTTCATCTATGTTGCTTCCAAACATAATGTCATCAACATATACAACAACAATCAGGAGTTCATTTTCATGGGCTTTTATATATAGATTACTGTCTACTCCACTTCTCTTAAAGCCTTGTTTTTGTAAATATTTATCCAGTCTTGAGTACCAAGCACGAGGAGCCTGTTTCAGTCCATATAGGGCCTTCTTCAGTCTACACACATAGTCTCCTTTTTCTGTCAATGAGAAGCCTTCTGGTTGTTCCGTGTAGACTTCTTCTTCTAAGTCTCCATTTAGAAATGCAGATTTTACATCCATTTGATATACTTTGAAGTTTTGGTAGCATGCAAATGCCAGGAACATTCTGATAGCTTCCATTCTGGCTACAGGGGAAAATGTTTCATCGTAATCAAGTCCTTCAATTTGTGAGTATCCTTTGCAGACAAGTCTGGCTTTATTCCTGATTACCTGTCCTTCCTTATTCATTTTATTTTTGATACCCATTTTGAGCCAATGATATTTTTCTCAATTGGTCTAGGAACTAGTTCCCGGGTATTGTTCTTTTCAATTTGGTCCAATTCTTCATTCATTGCTTTTACCCAAGACTTGTCCTTGCTGGCTTCTTCAAATTTATTTGGCTCTATTTGTGACATCATGGCTATGTATACCTCTTCAGTTTGTTCTGTTAGCTTCCTTCTTGTTTGGAACCCTACTCTCTTGTCTCCAATGATCTGATCTTCAAGATGGTTCTTCTGAGTATATCTTGAGGGAGCTTTAGAACTCAGCTCTGTATCTTCTGTTGTCTTGCTTGTTTCCTCATCATCTTGGTTTTCTTCTTCATGGTTGTCCGATGGACTGCAGCAGTCTGTATTTCGTGTATTGTTTGGAAGTTCTTCATCAAATCTCACATCAATACTTTCTACTATTTTCCGAAGAGTCTTGTTGTAGCACCTGTACCCTTTATTTTTGGAAGCATACCTAGAAAGATCCCTTCATCTGCTTTTGCATCAAATTTTCCAAGATTTTCATCATTATTCTTTATGTAACATTTTCTTCCAAAGATTCTAAAATGTTTTATTGAAGCTAGCTTTCCATGCCACAGTTCATAGGGAGTCTTGTCACTGCCTGGCCTTAAGTGAGATTTATTAAGGATATGTACTGTTGTGTGCACTGCTTCTGCCCAGAAGGTTTGAGAAATATTCTTCTCTTGCATCATGGCTCTGGCAATTTTTTGAACAGATCTGTTTTGCCTTTCTGCTACTCCATTCTGCTGAGGTGTCCCTGCAATAGTAAATTGTTGTTTTATGCCATGTTCATTGCATAGGTCTGCAAAGTCATAATAAGTGAATTCACCTCCTCTGTCTGATCTGATGCATTTCAGCTTGCATCCTGTCTAATTTTCTGCTAATGCTTTGAATATTTTGAATTTGTCCAGAGCTTCCGACTTATTCTTGAGAAAGAAACCCATGTCATTCTGGATAAATCATCTATTATCAGCATGAAGTAGGATTCTCCACTTGGTGTCTTAGTTCTAGCAGGTCCACACAGATCCATGTGCACAAGCTGGAGAGGTCTTCTTGTTGATAACTCATCTTTGGCCTTGAAATGATGTACGGGTCTGTTTACCCAATTGACAAGATTTTCATATGGTATTAGAAGGCCTTTTTATTTCTGGCATGTCTCTGACTGCTTTCTTTTTTCTCAGTCTGATTATATGATCGAAGCTGAGATGTCCCAATATCCTATGCCAACCATGAAATCTTGCTTTCTAAGATGGCATGCTTCATCTTCCTCTTTCACAATGTAAACATTTCTCTCTGTTCGAACACCTTTGAGCAGAGTCTTACCTGTGGTGCTTGATCTGACTTCACAATATTGTGCTCTAAAAAGAACTTCACAGCCTTTGTCACACATCTGATGGACACTTAGTAAATTTGATTTCAGCCCATCTACAAATAGTACATCTTGGGCCTTTCCTCTGCCATTGTCTATGCTGACTGAGCCTTTTCCCTTGATCTTACCTGATTTATCATTGCCAAAAGTAACATTGCCAGATTTCTTTTCATCAAGAGTTATAAACTTGCTTTTGTCTCTTATCATGTGTTTAGAGCAGCCACTGTCCAAATACCATTGGCTTTTCAGATCTTGAGCAGTTAGAACCAAGTCACATTTATTCACCTTCTTTGTCCACTGGAGGCACCCTTTTGTTTGGTATCTTTTGTGAGGAGATGAACTATATCTTCTTAGAGGACATTTGGAAGGTATATGTCCAACTTGATTGCATACACAACATTTGATCATAATTTTTGTAGAATTATGAGTATGAACAGAATTTCTTTGATTCATAAATCCCCTTGAGGTGTTAAACATCAATCTTTGTCCATACTTTATACACTCAATGCTTTTATGACCAAATTCCTTACAATAAAAGCAGTAACCATAGAAGCTATTTGCATACCTGATGTAAGGTTGTCTCTTCCATTTGTTTGCTTAATGCGGTCTCTTCAATGTTTGCATCTTTTGCTGGTTTGAATTACTCCTCCTTGTATGAAAATATGCAGCATTGTGTCCCAACTTGTGGCAAGCATAACAGGTGGCATTCTTCATAGTATGGAAGAATCTCCTTTGATGGTTTCCAAATTTTACATACTCAGGGGTCTTAGTATTTATTACATTCTTTGCTACTAGTGGTTTCTTCTGATCTCTGTCTTCCTTATTACATATTTCTTCTTTTGTAGGAATTGTTTGAGTTACTTCATCATTCTTCTTTGCTTTTACAAAAATAATCTCTCTATCAACATTTTCTTTTCCTTTACTTGATTCTCCTTCATAGCCTATTCCAGTCTTTATCATAGGGTATCTTTGAGCAACCAGAATTTAATTCAACTTACTAGAGCTTGTTGTTTGAGAAGAGTTTATAACCACTTTCCTTTGAGCATTTTCTAATTTCTTCCAGAGACATACTACTTCTTCTTCCAACTTTTCTTGTTCTTGAGTTTTTTCTTTGATTTGCTTAAGTAACATGTCCTCTATCTTCTTGGCTTCTTCAAGCTCTATCTTTAGCTGCTGTTGAGGAGGTAAATCCCCTCTGCGGACAGAGGCGATCCCTACTAGCCCAGCAGGGGTCTAGCAACAATCAAACAATGTTATGACGCAAGTTCCTAGTTACGAATGAAAGACTAGAGATAGAAGCCTACCTGGATTCCAACGCTATGATCTGAAGAAGAAGCGTCCCCGTTCCTCAGCCTCGGCAAATCACAATCCTTCCACGATCTCCGCAGATGAACACCTGCACATGGAAGAAACGAACAGATACAAGCATAAAATCCGGCACACGTAACTAAACATCAGTCAGAAAGGATGTTACTCGCATTAACATGATGGAAAACAGAGTGGAACCATAATCATAATCATCTATTAAATAATAAACGAAGAGAGATTACAACCAAGTTCTGATGTCGCGGTCTCCTTCGGATGGGTCTCCAGTCGTCCACGTCTCGCAAAGCTCGCCAAGGAAAGGGGAAACCTCTCCGGAGTCTCTTGACAATGGTCTCCTTACTTGAGTCAGCCTTAAGGGAAAGAGAGGATTCTTTACAACACAAAGGCTCTTGGGAATATGGAGATTCAGAGCTTAGGCACTTCAAGACCAGCTTGCCATGGATTTGAGCAGGCTTTTATAGATGGGGAAGGAGGGAGTTGGGATCCCTATTATTATGGGATTGGCCCTATCAACAAGGAAGGTTCCATGGGAGGTGGCAAAACCACTTCCCTTCCATAGAACTCCCGCAGCCAAACCTCCCAACTCAAGATAGGTAATGGTTTCTGAGTTTGTTGGAACTCAACTTCCGCCATCTTTATTTAAAAAATAGTCCCTAAATTGGGTGGCGCGACTACTGCTCTATGACAGAGCGCCAGTTGGCGCGACCTCTTTGCAGGATTTTCCCCATTGGCGCGAGTACTGAACTGACTTCCCGCGCCAATGCCAAAAGGGATGTTTTTCATGATTTTTGCAAGGAGATGTCTCAAGGGAAAATAAAGCTCATGCTTAGAGGGATGCATTGATGATGTTTTCAAGGCATGACAATGTTCACAGGTCACAAAATGGGTCCTCCATTGTGCGGGATGGGGAATGGTAGGGACGGCGACAAATTACTGTGTAACAGATGCCCCCTAAAGTATGAGGCCCGAGAGAGAGAGGGGTGAAATGCTTTACGAGAACATGTTCAACTGAAGGCCCGCCGTCGGAAAACCTGCGCAGAAAGATACAACTGATATCTCAAGTACATGATGTATATGTGGTATGGACGCAGCCATCCGAAACAGAGTATGCTATAATCCGGATCCAGGGCATGGGCGCAGCCATCCAACTAAGATCAACAAATAGACTCAGGTATGGTCGCAGCCATCCAATCAGTGAGTCATGTACATAATGATAATAATCCACAATCGCAGCCTGGATTACAACAGACACAATCCAGGGTCTTGCGCTCCATCTCGACCCAAAAAAAGTACAAGTTCAAGCATGTGAATATGTGAGCTGAAGTCGAACATGCAAGAACATCGTCTGATTACCAGCCAATGATGAAAGCTGTTAACAGACGCGAGAGAAACCACCAATAATGAAAATGGTCCTCAAGGTACTAAGGTACAATCTACGGTGTGCGAATAAATGAGTTGACGTCGAACACCAGCAGAATCACTCGATCGGAGGTCAATGATGTAAACCTCACGTCGAATGCGACGAACCTGCCATTGAGGCATGCAGGCTCCAAGGTACCATAAGGAGTCTCTAGACCAACTTCCTGGATAATGAGTTGAAGTCGACAAGAAGTGACCTTGATCGAAGGTGGGCCATAATGATTCCCACATCATCGACACGAGACAGAGGAACATGATGTTTTGTTGTGAATCAGGATCATATGAGAAACAGAGGAAGGTTGATATTCGCAGAGGCCAACTTCTCTTGAACATATAAACGACACGACAATGGACTTGGCAGTATTTGACATCAACAGATCAAAGGTCATGGCGACGAGGCAGTGAACAGATGAGAGGTCAAAAGAGATTACCCAAACCCATGGAAGCAAAGTGAAGCAATGAGATGAGATGTCCCCAACCCGACACGAATGCAGACAAGTGCCATGTTCAAGAGCGACATACTGCCGACGACAACGACGATGGTTCCATTTTTTCCCCCACCATTTCTGGCGAGTACCCCAATTATTTTTGATAATCAAGCTTGAAGGGGATAGCATATGCTTGTGATATAAGTCTGCCCTTCGGGCGAATCCATCCTAGTGCATTTAACGAGTCCTAGGAAGGAGAAACTCGGAGAACGTCATTGCGACGGAATCCAATGTCATCAGGGTTTAACGAGTCTGACAAAGGAAGAACTCGGCGCCTTTTCATGTTTAGAGAGTTTGAAAAGACAGCGGAAAAGAAAACTCCACAGGTCCCTTTTCGTAAATAGTTCCCCAGATCCGAAAAGGTAGAAAACAATATCCGGGAAAACCTCCTAGTCGCGATAGGCTAGGGTATTCCTTTTTCGTAATCGATCCAGCCCAGCCCGAAAAAGGGTTAAACTTATACCGGGTGAATGTCGATTCGTGTCCATTTTAACGAGATCGAAACGACAAGGGCCTCGGCAATCTTTTCATATTTAGAGAGTCAGAAAAGAGCTGAAAGATGACTCCAGAGTGACTTTTTCGTGTATTTACCGAGTCCGAAAAAGTATAAAATACAACTCGCTTCCATCGTTTAAGTCGCAAAAACCTACTGCTGCACATACCAAGCAAGCGTAAAATCCATTTTCGACATAACATATGAAAATATTTGATAAAAATAACTTTTAAAACTCATTTAACGTCGAAAAAGTTATAAATATGTCAAATTGGTAAAAATAAAATTACTTTTACTATTTACCTTGGTGGAAAGCAACAGTGGTCCATTTGGAGCAGAAACTTCTGATGGTGATTGCGACAAATCCAGTCGATCATTCAGCTTCTCGTCTGTCACAGGTAATAGGCGCTCTTTTGCTCTTCATTTTCATTCATTTTCTAATAATTTTCCCTTAAAAATCAGTTCTGTTTGGCCACTTTTAAAATTTTAGGGCTGCGCCCATTGGCGCAGGTATCGGGCACGGACCCGCGCCAATGAGCTCTTTTTTACAAAGGGCTCGCGCCAGCGGCCAAACCTCAAAATCCGCCTAAAATTTCGACATTTAGACCAAATTGCATGGAACTTAAAGCTCATCAAAGATCTAACTAAGGGTTTTTGACCAAATGAATGCAGGTAATCACTCAAAATGGCAATCGAATGGAAAGAACGAGAGCACGAAGAAGAGGATGAACAAGCTATGCAAAGTCAAGCTTGCATGAATGCACTTAGAAACTGTGGATTGAAAAAGTTCTTCCTCACACCATGTTTACGAGCTCAGCCCGAGCTCCTCCAATATTTAATCAATATCTGGGACGAACATGAACAGGTGTTCAGGTTACGAGACCAGGTGTTAGAACTGGAGGTCACCGATGTTTATTTTATCACTAGATTGTCCCGCAGGGGTCCAATCCCTGTACTGACTGGAAGCAGACCATCTGGGGAAAAGATGGAAGAAGTGATGGCACGGGTGTGCCGAGGGGCACAAACAGGATCAGGAAGCAAGAAAGTGGATATCCACACTATCCCTGATCTAGCACTGAGAGTGGTTCTCCATACCATCAAGCGGGCTGCTGGGTCGCAGGCTCCGCACGAGGCCACGAAGACCCGACTCCTGCTGGCCTCAGAATGCATGGGTCCCTTACTGTTTAACTGGGCAGAAGCAGTAACAATCAACATGAAAAGGCAGCTCACAAAGTGAAAACAGGGGAAACTGAAACAATTCGGTTATGGTTCCATCTTGGTATCGTTCATTCTGGAACGCTTACCAATCTTCCAGGGCCAAGGGGCCGCAGTGGCGGATCCGATACCACGAGAGCCAAGAATGGCTCGCTGGGCAGCATTGATGCCCAGATCTGGAGGTGGCCAACAGATGTCCTGGAGGCCGGAGTTCTTTAGGTGGTTACGCCGCCAGCTGATTGTCGTGGAAGACTGGCCCTATGCAGGAACTGACTTTACCGGGGACCCAGATCTCCCACTGCCAGAAGGAGACGACTGGGACGAGGAGTTGGGTAAGACCTCATATTTTGATTTTATGTTTATATGTTTTTTTTTGTTAATACACATTCGTCCTAACACAATCATATATGCATGCAGATGTGGGACCTGAGAGACCAGCTGGGATGTCTCCAATCTCCCGGAGGACACAACTCGCCCCTGAGATCCAGGGATAAGGCACCGGAGGAGATGAATTGATCCAGAACCTCGAGGGGATTGCCCACGGGATTCCAGACTATGCCCGGCTAGCAGACATACCGATGGCATACCAGCGCCACACGGTGGGAGTTCCGAGTCGGATCCACCGAATCCTGAGGCGCTTAGTGCGTGCAGTCACGTGCTATCATGAGCACCATGCGGATTAGTCTTTAGGATTTATACCACACCTATTTTCTGAGAGACATACCGTCTTCGGATGTACTAAGACGATTATGTATTTTTTGAGTTTTATGATGCACACTGTGCAAACATTTCGACACATATATATATATATACATATGACTATTTTGGATGGATCTTTTACATGTGATGATGTTTTCTATATGTCATGCAAATGTCTAATACAAATGTAATCTAATGTATCAGTTACATAACAAACGACCCAATGCGAAATGTATTCACACAATGTATCTACTCACACATTTCATTTTTATGCAAGCTTAAAAGCACACATGAACACACACATGCAAACTATGCTCGAAATTAAATTTTATTTTTAAACAAGCTTAAAAGCACACCTGCCAATGGATATGCAAACTATGCTTGGAGACAGGGAAAACGGGCATGCCCCCCAGCATGATGTCTCAATTCGAGGTGCATGCCCCCCAAGCTTCAGTCCATTGAAAATGGAATGAAGGTTCAAAACAAAAATTCGAATTGAACGTGCTTGTGTTTCATTATTTTAACGAGGTTGACACACTTAAAAGAACTATCCTCGAACAACTTGTTTCATTGTTTTTAGGAGCTTGACACAAGAGGAAGAACTGTGCTCCAAGAACCTTGTTTCATATTTTAAGGAGCTTGACACAGGAAAACGAACTATGCTCTGATAGACTACTCATTATGACGAACAAGAAGTCATGATTCCCAAGAGTTCCGCACCAGGTGGGAGAACAACATCTTGGAAATCAGGACCCAATGCCCCCAGCACACTATGCACGACAGCATCGTCACTGAGTACAGGCACGGGGTAGGTGGCCACATAGTTGACCTACGGCGGGGCAGATACAACGGGTGGATAGAAACCAGGAGGGGGTGATGGCGGACCAGTTGCCACATTAGGACCAAAGAACGAAAGCTGATCAATGGTCACGATCCGTCCCTCATGCGGAAAACAGACCACACGAAAGAGGGAGGAGACGAGCGCTCCCATGGCATAGGTGTAATCGCGCCCCAGGAGAAAATTAAAATCCAAGGGGCCTGGAACGACCATTACGTCCATATGGACGGTTTTACCTCCCAAAGTAACAGGTAACCTTGGAAGGATCCCTAACGGTTGACTCGTTCTTCTGTTAAAAGTCAACAGATTCTGCGTAACAGGCGCAAGCGGCGGCGAACCGAAAGCTTGCCAGGTAGTTGAGGATAAAATACTAACAGATTCACCTTTGTCTATAATGGTGCTGGGTACAACCAGACCAAGAGCCTGTACTATGAGCTCGAAAGGCACGTAAGACGGAAGGCGGAATCCTGCAAATCGACTCCAATCAAAGGAAGCGACCAAAATACTCGGAGGGGCTACCATCGAAATGCGAAGGTCTTCCCCTGATGTTACGGAAGAAGGAGCATCCTCCATAACCTCCATCTCAAAGGCGGGAGGGATATCCTCCGGAGCCTCCATCATGGGAGGCAGACGAGCAGCTTCTTGAAGCACAGGGACAGGAGAATCTTTCTCCAATTCTGAAGAATCTGAAGAAATCAGAAGGACATGGGGGGTGTGAGATCCACTCTCGACAGAAAAGACCTGGTGCACCGCGGACGGGGCCAGTTCAACCGATCCTACGACCAATGGTTGGTCCGGGACGGATTCGTGAATTTGAATTTCTGGGGGAGTGGGATCGACCAAGGATGACTCTTGACCAATCGTCGGATCAGCTGGTAGAGGACTCACAGAAAGCCGATTATAACCAGGTGGAAGATGTGGTGAAGAACCGGTTGGGTTGTCCAAGACTTGCTTGGCTTCATCCATATAAGGACAAAGGTGAATGGCATGGTGCCCTTCACACAACTTGCAGGGATTGGTGATCTTACCCTGCTTCTTAGGAGTCTTATCAGTACCAGTTGAATACGTGCCCCCAACCTGGCTCCCGGAAGTCAAAGGCAACGGCGGTCGGCTGTCGGACCATGTTTCGAGCACCTTGGGAATGCCAGGGCAGTCTCGAAGCAAATGGTCTCCCGCGCACAACATGCACGGGAACTTGACTTTCCGCGGAGGGTCGGAGGGCCTATCAAGATGAGATTTCTCATGGACAGTAGCTGTACATTTAGCCTCTCGCTTATCAAACTTCTTCTTCTTTGTCTTCTTCTTCTTCTTCTTAGCCACCTGGTTACTTGAATCCAGACTTTCACCAGGCGAAGTAGAAGAGGAGGACGCAGAAACAGGCGAAGAAGGGGAGAGGTCCACCTTGGAATCAACATGATGTTGTTCCGTCGGAGGAACTGACTGAACAGTAACGGAGTTATCCAGGACAACAGAGGTTGAGAACAACCAAACAGGCAACCCAACAGTTAACCCAGGAAGGGACAACGTTGCCATATAAGGAGCACCAACATTTCCAAAAGGAGGAAAATGACCAGGATTCCTTCGAGGATCTCGGTTGCAAACTCAAAAAAGTTTCCACCAAACCCAAACCCCACAGCTGAAAACGAGTTAAGACACACGATCAAACGCAATAACAAGCAATGTTCCAACGGTGTGTAATCGTGGGCGATTAATTTTACCACATTGGAAAGTAAGAAATTCTACCGTTTCATATCTTAAGAGTCGAGAAACGAGGAAAGATGACTCTATCTCTTTCAGAGTTGACATAAGCGTGAAAGCGCTTGACTATTCTTTTCAAGTTAGGAGCGGCAACAACAAATGACTGTCAGAAAAACCAGGCACAAAGGAAAATTAAATATCCGTGAACTCGCAATATACACCTGAAGTTCTCTAATACTGAACAGAATCCTTCCATCTAAGACTTTCCGTACGTGCAGTAGTCTCCCCGAATGTCAGACCGTGTATCACGGTATAGGCGGCAAGACTCCGCTTCCGTGGATAAAGGGGATTGAAAACCTAGAGGGGTCTCCCTTTATATACGCGACGGTACGGGGAGCACAAGTCCGTACTAGCGCTGTCTAAAGCCAACAGGCGAACGACAGCTACTAGGTTTAACGACGCCGGAACACGTCTCTAGCCTAGACTTTCTAAAAATGTTTCGTTAAGTTCCAATGCTGCCTTAGGTTAATTTAATAAGTTTTACAGTTGATATTCAATTAAGTTTCAATTTTCAGGCCCTATCGTATGTAGTGTCTCGAAAAACTCCTAAATGCAAAGCTATATGCCACAGTGCAACATTTCGTTCGATGAAAACTAGTTAGAGAAGAGTTGAGAGCTTTTACACAAACGAAATGAACGGAAGAAAAACAATGAGATCTCTAATGCAACTAATGAAATTGAAAACTTTTCATTCAAAACACTAATCACTAGCAAGATGAAAAGATCACAATTTGCACTAATCAACAAAAGAAAAAGAGATTTTTTTTTTTTGATTTTCAATGTCTGATAGCTAATATGCACTAAAAAAACTTGAAAACAAATGGAACAACTTGAGAAACGATATTCAAGAGAGCGAAACAAAAAAATTTCACTCAACAACACAAGCAATCAGATCCCCAAATCGACCAAAGTCTCTCAAAACGAAGAAAAGACTCAAAAGCTTCCAATGGACCGTGTGATCTAGGTCCAAGGCAAGACCAAACGAATTTCGAATGAAGGAATGAACAATCACCAAAAAATCGCAACAAAACAATGAACAAATACTTAGAGGATGCGGAGAATCAATCAGACAGTTGACAGGACAATCAAAACACCAAAACTCCCAAGGAGGGCTCGATACACTAAGCCACTAGATGCCCTAGGGCTTAAAACGTGAAATCGGTAGATAAAAGCAAACAACCAAAGGACAGAGGTGAATTCCCAGTCAAACAGGACTCCAACACACTCAGGCAGTCGGGAAATCAAGAAGAAAAACACTGACCAAAACCAGAGAGCTCAAAAATGAGGAAACTCAAAAAACTTACAGGGGTGGCGCGACTGTAAGAATGAAACTGGCGCCAGAAAGCAATTGGCGCGGGCTAAACAAAAGCAACATGCGCCAATTGGCGCGACTGTCAGGTTAAAAACCGCGCCAGTCGAGTTTCTCAAGCAAAATTAAAAACAAGCTACTCCAGAAGCAGACCAATGCAAGATAAGCAAACCAAGAAGCAAAAACAGTGAAAGAACCCAACCCAGAAGGTTCATCAAGCAAGGAAAAAACATAAAATACTCAAAGCGAGACAACACAAACGAGACAGTGAAATCTGGACGATCTCCCCAGTGGAGTCGCCAAATTGTTGAGGAGGTAAATCCCCTCTGCGGACAGAGGCGATCCCTACTAGCCCAGCAAGGGTCTAGCAACAATCAAACAATGTTATGACGCAAGTTCCTAGTTACGAATGAAAGACTAGAGATAGAAGCCTACCTGGATTCCAACGCTATGATCTGAAGAATAAGCGTCCCCGTTCCTCAGCCTCGGCAGATCACAATCCCTCCACGATCTCCGCGGATGAACACCTACACATGGAAGAAACGAACAGATACAAGCATAAAATCCGGCACACGTAACTAAACATCAGTCAGAAAGGATGTTACTCGCATTAACATAATGGTAAACAGAGTGGAACCATAATCATAATCATCTATTAAATAACAAACGAAGAGAGATTACAACCAAGTTCTGACGTCGCGGTCTCCTTCGGATGGGTCTCCAGTCGTCCACGTCTCGCAAAGCTCGCCAAGGAAAGGGAAAACCTCTCCGGAGTCTCTCGACAATGGTCTCCTTACTTGAGTCGGCCTTAGAGGAAAGAGAGGATTCTTTATAGCACAAAGGCTCTTGGGAATATGGAGATTCAAAGCTTAGGCACTTCAAGACCAGCTTGCCATGGATTTGAGCAGGCTTTTATAGATGGGGAAGGAGGGAGTTGGGATCCCTATTATTATGGGATAGGCCCTATCAACAAGGAAGGTTCCATGGGAGGTGGCAAAACCACTTCCCTTCCATAGAACTCCCGCAGCCAAACCTCCCAACTCAAGATAGGTAATGGTTTCTGAGTTTGTTGGAACTCAACTTCCGCCATCTTTATTTAAAAAAACAGTCCCTAAATTGGGTGGCGCGAATACTGTTCTATGACAGAGCGCCAGTTGGCGCGACCTCTTTGCAGGATTTTCCCCATTGGCACGAGTACTGAACTGCCTTCCCGCGCCAATGCAAAAAGGGATGTTTTTCATGATTTTTGCAAGGAGATGTCTCAAGGGCAAATAAATCTCATGCTTAGAGGGATGCATTGATGATGTTTTCAAGGCATGACAATGTTCACAGGTCACAAAATGGGTCCTCCATTGTGCGGGATGGGGAATGGTAGGGACGGCAACAAATTACTGTGTAACAGCTGCTTAAGGACTTCTGAATTTTGTTCTTCTCGTACATACTTGAGGAGAATGTCCTTTTGTTTTCTGCATTTCATCTTGAGTCTATCAATCTCTTCTAGAGCACTTCTTAGCTTCCCCTCAAGGTCGACTTCACCTTATTCTTCTTCATCTTCTAGCAGGAGACCTTCAAGTTCTTCTATGGCCATCAATAAGAATTCAGAGGTTCCTCCTTCATTTGAGGATTCATCTGAATATTCAGATGTACTGCTATCTTGTTGAGCATAGAAGGATTTTCTGCTGAACTTCTTTCCTTTCTGCTAGTTCTTTGATTTATTTTTCTCTGACTCCTGGACCTGATTCCTTACTTTCTTGTGAGAACACTTAGCAGCATAGTGTCCCACTCTTCCACAGTTAAAGCATTTGAAGGGGGTTTACCTTTGTATTTACCTGAGCCTCTATCCAATTTCTTGACAAACTTTGCCTCCTTTTCATCCGAGCAAGAGCATATGTCTCCCTCTTCTTCTTTCTTCTTTTTTGTTTTAAAGGCTGCTTCCCTCGTACTTGGCTTCTTCTGTGGGAGCCTCATTTCATAGGCTGTTAGATTTCCAAGTAGCTAGTTCATGGTCAAGGTCTCCCAATCAGCTACTTCTTCTATTGCAGACACCCTTGGTTTAAACCTGGATGGAAGAGATCTTAGAATCTTTTGCACAATTATACTTTCTGGCATTTTTTCTCCAAGAGCTTTCATATTGTTAATAATTTCTGCATCTTTTAGGAAGAAACTGGCAATGTCTTCATCATCTTTCATTTTTAAGTTCTCAAACTGGGCTCTATAGACTTGAAGTTTGGCAGTCTTTACATTCTTGTCTCCCTCATGTATGTTCTCAAGAGTATCCCATATTTCTTTGGCAGATTCTTTGTGCATTACTTTAATAAACTCTGCTTCACATAATCCATTCAAGATGGCATTCATGGCTTTTGCGTTAGCCACAAAATCTTTTTTTTGTTTCTTTCTTTGTGTCAGTTGCCTTTGGGGCATATCCTAATTCCACTGCAGCCCAGACTTCTATTCCTAGAGACATTAAGTATGTCCTCATTCTGATTTTCCAGAAAGCATAATTTTCACCAGTGAAGAAAGGGGCTTTATTGGTTGAGCATCCTTCTTTACTAGCCATCTTGGGAACCTAGGATCTCCTTTCAGTTGTTAGACTGGTACTAAGGAACCTGGCTCTGATACCAATTGTTGAACCCTTGGTTAAACTGAGAGGGGGGGGGTGAATCAGTTTAACACATTCATAATCTTTTAAACTTTTTATTAAACCTTATATACATCTTCATTTCATGTCCAACTTAATACGTGAGTACTCTTAGAGTGTGAGCAACAAGTATTAATATAATATAACAACAGACTTCATATGAGAGTAGCAGGCATTGAGCAGATGATATAAATCAGATCAACACATAAACATCATGCACAGAGACACCAGATATAAGTGGAAACCCATAAAGGGAGAAAACCACATCTTATTATTGTTGTGATGCAAAGGCAAGCTCCAACTCCCTCTCACCACTATTTTTCTGCAGGCTCCTACCTCAATTCTGCAAGCTAAAACTTGCAAGGAAGCACCAACTCCCTTCAATTTTCTGCAGGCACCAACCTACAGGAGGCTCCACCCTCAGTCAGCTACAACTGACAGCTATAAGGCTGCAACTTGATAGGGAAGCTACAACTTCCTCAATTTATCAAACTGAATGTTTGCTGATTTACCTCAGATATCAGCTCAGTTCTGTAGCTTCTCTTTCTACTCCTCTTTTCTTAATATTCTCTACCTTACACTTCTATACTCTGCCTTCTCTATATTTTCTCTCTCTAACATCCTTTTGCATATCAAGATGATATTATTTATAAGGATTTTCTTGTGACTGTTAGCATTCCTCAATGAATTTGGAATGGACAGCCATGCTTCTTTGCCTTCTGCCTTCTCATTTCTTTTCCAGCTCACTCAGAAAAATGTAACTGTAGGTGCTTATTTTAATCTAACAGTGGGATTTTGTTTACTTCCGGAGACTTGCCAATGCATCACAAACAATAAAAAATTCAATTACAATATTTACATTCACATATAATGAAAAATTCAGCTCAACTCATTTAGTCTTTTGGTTCGCTGCGCATTTGTCTTTTCTTTTACTGTGTCTGTCTTTTCTGTGACTGTGTTTTATCTCTTTTCAGCTCTGTTTTCTTTTCTGTCCTCTGCTGTGGTGTAACTGCTACATACATGTAACTGATCTTTTTATATCAGTGCATTTTGTAAATATGTGTGACTGCTGACTGTAATTCTGGGCAAATTCCAACCCTTTACACGCAGCAAGTGTCTTGTTGATGTGGGAGTTCCGCAAGCGGAACATACATGCATCGCAATCGTTTTATATTACAAATAACCCTCCACCTTAAGCCAAGGCCCGTGGGTTCACAGACCACACAGCATCTTTTAATACAATCGCAACAACATGTTATATATATATATATATATATATATATATATATACCAGTGCCTTTTTTTATATATATATAACGTAATTTCAACTCTAGGCATAGTTATACAACGTTTTAACAAACAAACTTCCATGTCCACTTTGACACTGAATAATCATGTTTAATACATAACTAATTCCCTTTCGGGCACACTTGCCACGCTTTCCGATGCAATATGCTACTCCTCCAGCGATTTCCAATTGCGATTGATCGCAATCGCAAGCTCCCTTGCTCCGATGTGATTGATCACTATTCACTGTTCTTTGCCGATGCGATTGGAACTCAAATACTTATTAATCATATTTTATAAGCCCATCGGGTCCGGGCTTCAATCACAATCGCAAGTTTTTTAATATATGTTCCGATGGTCTATTTCTTTCCGATGCGATTGTCACTGTTCACCGGAACTCACGGTATGTATGAGTTGTAGTTTATACACCCATCGGATCCGGACTTCCAATCGCAATCGCAACTCTTATTTTAACTTGTTCCGCTACCCTTATAATCTCCGATGCGATTGGGGTCCCACCTTATATCACTACATTTCTTTGGATCTCGCGCTGCATATGGCTACACACACACACACAGATATATATATATATATATATATATATATGTTTTGTTCCTTTGAATATAAAGCGCAATACTTTGCCGCTGGAGTATACGATTCCCGGAATGAAATTTATATTAACTATGCATTACATTGCCGCTTGGGTTATGCTTCCCGAAATTATATTTATGTTATGTGTAACGCCCGGCTGGGTAAAGATTCTCGGAATTGTATACATATATCCTCCGGCTGAGGTAGCGATTCTCAGAATTTAGTTATATATATATATATATATATATATATATATATATATATATATATATATATATATATATATATATATATATAGATTCACCAGGTGGGAACAGCGATTCTCGGAATAATAGATGTTTCTCTGCAATAATAGTTGTGTCTCTGCCATTGCTGCTTCTGTCGCTCTGCCTCTGCCTTTACTGCTGTGATAACAGCTCTGCCTCTGCCTCTGCTTCTGATAATGGTTCTGCCTCTATTATATTCGCTTCCTCTGCCTCTGCCTGTCTCCTTTACTTCCTTCATTTGCTTCTTTGCTGCCTCCATTGCCATGATAACAGCTCTGTCTCTGTATTCGCTGCTTCCTTTGCCTTTCTCTCTCTTTTCTGCCTCCTTTTCCATCAATGACAACATTTCCAACAGAAGGAAGCTAACTGAACAGAAAAAAGAGGTATACATAGCCATGTTATCACAAATATAGCCAAAGAAATTTGAAGAAGCCAGCAAGGACAAGTCTTGGGTGAATGCTATGAATGAAGAATTGGACCAAATTGAGAAAAACAATACCTAGGAACTAGTTCCTAGACCCACTGAAAAAAATGTCATTGGCTCAAAATGGGTATTAAAAAATAAAATGAATGAGGAAGGATAGGTAATTAGGAATAAAGCCAGACTTGTCTGCAAAGGATATTCACAAATCGAAGGACTTGATTACGATGAACCATTTTCCCCTGTAGCCAGAATGGAAGCCATCAGAATTTTTCTGGACTTTGCATGCAACCAAGACTTCAAGGTATATCAAATGGATGTGAAATTTGCATTTCTGAATGGAGATCTAGAAGAAGAAGTCTACATGGAACAACCAGAAGGCTTCTCATTAACAGACAAAGAAGACTATGTATGCAAACTAAAGAAGGCTCTATATGGACTAAAACAAGCTCCTCGTGCTTGGTACTCAAGGCTGGATAAATATTTTCAAAACCAAGGCTTTAAGAGAGGAGGAGCAGACATCAATCTATACATAAAATCCCATGAAAATGAACTCCTGATTGTTGTAGTATATGTTGATGACATTATGTTTGGAAGCAACAGAGATGAACTAGCAAAAGGGTTTGCTGAAGAGATGAAATCAGAGTTTGAGATGTCCATGATTGGAGAGCTCAGTTTCTACTTAGGACTTCAAATTCAGCAAAAGAATACAGGTACATTCATCTCACAGGAAAAATACTTAAAAGAAATGTTGAAAAAGTTCAAAATGGAGGACTACAAACCTGTTTCAACTCCCATGATCACGGGATGCAAGCTGTGTGCTGATGATGGATCTGCTGATATAGATCAAAAACTCTACAGATCCATGATAGGAAGTTTGTTGTACCTAACAGCATCAAGACCAGACATCATGCTAGCAGTAGGACTTGTGGCTAAATATCAACCAGAACCTAAACAAAATCACCTTCTAGCAGTCAAAATAATATTCAGATATCTACAAGGAACTGCACAGTATGGACTTTGGTATCCAAAAGTCAAAAGCTTCACTTTGACATCATACACAGATGCAGATTGGGCTAGTTGTGTGGATGACAGGAAAAGCACAAGTGGAGGTGCATTCTATCTAGGAGAAAGTTCGGTGGCATGGTTAAGCAAGAAACAAACATCTATCTCTCTATCTACAGCAGAAGCAGAATATATAGCAGCAGCAGCATGTTGTACACAAGTCATGTGGATGAAGCAAACCCTCCAAGACATGAAGGTAAGCATTGATGAACCTATCTCAATCAAATGTGATAATACAAGTGCTATAAGTATATCAAAAAATCATGTGCTTCATTCAAAAACTAAACATATCCCAATCAAGTATCATTTTCTCCGAGAACAAGTGGCTCAGAAGGTAGTAAAGCTGGAATATGTACCAAAAAAAGAACAGATAGCAGATATATTTACCAAACCTCTTGCTAGAGAACCATTTGAATATTTGAGAGATAGACTAGGGGTAGTATCCATAGATAATACTCTCTGATATGAAGAGAAAGCATAGTTTTAGGGAGAGAACAGAAACGAAAATATCATCCCAAGGGGAGATCAGTTAGAAAAGAAAGCATCAAACAGGTCCTCAAGAACAGTACAACATGGGAGAGAGTTAAAAGCACACCAAAAAAAAAAACAAGAAACCCCTTTCCATTGATGTCAAAGGGGAAGGAAGAGAAAGCAACAGAAGAAAGGATCCTAAAAGGCAAATAGAGGAAGTGTATTGCCATCAATGCCAAAGGGGGAGACTGTTGGAAATGTTGTCATTGATGGCAAAGCAAGAAGCAGAAGCAAAGGAGAAGATAGCAGAGAAGAACAGAGGGAGAGTATATTTACAGAGACAGGGTAGCAAAAAGAGAGGCAACCAGCGCAAAGGAGGCAGCAGAGGTAGAGACAGGCAAAGGACAGCAGCAGAGGCAATGGAGAAGACAGCAGGTAACATTTACAGGGAGCACAAGAAGAATAGAGACAGGGCAGTAAAAGAGAGGCGGAGATAGAAAATACAGAGGAAGAGATGAAACAGTCGAGCAACAGAGCAGAAGCAGAGGCAGAGATAGAGAAAGGAGAAAGAGCATCAGAAGAGGCAGAGCAGCAGAGGCAAAGCCGTTATCAAAGCAGTGAAATGTTTGCAGAGGATTGGGAATAAACCTGTGTGTTATTGGAAATGTGCGTTATAATAAGCGGAAGTGCCATGTTGAGGTATATAATGAAAACAAGACGGGTTTATATATAATATAGTTTGAACTGATATTATATAAAACGAAAACGTGACAATCTTTATGAAACAGAACCATGAGCATGAACCGGAACAGCGAGAGATAAAAAGTAAAACCGGAATGCGAGGACCAGCAGTTTTCACGCGAGAATTGAGGTGGTAAGTTGTATTACCAAAATTAACATGATATATGCCATTGAAGGACACGTGTCCTCAGGCAGTTTTGTAAAACAACTTTTTTCGCGTGATTTTGAAGGATTATGCAGCGAACGTTTAAGTTGCGCGATATTGCGCGTCGTCTGTTGGATCATCGAAGTCAATGCAATACACTGTCAGCCATTGGATGTAAGAGGTTTGTTTAATGGAGGTGGGCCCCTGGATCATGTATATGTTAAAATATGTATCGGGTTTGATATTCATTGCAATGTTGGATATATATTAAAAGTTGAGTGATGATTCGAATGAAATGGTTCAAAGGGTGTGGACCAATGTATACAATGTGGATATACATTATATAATGCTCATATAATGTATATAATGTTTAATTGACGAAAGGTTATATAAATAGATATATATATATATGCACGGCAGAACCCTGAACTTTGGTGGAACCGTGAAGGAACAGTAACGACGGTTTGGAATACCTGACGGTTTTCATCGCACCGTTTTTGTGCGGTAAGTGGTTTTCGTGAAATCAGCGCGATCACATTCATTGGATGACGGGTCGCATTAGGCGGGTTCCCAAAACCAGTTATATCACACGCTAATGTCCGGTCCTTAACCCCTCGCGATATTACATGACCACCATTGGATTGCCAGTAGGAGCGCGATATTTTATTAACCGTCTGATGAGATGGGTAGGTTAATAGTGGGACCCGTATGAATCGCATCGGAGAAAAACTGGACAGCGGAACATGTTAATAAAAGCCCCGATGGCGATTGCGGACCCGATGGATCAATGAACCATGATTCATATATGTTTGAGTTCCACATCAAAGCAAACCATCGCGTTGAAGCGATTCATCGCATCGGCACTATGGAGTGAACAGTAATTCATCGCATCGACAAAATAAAGTGAACAGTAAATCATCCAATCGGGAGTATTCAAGTTGCGATTAATCGCATCGGAAAATAGAGCAGAAGAGTTTATAAAGCTGTGGGGCCCAAATTTTTCAAAGTTTGGCATTGGTTGTTCATTAATATAAAACCAAAGGTTTATTAAGAAGGTTTTATAACATTTGATTCGGGGAAGTATTTATATATGTCGACCTGTAAATTATGATAGAACCATACACTTGAAAGGCCATGATGCTTGGTTAATATATGCTATGAGTAAACATATATATGTGCCTGTAGTGGTTTAGCCTATAACGAAAGTTTTATGTGATAATCGAAGCCTACACTTAGGCTTTGATAAAAGAGCAGTTTATAAACGTAGTGAGCTTAAGTTGTGGTTTATCAAATCGAGACTGATTATTTGGAAGAAAAAGGCCTCCAGATATGTTTATCGAAATTGTCAGATCACCAGTTATATATTTATTGTAACGCAGCTATATATATACAGCAGACACACAATCACGGTGAACAGGAATATGCACAGGAATGAATTTGACAGGTGTACAAGCACAGAAAACTAGAGAATATGAAGAATACAGTGAACAAAGTATGCAGGACAGTTGCATGACTGCTACAGAAAGGACAAAACCAGCAAGCCAAGGGCTGAGCGAAGTTTATGTATTGAAACTGAAAATGTAAATGTTTTAATTGTTTTTATATTGTTTGTGATGCAAAGGCAAGTATCCAAAGGAAAAGAAAAATCCCATTGAAACATTGAAATTTGTACATATTGTTATATTTTTAATGAGTTGGACAAAGAAATGAGAAGGCAGAAGTCAAAAAGTCATGGCTGTCCACTCCAAATTCCTTGTGAAATACAAACAGTCATGTGATGAACTCTATATATAATATCAACTTGATATGCATAAGAGATTTAGAAAAAGTAAGGATAGAGAATGCAAAGTATAGAAGATTGAGGCAGAGAAGATAAGGAAGAGAGGAGGAGAAAGAGATGCTACAGAATAGAGCTGATATCTGAGGTAAATCAGCAAACATTTATTTTGATAAATTGAGGAAGTTGGAGCTTCCCTATCAAGTTGAAGCTTGATAGCTGTCAGTTGTAGCTGACTGAGGTTGGAGCCTCCTATAGGTTGGTGCCTGCAGAAAAATTGAAGGGAGTTGGAGCTTCCTTGCAAGTTGTAGCTTGCAGAATTGAGGTTGGAGCCTCCTATAGGTTGGTGCCTGCAGAAAAATATTGGTGAGAGGGAGTTGGAGCTTGCCTTTGCATCACAGCAATAATAAGATGTGGTTTTCTCCCTCTATGAGTTTCCACTTATATCTGTTGTCTCTATCTGTGTTTCCTGTGTGCTGAGATGATTCATCAAATCTGCTTAATGTTTACTGCTCTCATAATAAGTTTAATGTCACATTAATTTAATACTTGCTGCAACATATTAAGACTGTTCATATACTAAGGTTTAATACAAAAGTAAGTTGTAAATAAGCTGATGAAAATTTAAAAAAATCATGTATGTATTGAACTGATTCACCCCCTCTCGAGTTTCTAGGAGAATTCAACAGTATGATTCGATTGTCAGAAACAGTGCATGGGAGATTGTCCTAAGGCCGGAAGGGAAATCAGTGGTGGGTTCAAGATGGATCTACAAAGTGAAGCAAGCAGCTGACGGGAGTGTGGATAAGTACAAGGCAAGATTTGTTGCTCGAGGCTTCTCACAGATTGAGGGGATCGATTATGAGGAAACCTTTGCACCTGTCGCAAGGTATTCTTCCCATGGGCAAATTCTTTCTCTCTCGGCGGATGAGGTGGCACATTCTCCACATTCATCGAGATGGATGAATGGATGTGAAAGCTGCGTTTCTCAACGGGTGATTGAGAGGCCCTTAAGTAGCCTGAAGGTTTTGAGATCTTCAGCAGTGAGTCGCATGTGTGCAGGCTCAAGAGAGCACTGTATGGGTTGAAACAAGCACCTCGTGCTTGGTACACATGGATAGACAGTTATTTCACCAGACTTGGATTCTCCAAGAGTGAGGCGGATCTGAACCTATACCAGATAGTGGTGGAGGGTAAGTTGCTGATAATTGTACTTTATGTAGATGATTGGATTTTGACAGGTGATGAGCTATTGATACTCTCATGCAAGGATGATTTTGCAAAAGAGTTTGAGATGAAGGACTTGGGCCTCCTTCATTATTTCCTGGGATTGGAAATTTGGCAGCGTAGTGATGGAATGTTTTTTTCTCAAGGCAAGTATGCCTGGGAGATACTGGAGAAGTTCAAAATGCATGGCTGCAAGCCTATTGATACTCCTCTTCCTGGTGGATGGAGGGAGGAGGATGCTACTTCGGGGAGTAGTGGATTCCCTTTGTTTATCGGCTTGAGTTGGTGGGGCCGCTTATGTATTTGGTGATACCTGACCCGACACATATGCTATGTTGTTAACCAGCTTTCTGAAGCTATGGTTAAGCCTAAACCTACCAAGCTCTCTTGGGAAGGCGGCAAGCATGTATTGAGATATCTCGAGAGGCACATTGGGATATGGATTATGGTACAGACGATCGGATGAGGAGTAGAAGAGGATTCAGTGTGGCTTCAACGATGCGGGTGGGCGGGGAGCCCCACAGGCGAAAAGAGCACATACGGAGAGGATTTTGATATCGGGTTGCCTTGTGATTTCTTGGTCTTGAGCCAGAGATCCGTAGCACTCGGTTGACGGCCCAGAGTATATAGCAGCGTGTTTAGTGCATGCGAGCTATATGGATGAGGAAGATCCTGGTCGAGTTGTTCGGTTCACACTTAGATCCTACTGTGATATATTGTGATAATCAGAGTTGCATCAAACTCTCAGTTAATCCAGTATTTCATGATAGATCTAAACACATTGACATCTGGTATCATCATACTATAGATTGTGTGCAGTGGAAGATCATGTTACTTTCATACATTCCCACGGAGGATCAGGATGCTGATATCTTGACAAAGGCGCTCACCAGGAGAAAATTCGAATACCACAGGGGCAAGATAGGGGTGGCAGATAATCCTTATCTTATTGAGAGGGATTTTTGAGATTGCAACAAGATGATGAGCTTAGTGGAAAGAAGTCGCCTTCACTAAGTGGGCCCGCAGGCTATTTTTGGCACAAGTCTATTTTTAGACTATGTCTATTTTTAGACATGTCGATCATATTCTATGAGTTGCAGGATGCTATTTGTGAATGGTTGGTCAAGTTGGAAAAATAGATGGACTTCTATTTTTAGACATATTGGGCGGAATCTATTTTTAGATTGCCAGTCTAAAAATAGATATGTTAAATATTATTAGCTCTTAATAATATTTGGACTATAAACATTATCTTATTCTCTTGGAGCACTTCAGTTAAGTGCACAGATGTGGCACAGGAGCTGACAGAAGGAATTACGCTATTCCTGAGAGTTAAGTGGAGCTATTGCATGGATACTTCAGTTAGAACTCATGTGACAGAGTTTGGTGGAGTTATTGAGGTAGTTGATGGAGTTGTGTTCAGTATAACTGAGTTAAACATAGTTGAGCTAGTTGTATCTAGTCTAGCTTATTGATACACTAGTGAGAGTGGTGTGAATTAATTATTAATTAATTCACTAATTATTAACTCATTAATCAACTAAAGAATACATCAGTTAACTACAGTGCATGGGCAGTTTCAGTGGAGACCAGTGAAGAGGTAGGTGAAAGAGCAGTGTGACTATCAGTTGTGACTATATTGTTGCATGATTTGCAACAACCAGTGATTGGAGATGCCAATGAGGATTGCGTGAGCAAGGCTGGACCAATTCGAGTTCATTCAGAGCCATTCTTCAGCAGTGATTGCACAGTAGAGGCAGGCTATCAGGTGGCAGAGATTGGAGCATGTGATTTGCTAGATCGGGCTTGATTAGTGTGTAGCAATTGGAGATTGTACTAAGAGCTTGTGAGGAGCTTTGTATAATGATTGTTACATGATCTCTATGACATATAATATATAGATATTTGGGGGTTTTCAGCTTTAAGCTTTCCCATAAAATATTGTGTTCATATGTGTGATTGTTTATGGTTTTAATGTGCGCATGCGATTGTTTTTATTTCCGCAATTAATGATCAATGGTAGAAGGGATTCTATATTGTGCATGAAGTTAAAATAGTGTGTGATCAGGAGAATCTCAGTGTATAACATATCAGTTATTCAAATTTCTACAATAACCTCAAAATTAAAAGCAATACACCCTATCTTATTCTCCTTATAGAAGTGCGTCTTTCCCCTATCGAGAGCCTAGCTATGACTAGGCTTCTGTTGTATAAGCACAAGCTCAATAGCATAAGAGACCATAAACTTCCTAAGCTATCTTTAAATTCCAGCCAAAACCACCTAAGGCTTAAACGAGGTTGGTATAAAGACACCAGGGCCTGGTTAAACCATTGGGAGATCGACGAGAATGTTGCATTGCAAAACATTAATAACATTAAAAAAAAATTGGAATCTATGCTTCTGTGATCCATCATATAAATTGTAAAAAATATTTCGGTAATAATCACATGCAATGGAACATTGTCAACGCGTTTTGAACCAACCTAGTCCTGATGATGAACCACACTGGTTGGTTCGAAACACGTCGACAATGTTCCATTGCATGTGATTATTACCGAAAGATTTTTTACAAAACATTAAAAAAATTGTTACTTCTAAGTTCAAAGAAAAAATGTAGTGTGAGAAAAATCTAGCAACTAAAAGAAAATTAAGATATTATAAGGAGGTCATCAACCCCACCCTAAAAGATCAAAAGTATCTATCTGTTTTAACTAGCTCAAAGAAGAAAATTAATATAGCCAAGATTAGAACGAACTCTCATGAGCTCCATAGTGAAACGGGTCGTTGGACAGTTCCTAAAACACCATGGATGGAAAGGATCTGCCATCTCTGTGAGAATATGAACATCAAGGATGAAAATCACTTCCTCTTAAAGTGCCCCGCGTACAACCACATTAGAGCTCAATTTCATAATCTTTGTTGCAATACTGACCTTCCTAGCCTTTTAAGATGTCAAAATTATAGTGAGTTCGGGAGGCTTCTCTCCAAGCTTTTTGAGCATAGGAATAAAATCTTAAATCAAACTAAATAACTCTTTTCTTTAGGTCCAATAGACCAAGAATTGGTCTTAGTAAACGTTAACCACCACCATCATCATCATTATAATTAATTATAAAATATATAATAATTAATTTTAATTATAAATTATTAATAATAAATTTTGTTTAATTTACATTTAAAAAATAAATTAAACCTGAAATTCAATTTTGCTTTTTGTAAATGAATCTATACTTTTATAATGATAAAAGATCTAATTGTCAAAATTAGTTAGTAAAATGTGCCAAACCTTGGAATACTATATTAAACGTTTGTTACAAAGCCATAAATTTCTACTTCACCCGATATTATGATAAGGATCCGGTATAAATCTTTATCACTCACTATATGAGCGACTTGAATTCAACGGTCAACATTATTTTGTAAATTATTTTTATGTGAATATTTATTTTTAATTGTATGATTGTGTTGATTTACATAAGATATTTAAAATAATAATTTAATTTTAAAATTATGTATATTAAATGGGTATGTATATATATATGAATATTTATTTTTAATTGTATGATTGTGTTGATTAAAATTAAATTATTATTTTAAATATCTTATGTAAATCAACACAATCATACAATTAAAAATATATATTCATATATATATACATACCCATTTAATATACATAATTTTAAAATTAAATTATTATTTTAAATATCTTATGTAAATCAACACAATCATACAATTAAAAAAATATATATATATATACCCATCTAATATTTATAATTTTAAAATTAAATACTTTTGTTATATTAAGGGGTTGAAGATGAAAAATATCTTTTCTTGGATTGCTTAGTCTTTACATTTGTTCTTATTTTCAAAACATTTGCCACATTACTAATTTTCTTGAGTCAACAAAACTACAATGATCTTGGAAAATGTCTCTCCTTTTTTTTATCATAGAATTAATGAGCCTCAATTAATTTGTTACTTTCTTAAGATCTGATAGACCATATTAATCTTAATGGACATTAATCATCATATTATATATATAAACCTTTTAAATTTAAATATATAATTTTTTAAATAGAAACACACAATTTTAATCATTAAATTCAATCAAATATTTAAAAAAAAATAAAATTAACATAATTATTATTAAAAATAAAAATAAAATAAAAATAAAAAAAATAAAAATAAAAAACTTTTTAAAATTTTAAAATTATATATTTATTTAATTAAAATAAATTTTCAAAATCATTAAAATTAACTATATTTATTTGAAATTTTAATTATATATTTAATTTAATAGAAATCATAAAACTAATATTGTTAATTTTTTTTTTTTGTAATTTGAGATTCTATTCATTCTTCCAAAAAGAGGTACATTAGTAGAAAAACGCAGGTAGTATCACCCCGACCAGGTGTGTTGACTATCGCTAACAACATATGACAATGAAACAAAAAAACATCAAGAGGCATTGTCCACAACTTGGGAGGCCAGAAGCACCATTAAACACACAAAAAAAGTAAAACACATGTAACCATGCTAATCATCAAAGGTGATGGAGGATGGGTTGTCCGGAAGTGTTCTTGGAGGAGGAGGAGGATGGAAGGAGCATTGAACATGCGCTTCGAAGTGGGCCATCCTAACCTCCAACTTCTCTACTTTCTCAGATAACATGTTATGGCATCGCTAGACCACCACTACACATTCCCGAGCATGGCACTGAAAATAGTGCATTTTGTTCAAAGTAGAAATTAGTTCAGCATTTTCCTCCTGCCTCACCCGCTTTGAGGTTTCCAAGCATTCCAAAATAGATTGTATCATATCCCAACAACACTCGACACATCAAATTTTCCGATGCCCGCGTCCGACATGACGTGTCGTCCCCCGTCTCCCTGAACCACCGCGATGAACTAACCTACCATGTTGTTGTCCCCGTTGGGTGCAACTCCCATGATCAGCCACTGAGCCACCCCGAATGTTGCCACCACAAGCTTCAGACCCCACTCAACCTGAGTGCCTCGCCCTGCCCCCACCTCGACCACTCGGAGTCACCTGACCCAAGCAACCACCACTGCTATCGCCCTGCCCCGAGTTAATGGTATTGGTCACATATTCCATATGAGAGAGAGATGCACCACCCCCCGAGCTTCCCAAATTAGGCTTAATTTGAGAGGAGCAGCCCAAAAAGGGAACTAGGCGCATGATGATCAACCTGACACCATAGATATGAACAGAGGTGGACCAACGAGAACCTTCCCAAACTTTGACTTTCAACAAGGAAAAACGCACCACCCTCGTTAGCGTGACCACCACCAATCGGCCTAGAGTACCACAATTTTACCCCAACCATGAGCAATTCACCGTCCTGCTTCCAAAGAAGAACCCACACAGTCCAAACCACCCAAAATTCAGTATACCCACTCCACATACGCTGCCAATCCTTAAAAGAGTCCAAGAAGGAACTGTTGAAGGTTATGAATCCAATTTCCCTCTATCACGAAGGGGATACCTCCCAACCCCAACAAAACCAATAAACATAATCAGAACTAGAAATATGAGTCATTTCTTGTGCCCAATAATCCTAAACCGAAAACCAAACTGGAAATTAATAATAATGCACACCCGTAAGCGGAGAAGGGGGTGTCAACAACGAAGACGCCACCTCTCCTAGACAGGATGCCCTCGGAAAAAACTACTCCATCACTCATAACTCACATTACCAATTCCATTACTCATCCAAACACATAATGTCCAGTAGCAGAACTCGCCACCCTCCATAAATCTCCAACGAACGCCACCTCCTACGAGAACCAAGATGGAATGAAGTTTCACACAGGTAACATTATACCCTCTCGTACATAAGTTGTGTTGAGAGGAAGGGGAGGCCGACCCTCCCACTTGTGGCCACACACTCATCACAAATTTTCACGCGTTCCCTCGGGAACGTTGGTTGCCTGGTTAATCTCCCCATCGGGGAGGCCTCTTCCAAAGCCACAATCCTTCTAAGTTCCTCAAGATTGGCATATTGGGGAATGGGGGCTAGTCCTAGATGAGTTCCTGGCCCTGATGATCATTATCCTCATTTGCCAGTTTTTCTGCCGCTTTGTTACCTTCCCGGTCAACATGCTCGGTGATTACATATTCAAAGGAGGGGAGCCTACAATTAATATTTTCGCCAATCAGCAATCACCAACTCTTAACCACTCTTTCTAGGGGAGACTCGTTGAACAATTTATGCAGCATAGTGATTGTGATTTTTGAATCGCCCGTGGCCTACAGATTTGTCACTCTCAATTCTGCAACAACTTGTAATCCTTTCTCCATCGCGAGTAATTTAGCCGCATTATTGGTGGACCTACCACACGAGGTTTCATAAAATTTTACCGCTTTCCATCTGTCATTGCGGAATACTCCCCGAAGGCCTATCAATCCTGGATTGCCCTTAGAGGCACCATCAAAGTTGAGTTTGTAGAATCCCCGAGGCAATCATAGGAAGGTGTTTGGAGAACGATCTTTCATTTGCTAGAAACCTGCAAGTCCTAGGACAACAGAGTCTGGGCTAAGAGCAAGAGAAAGCATGTATCATTCCCTGCCCTCCACTTTCCAATCCTCCTATGACCAGCGGGAGATAGAAATGATTTCCCTGATATTTCTTAGCACTGTTTTCCACACCGAGTTAGTCTGGATGTGTTCCGAGTTGAATACTTCCTAGTTTCTTACTTTTCAAAGGTTTGAGAGGGCAAATCCCTATGAGATACACCACACTCTGTTGACAATGGGGTTTTTAATGCACGTCCAATGCCACAACTCTAGTGATTCTTTTAGACTATTATTTGACTGATCGATTACCCCAAACAGTGAAGCAATTTGGTCCTATAGCTCTCGTGCCTTTGAGAAAAAATTCAATAAATGATCAGTTGCTTCCTCCTCACTAATGCATAGACATCACCAAGAAGGACTGCAGAACCTTGTTTTCCTGATTTTGTCCCATGTAAGAAGCTTACCATCTCGATTAACTAGAGAAAAAATGAAACCTTTGGCCACAACTTTGAGTACCAGTTATGTTTCCATAAGGGATCTGGACCCTGCTCGCCTGAGATAAATAAAATTGAATAAGCTTATTTAAGAGAAAACATAACTTTTGGAAGATGACCCCAACGTAGTTTTTTAGGTTCCACATTGTTGAGAATAGGGTATTGTTGTAGGATCAGAGTGAGGGCCTCCCAATATAGGGGTAGATCGCATGTTGGCCAGTGCTCTGAAGGCTTCCATTCTCTAATTGGTGTCTTGCCAAAAATCCCTTACTTTATTTGCTGCTAGTGACTGGTAAAAGATTGGATATCTTGAAGATTATCCTCCAAGTTTAAGTTGGGGTATTGCATCCATGCCTCTTACGAAAATCTAGCCTTACATCTGTTTATGATTTCCCAGAAACCATGGTCCTGAATCAATGCCCAGTTTTCTTTCGCCTGATTCCAGATGGAGGATCCATTTAGAAGATTGTGGTGGAATTTCAAAGGATCCTTCCAGCTATCAGTGCCATATTTAAAGGACCAAATCACCTTCCATGTCTCCTTACCTCCCTACAACCATTTCCACTAGACTTTGGCACTAATAGCATGTGAAAATATTTCAAGATCCTTGAGCCCGAGGGTGCCATGGACCTTTGGTTTGCATAATTTGTTCTAGGCTACGAGAGCCCATTTATGCCTGATCTGCAGTCCTAGCCAAAGGAATTTCTGAAATTTGGTTGTTACATCATTGCATGTGCTTCAAGGGACTGGAAGAGATGAGAGTTGATATATCAGGATATCTTGGTCAATGGATTTTATAAGGACAAGCCGACCAGGAGAATTCAGGACTCTAAAGGTCCAACTGGAGAGATTCCAATCTATGTGGTTTAGCATGTATTTTAAGTATGATATCTTTAGGGAATTAGAAACCAGAGGGACCCCAAGATATGTGCTTGGGAGAGATCCAATTCTGAAGCCAAATATTCAGACTAGATGGTTTTGCACTCTTGGGTGAGTGTTGAAAAAGAAGATATATGATTTTTCGCCATTGATCAATGTGCTTGATACCTGCTGGAAATCCTCAAGAATGGAACCAAATTGTCAGGATTCTTTCAGGGTTGGTTTACCAAATAAAATATTTTCAGCAAAAAAAATTGGTGGGTGATAGGAGGGGGGACCCCAAAAATTTTTAAACCTTGAAGAAATCAGGACTCTGTCGCAACCTTTATGAGCCTACTTAGTCCTTTTGCTGCTATGATGAAAAGGAATGGGGATATAGGATCCCCCCGTCGAAGCCCTCGGGACCCCTGAAAGTGCGAGAAGGTACCCCGTTCACAATTATGGAATAAAATGGAGTTACAATCATAGATTTAACCCAACTAACCCAAGAGGGGGAGAAACCAAAAGCTTCAAGGATGGACAAAAGATAGTTCCAATTCAGGTGATCGTAAGCTTTTGATAGATCAAGTTTGATAAGCATACCTAGAGATTTGGATGAGGATAGAGAGTGAATTGCTTCTTGGGCCACGAGGATACCATCCATGATTTCTGACCCTCCAAAAAACTAGACTAAATTGGCTCGAGTACCTCTTTCAATAGGGGTTTTAATCACCAGACTAGAATACCTGAAATAATTTTATCTATCACATTAGAGAGGGAAATTGGGCAAAACCCACTAGGGTCCAACGTCACACCTTTATTTGGAATAAGCATGAGAAATGTTGCATTCAACCTTGACCAGAGTCTTTTAGAGCAGTCTGAATCTTCGACTAATTTGTGGATTTCCATTCCAAGGAAGTGCCATCCTTCTTTGAAGAATTCAGAAGTGAATTCGTCTGGTCCTTGAGATTTTTTCACCGAGAGTTCCCAAACAACTTCTTCCACCTCTACATAAGAGATCTCCTGCATGAGGGCCTCGTTATGATATTCCGAGATTAATTTAGGGATGCACTACATGACTCTGTAGATGGGATCTCTCATTTCCACTTCATGTTCCATGAACAGATATTGGAAATACTCAATCAACTCTTTGAATATCTCTTCGTGTTTCATGAGTTGTCAGCCATTAGATCCATTGGGTGAGAAGTTCTGATTAAATTGTTTGTGCTTCAATATGGTTCCATGAAATAATTTTGTGTTGCGCTCCCCCTCTTTTAGCCATTGGACTCTTGATTTTTTCCTCCATGGGATTTCCTCCTGTTTTTGTCATTGTTCAAGGTCATTAAGAACCTCTCCCTCCATAATAACCAGGTCTTCAATTCACCCTTCCAGGATGATATTCTGTTGGATTATCTACATGGCATCCTCCAACCTTCGTTTTTACTGATGAATGTTGGAGCAGGGTCCCTTAGGACCGAAATTTGATACATATTTGATATATTTTTGTAAATATTTTGCAAGTTTAGTCGTGTGTAGCACAAGTCAAGGGGCTTTGGGGTAGTTCAAATCCCCTCATGAGTTGTAATGGGCCAAAAGGGTAGAATTAGGGGTTAGATGAGCATAGGATAAAAGTATAATTAGGAGTCTAGATCGAGTATATAGAGGAGAGGATGTTATTGATAATATATATGTCTGTATTTTGATATTCTAGTGGATTGGTATGGGTAAAAAGGCTCTTGTTGGCTATGTGCACAGAGACCTTAGTCCTGCTGTGTGTGGACCCCACTGGCTGTGTGCATGGGTGAATTGAAGGTTTTTTAAGGAAGATCTGAACTATTTATGAATGAAGAATTGTTTTGGCTGATATCTGAGTCCGAAATGCATCTGTTATTTACTTTATGATCATTTCTGCAAGTTATTTCTGATTCTTGTGTTATCTATATTCAGATCAATCGCACAACTGTTTCTGGATTTAGATGAATGATTATTGAATGGATCTAGTACTATTTGGTTCTAATACTATATGTTAAGGGTTATTACATGAATTGTGGACTCTGTTTTAACTTGCACACAAGATATTCTATATAATTGACTTGAATCTATCTGATAAGGGTTTCCTAGTTAGGGCTTCTATTGCGAAGGTCTGTTCATGGTTGTTTTATATCTAAAGGCACCCACATCATTTAATTCTCTCTCAGGGTGTGGAAACCTAGTTTCAACACCCCCCCCATACTTCTTCGGGTGAGACTTTGACTTGTGCAAGCAGGTCACTACCAAAAGGGCCAGTAGTAAGAGGGTTTTGTTGGTTAACCTCAACTCCAAACCTGGGTCAGGACCCCTCAAGCCAACAATGAATATTTCCAAAATACGATCAGTTCCATTCTTTGATTCCATTTTAGTTCCTTCAACTTAAGTTGGATAGTTTCGATTGAGTTTCGACCCACAAATCTGATATATTTCCACCATGCTTCTAGCTTAGCAAGAAAATATGGTTTTTCCTACTAGGAGGATTCAAATTGGAGTGGACGGTTCCATGGGGCCATCCTCAAATCAATTTCTAGACATATGGGCCAATGATCTGAGCCAAGGAAGGGGAGGATCGAGGCTAGGAAAAATAGATCCTGTTGAAGGATATCATCAGAAATGAGTGAACGATCCAATTGTGATGCGATTTGCAGCTTATCTCCTTGTCAGTTGTTCTGTGTAAAGGAGCCATTCATAAAATTTTCATCCTCAACGCCCAGGCCTTGGATAGTCTCTTGGAAGGAGAAGGATATCGAATTTAGACTTCTAACTCCTCCCTTCTTTTCTCCCAAGTCCTTGATCAGATTGAAGTCCCCAACCAAAATCTAGCTAGTGTTACCCAGCAGATCCTTTAGATGTCGCAGAATCCTTAAAAAAACCATATTTTCCCTTGACAACGTGGAGCCGTAAACTCTAGTTAACCAAAAAATTTCAGCGGAGTCAATACATTAAAACTAACCCAAAAGGGTGTTGGGAGAGGTTTTCCATTTCTTGAAGGAAATAGATCTATAATCCCAAAGGATTCCAACCCTCCAGCACAACCCCTTGCATCCAACGCCATACACTCCATCGAGGGCCAACTTCTACCTGTGATTTCGCTAAGCTTATCCAACATTACTTTGGTTCCTTGTAGTATTATGATATCTGGTTTCTCCTTTTGGATCCATTCTTTCAAGTACTTCAACTTACCCTTAGATTTGAGGCCTCTTATGTTCCATGATACCAACTTCATTGGGGAGGGGATATGAGAGAGCGTTGGTAGTACTCTGTCAGGACATTGGTTTGGCCTAAGTTGACTAATATCATGTTATGAATATAATTCATATAAAAACAATAATAAATATAAATATAAATATAATAATAAATAATAAGTACCTAACTAACAGTTAGTTAGTTAGTAATGAAGAGGCATGTCTTAGAGGCATGACTGTTCATGAAAGGGCACCTGCCTAGGGTATATAAGAAAGACCTCATTCTCATTTTTACTCATCCTACATCAATTCTTTATATAACATACAATTTACAATTATTTTCCTACAATGGATGTCTTTGTCTATGAACTGTTTTAAATATTTATGTTGTGTATACGAATGACTGTTGGTCGTTGCATTGGTATCAGAGTTGCGTTCTCTGATCCCTGACCTTTTGCCATCAAGTCTTTGTCAATCTAGTTGTCATCACAATCAAGCGTTTCACTATAGAGTTGGAGGTTCCCCACTCTGTCGGATTCACCATTAGGCCTTTGCCATATATATAAAAAAATAAAAAATAATAATAAAATTGAAAAATAGCATATACATATTTAAAATATATATATAGAAAAAAAAAATTCAAAAAACAAAATATATTAAAAAATTAAAAAATTAATAAATTAAATTAAATTAAAAAAAAAACTTACCATCCACATCTGACCAAATTGCCAACCCTCACCACTGAATCACGCGTTCCTCATTGGAGTCCAACGACCTAACAGTCATAGCCACATACGAACACCAATTACCATCGTAGCCTCTCATGCTACTCGCACCAATCGCACAAAAACCCTTCCTTGTATTCCTCATTGAATCTTCGTTCCATCCACATGTTGCGATGTGCTCCAGCGTCCGCTGCATCAAACCCATGTGACGACCATCCCAAACAATCGTTCAAACCTTTGCCTGGCCCTCGCACCCATCGATCCGCAATAAACATCTTTGACCGGTCCTTTCCATAATCATCATCGCCTAAACAGGCGTTAACCACCCACGACACTATCAAACCACACCATCTCCCATTCATGTCTCTGCTATTATCACCCAAACTTGTTCTCCTGTACTGTTGTTAACACCGACTCCATCGTCCCTTCTGGAACTCGCATCCGCACATCCCTGTCTGCCCAATTCCATCTTCCCCGATAGTCTTCTGCTCATCCACCTTCTTATGTCTCCACCATTCATCACATCGCCCCAATCGCATCTTACCATCACGTTATTTGTTGACCACAAAATATTAAGCTACTTGTGGTTAATAGTAATACATTGTCAAATAAATAAATAAATATATATATATATATATATATATATATATATATATATATATATATATATATATATATATATATATATATATATATACAATTTCACTGGAAGAAAAAGAAATGGAGTTCAATTCGGAATTAAAGGAAAGAAAATTTTCCAATAAGGTTCTTTCAGTTATGGATTACAAATTAATTACATTAAAAGGAATTATCCAAGGAAAGGAAATTATTATTGCTATCAACACAAGCAATGAGGAAAATTACATTAATATTAATTTGGCAAATCAACTATTAATTCAAGAGCCAAACATTGGTGAAAAAACATATATTTGTGGCCAAAAGGAGTATGAAATTAACGACTTACAAGTGACAGTAGATCACTATGAGCACATATCTCAATTTCGTGTTGTAACTATGTATAATAGAAAGATTGACATAATTCTTGGTCAAACTTGGTTTAGAGATTTGGGTGCGTTCATGTTAAACATGAAGAAAAAAATGTTGATGTTTTCTTATAAGGAAAGATGATCACATTTTGAGACATGCCATTGAAGTCCCAATTGATAACGTCCTCATCAGAAGACTTTAAAGATGTTGCAAAATTGATACCTCAAAGGAATCTAAACTCAATATCGAAGGTGAAAAAAGAGCTTGAGGAGGATATATCCAATAAAAACGATGAAAATTCTTGTTTAAAAGATCATACCCAGAAATTTCTTGCACAAGTCAAAAAGTGTAAAGCTAAAAAGCACAAATTAGAATAAGAAAGGGGAAGTCTTGAGAAAAACCTCAACGGTAGTCTGTCAGAAAAGGAAGAAGAAAATTTGTGTTTAAAAACCCTTAATCAAAGGTTATTGGAAAAAATCAAAAGTTTAAAAGATGAGGAGGATACTAAGAATAAAATCAAAAATCCAAAAAGCGAAGATATTTTACATCTAAGGAATCATAATCAAAACCTACCTACGCAAATAAAGAAGCTCAAGAATGATAAGAAGTCATTACAAGACAAGTTAAAACAATTTATTCAAACAGAAGCATTAAAGTCTTCACAGGTAACAATCCAGTTTGAATAAAAAGGAATGAATATCGATCCAGTCGAAATCATAACTCAAGCAAAGGATAACCCTATTGAAGTGAAGATGCATGAAGAAGTTCCAGTTCAAACGATGGACCTTCCAAACAATGATTCATTCACCAACTCAACAACAACACTTGAAAGAAATCAGAAAACAACCACTAACATGATAATGGAATATTCACCCAAAAGAACTATGTATCGACATTTGAATCATGAGAGAAGACTCTCCAATCAATATACTTACCAGTATCACTCAGAACATGAATGAAAAATTTGTGTTCCCAAGAATGTTGAAGTTTGCGGAATCTAGTCCCATGATAACTACTCATCACAAAATTTGATTCCATAGAAGATCAATGTAGGATGGTCCGATCCATTCTCAATACGACAATTTTTTATATCAGTCAAAGTATCATATCGTCTTGTATCGAAGAAGATGAAATTTTAGAGATAATAAGATGTTCTCAGTAAGATTTGAGGACAAAGCTTCTTGAAGAGAGAGGCAATGTTATGAATATAATTCATATAAAAATAAAAATAAAAATATAATAATAAATAATAAGTACTTAACTAATTGTTAATTAATTAGTAATGAAGAGGCATGTCTTAGAGACATGAGCGTTCATGAAAGGGCACCTTCCTAGGGTATATAAGTAGGCCCTCATTCTCATTTGTACTCATCCTACATCAATTCTTTATACAATATACAATTAACAATTAGTGTCCTACAATGGGTGTATTTGTCTACAAAGTATTTTAAATATTTCCATTGCGTATATGACTATTGGTCGTTACAGATTGCCTTTGCTTCTCGAATGACCTCTCTAGTGGGTCACTTACCTTTTCTCTTGGATCTCAAGCTGGATCCCACTCACCTGCTAGGAGTTTCCCCATCTAGTATAACGAGAGCCATCTGAGGGGGGGGGGGGGGTTTCCATTAGTACTTGGCATTGCTCCCAATATTTGTAGATTTGATGGAATTGATCTAACTGGTCTTGAGGGATTTCGATCGATCCATGTTTGGCCCAGCTGCACAGGTATGCTACCATAACCATTTCATCAGATTTGAGTTGGTCCAATTTAACATCATGTTCTAGGGCGTGCCAGAATTGGGCGAGAATTTGTTGTATTTATTTTCCTGCTAGTTGCGTGTCCGGCGACTTGTGTTTGCTTGGCTGCTTATTCTTAGGGTTTTCTGGATCAATCTCAACCTCCATTGTTCTTAAGAAGGAGGTGCATTTTCAGGTGCCGTTGGTTTTTCTTTCTCGCTCGACTTTGCTAAGAGGGAAAAATGGTTATTGAAAGGGCGACTGGGGGTCGTCGTAGAAGGGCCTGGCGAAGTGTAAGGAGGGCTTGGCGGAGCCTAAGGAGGGCATGGAAAAGCCTAAGGAGGGAAACTTTGTTGGGTTGAGGATGCCGCCTTGGGACTTCCTGGAAGCCATCTAGGGAGGGAGTCGGGGAGGGAGCAGTTGCCTGGTGTGGGCAATCCCAGAATAGGTTCGCATAATCATGACAGAGCTTGCATTTAAAGGGAACATGTTCATAATCCAGTGATTGGGACCAGATTTCATCTTAATATTTTATTTCCACAGACTCCAGGAGAGGTTGGGATACGTTCATGTGTACACAAGTGTGGGTGTAGGAGGAGAACCGTCGCCATTGTGTGTTCTCTGAGACTTGCACAAAGTCGTTGATGGAGTTACTGATCGATTCCAGAATGTCCATTTCCCAAAAGTCCTTTGGAAAAGATTAAATTCGAACCCATATGGGGGCTACAAGAAATTTTTCTTTCTCCGGATTGTAGCAGGGTTCCCAATGTCTCATGAATAAGCCAACATTGTTCATGAAATAGGGCCCATTGTCTAGGACCCTTTTGCGATCCTCTAGATCTTCAAAGATTACTGTGAAGAAACCCTTGGCTCAAAGGTGAAGGTCAAATGGAGCTTTCGACTACCATTTGAGTTGGATCCAACAGAGCATATTTGCTTCTCTGGGCCAAATGCCCATGAATTTGTAGATTATGGTGTGATCCTGCATAAATTTTCGAGATTGTTCCAAGCAGTTGTTAAGGATCACCACTCTGGGATTCTTTGCGGCTTTGGGTAGGCATCGACCTTTCATTCATGATTTCCATTGAGCTCTTAGAGCAGGTGATTCGAGTCATTTCCTCTTATGGTAACTGTCACTGGAAAAATATTCAGCGGACAAGTGATGAGCACCAGACAAAACCGCTTTGAAGGAGGGGGTGTTCCCCCTCCCCCGGGAGCGCTCGACATGACTCCGACCAGTCAAAGGATGGCATTAGGGCTTTGTGGCAAAGGCGTGAACAAGTGAAAGAGTATTCGCTGCAGCGTGCAGTTAGAGGTCTAAAACCCTCGTGTGGACGAAACCCTAACAGATCTAAAACAACTGAATTTCTCCAACTAATATGGTTAATTATAATATTTCAAAATATTTTTTATTATAGAATAAGCATATTAATATTTGACCCATAAAAATTTGAACTTTAAATCTCATTATTATACCGGAGACATGGTATTACGCATTCATTTTTGCCTTTAACTATCTATTAGTTTATCTTTAACCAAAAATTTATGTTGCTTACGCAAAGTTTAACATCGAGAATGCAATTTATGTTATTTCTCATTATTATCTAAATTTATGTTTTCGTAAAGTGATTTGTTGAGGTCTTATTATGGATTGTGTAGTAACTTCTATTTCCATTAGTTACTATTTCTTTTTAATTTTATTTTTTCTATTGTTTCCATCTTAATGAATTACAATTTCCTCTCCATATTTTAAATTTAAAAACATATTTTGAATAAATTTATTTATAAAAATTATATATATTAATAAAAAATAAAACACATATATAATAAATATATATACTAATATAAACCATATTAACTAATCATATTAATTAGTTTTTTATAATGGTATTAAACAATATAATATTTATTAGTTGTTTTATTTTTATTTTATAAAATCAACATATTTTTATTCTTATTTTTATTAGTTTAATTAAACTATATTTAAATTAAGCTTTAAAAACTAACTATTAGGTAGCCCTTGTTTACCATGCCGTAGACCATCCGAAAGGGGGTCCTTCCTGTTAGCTTCTTGCAGGTCGTCCAATAGGCCCACAGAACAGAGGGGATGTGTACGTCCCAATCACTACTATCGACATTGTAGACCTTGGTCAATGCCTTCTCTAAGCTTTTGTTGAAAGCCTCGACTGCGTCGTTTTCCTGTGGATGATACGGTGTACTTTTTGCGTGATGGATCTGGAATTCCTCATTCAGGGCTTGTATCATTTCATTAATGAAGTGAGTGCCTTTGTCTCTCATCAGGATCTTTGGGCATCCAAATATGGTCAGGATTTGCTCAAAGATGAAGTGCGCAACAGTATCTGCAGTACAATCCTTCACCTCTTGTGCTTCAGCCCATCGAGTGACATAGTCAGTGGCACTAATAATGTAGCGTGCACTTGTCTTCTTTCCTGGGGGATTGATTGGTCCTACAAAATCAATGGCCCATTTGTCAAAGGCCTGCAAAGCTATTTGAGGTTGCAATGGCATTTCATCTCTTCGTGAGGGTCGTCCTGTCCGCTGGCACGTATCACACGATTTACAATAGTCATGAGAATCATGGTGTAGGGTAGGCCACCATAACCCGGCTCTCAAAATCTTTTGTGTCATTTCCTTTCCTGCATAGTGGCCTCCTACGATGCCTTTATGCGCCTCCGCCAAGACAGCATGTCGTTCATGCTCCAAGGCATATCTGCGTAGTACTTCATCAGCACCTAATTTGTATAATTGGTTGGCTATGATAGTAAATTCCACCGCTCGAGTAACCAACTCCTTCTTCTGCTAAACCGAATAGTCTGCGGGGCTACGCCTGTAGTCAGGAACTGAATGATATCAATGAAGTGTGCATCCACGACCTTAATGGTGAACATCTGTGCATCCTATAATCATTCCTCCAAGCTAGTAGGTTCTTCGCCCGTCTCAATGCGGGACATATGATCCGGACCTGCATTTAGCCTTCCGGGCTTGACGATAATTTCAAAATCATACTCTTGAAATAGCAACAGCAATCGACAAATCTTCCCCCCCACAACATTGGCTTGTTCACAAGGTATTTTAAAGCCGAATGATCAGTAAACATATTAAAGTGTCCTCCCAACAGATAGTGTCGATATCTCTGTAACGCATATACCATAGCTAGTCCTTCTCGTTCGGTGGTGGATTAGTTGCGCTCTGCGCTAGAGAGTTTCAACTAGCAAAGGCAACCGGGTGATCAATATCTCCCTCCCCAAGCTAAGTTAGGACAGTGCCCAAGGTGATTCCTGATGCATCCACGTGTACGTGAAATTCCTTCGACCAATCAGGAATTATTATTATGGGTGCAGAGACCATCTTCTCTTTGAGTAGCTCAAAACTCTTCTAACATTCATCATTCCAAAAAAAGGAAAAATCCTTTTTAAGCAGTTTTTCCATGGGATCTGTGATCAGTGCGTATCCCTGAATGAATTTTCTATAATAGCCCGTGTGTCTGAGAATCGAATGCAGTTGTTTCTCTGTTGTTGGGACTGCAAGGTTTATAATTATTGCCACCTTCGCCAAATCAACCATCAGCCCTTGTCGGCATACTATGTGTCCAAGCAAAATTCCAAAAGGCACACAGAAAATATACTTCTTATATTTTCTTTTATCCCAATAAAAAAGTAGGTATTCATATACTTAATATTAGTTAAATCTCTAGACTTTAATAGTTAAGGATTAAGCCTCTCCTAATCATTTATTATAAATCCCCCCTTTATTCTAATCTTTAAAACATTCACCTTACATCAACCAACCCTAAACTTTTGCGCCCTTCTTAATCAAGTAGTAGTAGTAATAATTGTGAATCATTAATATCAATTTTAATTATTAATATCATTAATAATAGTTATATTTAACTATTACTAATTTTATTAAAATTAAAATTGACATTATAAGAATTCTTTTTAAATTTTCTTTTTAAAAAGCATTAACCTTATTAATCTTTAATTAAGCAATATAAAAACTAGTGTGCACTTGCTTTCTCTCTAACAAATTAATTTAGTATCCTTAAATCTCTTAATTTATAATAATTTATTACTTTAATATTTGTAATGGTAATAGAATATTAACAATTCATTAATATACATAAAACTAAATAACTTTTTAGAAGTATAATAGCCTTAATTTAAGTTTAATTTATCTCTAATAAAAAATAAAAAAATAAAAATTAGGCAAACTTTAGTAAATTGATAACTATACATAAAAATTAGAAACTTTATTAAAAAAATTTATTTAATTTATTTAATTTATTTAATTTCAAAATATTGATTATATATATATATATATATATATATATATATATATATATATATATATATATATATATTCGTTGGTCGGCCTTCATCATGCACTCTTTGTATATTTATGACTTGTATCCTCCTCTCTTTTTAACAGAATTTGTCTTGATGATGGGTCTTGTTCTAGACCCAAAACATAGACGAAAAAATGCTCACTGTGGAGATTCCAAACTCAGAAACTCTAAACTCACACCACATAAATCTGAAATCAATAATATACTTCTTGATATTCAAGGAAATCTGGTGTTTTCGACAAGCATCCAACATCATGCGCAGGTTGGAGACATGCTCCTTTCCCAAGCCGAACATCGTCCAGTCGTTGAAATAAAATTCTAGAAACTTATGGATGAACTCCTTGAATACGGAAACTAATACACTCGAGAAGATAGCAGGTGCATTCTTGAGACCAAAGGGCATGACTGCGTACTGAAAGGATCCCCATTCTGTTGCAAACATAGTCTTACTGCGATCTTCAAGTGTGATTCGAATCTGCTGGTATCCTAAGAACCCATCGGTGAAGGAATATGCTTCTTGTCTGTTAGCCCCCCTATAAATTTTTGACAAGAAAACAGGGGGCTAAATTGTTGTTGAACCTTCAAGGAATGCATTTCCCTTGCAAACACATCATCCTTGAAGCCTCCTTGTGCCTTTTGTCCTTTGACAAAATCCCCTCTGCTTATTTCCATCATAAAGCCTCTCTATTTGTGAAGAAATGCCCAAAAGGCCCCTTTTTCCTCTTATTTCACCCCCACCTAGCCTCTACTTCGTTCCCCCTTGTCTCCCCTACTATTTCCCTTCTTACCTTTCAAATCCCCCCAAAATCCCCTTTAAATTCTTCCCCTACCCTTTGTTGGCCATTTTCCCCCCTTATTCCTCTATCATTCCCCTTTCTAACCTTTAAAACACATTGAAATGGGCCAAAAACCAACTTTCCGACCATATGATAGGCCTAAGCTCCTTTCCTGCTAGCCTCTTAACCACTTCCCACACATGCCTGGCACTGGGACCAAGCGTTTAAGTCCTAAGCGCTAATCGCAATCGGAAGATCGGCGGGAGGCCAAGTTCCTTTGTAATCTTCAAAAGTTCCGATGCAATCGGCTTTCCACGTTAAGTCTTCTGCTTTGATCTACACCGTTAATCTGCCATATAGATCGGACGACGGAGTGCCAATCGCATCATCCTCCGATTGATTGCAAGCCTTCCCGTCTGACTCCCAATTGCGATCCCCCGATTGCATCGTAGCCATCCATTCCCCTCGCTGATCCAATGGCCAGCGCTCAATCGCAAACCCCCTTCCGATCACAATGGAAATCCTTCCCCGATGTCTCCCGATTCAATCCCAGCCGCCCATTCCCTTCCAGATCTGACGGTTGGCGCTTAATCGTAACATCGCTCTGATCGCAATCGGAACTTTTTGAATGTGTCACCCCTGCTCCCCCCGATTGCGATCCTCCGTTTTGATCCTGACCGTCCATTGGATCTAGGATCTAACGGTCAATATTTGATCGCCCTTCGCCTCCGTCGGGTCCCACTCTTACATTCGCTTCCGCGCTTTTTCATAATATTTTCACCTGATTCCTTTGTATTTTGGTTTATAACCAAAGTTTCATGTTTTCCATTGAAGGTCCCGCGTCCCTTTATGTTTCATAGGGCCCTCCATCCGATTGATCTCCACCGTCGATTTTCACTCCCAGACCAGGATCTAACGGTCTGCGCTGCATTCTACCACCAAACCATATTATTCGTGAGTTTTCACCCTTCCGTTTGCATTTCCGTTGTTTTCACTGTTCCGCCACCACTCCTCCGGTCTCCACAGCATTTCTCCGCCACTGCCTGGGTTTTGTGACAAGTTATTTCATTGTGCAGGGGTCACAGAGGGGCCAATTCAATGGCCAAATGGGATAGCAGAGACGGTTTTAAGGGATTTGAGCCTGTAATTGGAGATTTAAAGCGCTAATCCCGTGTTCAAAAGACTCAAGGCTCAGCTTGAAGACTAATGAGCACACCAGCAAGTCATAACTGCGCTACCTAACAGCAGAACGTGTTTTCTCCAGAGGTACACCTTCCTACAGCAGTTTCCATGCCGCCTCGAGCCCATAAGCAGTTAATTGCACTGACAGAGCTTCATTAAAGACTATCTGAGCAGTAGTAATGGAGGTATGGAGAAGCCCGCAGACTTTAAACCAGTCAACCAGATCCAGAAGGCGGCGCAGAGCTCCAGACAGCCGAGAGGATTACAAGGAACATATCAGAGGTCAATTTCGACCTGACAAAGGCTTCCAAATAGCCTACAGAGTACATACAGAGTTGCAGAGCCATTAACCAGCATGGGCAGGAACTCCTCCACCATTCTGTCTTAATGAAATTCATTTAATTTGTATCTACCCCTGTTATTCTCATTCTCCTATAAGAATTCCCAAGAACGAATTGTAAAGGTTTTTGTTGGGCCGATGTTGTTCAGCTGCTGCCGTTGCTATTAGAGGGATCCATGTTGACTGTTAGAACAGTCTTGGGAGAGAGTAGCAGAGTAGTTGTATAGTGGTAGGCTGGGAGGAGAAGTCTGGACTGTATTAGCCATTGAGCTTATTGTATATGACCGGTTTTGCATCAATTAATCAAAGCACATTCCACAGGACCCTGGTCTATTGCTATTGGTGATGTTTTTCCTAACTCTATTTATTACATTTTCATACTGTTTCATACTCTTCTGGTAGGCAACAGAAGTATAACATAGGATTCACCCTTGTTAGGTGCCCTATGTTTCCTGCTCTCCCTACCTTTAATGTTTTCTGCTTAATGTGTAATTTGAGAATTGGTTTCAGTCAATTTAACCAGTGCAGTGGATGTTATTGCCTGCTCTCTGATGTATGAATTGGATGGATCAGTTCTTAGATGTTCTTGTTGCATTTAAGTTGGAAGGTTTGGGAACACTAGGGATTAGAGTTAGCCCTGTCCACTAGGATCCTTGCGCGACTGGCTGGCCTTCCTAAGATCCCTTATGTTAAACTTATCTCTATTTTTCCCTTGGAGTTGCTAAAGCAGACCTGGAGTTAAATGACCTCTAGTCTGATCTAAAAGCTGCCCCTTTTTCCCTCTTTGAGAGCTGCATTTGAGTATGTCCAAGCAGGTCTGGAGTTAAATGACCTCTGACCTGATCTATAGACAGAAATTGGGTTGTTTTCTTTCTTTCACTTTCTTCCCTTAATGTTCCATTCCATCATTTTTCTAAAAAGATCCTCTAGTATAGATAACTTGCCCTTTGGAAGCCTTGGCTAGTTGTTGCATGTAATTACCTTTCATGACTCCATAGCCCAATGGATGGCACATTTTTGACCTATCCTCTTTGCTGAAGCATCCTGCTGCTTTGTTCCTTTTCTCCCATTGCTTTCCCAGTCTGTGATCTCATGACTCAACCCAGCAACCAACCAACCAAATCATTTTAAACCCCCCCTTCGTGCTTCTGCTGCCTTATCTCGTTGCGCTCTCAAAGATACATCATTCTTTGCTTGAATGGAGAGATCCCTCTCCGGGTCCAGGAGGGCTAGATCCTAGGGCCCAAAAGTGGTTTTGATGTTGTCTCATCTTTTGGTCTTGCCAATCTGGCCAAAACATGGGAACCCCAACATAATGGCGACTCCACTGGGGAATTTTTGAAGAGCCTATTGTTGAATATTGCAACAAGAAACAGTGAAGGAGGCATCCTGAAACATCTTTCCTAATCCTAGTTGGAAAGTGATCACCAAAACTAGGTGGGGCCACCTGAAGTGATTTTTGTCGCAAAGTCTGTTTTTAGACATATGGATCATGGTCTATGAGTTGCGGGATGCTGACATGGATGATTGGTCGAGTTGGTAAAAATAGATGGACCTTTATTTTTAGACATTGGGCGAATGGCATTTTTAGGCTAGCAGGGCTAAAAATAGGTCAATCAAATATTATTAGCCCTTAATAATATTTGGACTATAAACTTCAGTTTATCCTCTTGCAGCACTTCAGTTGGAGCTACAGATGTGGCCCATGCACCTGAAAGAAGGAATTACGCTATTCCTAGGGGTTTGGTGAGCTCATGCATGGTTGACTTCGGTTAGAACTCAAGTGGCGAAGTTTGGTGGAGTTGATGAGACAGTTTGTGGAGTTGTGTTCGGTTTAACTTATTTGAACTAGTTGTGTTTAGTTTAACTGGCTAATACACTATTGATGAGTGGAGTGAATTAAATATTATTTAATTCACTAATTATTAACTCATTATTCAACTCAAGAACACATCAGTTCACTGCAGTGCATGAACAGTTCAGTGGAGACCAGTGGAGGAGGTAGATGAAAGGTGGTTGTTATCGATTGTATTATATTTTGTGCATGAGATTTGCACACACATTGATAGAGATTTCCAATGAGTGCAATTGGGCCAACGGTTAAATCTGATGGGTTTCGAACACGGATCCTGTCATTCTCATCTTGGATTGCGCGATGAGCGGAGACGGAGACTTGTGGAGGAGATTTGAACCTAAAGTGACTTGTTCAAAACTGAGCTAGTTTGTGTGTAAATTTTGGAGACAGTACTGAGTACTTGTGAGGGGTATTGTACTGAGATTGTTACATGTTCTCTTCCATTATAATATACAAAATAGTCGGGGGTTTTCAGCTATTAGCTTTCCCATTACATCTTGTGTTATTATGTGTGATTAATGTTTCTATGTGCGCATGTATTTGCTTCTATTTCCGCAAATTGATCAATGGTAGAAGAGATTATGTGTTATGCATGAAGCTCAAATAGTGTGTGACCAGGATAATCTCAGTGAATAACTCATCCATTATTCAGAATTTCTACATGGTATAAGAGGAATATTGATCATCAGATCTATTATTCAGAAAGTGATTACATTTTATTTCTTTAGACAGAGCCTGTAGCGAGGGTTAGGTAGCCTCCGGATTCATCCTTCTTTGAAGGTGAAAGGTCTGGTAAATGCCCCTACAGTCAATATATGTACAAGAAATACTTTTTTCTCACGAATTTTAGATCGGAAGCGGTTGAGTTATCAGCTGGTGGAATTCGAATTTGCAGAATTGTTTTCTTGGTGTTGCATGCGAAGATGTCTTATCAAGGATTGCGATTGGAGTATGCTCTTGAAGGAAGCTCGAATTATATTGCATGGAGAGATAGGATGGAGGTGGTGTTAGATGACAACAGGCTGAAAGAGTTCATAGATAGTGAAGTCGTAAAGCCTGCTTCTAGCGATGCTGCCACACTGGACGCATGGCAAAAGAAAACAACAAGGTGTCGAAGGATTCTGTTGGAGGGCGTGAAGGATCACATAGTATCCGGCTTTTTGCATGGTAAAGCTTCTCCATTCTTGATGTGGAAAGCTTTTAACGATTTAGAGGGGCGAGAAAGCGACCGAGAGGAAGTTGAGGGAGCGCTCAGGGATAAACTCGGGAACATTAAACTCGGGAAGATAAAGATGGAAAAGAATGACACTATTCGGTATACTTGACAAAGTTTTTCCCTTTACGGATGAGCTTGGGAGTGTAGGAGTTAGTGTGGATGAAGGACTTGGTGAGCTTGGCTCTCCTTGGGCTTAGAAGAGTTGGAATTCCTATCAGGACTCTGTCAATGGTCGGGAAAAATTGCCAGGATGGGAGCGACTTTGGTCGGATCTTGTGCAAGAGGAGATAAGGCGGAGTACCAGGGATGGAACTTCATCAAAGGCATCTGATGAAGAGGATTGTGATTTGGCTGCCAAATCAAGGAAGGGGAAGGGCAAGAAGAATGTTTCTCAATCCGGTGCGGATGGTAAAGAGCGTGACATGTCCAAAGTGAAGTGTTTTCACTGTCACGAACACGGACATTACGCCACGAATTTTCCACAGAAGAAGAAGAACAAGCGGTACTTGGAGAACGCAAGTTTGGTAGGAGCTCTTGCCTCACAATTTGAAATTTCAGACTTCTCATTGATCGCATGCATGGTGTCTAATGCATTGGGATCGAGGTAGTGTTTTGATAGTGGCGCTTCCTTTCACATAATGGGGAGATGTGAATCTTTTGAGTGACTTGGTGGAGAAAGATCTCCGAGTTGCATGTTGAGTTGGGCGTGATGGACGATACGTCGGCCGACATTGTTATAACCTTTCAGAGGGAGTCAGGTAAACTCATTCTTTTACAAGATGTAGTGCATGTTCCAGGTTTAAAAAAGAATTTGATCTCAGTCGCAATGTTAGAGGATAAAGGGTATGAAGTTGTCTTCAGTGAAGGAAAATTTTTCCTTCGGCACAAGGCAACAGGACAAGTCAAGAAGGTTGGGATTCGAGCCAAGAATCTCTACAGACTTGAAGTAGATGGGATGTCTACGGAGCTTCCTACTGTTGGGAAGTGCGAGAAAGACATGCAATTGATGCTTGAGAGGGAGCAAGTTTTGCATGCAGGTAAAAGTGAACCTCGGGATGTGGAGCAGCCACAAGATGAGGATCATGGAGTGGGAGAAACCACTCATGCAGAGAAATTTCGTGCCAGATGGGCAGAGGGAGTGCATGCAGCTATACCACCAGGTGAGAGGTGGGGCAACATGCATGATTAATCCCAAGAGGAGATTTCTGGGCAGGATTCATGAGATGGTGTGGATCTCATGAATTTAACCTGGCTACGAGGTGCCCATAGCACAGCAGTAGAATGATCAGTTGGATTGATGCAGGCAGATCAAAGTGACAGTGTCGGATACTGGAGCGCGAATCAGAGTTGACAGCAAGTGCAAGAGTGCATGGGTGCAAGAGTTCAACAGCGCAGTGGTTCCTGATGACATGTGCAGTTGGCCAAGCAGAAGTTGAAGACTTTGATGATAGATGCTAGATGCATCAAGACTGATTGAGTTGTTTGGAGCCTATTCAGTTTCAGAGGAGTTGCAGAGCAGATGCATGGAGTTGCATGGCGCTTGTGAAGGTTGCAGGGCGAATGCATGGAGTTGCATGTCGCATGCAAAGACAGTGCTTTCTTGTTGAGAGGGAGTGTTGAAAATGGCAACAAGAAACAGTGAAGGAGGCCTCCTGAAACATCTTTCCTGATCCTAGTTGGAAAGTGATCACCTAAACTAGGTGGGGACCACACATGTGATTTTTGTCGAAAAGTCTATTTTTAGACTATGTCTATTTTTAGACATATGGATCATGGTCTATGAGTTGTAGGATGATATTTATGGATGATTGGTCGAGTTGGTAAAAATAGATGGACCTCTATTTTTAGACATTGGGCGGTTTCTATTTTTAGACTGTCGGGCTAAAAATAGAACAGTCAAATATTATTAACCCTTAATAATATTTAGACTATAAACATTATCTTATCCTCTTGGAGCACTTCGGTTTGATGCTTGGATGTGGCACATGCAGCTGACAGAAGGAAATACGCTTTTCCTAAGGGTTAGTTGAGCTATTGCATGGTTGACTTCAGTTAGAACTCATGTGGCAGAGTTTGGTGGAGTTGATGAGACAATTGATGGAGTTGTGTTCGGTTTAACTTAGTTGAACTAGTTGTATTTAGTCAAACTGATTAATACACTAGTGATGAGTGGTGTGAATTAATTATTAATTAATTCACTAATTATTAACTCATAAATCAACTAAAGAACACATCAGTTAACTCAGTGCATGGACAGTTCAGTGGAGATCAGTGTTAGAGGTGGGTGAAAGGGTGAGTTTGCTATCAGTTGTGACTATAGCTGTGCATGAGATTTGCACACACATTGATAGAGATTGCCAATGAGAATTGCGCAGTTAAATCCAGTGGGATTCGAACCTGGATCTAATTCATTCTCATCTTGGATTGCGCAGTAGAGGCAGGTAGACTTGTGGAGGAGATTTGAACCCGTGACTTGTTCAAATCTGAGCTAGTTTGTGTGTAACTTTTGGAGATAGTACTGAGTACTTGTGAGGAGTATTGTGCTATGTATTGTTACATGTTCTCTATCATTATAATATACAGACAGTTGGGGGTTTTCAGCTATTAGCTTTCCCCATTACATACTGTGTTGATATGTGTGATTAATGTTTCTATGTGCGCATGCGACTGCTTCTATTTCTGCAAATTGATGATCAATTGTAGAAGAGGTTATGTATTATGCATGAAGCTCAAATAGTGTGTAATCAGGATAATCTCGGTGAATAATTCAGCTATTATTCAAATTTCTACACCTATAACCGAGAACATTGTTAGTCTGTGTCCCAGCATCGTCCCAACATAATGGCAACTCCGCTAGGGAACAGACCAATCAGCCTTGATTTGGTAAACCACTGTGGTGGACAGTAAGTTGTAAATCATCCACCTGGCGACTCCACAATTCCTGAATGATAAAAAGACTCCACTGGTGATCAGCAGGCCACTGATTATCTGTGTTTTCACTTAAGACTCCACTGGGAGACCAGTCACATTACAACATCATCCCTACCCATGGAAGACTCCGAGTTTAGCCCCCTTGAAGAGTTTCGTTACGGAATATCATATATACTGGCTAAACTCAGAATCGAAGACCTTCCAAAGGTTTTCCGTCCCAGCTCAAGATTCAATGATCGACCTGAGCTGAAGAAATTTTTTCTAGAAGTGCTGGCGGAAAGGTATGAAGCTAAGATCGAGCTTTTGAACTCACAAGAGATATCATACGAGTTCAGAGACCCAAGAGCATTTTGGAAAGGCTCCCGCCCCCTAAAAATGAAGAAATTCCACTGCTCTTTGAAATACAAGAAGAAGATGATCTGGTTCTCGAGAGCCGCCTTGAAGATGCAGTGGAAAATGCTATAATCGAAGCTTCCCAGGAAGCAGACAGCGAGGCCTAAAAGAAGAAAGTGTACATCATGTGTTCGTTGATCCTGTGGCAGAGTACATTAAGGCCCTGATTAGCTCGAATACTCCAGCATTGATCTTTAGCACGGGCTAGATTCATCAGAAATGGTCACTACTAATGGTGACCGCATTTTTGAAGAACCACATGCAGATCACCCTGTGGTTATCTCTGACAAGCAGCCAGTGCTCATATATGTTTTTGTTAATGCTTCACTGGATGCATTGGCTTTATTGTATCACCTAGAACATCAGAGATTTCCAGTAGAGTAGGGTAGGTAGGAAAAGCTTAATAAAGCTCAGTCTATGAGCATGTAGTTAGTTTTTCATTTTCCTGTCTTAGAATGTAGGAGAAGAAATCTGTTGGACAGTCTAATCCCAGCAGATGTTAGATTAGGTAGAGAAGCATGTGAGTCCAACCGTTTAATAAGGTCTCATGGAGCAATAAGGGTAGATTTAGAATAGGTTTTTTTTGTTTTGAAAATAAAATAATGTAAAGGGTCTGCTAGCTCAACTGCATCCTAAAAGAAGAAAAAATTTTAGGACTGTAGTTTGGGTAGGTAGCTTTGATTGGGAAAAATGTTTCTGCTGATGTAACATATTCATATTGTGGCAGCTGATCAAAGAAAGGGATGTGCCAAGCAGTAGGCAACTAGCCTACTCCAAAGATCATTTCTGGTTTCTTGCCTCCTTCAAGAAGAATCCATCCCCATGTGGAGCCACTGTTAGCCCCCCTATAAATTTTTGACAAGCAAACAGGGGGCTAAATTGTTGTTGAGCCTTCAAGGAATGCATTTCCCTTGCAAACACATCATCCTTGAAGCCTCCTTGTGCCTTTTGTCCTTTGACAAAATCCCCTCTGCTTATTTCCATCATAAAGCCTCTATGTTTGTGAAGAAATGCCCGAAAGGCCCCTTTTTCCTCTTATTTCACCCCCACCTAGCCTCTACTTCATTCCCCCTTGTCTCCCCTTCTATTTCCCTTCTTACCTTTCAAATCCCCCCAAAATCCCCTTTAAATTCTTCCCCTACCCTTTGTTGGCCATTTCCCCCCCTTATTCCTCTATCGTTCCCCTTTCTTACCTTTAAAACACATTGAAATGGGCCAAAAACCCACTTTCCGACCATATGATAGGCCTAATCTCCTTTCCCGCTAGCCCCTTAACCACTTCCCACACATGCCCGGAGTGGGGACCAAGCATTTAAGTCCCAAGAGCTAATTGCAATCAGAAGATCGGCGGGAGGCCAAGTTCCTTTGTAATCTTCAAAAGTTCTGATGCGATCGGCTTTCCACGTTAAGTCTTCCGCTCTGATCTACACCGTTGATCCGCCATATAGATCAGACGGCGGAGCGCCAATCGCTTCATCCTCCGATTGATCACAAGCCTTCTCGTCCGACTCCTGATTGCGATCCCCCGATTGCATCGCAGCCGTCCATTCCCCCCGCTGATCCAACGGCCAGCGCTCAATCACAAACCCCCTTCCGATCGCAATCACAAGCCTTCCCCGTTGTCTCCCGATTCAATCCCAGCCGCCCATTCCCTTCCAGATCCGACGGTTGGCGCTTAATCGCAACATCTCTCCGATCGCAATCGAAATTTTTTGAATGTGTCACCCCTGCTCCCCCCGATTGCGATCCTCCGTTTTGATCCTGACCGTCCATTGGATCTAGGATCTAACGGTCAAGATTTGATCGCCCTCCGCCTCTGCCGGGTCCCACTCTTACATTCGCTTCCGCGCTTTTTCATAATATTTTCACCCGATTCCTTTGTATTTTGGTTTATAACCAAAGTTTCATGTTTTCCATTGAAGGTCCCGCGTCCCGTTATGTTTCATAGGGCCGTCCATCCGATTGATCTCCGCCGTCGATTTTCACTCCCAGACCAGGATCTAACGGTCTGCGCTGCATTCTACCACCAAACCATATTATTCGTGAGTTTTCACCCTTCCGTTTGCATTTCCGTTGTTTTCACTGTTCTGCCACCACTCCTCCGGTCTCCACAGCATTTATCCGCCACTGCCCGGGTTTTGTGACAAGTTATTTCATTGTGCAGGGGTCACAAAGGGGCCAATTCAGTGGCCAAACAGGATAGCAGAGACGGGTTTAAGGGATTTGAGCCTGTAATTGGAGATTTAAAGCTCTAATCCCGTGTTCAAAAGACTCAAGGCTCAGCTTGAAGACTAATGAGCACACCAGCAAGTCATAACTGCGCTACCTAACAGCAGAACGTGTTTTCTCCAGAGGTACACCTTCCTACAGCATTTTCCATGCTGCCTCGAGCCCATAAGCAGTTAATTGCACTGACAGATCTTCATTAAAGACTGTCTGAGCAGTAGTAATGGAGGTATGGAGAAGCCCGCAGACTTTAAACCAGTCAACCAGATCCAGAAGGTGGTGCAGAGCTCCAAACAGCCGAGAGGATTCCAAGGAACATATCAGAGGTCAATTTCGACCTGACAGAGGCTTCCAAATATCCTACAGAGTACATACAGAGTTGCAGAGCCATTAAGCATCATGGGCAGGAACTCCTCCACCATTCTGTCTTAATGAAATTCATTTAATTTGTATCTACCCCTGTTATTCTCATTCTCCTATAAGAATTCCCAAGAACGAATTGTAAAGGTTGTTGTTGGGCCGATGTTGTTCGGCTGCTGCCGTTGCTATTAGAGGGATCCATGTTGACTGTTAGAACAGTCTTGGGAGAGAGTAGCAGAGTAGTTGTATAGTAGTAGGCTGGGAGGAGAAGTATGGATTGTATTAGCCATTGAGCTTATTGTATATGACCAGTTTTGCATCAATTAATCAAAGCACATTCCACAGGACCCTGGTCTATTGCTATTGGTGATGTTTTTCCTAACTCTGTTTATTACATTTTCATACTATTTCATACTCTTCTGGTAGGCAACAGAAGTATAACATAGGATTCACCCTTGTTAGGTGCCCTATGTTTCCTGCTCTCCCTACCTTTAATGTTTTCTGCTTAATGTGTAATCTGAGAATTGGTTTCAGTCAATTTAACCAGTGTAGTGGATGTTATTGCCTGCTCTCTGATGTATGAATTGGATGGATCAGTTCTTAGATGTTCTTGTTGGGTTTAAGCTGGAAGGTTTGGGAACACTAGGGATTAGAGTTAGCCCTGTCCACTAGGATCCTTGCGCGACCGGCTGGCCTTCCTAAGATCCCTTCTGTTAAACTTATCTTTGTTTCTCCCTTGGAGTTGCTAAAGCAGACCTGGAGTTAAATGACCTCTAGTCTGATCTACAAGCTGCCCCTTTGTCCCTCTTTGAAAGCTGCCTTTGAGTATGTCCAAGCAGGTCTGGAGTTAAATGACCTCTGACCTGATCTATAGACAGAAATTGGGTTGTTTCCCTTCTTTCAGTTTCTTCCCTTAATGTTCCATTCCATCATTTTTCTAAAAAGATCCTCTAGTATAGATAACTTGCCCTTTGGAAGCCTTGGCTAGTTGTTGCATGTAATTACCTTTCCTGACTCCATAGCCCAATGGATGGCACAGTTTTGACCTATCCTCTTTGCTGAAGCATCCTGCTGCTTTGTTCCTTTTCTCCCATTGCTTTCCCAGTCTGTGATCTCATGACTCAACCCAGCAACCAACCAACCAAATCATTTTAAACCCCCCCTTCGTGCTTCATAACTAGCCTAACATCTCAAATTGAGCTTTCAAAGATACATCATTCTTTGCTCCATTTGGAGAGATCCCTCTCCGGGTCCAGGAGGGCTAGATCCTAGGGCCCAAAAGTGGTTCTGATGTTGTCTCATCTTTTGGTCTTGCCAATCTAGCCAAAACATGGGAACCACAACATTGTCCACCCACGCTATCAAAGATTTCGTCTAAGAAAGGCATAGGGAAGGGGTCATGTACACACGCGTCATTTAACTTGCGTAGGTCTACGCAGATTCATATCTCCCCCTTTGTTTTCTTCTCGTGGACGACCATCGAACTTACCCAATCCGACTGTTCAACTAGTTCAATGATACCTGCAACAAGCATTTTGTCTAGTTCTTCCCTGACCTTTTACTTATATTTAGGGTTCAGTCGATAAGGTCGTTGCTTTACGGGATGTACCTCTGGTTTCAAAGTGATATGAATAACACCTAAGTCCCCCATGATTCCTCTGAGCTCAAAAAACTTTGTTGGGAATAAGTCCTGATATTCCGTAAGTAGCTCTATAATTTTTCCTACGGTTCCTTCGTCCCAATAGTCCCCAATTTTGGCCAACTTAGGGCGTTCTTCCATCCCAATATTAATTTCGCGTAGCTTGAGAGGCTAGGTAACATCAAAATTCTACAGTGGGGGCATAGTAACTGTACGTCCCCCCTCAAATTCTGGGATATAGACGTTCCAAGGATTATCTTCCTCTTCCTCTATCACCAAGCTCTAGCAGTCGACTATGTCTTTCATCTGTGCTTCCCATGTCAGGACTTCCAGTGTAGCGTGATGGTGCAAGTCATTAAATATAAAAGCATCGATGTCCTCCAGAGCTTCGTCAAGCACCTCTTTTCCCCCAATTAGCTCGAATGTTCCTATAAAGTCATATTTTAGTGTCTCCCAGTGGCGGGTGTGCTGATGGAGCTCCACATCTAAATACCATGCAATCGGGATAGGCCCCAAGGCATGAATAAATAGATGCACCCACTCTTTTGTAGTTCGGTCGGACCATTTTTCCATCCAGGTGAGCAGATTCTCATGGGGATCTCCTGGTCCGAGGAACATCTTGGTGCGTATGTCAGCCAGGGGTGCGAACCGCAGGATCATCATATCTCGACATTCCTCCAAATCCTGGAATGCTTCCTTGTGGGTGTCCCACCATCACGCAGGTGTTCCTCGCATAGCTAGATTAAGGGCCCATAGCCTGCGTTCTCTCGGAACCGTAGCTTCCAGTGTCCTTAGGAACACCGTGAGGCTACCAGATTCATAGAAATGGGGTATATCTCTTCCCTCCAAGGAAATGCAGCAAAAGTCCCTTGTGATTCGGAGACACCATAGCATTGAGACATCGTGCAACCAGTTTTTCCAATTTTACATTTCCTCATTAGAGTCATAGAAGCATTCACTGTCTTCCTCCCAATAGAGTACCCCGTCTGCCGTGGGATTGATCCAATCTTCATCCTGCACGGTCAATTTGTAAATGTGATCCACTTCTTCTCCACCGCGTAATGGCTCTGTTTAGCACTCACCTTCTGTAGGGTCCAATGGTACTACTACCCTTGTCCCATTACTTTTAAACACCATGCTTCTCTTTTTTAGGTTGACGATACCACCCATATCTATGGCCCAGTCCAGTCCTAAGAGCGCAGGGTATGGGTCTGAGTCGTCTACAATCTGAATTACTTCAAATTCAGCCAAACCTTGACCCAAGCGATATCCACCATGATTTTTTATAGTCTCCCCAGAGGTATAATCTTCTGTTGGTTGGCCATATGCAGCTAGATTTTGGACCACTCCAATTTGGGTTTGCCCATTTGTTGCAAAGTTTTCTTAGGTAGCACGTTTGCATCTGACCCCAAGTCTAAGACAACCTGATCCATTTCATAATTACCAATTTGGGCAGTTAGTCTCATCTCCCTACCAATGTGTTTCCTATATCCACCTAGCTTGTGCACGTTTTGGACTTCTGGAGATAGGTGGGACTGCACTACACAGCTATCTATCAATGTCTAAAGTTTTTCTTTGGTTCGTTGGTTGCATAATAGCATCACACGTGCCAGCAGGAATGGTCTTATCTTGTCACCTACCTTGAGGTGCGCAGGTGTCTCATGCAGGAAGTAAAGACAATGAAGGAGTAAAGATCAATGATCAAATCAATAGATATAAAAATAGAGTAAAGACATAAAGGAGTAACATAAATAAAAAAAAATACTTATCTTCAATGAGAAGTGATCATCTCCCTCTTGAACCAACCTTCAAGAGTCATTACTATCCATTATCCATATAACAATGTTGCCTTAAATATATTTCAATGGACTTCATTCATAACCACAGTATAATTGAGACTAACCCATCTTGTGCTACATTAAACCCATCACAAGTGCTTGAACATATTCACACTAATCATGCTAGGGTCTCAAATATTTGCCATAATCCAGGGTTTTCTTCCAAGCCCTAACCTCATAATATCCATCAAACCCTAATAACTAAATTTCCTAATGTTTCCTTCAAACTGTAGCATTATTTTAGGTCTCCACCATCTTCTCTAGCTTCCAACAAAGGTGTCTTCATAGGGGTGATCTTCAATGAATTCTCTTCAACCTAGCTTTGATACCATGTTAAATTTTCTTAGGGCTATATTGTTCTTTTCTTTAGATAATTTCATTTCTTCATTTTCATATTAAATTCACCCCACGACATCATAACATTATTTATATTTACAACATTATTCAACAACATAAGAAATTACATAGAAATAAAAATATCATCATCAATGAAACAGAACATAAAGGAACAATAGAAGAAAAGTATTCAGACATAGAGACACCAGGATTGGTCGGAGACGAGGACAAAACCCACTATGGGGAAACCCTTTCAAATTATTCTTCTTATTAGATTGTCATTGAATGATCCAACAAAAGAGTCTACAATGATCCACATCTTCAACAATAATCCTATCCAACAAAATAAACTAAAAAACATCCATGAGATGACCACAACAATGCTAATAATCAAAACCTTGATTTAGAAGCATGCGATCAACTACCACGGTCTGCGATCAACTGCTGAACTCTACGGTCAACTGACGAAATATGTGGTCAATTGTTAAACTCAAACCCTAGTTACAAATCGTACATAGAGAGTGATGTGTGTGCAACTAAAACCATCCAACTACATGCATGAGCCTGCGTGCCTGCATTTATGACCGAAATCTTCCTGTGTCATCCCTGCGGCTGGAAACCAAAACCCTAGACACATGTGCGAGCTTCAGACCTTGCAATCTCGGACCTGTATGAACCAATCTCTGCCACCCAACCTCAAACCTGTGTGAGCCAAACCAAAATAAATAAGAATGATCACGATGATTATGTTCAAATGAGGGTCACTTGACTTGTATTTATAGCCATCCATGGGTCTCCAATTTCTCTTTTGGGCTAACCTGTCCTTTTTGTGCACATGTGGGATTTTCCTAAAAAATACACTTTCCCTTCCCAAATTGAGCGTTTATAAATAGTAAAAATTGGTCCTCTTGAAAAGAGGATTCTAGTTCGATGGTTGGAATTTATCAGTGAGCTGACAAATCATGTGATTATTACTGAAAGAATTCTAAATATGTACGATGGATCATAGAAGCCAAAATTATAAAACCTTTCTCATCATTTGCAAACATTACCCTGTAATCAAGCTTTGGATTGTATGTTTCTTGAAAGGGTATTCAGTCAAAAATTAATTAATATATCTCGTTGTTCACTATTAATTCCTTCCAATCTCAACAGATTGAAATTCTTCCACCTTTGATGTCAAATAATGGTGGTCAATGGGTGAGAAGCTCAAGAAACAATATGAATGCTTCCACCTTGTAATATTTCTATGAGTCTTTCTCAAGGAATACCTTACAAGAAAACCCTCAACATTTCGTCACATTTTGTAGGTATGATACCCATTGTAGATTCACTAGTGTTAATTACAACCCTTAAACTTCCATACATCAACTTGCTACCAATCCCCGTACCTTGATAAACATCCCTATCATTAATAGGAGCCGAGGATTGAAAAGGTTGTTTGATGTCACAACATCAAGAACAAACCATTTAATTGAATGAAACAAGTTAGAGTCAATTGGTGCCAATTGAAAATGGGGAACTAAAACGTTATCTACATTGCAATGGACTGGCATAAATCTTATACTTGTGACCTATTAGTTCCAACTATGAAAACTTACCAAATCTTGTGACCTATTAGTTCCAACTACGAAGACTTACCATTAAGCCAAATGACTAAGTCATACTTGGCATATAAGAAAGGAAACTAACCTCAAAGATCAATCTCCATACCTCTTAAATAAAGCTCAAAATACTCAACCCCTCAAACTAACCCAAAAAACTATATCAATAAGAATATACCACAATTAATCTAAATTTAATTTTCAAGGTATTCCACTTATATACCACAATTAATCTAAATTTAATTTTCAAGGTATTCCACTTTACCTAAGCTAAGCGTCCTTAGAGTTAAACCCCACTCAAGTGAAAAAGGAATAAGGTTAAGTGCAAAAGCGCATTTAAAACGCCAATGAACATATGGACAATGGTCTTAACGACATGCGATTGGGGCCCCAATAAAGGCATTGTATACTCATTTCTTCACATCATTTAAAATTTTCATGTGACCAAAAACAAATAACAAATGGTCTATGCCAATGTGAACTGTGTTTATTTAAAGTCCACGTGTCAAGCCATCACAACAAAAATGAAGCGTATAAAAGAAAAAAATAAAGCAGCATGAAACAAATTCTTAACCCCCTCGCTAACTTGAGACAAACCACGAAGAAAAATATTTTTTTAGCAGATAAAGAAAGCAACAGGGTAAGGGTAAACATTATCTATCCCGATCATCAAATCCAAAGCCTCGTCTGCGTTATCCATTCCTTCGATCCATCTGCTCATTGAAGGGGCAGGCCAAAATTTCCTCTTTTTTCGGCTCTCGACTAGCTTATTTTGGATGATTTCAGGCTACTGGGCATAACCATGCGTCCCAAGCAGCAATCCAAGGCCGATGTAGCCAAAAAAGCGAAGGCTGTGGAGGAGAATACCTTCGGCCTCAAGAATAAGAACAAGAACAAAAATGTTCAGAAATATGTCCAGAGCCTTAAGCAATCGATGCAGCCCAAACCCGACGCCAAAGTTAATACAAGCAAGGTAATATTTTCCCCTGTTTTTTTTAGGGTTTATGGTGCTTGAAAAGACACAGAGATCATAATTTACTTGGGTCTCGTAGTCTTGATTGATCTATTTGTTTGGTTTGCAGCAAAAGTAGGAAGAGGAAAAGAAGAGGGAGAAGGAACTGAATGACCTATTTAAAGTTGTCATTCAGCCGAAAGTTCCACCCTATATGGCTTTGAAATTATCCTTGCTTTCTTCATCATTTTTTTTCATTTGATTAGTTTTCTTTTTTTAAATCCCACACCCCCCCCCCCCGCATTTTTTACACTGGAGGAGAATAGGCTACTGTAAATGCAATTGCATTCTTTAAGACGTAGTGTGAACAACAAATCTTAAGTTTCAACAGACTAAAGTTTCAACCGTAAGGGTTTTGAATATGATGCGACATATCATTAATAATGTCATTTCCAATATTTTAATTATTTTTTATTTATCCGGTTTATTTTATTCCCTACTTTTGTATTGTAGTATGGATGAGGATAAAGTCCTTATAAGTGTGGCCATGAGTTCAGAGTGCAGTCATAATATACTCAGTTAATAGCCCCTTTAATTTAGAGATCCTGAAATTCTCCTTCAGGGGTTTAAACTTTATATATATAAGATGCAGAATCGGTAACTAGGGTTGTTGGTTACTCTCGTAACATGGGGTTGATTTCGACCACTACACGTACCATTGTGGCCCCTAGGTGTAGCCAGGGGTTTGAACCAGTTACGACACAAATATAGCACTTAAATGTGCATTTATCGGGAATTTATCTACACCGTGGGGGCTAAACATAATATAATATTAACATTTCTCATTATGAGAAGCTATTTTTTGTTCATGGGAATAAGACATTTATAGTTATATTTTTTTTTGGGGGGGTTTGATATTGGTCAAGGGGGGGTGGTGATATTGGTCGAGCCTTTGTGACTATAGAGATCATTTTTATTATAGCCTTATGTATGTTAGTAAACATACTACTGTTGGCAATGCACAATGAATTCGATGCTTAAAGTTAGAAACTTTAGCTAGATCAATTCAAAGGAAAATATTAAACGGGTTTATGCCTTGCATAGGTAAGATCATAATTTTTGCTCAGAAGATTCAAGAAGACCAATTGTGTTGGGTTTTGTTCATGAGGCATTTTATATGCCGCAATGATGTCTTTGGTTCCATCCTCGGACTTGTCTTGTTCTGCTGTCATTTATTGCATGAAGGTGTTATGAAATTTAGTCACAACATCTTGTTCAGTTTCTAACATCCCGAAACTGACATAAAGGTCCGATGAACTACTTGGATACCAATTTATAAGAGCTTCAAGAATAATTTAATTCTTAAGTGAAATTCATGAAAGAGCGTATGAACCATAAACTTCCCATCCCATTCAAAGACATTGGTCCAAATTAAGAGATGGATATCTTCAAATTTGTTTGTTAGGTCCTTCCATTCATAAGGTGGTTCATTATAATCCATCTCTTGGCCTTCTTTAATTTTTTTATTAAGATTATTATAGGATTTTATACAGGTGTATATGATTTTTTTTTCTTATGTAACATAGTACCTCACCCTCCAGCATGTAGGCAAGGGTAAGATATTCCATAGGCACAAGGTTGTACAATAATAGGGCTCAAAGTCATGAGCTCAACATGTACTTGTGGTAATCGAACCTGGGTAGGGAAGATGACGGCCATTCCTCCCAACCAACTGGGATAAACCCAATTGACATACAGGTGTATATGGTTATAACACTAATATTTTGGGAGAATAATATATGTAGCAATGTTGTATAGGAGCCTGAAATAGATTATTCATAACCCCAACATACAAGTACCACTCTATGAATTTATTCCCTCTCATTATACCATTATATTACACCTAAATCCTAGCCACAATATTTAATACTACATTGGTAACATGTTACCAAATTATAAAGTGACATTATTACAAAAATATTTATTGGTGTTTATGATGGGAACTGTATATGGATTCACCTTTATTGATCAAGTCAAATATTTAACCTACTCTGATGCTTGCTGCTTCTCTAGGTGGGTAACCTGAGTACATATTCATCACATAATTTTCATTAATTTTTAAATGCTACAATTCTTTCATTTATTCTAATATATGCACCCCTTGGGATACGCACTTTGGAACTTATAAAATGACCATATTACATCAATATTTATTTTGTCAATTAATACCACCTTGAAGTCTGCAAATAACCACTATTTGTGCATTAAAGCCACAATTAAAGTCTCATTACTCAAACCCATGGAATAAGGCACAACCGATTTATTTATTTTTATTCTTTGATGATTTCTAATTTTCTCCAACTCCTGCAATTCCAGGGTTGCCCTTAGAGATGCCATCAAATATAAAAGTGGTATAATTTTCTATAACATTCTGCCAAGGGTATTCTTATAACAACATCACTCAATGACTGCCTTTAAATACTAAATATATTGTTATAAACGTGAGTACCACTAGTTTTCTCACTTTTCTTGAGCATATTTGTTTGTAATAGGCAGTTACACACATAAACACATATAGAAAAGTTTATTTTTTCCCTAATTTCTTTAATACATACAAAAATGAAAGTAGTCTTGCTATGATCTTATGATTCTAATCCCTTGAACTAATCATTGTGCTAACTTCTCTGATTTGGACTATATGCTTTTAAATATGCAGGTATTAATTCCAAATCTATAGTATGTGAATTCTTTAAGGTTGTGCAATGTGGCAACGGTTTTAAGTGCAAATTATCCCACGACTTGAATGTACAAAGAAAGGGTGAAAATATTGACAGATATAGTGATAAGCGAGATGAAGGTGTGCTTTATCATGCCTACTTATTGTGATATTTCTCTATTTATTGTTTACTGGAATATTTGTATGGTTTAGTGAGAAATTTTGTTTCCCTGATGTTGATGAGCAGACTGTTAGGTATAATGGTCGAATAACATTGGTTGCTTCTAGTCAGTTGAGTAATCTCTTGTTTTTTGTTAATGCATGAATGTGACTCCAGGAAACATGGGATTAATTTTGACCTTTATCTGCATGTTAATAAAAATTATGCTTTTATTATATATTTGTGATTATTGGCTACCACGGGAGGAAAATTATTCATTTTAGTTGAGTGGCATAGGCTCTCGAGTCTTGTGTAATCTTATCATTATCGATAGTTTTGATTAGTTGTTTATGCCCTAAATCTACCTATGGGTTCCATTTAGGAAATTAGATTTTTACCTCCTATATGAAAGAACTTTATTATGTGTGCAAGATCCTAGACCTTTCTATGGGTGTCATTTATTGAACTGGATGGATTGAACCCATATTGAGAAAATTATAGAATTTTGTAAGTTATCAACTGAATTGTAATTTAATTGAGTTCTTGGTGGTTAGGCTTTTATGCGCTGACATTTTCTCCATGGTATTGCAATTAGAAAATATGGACGATTGGGAACTGGAGACGCTTGAAAAGGTTGTAGAATCCAAGAAAAATGAATATAACCATAACAAGCCGACAGATATTGTATGTAACTTTTTTACTATTTATTTCTTATAGATGCATCATTGTGGCATGATTTAGAGCCAATACTGTATATATTGTTTTGGTGATGCATATGCCTAAATTTTGATTGTGTTGTGCATATTGTTTTTATTATGTTTATGTTGACTTCCTTTTTTGTGGTATTGTGCAAAATTTGTATGGCTACTGACTAACTTTACCTTCATGTCTTTCAACTTTGTGTTCCTTTCTTCATGTTTGTGTGACGAGTATGTAAATAATTTTTGGAAGATGTGGAGAAAAAACAATATGGTTGGTTTTGGACTTGTCCCGATGGAGGAAAAGAATTCCACTATAGACATGCTCTGCCTCCTGGTTATGTATTAAAGTCTCAAATGAAGGCTTTGTTAGAAGAAGAGACACAGAAGATTTCAATTGAAGAGGAGATTGAAAATTAGGTAAGCTTGAATACAAAAAAGTTCACATTTTTTTAGCTGCCATGAAAGATTACTTCTCATGAATACACCGAGAGAAGCAAGGTGCATTCTACATCCCAGTATTGAGGATATTGCAATGCCCATCCCATGTCCAAGAAATGTTTTATGCAGACATGTCCATATGTCCACTAAATAATAAGTGTAATGTTGTGCTAAGTAATACCAATTTACATAGTTACGTATCTTTATATACATAACAATGGCAGCATAAAACTAAATAATTTCACTATTATTGATTGCTTCTTATCATCAATGGTGAGATGCACAATTCCTCTTTTTCCATAGTTGAAATGACTTACTTTTTAGGGTGCTTTTTTTTGGTATATACATATGTAAATATGTAAATTTGTAATATTTAGCACACATCACATCTATACTTTTTTTATTAGTATATTTTTAGTTTTGTGGTGTATTTTTTACTAGCGGACATAGGACATGGGAAATATGTGTGTGTCTTAAGATGGATCTACGATGGTGTATGGAAAATATCTTTCACTGATTTTTGGAATTGTTCTCATGTACTTGTGTAGAGACAGCAAACAAAAACTTCGACTCCCATTAATGGTGACTTATTTTATCAATGGAAGAAGAAAAACACATACCAGAAGGAAGTTGAGCTTGCTGCCAAGAGAGCTGAGAGAGCGAAAAATGATTGTATGAGGTAAGGTTTTTGACACATTTATTTATATTTTTCTAGTTAACATCTCTTTAATCATGCTTGCTGACTGATAAAACTATCAATGTATGCAGTGGGCGTGAATTATTCCTTTTGAATGCAAGCTTGTTTGTTGATGATTCCGAGGCTTATGAAAAGTAAAATAGGGAGGATGAAGAAGATCAGGCCAAGGAGGTTAGTTTCATATAAATTGAACTCGAGGGTCTTGTCGTAACCCCCAAATATATAGTTAAGAAAATTTAGATGTTAGTTCTATATCTCAGATGTTTACAATTCCCAGGAAATATGGGCATTGGTATGTTCTATGATATTTACCTAGATGAATTGCACTCTTTTGCTTTATTGATACAATTAGGTCCTTGAATGTCTCAAAAGAGTAATGAATAAGAAATGATACCATCCACAATTAAAGAAATGTGGTCAATCAGATTATCTTTTATTAGTAAAAATTTGTAGCACAAGGGAGTTCTCAAGGATTTTCCAAAGTCTAAGAAGTAACACAAATTATGCTAGTTATTATACTACTACCACTATATCCAAACAAAAGGTAAAATCTGAAATAAATCAAGGCATGTGCCATTTCTTATAAAAAATAGTAGTTTCCAATGATATGTTGAATATGCATCTGTTTAATATTCTAATTTAAAGGGTTTTTGATTGCTCTGCGGCATAATCATGTTATTCTGCTTAACAACCCTGATTAACAAGGAAATTGGAGACCCCAGATGCGAGTGCTCAGAAATGAGAAGATGGGCCACTTGGATGCCATGTGGCAGGGCACTTATTCGCCCCACGCGCCTGCACATGGTCGCTCGTCTGTTGATAAATGTTGGAGCATGGCTCCCTTAATTACCACCCTTGCTATCTTTCACGCGACGTCCTTTGGCTGCTGCTCATTAACACGGCCTCGTCCTGCACCATGGCTCTTAAATCTTCCCTTAGAGCTCATCCTACCTCCATTCATCTCTCCATACAGCTCTTTGTGTTTTCCTCTTGCATTTCTATCACGCCCTCGACTCTCGGCTCTGTTCAGTCTCAGTGCAATTGTCTCTCTGCGAGGTCTCATTACGGGTGCTCCTTTGCTGCACCTGAGAACATCCCCTCCGTGTCTTGAGCTTTCTCTCATTCGCTCAACATGCCAAGGTGACACAGAATGAGATGTCGTCGCGCTGGTGGGTGTGGCCTCCGCTCTAGACCCCCTTCGTCGATGGCCATAGGCAAGGAGGTGAACCTCTCCGTGGATTGGGAAGAGTTGATTCTACTCAACCCTATCAACCTCTTCACTCAGTTATCCCTTCATCTCTCAAATCCCTCACCTGAATCCTCTGGTCTTCATCCCAAAACGCGCCCTCAAAAATCCACAATTCAGTCTGCACCTGTCTCCATTCCCCGCAAGATGAAAGCCCTGCTTGTGTAGAGCGCTTCCAGCAGTAGTCATCGTTCTAGTAGTGGCACATGTTCTCGCAACATTTGTGGCGAAAGCAGTGATGAGGACGGAAAGGACAATGACACCAGCTTACATGCAACCTCCTCCAAGTCACCAGCTGCCCAGGTGTTGCTTCTCCCTCATTCTTCTGTCCACGAGCCTAACAAGGAGGAGGACAAGTCTCTTTATGTTTTCAGGATCATGGAAGGAGCACCCAAACTTCCTGAGAAGAATGAACGCTTACCTTAAGTCCAATTCCTGGGTGCTCACCTCTTACTCTAGCTATCTTTTGGCATTATCTAGTTTGCAAGTGTTTTGAAACTTTTTCTGTTATTTTTCAATTTCAGTATTAAAACTAGACAAGTTAGTTTCCCATCTTGGGCAGCTCCTAATACTCTCTACTTATGGGTTGGTTTCCCCACCTGGGGTAGTCCTTATTTTGTAGTTAAGTTTCTGATACTTCCCTCCAGAATTGGCTTGCCAAATTCAGAGGACGATAATTGTAATGTTTTTCCATGTATAATATAATAGAAGTAGACTAAATTAGAAAAAAAAAAAAACAAGGCAATTGGAGAGAAAATATACCAAATTTGTGCCAACAAGTTTAAGCACTCTAAGGAAACCTTATCATGTATAAATAAAACTCACATTACGACGGCTATAATTCCAGTAGTAAATTTTCCCTATCTTCAAGATAAATGTTAAATCACTTTAACAATTTCAGCCTTAAGTTATGTCAAATCAGCAAGACATAGTAGTCTCAAAAGTTACCAAACAATGAAGAAATAGCTAGTTGAAAATCAAATCTGCAATATGAAAATTTTGGATAGCTGAAAACTTCACACACACACAAAGATGAAGTTCATGTACATGCCATAGCCTCATCCCAAGGCTAGCACAATCCTTTAGCTCTCCAAATCCTTAGTTAGGAAAACCAAGAGAAGCACTAACCAAAATGGATGAGCTCCAACAAGCATCACCTGAGAGAGAGAGAGAGAGAGAGAGAGAGAGAGAGAGAAGTGTGATATTCTCCTGAGATATTTAATAGAAGATGTTGATGATCAATAACTGCTATGGTTTCCTCATGAACCATTGTGCATTCAAGAACATAAAGAGAAATAAAAGAGTACAAGGATGATGAAAAATATCTCCTTTATATAGATACGTGAGAGGTAAAGGAGGAAACAATGCATATGTGGGCTTAGGTCTAACTTACAAAGCCACGTGTAGTCTTGCACATGTTGGGTGCTACACTCCAAGGATACACACATTTCAAGTTCCAAAGGCTCCATGCAAGTGTGCACCATGATATGTGTCTGACACTCATCCAAGCTTTTAAGGACTGCAATGCTCCTCCTAAGCAATGTGCTCCACTAGGTCCACTTCCTTTGCATGAACATTGTTGCAACCTGTTTTGTAGTAAGGTCAACCATGTTGAGCTAGGTAAATTAAAATGAGAAGAAAAACTTATACCTTTTGAGTAATATATCAATGTGATTTTGGCTTGATTTCTTAAGAATTTCACCCTTGTAGGTGAACACAATGACTGGGGGATTTATTAATTGCATGTTCCCTTGAAACACAGGGTTCAACTTCCAATCATGTTGTCTGATTGCTCATTACGGCGTTTCATAACTTCATTTAATATCACTTTCCAAAATCAATACTAGTAAATTTAATCTCAAGGTTATCTTAAGGCATTCTTCTGCAAGTGCCTTTGCAAAATACAAAAATTGTTAGAAGCTACTCCCATATTTCTAAAAAAAATAAAAATTGTCTCTCTAGCTATTTCTCATGGGACTTCTAATTCCAACTTTCTATCATAACCTTTATAAGCTTCATTAAAATCAAGCTTATATAAGGGAAAAGTTGGAGGAGTCTAATCCACATGGAGTTCCAAATTATTTTTGAAAGATTATGCATAGAAGTTAAGTTTACAAAGTCAATTTCCCATGGTTGGAGTCTAGTTTCCTCTTATGGGAGAATTTGTGACTTTAGGTTTTTGTGTTGTCTTCATGTTGTCGCAACTATCTCCACTATTGTACTGTATCTTGTAAAGGTCACTGAAGATACAGTGCTATTCTCTCCAACACTTATCAATATCTCCCAAAGATTAAATGCGAATAGTCTCATTAATATATCCCCACAATGGTTTGGAGATCCTTAGCAAAAGGCAAAGTCGAGTCACTGAAACCGTATGCAATTCTTTCGCTTAATCCTCCGAATATTTTTTTTTTCAATATTCTTTTGTTTCGTCGGTATTCTGATGCTGCTGTCCAATTACGGGGAAACATCAAAAGCGCGATGACTTGTTGGGAAGGTCGGAAGAGCGACGACAATTTGCAAACGTCGAGTCGGGGTCTTGTTTATTGTCGGGTCGGGTCTTATTTATCGTCGGGTCAGGGTCTTTTTTAGCATAAGAATTACGATGCTTAGAAGCGTCAGTTGGGGTCTTGTTTATCGTCGAACTAGCGACGCTTTGCCTCGTCATAGATGCGATGCTTAGAAGCGTCGGTTGGGGTGTTAGTTATCGTTGGAATTGCGACACTTATAAACGTCGGTTGTGGTGCTGTTAATCGTCAGAGCAACGATGAAGTTTAAACCGTCGATAGAGCGATGAAGGTTGAAACATCGAAATAGTAATGAATTTTTTGTTGAGATTCAACATGATAATGAGCTTAGTGAAAAGAATCGCCTTCACTAAGTGGGCCTGTAGGCTATTTTTGGCGCAAGTCTAATTTTAGACTATGTCTATTTTTAGACATGATGATCATATTTCAGAAGTTGCAGGATGCTATTTGTGGATGGTTGGTCAAGTTGGAAAAATATATGAAATTCTATTTTTAGAAAATTGGGCGAAGTCTATTTATAGATCGTTAATCTAAAAATAGATGTATGTCGATTATTATTAACTCTTAATAATAATCAAACTCTAAACAACAACTTATTCTCTTGGAGCACTTCAGTTCAGTGCATAGATGTGGCACATCAGCTGACAGAAGGAATCACACTATTCCTAAGGGTTTACTGGAGCTAATGCATGAAGGACTCAGTTAGAACTCAAGTGGCAGAGTTATAACACAGTCGAAAGAAGTAGTTATGGAGTTGTATTCAGTTTAACTCAGTTAGACTTAGTTGAGCTAGTTGTATCTAGTCTAACTGATTGATACACTAGTGAGAGTGGAGTGAATTAATTAGTTAATTAATTCACAAATAATAACTCATTAATCAACTGAGCAATACATTAGTTAACTACAGTTCATGGTAGTTTCAGTGGAGACCAGTGGAGAGATAGGTGAAAGGGCAAGATAGACTATCTGTTGTGACTATAGTGATGCATTGATTACATCACACATTAGTGGAGATGCCAATGAGGATTGCACAGTCAAGGATGGATTAATTCGAATTCATTTAGAGCTATTCTTCAGCAAAGATTGCGTAGTGGAAGCAGGCTAGCAGGAGGCAAAGATCGGTGCATGGATTTGCAAGATTGGTCCTGATTAGTGTATGACGATTGTACTGTACTGAGGGCTTGTGATAAGATTTTTATGCTTGTATGAGATTTTCATATGATCTCCATGTTACATAATATATAGTTGGGGTTTTCAGCTTCAGGCTTTCCCGGTTAAAAACTATGTTATGTGTGATTGAATATTTGTGTTTATGCTTCACATGTGTGTGCAATTAATTTTTCCGCAAAAGATTAACAAGTGGAATAGATTCAGTATCTTGCATAAAGTTAAATAGTGTGAGATCATGTGGATCTTGGACATATGCATGCTTAGTGCATATAATTTCTACATGGTATCAGAGCATTTTTTATTGAAGATTGCAATTTTGAAGTGAGTTTTTGCTGGTGGACAATTCGAATTTGCTACAAAATATTCTTGGTGCAGAAATCGAGTATACATTGAAATTTCTTTCAACAGTTTGAGATTGGAGTATGACCTTGATGGGAGCTCGAATTACATAGCCTGGAAGGACAGGATGGAGGCGGTGCTAGAGGATAATGGGTTGAAGGAGTTCATCGATAGAGATGTTCCTAAGCCGGGATCTGGCGATGCTGCATTACTTGATGCATGGCAAAAGAAGACTGCAAAGACGAGGAGGATTTTGTTGGAAGGTGTGAAGGAGCATATTGTTTCAAGCCTTCACGTGAAAGCCACTCCATTCTTAATGTGGAAGGCTTTGACAGATTTGTTCAAAAGCAGAAGTGACCAGAGGAAGTTGGCGCTTAAATACAAGCTCAGAAAAATAAAAATGGAGAAAGGCGACATTATTCCAAAATACCTCACGAAGTTTGTCCACTGCAAGGATGAGCTGGGAAGTGTGGGGGTTACTGCTAATGAAGAAGACTTGGTGAGCTTGGCTCTCCTTGGGCTTCTAAAGAGTTGGCATAGCTACGAAGACTCTGTCAATGGATGGAAGAAACTGTCGGGATGGGAGCGACTTTGGTCGAATCTTGTGCAGGAGGAGACAAGGTGGGGTACCAAGGATGGATCTTCATCGAAGAATGAAGATGAAGAGAATTTCACTTTGGTTGCCAAAGAAAGGAAAGGGAAGGGGAAGAAAAATCCTTCAAAATTCGGTGCTAAATGCAAGAAGCAGGATTTGTCTAAAGTGAAGTGTTTTCACTGTCACGAGCATGGAAATTTCGCCACTAACTGTTCACAGAAGAAGAAGAATAAGCATGTTGTTGGATCTGCAGCTAGAGAGGCCATAGCCTTGCAATTTGAGCTGGATTTTTCCTTGATCTCATGCTTGGTTTCACGCTGCATTGGATCGGTGTGGTATCTTGACAGTGGTGCGTCTTTCCATATGACAAGAGACAAAGAGTTGTTTAGTGACTTGGAGGAGAAGGACCTCCAGATGCATATAGAGATGGGAAACGATGGTTGGTATAGTGCGACTGGCATTGGGACCATTACCTTTGAGAGGGAGTCCGGTAATCCATTCTTGTTGAAGAATGTCATGCATGTTCCAGGTCTGAAGAAGAACTTGGTCTCAGTCGCAATGCTGGAAGACAAGGGTTATGATGTTGTTTTCAATGAGGGAAAAGCATTCCTTTGACATAAAAAAATGGGTCAAACCAAGAAGTAGGGGTTCGAATTAAGAATCTCTACAAGCTGCAGGTAGATGGTTGGGCTGCAATGGTGGGCAAAGCAGAAGAAGTGGTGAGCCGGGATGAGGGCGAATTATGGCACAGGAGATTGGGCCATCTTCACCATGCAGCTTTGAATATTTTGCAACAAAATTCTACTGGACTTCCCAAGGGTACTCTTGCGCAGTCAGATCAGTGCAAAGGATGTACAATGGGTAAGTTTGTGAAGACCACCTTTCATAAGAAGGAGAACTGTGCTTCGGTGATCCTGGAGAGAATTCACACAGACGTGTGTCAACCATTCTCGGTTGCTTCAATAGAAAAAAATAGGTATTATGTGATATTTGTTGATGATTATTCTCATAGATGTTGGATCTTCTTCATGCAGAAGAAGAGTGAAACGTTCTCAAAGTTCTGTGAGTTCAAGGCATTAGTGGAGAAGGAGTCGGGGAAGCAGGTGAAAGCTCTAAGGAGCGATAATGGTGGCGAATACATCTCTGGCGAATTCAAAGACTTCTGTAGCAAAAAATGAATTCGAAGAGAACTCATAGCACCTCATAACCCACAGCAGAATGGGGTCACGAAGAGAAAGAACAGAATGATCATGGGTGCTACATGAGCGATGTTGCATGACTAGGGCCTACCGATGCACTTGTGGGTGGAAGCATGCAACACTGCAGTTTATGTGCAAAACCGTTGTCCTCATACAGTACTTGGCATGAGTACACCCAAAGAAGATTTTACTGGTAAGAAGCCTGATATTTCTCATTTGAAGATTTTTGGCTCACCTGTTTACATTCATGTGATGAAGGACGCCAGGAAGAAGTTGGAGCCAACTGCAGAAGTTGGGATATTAGTGGGGTACACAGAAACACCCCATAACTATCGTGTGTATTTTCCAAACAGTCGGATGACTATTGTGTGATGGGATATAAAATTCAATGAGGTGAAATCCATGAAGTTGTCGCTTGAGAGGGAGCTACACTTGCATGCGGAAGAGGAAATTCTTGTTCCCAAAGATGAGCCTCTGGATGTGGATCAGCCACAGAAGGAGATTCATGGAGTGGAGGAGTCCACTCATACAGAACTAAACATCATACAAGGCATAAAGCGTACCACAGAAGCTAAGAGACTGAAACTTGATGCGGAACAAAATGTAGGAGTCCCTACATCACAACGCAGATAGAGACAGTCACCTGACCGATATACTGGATACATGGCGCTTATGAGCAAGTGTATTGTGACAGAGCCATCTTCTTTTGAAGAAGCAGCGCAGGAGCCCACATGGGTAGATGCCATGGTGGAGGATTATGACTCCATTTTCAGAAACAGTGCTTGGGAGATTGTTCCAAGACTGGTGGGAAAATCAGTTGTAGGATCAAGATGGATCTACAAGGTAAAGCACGCTGATGATGGGAGCGTCGAGAAGTATAAGGCAAGATTTTTTGCCCGAGGCTTCTCATAGATTGAGGGGATTGACTATGAAGAAACCTTTGCACCTGTCGCACGGTATTCTTCCATACGAACCATCCTTGCTCTCTCAGCGCAGATGGGTTGGCACATTCATCAGATGGATGTGAAGACTGTGTCTCTTAATGGGATCATTGAGGAAGAGGTATAAATTGAGCAGCCTGAAGGATTTGAGATCTTTAGCAGCGAGTCGCATGTGTGCAAGCTCAAAAGAGCGATGTATGGGCTCAAACAAGCACCCCGTGCTTGGTACACTCGGATCGACAGCTATTTCACTGGACTTGGCTTCAGCAAGAGTGAGGCGGATGCAAACCTGTACCAAATTGTGGTTGAGGGTAAGATTTTAATCATTTTACTTTATGTTGATGATTTAATACTAATAGGTGATGAGCAGTTGATACACTCATGCAAGGCAAATCTTGCAAAGGAGTTTGAGATGAAGGATTTGGGCCTCCTTCATTATTTCCTTGGATTGGAAATACGGCAGTGGGAAGTTGAATTGTTTGTGTCTCAAGGCAAGTATGTCTGCAAGATACTAGAGAAGTTTCACATGCAAGGCTGCAAGCCTATCGACACTACTCTTCTAGGAAATTGGAAGAAAGAGGATGCTACATTGGCAGAGGTAGTGGATGCCACTATTTATCGACAGTTGGTGGGTTCGCTCATGTATTTAGTCAATACAAGACCAGACATATGCTATGAGCTTAACCAGCTTTCACACGCGATGGTTAAGCCTACCAAGCTCTTTTGGAAGGTAGGCAAGCATGTCCTGAGATATCTCAGGGGCACATCTGAGTATGGTTTATGGTACAGACAGACGGATGAGGTAAAGTTGCATGGCTTCATGGATGCAGATTGGGCAGGAAGCCCAACAGATAGAAAGAGCACATCAGGAGGGATTTTCAGTATCGGATCTACGCCAGTTTCTTGGTACAGTAGGAAATAAAGATCTGTGGCACTCAGTTTAGTAGAAGCGGAATACATGGCAGCAAGTTTAGATGCATGTGAGGCTATCTGGATGAGGAAGATCTTGGTTGGTTTGTTCAGTTCACATTTAGATCCCACGGTGATTCATTGTGATAATCAGAGTTGCATTAAACTCTCGGTTAATCTTGTGTTTCATGATAGATCTAAACATATTGATATCTGGTATCATCGTATCAAAGATTGTGCACAGCGGAAGATCATGTTGCTTCAGTACATTCCTACAGAGGATCAGGATGCAGATATTCTGACGAAGGCGCTCACCAGGAGAAAATTCAAATACCATAGAGGCAAGATCGGGGTGAAGGATAATCCCTATCCTGTTAAGAGGGAGTGTTGAGATTCAACAAGATAATGAGCTTAGTGAAAAGAGTCGCCTTCACTAAGTGGGCCCACAAGTTATTTTTGGCGCAAGTCTATTTTTAGACATGATGATCATATTTCAGAAGTTACATGATGCTATTTATGGATGGTTGGTCAAGTTGGAAAAATAGATGAAATTCTATTTTTAGAATATTGGGCGAAGTCTATTTATAGATCGTCAATCTAAAAATAGATGCATGTCGATTATTATTAGCTCTTAATAATAATCAGACTCTAAACAGCAACTTATTCTCTTGGAGCACTTCAGTTCAGTGCACAGATGTGGCACATCAGCTGACAGAAGGAATTACACTATTCTTAAGGGTTTACTAGAGCTAATGCATGAAGGACTCAGTGAGAACTCAAGTGGCAGAGTTATGACACAGTTGGAAGAAGTAGTTATGGAGTTGTATTAGTTTAACTCAGTTAGACTCAGTTGAGCTAATTGTATCTATTCTAACTGATAGATACACTAGTGAGAGTGGAGTGAATTAATTAGTTAATTAATTCACAAATAATAACTCATTAATCAACTGAATAATACATCAGTTAACTACAGTGCATGGCAGTTTCAGTGGAGACCAGTGGAGAGATAGGTGAAAGGGCAAGATAGACTATCTATTGTGACTATAGTGATGCATTGATTGCATCACACACTCAGTGGAGATGCCAATGAGGATTTTTCAGTCAAGGATGGAGTAATTCAAATTCATTCAGAGCTATTCTTCAGTAGAGATTGCGCAGTGGAGGCAGGCTAGCAGGAGGCAAAGATCGGTGCATGGATTTGCAAGATTGGTCCTGATTAGTGTATGACGATTGTATTGTACTGAGGGCTTGTGATAAGCTTTGTATGCTTGTATGAGATTGCCATATGATCTCCATGTTACATAATATATAGTTGGGGTTTTAAACTTTGGGCTTTCCCGGTTAAAAATTGTGTTATGTGCGATTGAATATTTTTGTTTATGCTTCACATGTGTGTGCAATTAATTTTTCCGCAAAAGTTTAACAAGTGGAATAGATTTAGTATCTTGCATAAAGTTAAACAGTGTGAGATCAGGTGGATCTTGGACATATGCATGCTTAGTGCATATAATTTCTACATTTTGCAACGTTAAAAGAGCAACGAAGTCTGAAATGTCGGAAGAGCGACGACCACTTTGAAACGTCGGAATTGCGACACCACCAAAAAACGTTGGAATTAGTGTCACTCTCCCGACATTTAACTCAAGTGTCGGAATTGCGACGGAACCAGTAACGACGTTTTGCCCCACCTCAAAGTGTCGCTCTTAGGACACCTATGTGTCGCAAGAGAGACATTTTGGCTGTCGGAAATTGGGCCAAATGTGCTAGTGTGTGTTTCTTTAGTAAAATGTTATAGGTTCAAATTCAAAGAGGATTAAAATATATATACCTTTATAAATTTTAAATGACAAAATGTCATATATTAATTTAATATCTAATTTACCCATAATCTTAAAATTAAATTATCATTATTATTTTTATTCTTTTTTCAAAAACATTAAAAATAAATAAATAACCAACTTAATTTTAATTTAGATATTAAAAATTAATTAAATATATTTATCCCTACTTTACCATGAAGATTCTTAATTTGTAAATAGGCGTTGTTATAATATCATGGCCCATTACTATGGCTTATCAATATTACATGCCCAAAAAACCATAACTCATTTCATATGACACTGGTTCATATAACATTGTTTTAATTAATTAATTTAATTAAAAAGTTAAAAAATACATAACTATTTTGGAGATAAAGATCAATCATTGATTGGTGTATTCTACTATGAAAATTATAAAATATTTCATGGAGGTTAAATCCTTACCATCCACCTTATAATTATTGATAATTAAATTAAAATTTAGAAAACCATTCCAAAATATACACACTTATCTAAATAATTACTTTTTTTATTTTTAAAATTAATGAAAATTTTGTTAAATTTCTTATCATGTAATAAAAGTCTATTTTTTAAAAATATATTAATTTAATTTAATTGCCAAAGGATTTTTATTTCAACTTAAGGTGAATGAGGATCTGTTGAATTTTTCTTTTTTAATTGAAGGCCTAGATTGATTCTCAAGGGAATATTCTCAGCATATGCTTAGTCTTATTAGTCCTACTGTTTATCGACAATTGTAGTGTTTTACAAAGTTTGTTGGGTTGCATTGGCTTTTAATAAATTTTAAAAATTAGATTAATTGAGATTATTCCAATTCTAATAAGTTTCTCCATGATAAGTTCCTCATTATTATTTATCACATTCATTCATATATAAGAAAATCTTATTTAACAAAATGGTCCATTACTTTTAATAAATTTAAAAAGTTAAATTCATGCCACGTTGCTCCTCACCCACCAATTTCCTAGATATTTGAGATTATTCCAATTCTAATCAGTTCCTCCATGATAAGTTCTTCATTATTATTTCTAACATTCATTTATATAAAAGCAAAACTTATTTAGTAAAATGGTTCATTTTACAATAAAATGTGTATTTTTTTTTCTTAAATTAAAGTTAACCTATATAAAATAACAAACTAACAAATGAAAAAAATAAACAATATCTAACCTAACTAATTTTAAAAAAAAAATACACCTTAAATATAATTAATTACAAAATATATAATAATGAATTTTAATTTTAAATTATTAATAATAAATTTTGTTTAATTTACATTTAAAAAATAATAATTAAACCTGAAATTCAATTTTACTTTTTGTAAATGAAACTATACTTTTATAATGATAAAAGATCTAATTGTCAAAATTAGTTAGTAAAATGTGCCAAACCTTGGAATACTATATTAAACGTTTGTTACAAAACCATAAATTTCAACTTCACCCGATATTAAGATAAGGATCAGGTATAAAGCTTTATCACTCACTATATGAGCGACTTGAATTCAACGGTCAACATTATTTTGTAAATTATTTTTATTTGAATATTTATTTTTAATTGTATGATTGTGTTGATTTACATAAGATATTTAAAATAATATATATATATATATATATATATATTCACAATTTTAAAATTAAATACTTTTGTTATATTAAGGGGTTGAAGATGAAAAATGCTCTTTCTTGGATTGCTTAGTTTTTACATTTGTTCTTATTTTCAAAACATTTTTCACATTACTAATCTTCTTGAGTCAACAAAACTACAATGATCTTGGAAAACATCTTTCCATCTGTTACTTTCTTAAGGTTTGATAGACCATATTAATCTTAATGGATGTTAATCATCATCTTATATATATAAACCTTTTAAATTTAAATATATAATTTTTTAAATAAAAACACACAAATTTAATCATTAAATTCAATCAAATATTTACAAAAATTAAAATTAACATAATTATTATAAAAAAAATCTTTTTAAAAATTTAAAATTATATATTTATTTAATTAAAATTATTTTTCAAAATCATTAAAATTAACTATATTTATTTAAAATTTTAATTAGATATTTAATTTAATAAAAATCATAAAACTAATATCGTTAATTTCTTTTTTGTAAATCAAGATTCTATTCATTCTTCCAAAAAGAGGTACATTAGAAGAAAAAAACTAGTATCACCCCAACCAGGTGTGTTGACTACTGCTATCAGCATATGACAATGAAACAAAAAAACATCAAGAGGCACAGTCCACAACTTGGGAGGCCAGAAGCACCAGAAAACACACAAAACAAGTAAAACACATGTAACCATGCTAATCATCGAAGGTGATGGAGGCTGGGTTGTCCGAAGGTGTTCTTGGAGGAGGAGGAGGATGGAAGGAGCATTGAACATGCGCTTCGAAATGGGCCATCCTAACCTCCAACTTCTCTACTTTCTCAAATAACATGTTATGGCATCACTAGACCACCACTGTATGTTCCCGAGCATGGCACTAAAAATAGTGCATTTTGTTCAAAGTAGAAATTAGTTCAGCATTTTCCTCCTGCCTCACCCACTTCGAGGTTTCCAAGCATTCCAAAATAGATTGTATCATATCCCAACAACGCTTGACACATCAAATTTTCCGATGCCCGCATCCCACATGACGTGTTGTCCCCCGTCTCCTTGAACCACTGCGACAAACTGACCTACCATGTTGTTGTCCCCATTGGGTGTGACTCCCATGACCAGCCATCGAGCCACCCCGAATGTTGCCACCATGAGCTTCAGACCCCACTCGACCTGAGTGCCTCGCCCTGCCTCCACCTCGACCACTTGGAGTCACCCGACCTGAGCAACCACCACTACTACCGCCCTGCCCCGAGCTAATGATATCGGTCGCCAATTCCATCTGAGAGAGAGAGATGCACCACCCTCCGAGCTTCCCAAATTAGGCTTAATTTGAGAGGAGGAGCAGTGAAAATAGGGAACCATACGCATGATGATCAACTCGACACCATAGAGATGAACAGAGGTGGACCAACGAGAACCTTCCCGAACTTTGACTTTCAACAAGGAAAAACACACCACCCTCGTTGGCATGACCACCACCAACCACCCTAGAGTAAATGCAGAGAACCACAATTTTACCCCAGCCATGAGCAATTCACCGTCCCTGTTCCAGAGAAGAACCCGCACAGTCCAAACCACCTGAAATTCAATATACCCGCTCCACAGACACTGCCAATCCTTACAAGAGCCCAAGAAGGGACCGTTGAAGGTTGTGAATCCAATTTCCCTCTAGCACGAAGGGGATACCTCCCAGCCCCGACAGAACCAAGAAACATAATCAGAACCAGAAATATCAGTCATTTCTTGTGCCCAATAATCTTGAACCAAAAACCAAACTGGAAATTAATAATAATGCACACCCGTAAGTGGAGAAGGGGGTGTCAACGACGAAGACGCCACCTCTCCTAGATAGGATGCTGTGATGTCCCCAATTAGCCATAGCTACTTGGAACATTATAATTACTCCATTTTTGAAATAGGAAGTGAAAGGCACAATAAAATCCATCCCAGTGTGAAAAGGGATTGAGGTAGGAGAATAAAATAAAGCCCCTTGAATGTGAAAAGGAGCAAAATCAAGGAGCTACTAGAGTTGACCAAGTCAACCAATGCTGTAAAAGGGAGGGAAAGCCTCTAGGGCAGTGCAGTTTTGAAGGAGGAAGCTTCTTGAAGAAGCTACATCTCCAATGTGTGGGACCCGGGATGGGGAAGCTCTCTTGAATTAAAAAGGAAGGAATGGAAGCAAGGGAATTCATTCATTCATACTTCTTGTTTCAGTCTTATGACTGATTGCAACCTTCAACTGTTTAGCTGGAGTTGCAGCACTGTTTAGTGCAAGAGTTCTTATGCGGGAATTCTAGTTCCATTGTTGTTGCAGGTGATTGGTAGATTCAAAGGGGAGGTCTTGAGTTCCATTCTCATCAAATATCTTGGGAAATCCATATTCTAACATTTACTGCACAGTCACTCTCAATGAGTGCATTATTTCTATAGTAGCTGCAGTAGCTGGGGTTAGATCTACTCATTTGAGCTTATTTCAGGAGGAGAGGGGGTGATTTCCACTCCAGGAGTTCTATTGAGGAGGGTCTTGAGCCTATATTTGTATTGTGCACTCTTCTTTGAGCATATCAGATATTTCTTAATACAGAATAGCTGGGTACAGCATTCTTCTCCTGCAATGCTATACATTGTGTTATTATTTTGCCGGAGCTCTTTGCCGGGTGGTCTCAATGTGCTTGTAAAAGAGGTTAATCCTCTCATTTCTGATCCTATAATGAATAGAAGCTCCAAATATATGATATTCCATCTATTTTTGTAGTTTACATGAAAGAATAACTTTTTTTCTGCTTCCAGCATTTCTATTTTATGAAGTACTGGGGTTATGATGCCTTTTTCTACACTTGAGTTTGGAGGATCTGTTTATTATAGCTAGATTTATTTCTTTCTAATGCCCTTCTATATTTAAGTCATATACATCATATTCTTGAGGGTCCAAGCCCTGGACTATATTATTATTGCACTGGCTCACCTATACAACGTCCTCACTAGAGATATTGCTGAAATTCCCAAAAAGGGACATCACAGTGGTATCAGAGCTCTGCTCTTGGCTCACCTTGTGGGGGGGAGATTTCTCTTCAGTATGGAGAAGGAAGACATCTCAAGGCTCGTACTTCAAAATCTACAGGACATTGCAAGGGATCTCAGGGAGATGAGGCAGGAAGAAGACTCTTTAGGGTTCTGCCCTAAGGCAAGCACCAGCACTGAAAATGGCATGGGACATTCAAATCCATCACAACGTTCCACTCTACCTTCATTTTTAATTGAAGAAGATAATGAGGGTTCTCTAGGAGAATATTTTGAAGAATATGAGTTCCAGTCTCAAAGGTTCAAGAAGCATCTGAGCTTTCAGGAGTTTTGCCGGATCAAGGATGGAAGGAGGAATGATATTCATCAAAGAGAAGGTAAATGGATGCAGGGATCAGCCCTACAGTGTAGTATGGTGGGGTTATTCTTGCCCACATTTGATGGGACATCTAAGCACACAACAAAGGCATGGGTAGAGAAGTTGGACACATACTTCCAGCTTCACAAGGTCTCTGAAATGGAGGCTATCAAGATAGCTGCATTGCATCTAGAAGGGGAAGCTCAAGACTGGTGGTTTCATGGACTAACCAAACTTGGGCATCATCATATCACTTCATATTCAAATTTCACTCAGAAGCTAGTAGAGAGATTTGATCCAAGGGATCCAGAGGCCCACTTTGCCAAAATAACCAAACTCAAGCAAGAGGGAGATCTTGAGGATTATGTTGCTAAGTACCTACAGCTTTTAGTGATGGTCTCTAACCTCACTACGAGTAGGAAGGTATGCATGTTTGTGAATGGGCTAGCTGAACCATTACAAGGGTTGGTCAAGTCTACAAAACCAACCACACTCCTTGAAGTTGTGGAGAAGGCTAGAGATCTACAACACATCTTGCCCAGGGCTAGAGCAATGCAACACATAAAATATGCAGAAAATACAAGCACACAAAACACATAAAACTAGAGAGACACAGATATACGTGGTTCACCCAGTTTGGGCTACGTCCACCCTGAACAGCCAGTCCTTCCTTTCTATTATCCAACAAAATGAAGAGACAAAACCACCACATCGGATCCGTGTAATATCCTCTGTTCTCTCTCTGATCTCTATCTGGCTAAAGCAGATCATACACACATGCAGCGCAATACAATACCCTCATAAAAGCGAGGGGTTGCCTTCTAGGGCAAAAAACCCTAAATTAAACATAACTTCTACCGTCCAATGCTATGCCCCATTTAAGGTACAGGGGTCCAATGCTATGATATAAAGTAAACAAGATAATCAGGCTCCACACCCAACAATATCCCACTTTGAGACTGATTGTAGCAACTCCATCGTTGCTTCATTTGCTAGACAATGACTCCTCTTTGGACCTGGCTATTTCTCATCTTCATCGTCATCCGTGAAGACCAATTGAAACTGAGCACATTCTCAGTTTCTCCCTGGTTACAACTTTTGTTAGCATATCTGCAGGATTCTGGCTAGTGTGTATCTTTTCCAGCTTCAACTCTCTATCTTCCAATACTGACCATATGAAATGGTACTTGAGATGTATGTGTTTAGTCCTGGAATGAAATGTTGAGTTCTTTGCAAGATGAATGGCACTTTGGCTATCACTGTATAACGTGCCCATATCATGCTTCTTACCCAATTCATCCATAAACGTTTGTAACCAAATCATTTCTTTACTAGCCTTTGTAGCAGCAACATGAGGTGCTGGTAGTGTGGGACGACAACAATGAGATCAAAAATGTTGGGGCAGGAGTGAGCTTGGATGTAGGTCTCGGGGCAGGCACCAAGACAACCCTGACGGCCTTACTACTCACGTGCTATAGACTTCCAACTAGTGCGATGTTGGAGAGAGCTTGGCCACTTTAGTGCACAAGCATTCGCATTGAAAGCATGAACCGAGCTGGGTATTACTTTGAAGGATGTTGGCAACTACATAGTTTGGATAGAGAGTTGCAATATATGCGTGAATGAAGTGATGGGATATTTTTTTATGGTGGCGCACAACCTGATAAACAAAGAGAAAAGGAGATCGACCTATGAAAACAGGAGGAGAATGACAAGGCTGGGAATACTTCATTGTAATGTAGGCCTAGAGGTGAGCGGTGAATGTTCACTTGGCCGGATTGGCCAAAGTTTTGGCCAATGGTTAATGAAATTTCATTGGTTGGGTTTTTCCCTGAAGTTTGGGGTTTTCCCGGATAAATATCTGTGTTTATGTTAATGTTTTGTTGATGGCTCTTTTTATGTTTATTATTCCTCTTGGTAAATATTTATTTCTACAATAAATTCTAACAGATCAAGTCTACAAAACCAACCACACTCCTTGAAGCTGTGGAGAAGGCTAGAGATCTACAACACATCTTGCCCAGGGCAAGAACCTTTTTACAAAAGACCCATTCAAGGCCAAGGGAGACACTCCTTGTTCAGGAGAAATGTGTTATAGAGGAGTCACATCCTATCAAGACCTCCTCCAAGAAGGGTGCCAACGTTGTGCAACTCATAGAAGATTTTTCTCCAAGGGGAGGAGCTGTTGCAGCATTAAGAGGGGTCCCAAAATATCTTACCCTAAGAGTAAGAGGCACCATCAAGGGGCAAAGGGTTTCTATATTCATAGATAGTGGAGCCACGTCTCACAATTTTATTAATTCACAGCTGGTACACAAGAGAGGAATTCCCGTGGAGGAGTTTGAGGGATTTTCAGTTTTGGTTCCAGGGGCTATGACTCTACAATGTGCCAAGTATGTTCCAGTTCTGACCATCACTATGGGTACCTATACCCTGATAGACCACTTCTTTGTGGTAGACATTCGAGACACCAATGTCATATTGGGAGTCCAGTGGTTAGTCACCCTTGGGAGAGTTACCACTAACTAGAGAACTTTGGAAATGGAATGGACTAGAGAAGAGGATGGCCAGCAACAAAAAATCAAGGGTATGAACACATATCCTCCTCAAATTGTTTCAGCACATAGGATGGAGGCAAATCTGCGCAGAGGAGACATTGCATGGGTGGTGGAGCTACATGTATCCAAGGTGAAGAGCAAGGACACACCGGTGCACCCAGATGTCCAATCCCTTTTGGACCAGTATTCTACAGTATTTGGAGATATCCCACCAGGGAGACCTCCTGACTGAGGGTTTGAACACACCATTGAGTTGGAGCAAGGGGTACAAGCAATGATCACCACTCCTTATAGACATCCCAAGGCCTATAGGGATGAGATTGAAAAATCTATCCAAGAGCTGCTAGCACTAGGGCACATCCGGCCTAGTACTAGTCCTTTTTCTTCCTCGGTGGTTTTGGTAAAGAAGAAAGATGGAACATTGAGGATGTGCATCAATTATAGAGCCTTGAAAAAGAAGACTTTGAAGAACCGGTACCCTATACCCAAGATCGATGAACTTATGGATGAATTGAGAGGATCCAAATATTTCTCTAAGATTGATTTGAGGTCCGGTTACCATCAAATCAAGGTGAGGGAGCAAGATATCCCCAAGACAGCATTCAGGTGTCATTATGGGCATTTTGAGTTTCTGGTAATGCCCTTTGGATTGACTAATGCTCCAGCAACCTTCCAATATTGTATGAATCATATCTTCCAAGATCATTTGCGGAAGTTTGTATTGGTCTTCTTTGATGAAATTTTGATCTACAGCCGCACCTGGGAGGAGCACTTGTAGCATATTGAGACAGTCTTACATATCCTCAAGGAGCAGCAATTCTATGCCAAGCTCTCCAAATGTGAATTTGGCCTCACAGAGATGTTGTATTTGGGGCATATCATAGGGATAGATGGAGTACGGGTACATGAGGAGAAGATCCAAGCTATATGAGATTGGCCAGAACCTAGGAATGTGACAGAACTCGGAGGATTTATGGGCATATGTACATATTACCGAAAGTTTGTGAAAGGGTTTTCACAACTAGCAGCACCTCTTACAGACTTGACCAAGAAGGGGGCTTTCCAGTGGACACCCACAACGCAGAGGGCTTTTGATAAGCTCAAAGAGGTAATGAGTAGTTGTCCTGTTTGGGTTTTACCTGAATTTTCTCAACCTTTTGTGCTAGAATGTGATGCATCAGGTGAAGGTATTGGGGCAGTTTTGATGCAAGGAGGGCACCCTATAGCCTTTGAGAGCATAAATTTACTCCCTCATGAGAAGCTATACCCCATCTATGATAAAGAAATGTTGGCTATCATGCATGCATTAGTCAAATTCCGACAATATTTGGTGGAGAATAAGTTCAAGGTGAAAACTGATCACAACAGCCTTAGATTATTTCTTGAACAAAGGCAACTTTAGGAAAGACAACAGAAATGGGTGAGAAAAATTAAGGCCTATGATTTTGACATAGAATATGTCAAGGGGAAGAGAAATACAGTAGCTAATACACTTTCCAGGAGGCCTACAACGCTGTCCATGAGGGGCATGGACGCAGATTGGAAGGCTCAACTTTTAGTTGAGTACTCCAAAGATGACTTTGCATGCAAGATACTTGATGGGGTGGTGCCAAATGAGAGATTTAAAGTGATGAATGAGGTCATTTATAAAAAGGACTGGATCTACTTGGTTAAGAGTTCTAAGCTCAAGGAGAAGATCTTAGTGGCCTCCCATGATTCCCCACTTTCCGGGCATCAAGGTTTCAGAAAAACCTACAGATCTATCAGGGAGAGATTCTCGTGGAAGGTTCTCAAGGAGGATGTGCTTCGGCATGTCAGGGAATGTACCACTTGCCAACAAAATAAGGGAGAGCACACTTATCCAGCCGGGTTATTGCAACCACTACCTATTCCGGATGAGAAATGGGAGAGCATCTCTATGGACTTCATCACCGGCTTACCAACAGTGCAGTGTAAGGACTGTATCTATGTTGTTGTTGATAGACTAACAAATTATGCTCATTTCTTTGCCATTTCTGCACATTACACTGCTTCACAGGTGGCTGAGCTCTTCTTCAGAGATGTATTTAGGCTCCATGGTCTCCCTAGGACCATAGTGAGTGATCGGGACAACTGCTTCATGGGTGGCTTTTGGTAAGAACTTTTCCGGCTAGTGGGAAATAATTTGACTCCCAGTACCAGTTATCACCCCCAAACTGATGGGCAGACTGAAGTAGTGAACAAGTGGCTAGAAGGCTACTTGAGAAACTATGTGGTCGGGCATCAGAGAGCTTGGTTGTGGTGGCTCCACTTGGGGGAGTATTGCTACAACACTACTCACCACACCTCTATTGGCATGACACCATTCCAAGCCTTGTATGGATATGACACACTCTCATTTTCTGAAGTTATGTTTGGGGCAAGAAAAGCTCCAAGGGCAAGAGATTGGATTCAGGAGAACCAAGACATACTTAGGGCCCTCAAAGATAACATTGCTACTGCCCAGAATCAGCAAAAGATGTATGCAGATCGTGGTCGGATAGAGAGACAGTTTGAGGTGGGGGATCTTGTCTACCTATGCCTTCAGCCTTACAAACAGTCCACACTCAAGGAGAAGGGAGCTGAAAAGCTCAAACCACGTTTCTATGGGCCTTACAAGGTGAGCAGATGTGTCAGTAAGGTGGCTTATGAGCTGGAGCTTCCTAAGGGGAGCAAGATTCACAACATCTTCCATGTATCTTGTCTCAAGAAGGCAATAGGGAAGAATGTAGTTTCCAACTTGGAACTTCCTCCAATTGATGATGAGGGTCATTTGATCTTGCAGCCAGAAGCAATCTTGGACACAAGAGAGAGGAAGCTAAGAAACATAGTCATCAAAGAATATCTGATTCGATGGAGGAATCTACTAGATGAGGATGCTACTTGGGAGGGGGAGAAAATCTTGCAGCATCCTTCTTTACTGTTGCTTGAGGGGAAGCAACTTTTGAGCGGGGAGGACTGTGATGTCCCCAATTAGCCATAGCTACTTGGAACATTATAATTACTCCATTTTTGAAATAGGAAGTGAAAGGCACAATAAAATCCATCCCAATGTGAAAATGGATTGAGGTGGGAGGATAAAATAAAGCCCCTTGAATGTGCAAAGGAGAAAAATCAAGGAGCTACTAGAGTTTACCAAGTCAACCAAGGTTGTAAAAGGGAGGGAAAGCCTCTAGGGCAGTGCATTTTTGAAGGAGGAAGCTTCTTGAAGAAGCTACATCTCCAATGTGTGGGACCCGGGATGGGGAAGCTCTCTTGAATTAAAAAGGAAGGAATGGCAGCAAGGGAATTCATTCATTCATACTTATTGTTTAAGTCATATGACTGATTACAACCTTCAGTTGTTTAGCTAGAGTTGCAGCACTGTTTAGTGCAAGAGTTCTTATGCGGGAATTCTAGTTCCATTGTTGTTGTAGGTGATTGGGAGATTCAAAGGGGAGGTCTTGAGTTCCATTCTCATCAGATATCTTGGGAAATCCATCTTCTAACCTGTAATGCGTAGTCACTCTCAATGAGTGCATTATTTCTGCAGTAGCTGCAATAGCTGGGGTTAGATCTACTCATTTGAGCTTATTTCAGGAGGAGAGGGGGTGATTTCCACTCCAGGAGTTCTATTGAGGAGGGTCTTGAGCCTATATTTGTATTGTGCACTCTTCTTTGAGCATATCAAATATTTCTTAATACAGAATAGTTGGGTACAACATTATTCTCCTGAAGTGTTGTGCATTGTGTTATTATTTTGCCGGAGCTCTTTGCCGGGTGGTCTCAATGTGCTTGTAAAAGTGGTTAATCCTCTCATTCCTGATCTTATAATGAATAGAAGCTCCAGATATATGATATTCCATCTATTTCTGTAGTTTACATGAAAGAATAACCTTTTTTCTACTTCTGGCATTTCTATTTTATGAATTACTGGAGTTATGATGCCTTTTTCTACACTTGAGTTTGGAGGATCTGTTTATTATAGCTAGATTTATTTCTTTCTGATGCCCTTCTATATTTAAGTCATATACAGCATATTCTTGAGGGTCCAAGCCCTAGACTGCATTATTCTTTCACTGGTTCACCTATACAGCATCCTCACTAGAGATATTGCTGAAATTCCCAAAAAGGGACATCACAGATGCCCTCAGAAACAACTACTCCATCACTCATAACTCACATTACCAATTCCATAATTCATCCAAATGCATAATTTCTAGTAGTAGACCTCACCACCCTCCATAAATCTCCAATGAACACCACCTCCCGCGAGAACCAAGACGGAATGAAGTTTCACACAGGTAACATTATACCCTTCCATACATAAGTTGTGTTGAGAGGAAGTGGAGGCCGACCCTCCCACTTGTCGCCACATGCTCATCGTGAATTTTCACGCGTTCCCTTGGGAACGTCGGTTGCCTGGTTAATCTCCCCATCGGGGAGGCCTCTTCCAAAGCCACAATCCTTCTAAGCTCCTCAAGATTGGCATATTAGGGGAGTGGGGGCTAGTCCTAGATGAGTTACTGGCCCTAATGATCACTATCCTAGTTTGCCAGTTTTTTTGCTGCTTTGTTACCTTCCCGGTCAACATGCTCGGTGATTACATATTCAAAGGAGGGGAGCCTAGAATTAATATTTTCACCAATCAAATCTAATCACCAACTCTTAACCACTCTTTCTGGGGGAGACTCATTGAAAAATTTCTACAGCATGGTGATTGCGATTTTTGAATCGCTCATGACTTACAGATTTGTCACTCTCAATTATGCAAAAACTTGTAATCCTTTCTCCATCGCGAGTAATTTAGCCACATTATTAGTGGACCTACCACACAAGGTTGCATAAAAGTTTACCGCTTTCCCTCTGTCATTGCATAATACTCCCCCGAGTCCTATCGATCCTGGATTGCCCTTAGAGGCACCATCAAATTTGAGTTTGTAGAATCCCCGAGGCAATCGTAGGAAGGTGTTTGGAGAACGATCTTTCATTTGCTGGAAACTTGCAGGTCCCAGGACAACAGAGTCTGGGCTAAGAGCAAGAGAAAGCATAATGTCTCATTCCCTGCCCTCCACTTTCCAATCCTTCTATGACCAGTGGGCAATATAAATGATTTCCTTGATATTTCTTAGCGTCGTTTTCCACACCTGGTTAGTCTAGATGTGTTCCGAGTGGAATAATTCCCAGTTTCTTACTTTTCAAAGGTTCCAGAGGACAAATCCCTACGAGATACACTACGCCCTATTGACAATGCAGTTTTTAAAGAGCGTCCAATGCCACAACTCTAGCGATTCTTTCATACTATTATCTGACTGATCGATTACCCCAAACAATGAAGTAATTTGGTCCTATAGCTCTTGTGCCTTTGAGAAAAATTTCAATAAATGATCAGTTGTTTCCTCCTCACTAATGCATAGATGGCACCAAGAAGGACTGTAGAACCTTGTTTTCCTAATTTTGTCCCATGGAAGAAGCTTACCATCCCGATTAACTAGAGAAAAAATGAAACCTTTGGCCACAACTTTGAGTACCAGATATGTTTCCATAAGGGATCTGGAGCCTGCTTGCCTGAGATAAATAAAATCGAATAAGCTTATTTAAGAGAAAACATAACTTTTGGAAGATGACCCCAACGTAGTTTTTCAGGTTCCTCATTGTTGAGAATAGGGTATTGTTGTAGGATCAAAGTGAAGGCCTCCCAATATAGGGGCGGATCGCATGTTGGCCAGTGCTCTGAAGGCTTCCATCTTGCCACTTTGTCATCTGATTGTTGTCTTGCCAGAAATCCCTTACTTTCGCCGCTCCCAGTGACTGGTAAAAGCTTGAATATCTTGAAGATTATCCTCTGAGTTTAAGCTGGGGTATTGCCTCCATGCCTCTTCCCAAAATCTAGCCTTGCATCTGTTTATGATTTCCTAGAAACTATGGTCCTGAATCAGTGCCCAGTTTTCTTTCGCCCGATTCCAAATGGAGGATCCATTTATAAGATTGTGGTGGAATTTCAAAGGATCCTTCCAGCTATCAGTGCCATATTTAAAGGACCAAATCACCTTCCATAGCTCCTGACCTACCTACAACCATTTCCACCAGACTTTGGAGCTAATAGCATGTGAAAATATTTCAGGATCCTTGAGCCCAAGGCCGCCATGGACCTTTGGTTTACATAATTTGTCCTAGGCTACGAGAGCCCATTTATGCCTGATCTGCAGTCCTAGCCAAAGGAATTTCTAAAATTTGGTTGTTACATAATTGTATATGCTTCAAGGGACTGGAAGAGACGAGAGTTGATATATCAGGATAGCTTGGTCAATAGCTTTTAGAAGGACAAGTCGACTAGGAGAATTCAGGACTCTAAAGGTCCAACTGGAGAGATTCCAATCTATCTGATTTAGCATGTAATTTCAGTACGATATCTTTAGGGAGTTAGAAACTAGAGGGACCTCGAGATATGTGCTTGGGAGAGATCCAATTCTGAAGCCAAGGATTCGGGCTAGATGGTTTTGCACCCTTGGGTGAGTGTTGAAAAAGAAGATATTTGATTTTTCGCCATTGATCAATGTGCCTGATGCCCACTAGAAATCCTCAAGGATGGAACCAAATTTTTAGGCTTCTTTCAGGGTTGGTTTACCGAACAAAATATTTTCAGCAACAAAAGATTTGGTGGATGATAGGAGGGGCGTCCCCAAAAAAATTTAAACCTTGAAGAGATTGGGACTTCGTCGCAGCCTTTATGAGCCTACTTAGTCCTTTTGCTGCTATGATGAAAAGGAAGGGGGATATAGGATCCCCCCGTCGAAGCCCTCGGGACACCTGAAAAGTTCGAGAAGGTGCCCCGTTCACAATTATGGTATAAAATGGAGTTACAATCACATATTTAACCCAACTAATCCAAGAGGGGGAGAAACCAAAAGCTTCAAGGATGGACAAAAGATAGTTCCAATTCAGGTGATCGTAAGCTTTTGATAGATCAAGTTTGATAAGCATACCTAGAGATTTGGACGAGGATAGAGAGTGAACTTCTTCTTGGGCCACAAGGATACCATCCATGATTTCTGACCCTCCAAAAAACTGGACTACGTTGGCTCGATTACCTCTTTCAATAGGGGTTTTAATCGCCAGACTAGAATACCTGAAATAATTTTATCTATCACATTAGAGAGGGAAATTGGGTGAAACCCACTGGGGCCCAATGTCACACCTTTCTTTGGAATAAGCATGAGAAATTTTGCATTCAACCTCGACCAGAGTTAGAGAAGTGTGAATCTTCCACTAATTCATGGATTTTCGTTCCAAGGAAGTGCAATCCTTCTTTGAAGAATTCAGAAGTGAATTCATCCGGTCCTTGAGATTTTTTCGTTGGGAGTTCCCAAACAACTTCTTCCACCTTTACATAAGAGATCTATTGCATGAGGGCCTCATTATGATCTTTCGAGATTAATTTATGGATGCACTGCATGATTATGTAGATGGGATCTCTCATGTACACTTTATGTTCCGTGAACAGATATTGGAAATACCCAATCAACTCTTCGAATATCTCTTCGTGTTTCACGAGTTGTTGGCCATCAGATCCATTGAGTGAGAAGTTCTAATTAAATTGTTTGTGCTTCAATATGGTTCTATGAAATAATTTTGTGTTGCACTCCCCCTCTTTTAGCCATTGGACTCTTGATTTTTTCCTCTGCAGTATTTCCTCCTATTTTCGTCATTGTTCAAGGTCATTAAGAACCTCTCCCTCCTGAACAACCAGGTCTTCAGTTCACCCTTCCAGGATGATTTTCTATTGGATTATCTACATGGCATCCTCCAACCTTCATTTTTACTGATGAATGTTGGAGCAGGGTCCCTTAGGACCGAACTTTGATACATTTTTGATATATTTTTGTAAATATTTTGTAATTTTAGTTGTGTGCAGCACAAGTCAAGGAGCTTTGGGGCGATTCAAATCCCCTCATGAGTTGTAATGGGCCAAAAGGGTATAATTAGGGGTTAGATGAGCGTAGGCTAAAAGTATAAATAGGAGTCTAGATCAAGTCGATAGAGGAGAGGATGTTACTGATAATATATATGTCTGTATTTTGATATTCTAGCGAATTGGTCCGGGTAAAAGGGCTCCTACTGGCTCTGTGAGCAGAGACCTTAGTCCTACTGTGTGCGGACCCCACTGGCTGTGTGCACGGGTGAACTGAAGGTTTTGTAAGGAAGATCTGAACTATTTATGAATGAAGAATTGTTTTGGCTGATATCTGAGTTCGAAATGCATCTGTTATTTACTTTATGATCATTTCTGCATGCTATTTCTGATTCCTATGTTATCTATATTCAGATCAATTGCACAACTGTTTCTGGTTTTAGATGAATGATTATTGAATGGATCTAGTACTATTGGGTTCTAATACTATCTATTAAGGGTTATTACATGAATTGTGGACTCTATTTTAACCTGCGTGCAAGATATTCTATATAATTGACTTGAATCTATCTCATAAGGGTTTCCTAGTTAAGGCTTCTGTTGTGGAGGTCTGTTCATGTTTGTTTTATATCTAAAGGCACCCACATCATTTAATTCTCTCTCAGGGTGTGGAAACCTGGTTCTAGCAGCCCGCCATACTGCTTCGGGTGAGACTTTGACTTGTGCAAGCAGTGTAGAAAATATATAACTTATGTGTTATATTTCCAAGATTCTCCTGATCTCACACTATTTTGACTTCATGCAAAATACAGAATCTATTCCACCATTGATCATTTGCGGAAATTAAATCAAGATTGCAATGCACACATGAAACAATAAAAATTCACACACATTAACACAGTTTTTTAACGGGAAAGCCTGAAGCTGAAAACCCCAATTATCTATATATAATATATGTCATAGAGATATTGTAACAATCCTCATACAAAGTTGATCATATCAAGCTCTCAGTACAATACAATCACTACACACTAATCAAGAACAATCAGCAAAAATTTGCACTGATTTTTTCCCTCCTGATAGCCTGCCTCTAATGCGCAATCCCTGCTGAAGAATGGCTCTGGATGAGTTCGAATTTCTCCGGCCTTGCTCACGCAATCCTCATTGGCATCTCCAATGAATATGTGGTGCATGAAATGCAACACTATAGTCACAATTGATAGTCACACTTGCTCTTTCACCAATATCTCCACTGAGTCTCCACTGATCTGTTCTGCAATATAGTTAACTGTTGTCTCTGTCCCGTTAAATAATGAGTTATTATTTAGTGAATTAATTTAACTAATTAATTCACTCAACTCCACTGAAAGTATCAATCAGTTAGAAATAGACATAATCAGTTCAACTGAGTTTAACTCCACAAGTGTAGTTAAACTAGAAACCAACTCCACCAACTGCTTCTCCAACTCTGCTAAACTCTGCCACTTGAGTTCTAACTGAAGTCCTCCATGCATGAACCACCGGTAGCTCTAGGAATTGAGTAATTCCTTCAGCTAGCTGATCTGAACAATCTGTTAACTGAATGTCAGTGCTCCAAGAGAATAAGATAATGTTTAGAGTCCAAATACTATTAAGAGCTAATAATATCCGACATGTTTATTTTTAGATTGGCAGTCTAAAAATAGACTTCGCCCAAAATGTCTAAAAATAGAAGTCCATCTATTTTTCCAACTTGACCAACCATCCACAAATAGAATCCTGCAACTCATAGAATATGATCGACATGTCTAAAAATAGACATAGTCTAAAAATAGACTTTGCGCCAAAAATAGCCTGTGGGGCCCACTTACTAAAGGCGACTCTTTTCACTAAGCTCATCATCTTGTTGAATCTCAACACTCCCTCTCAACAAGATAGGGATTATTTTCCACCCCGGTCCTGTCTCTATGGTATTCGAAGTTTCTCCTGGTGAGCGCCTTCGTCAGAATATCTGCATCCTGATCTTCCGTAGGAATGTAAGAAAGCAACATGATCCTCCGCTGCACAGAATCTCTGATATGATGGTAGCAGATGTCAATATGTTTAGATCTATCATGAAATAATGTATAACTGAGAGTCTAATGCAACTCTAATTATCACAATATATCACAGTAGGATCTAAATGAGAACCGAACAAACCGACCAGGATCTTTCTCATCCATATAGCCTCGCATGCAGCCAAACTTGCTACCATGTACTCGGCCTCCGCTGAACTGAGTGCCATGGATCTTTATTTCTTGATGTACCAAGAAACTGTTGTAGATCCGATACTGAAAATCCCTCCAGATGTGCTCTTTATGTCCATTGGGCTTCCTGCCCAATCTGCATCCGTGAAGCCATGCAACTTCACCTCATCCATCTATCTGTACCACAATCCATACTCAAATGTGCCCCTAAGATACCTCAGGACATGCTGGCCTGCCTTCCAAAAGAGTTTGGTAGGCTTCACCATCGCTTGTGAAAGCTGGTTCACAGCATAGCATCTGTCCGGTCGTGTGTTGACTAAATACATGAGCAAACCAACCAACTGTCGATAAACAGTGGCATCCACTACCTCTGCCGATGTAGCATCCTCCTTCCTCCAACCACCAAGAAGAGGAGTGTCGATAGGCTTGCAGCCTTTCATGTGAAACTTCTCCAGTATCTCCCGGGCATACTTGCCTTAAGACACAAACAGTTCACCTTTCCACTGCCAAATTTCCAATCCCATGAAATAATGAAGGAGGCCCAAGTCCTTCATCTCGAACTACTTTGCAAGATCTGCCTTGCATGAGTGTATCAAAAGTTCATCACCTGTTAGTATTAAATCATATACATAAAGCACAATGATCAAAATCTTACCCTCCACCACAATCTGGTATAGGTTTGGATCCACCTCACTCTTGGCGAAACCAAGTCCGGTGAAATAACTGTCTATCCGTGTGTACCAAGCACGAGGTGCTTGTTTCAGCCCATACACCGCTCTTTTGAGCCTGCACACATGCGACTCGCTGCTGAAGATTTCGAATCCTTCAGGCTGCTCAATGTACACCTCCTCCTCAATTATTCCGTTGAGGAACATAGTCTTCACATCCATCTGATGAATGTGCCAACCCATCTTCACTAAGAGAGCAAGGATGGTCCGTATGGAAGAATACCTTGTGACAGGTGCAAAAGTTTCTTCATAGTCGATCCCCTCGATCTGTGAGAAGCCCCGAGTAACAAATATTGCCTTATAATTCTCAACGCTCCCATCAGCAGCTTGCTTCACTTTGTAGATCCATCTCGAACCTACTACTGATTTCCCTTCCGGCCTTGGGACAATCTCCCATGCACTGTTTTTGACAATCGAATCATACTCTTCCACCATGGCATCTACCCATGCGGGATCCTCCACAGCTTCCTCGAAAGAGGATGGCTTCGTCATGATACACTTTCTCATCAGATCCATGTATCCAGTAAATCGGTCAGGTGATTGTCTCTGTCTGCGTTATGATGTAGGAACTCCTACATTCTGCACTGCATCAAGATTCAGTCACTCAGCTTCTGTAGTGAGCTTCCACCCTCTGATGTTTGGTGTTGCATGAGTGGTTTCTTCCACTCCATGAACCTCCTCTTGTGGCTGATCCACATCTTAAGACTCATCTTTAGGAACAATTAGCTCCTCATCTACATGCAAGTGTAGCTCCCTCTCAAGCGACAACTTCATGGTTTTCTCCTCATGAAATTTGATATCCCGTCGCACGACAGTCATCCGACTGTCTGGAAAATACTCACGATAATTGTGGGGTGTTTCTGTGTACCCCAAAAATATCCCAACCTCTACAGTTGGCTCCAGCTTCTTCCTGGCATCCTTCTTCACATGAATGTAAACGGGTGAGCCAAAAATATTCAAATGAGAAATATCAGGCTTCTTTCCAGAAAACGCCTCTTTGGGTGTACTCATGCCAAGTACTCTATGAGGAAAATGGTTTTGCACATAAACTGCAGTGTTGCATGCCTCAGCCCACAAGTGTATTGGAAGGCCTTGATCATGCAACATCGCCTATGCAGCACCCATGATCATTATTTTCTTCCTCTCAGTGACCCCATTCTGCTATGGGTTATGAGGCACTATGAGTTCTCTTCGAATTCCTTCTTTGCTACAGAAGTATTTGAATTCGCCAGAGATGTATTCACCACCATTATTGCTCCGGAGAGCTTTCACTTGCTTCCCCGACTCTTTCTCAACTAGCGCCTTGAACTCACAGAACTTTGAGTATTTCTCGCTCTTCTTCTGCATGAAGAAGATCCAACACTTACGAGAAAATTCATCAACAAATATCACATAATACCTGTGCTTTGCTATTGAAGCAACCGAGAAGGGTCCACACACGTCTGTGTGAATTCTCTCAAGGATCGTCGAAGCACGACTATCCTTCTCATGAACAGTGGTCTTCATAAATTTTCCCAAAGTATATCCCTTGCACTAATCTGACTGCGCAAGTGTACCTTTGGGAATCCTGGTAGAAATCTGCTACAAAATTTTCAAAGCGCCATGGTGAAGATGGCCCAATCTCCTGTGCCACAATTCGCCCTCATCTAAGCTCACCACTCCTTATGCTTTGCCTACCATTGCAGTGCAGCCATCTACCTGTAATTGATAAATATTCTTAACTCAAATCCCTATCCTCCTGGTTTGACTAGTTGTTTTATGGTGCAGGAAAGTTTTTCCCTCGCTAAAAACAACATCATAACCCTTGTCTTCCAACATTGCCACGGAGATCAAATTCTTCTTCAATCCTAGAACATGCATGACATCCTTCAAGATGAAAGGTTCACCAGACTCCCTCTCAAAGGAAATGGTCCCGATACCAGTCGCACTGTATCTACCTTCATCGCCCATCTCGATGTATACTCCAAGATCCTTTTCCTTCAGATCACTAAACAAATATTTGTCTCTGGTCATATGGAAAGACGCACCACTATCAAGAAACCACACCGATCCCATCACACTTGAAACCAAGCATGTGATCAAAGAAAATTCGAGCTCAAACTGTGAGGCTAAGGCCTCTCCTGCTGTAGAACCAGCAATGCTCTTATTCTTCTTCTTCTATGGGCAATTAGCGGTGAAATGCCCGTGATGGTGATAGTGAAACCACTTCACCTTGGACAAATCATGCTTCTTGCCTTTAGCTTCGAATTTGGAAGATTTCTTCCCTTTTCCTTTCCGAGCTTTGGCAGCCAAAGCGAAATTTTCTTCATCTTCATTCTTCGATGAAGATCCATCCCTGGTACCCCGCCTTATCTCCTCCTGCACAAGATTCGACCAAAGTCACTCCCATCCTGGCAGTTTCTCCCGTCCATTGACAGAGTATTCGTAGCTATGCCAACTCTTCAGAAGCCCAAGGAGAGCCAAGCTCACCAAGTCTTCTTCATCAATAGTAACCCCCACACTTCCTAGCTCATCCTTGCAGTGGACAAACTTCGTGAGGTATTTTGGAATACTGTCGCCTTTCTCCATTTTTATTTTTCTGAGCTTGTCTTTAAGCGCCAACTTCCTCTAGTCACTTCTGCTTTGGAACCAGTCTGTCAAAGCCTTCCACATTAAGAATGGAGTGGCTTTCCCATGAAGGTTGGACACAATGTGGTCCTTCACACCTTCCAACAGAATCCTTCGACACTTTGCTACCTTCTTTTTCCATGTGTAAATTGCGGCTACATCGCTAGAAGCAAGCTTCGGAATATCAACATCTATGAACTCCTTCAACCCATTATCATCCAGCACCGCCTCCATCTTTTCCTTCCATGCTATGTAATTCAAGCTGCCCTTAAGGGCATACTCCAATCGCAATCCGTTGAAAGACATTTCAATGAATGCTCAACTTTGACACCAAGAAAACACTGCAGCAAATTCGAATTCCACTAGCACAAAACTCAACTGCTTCAATAATTGCAATCTCCTCCAATGATCAACACAGCTCTGATACCATGTATAAATTATATAAATTATGTGTTATATGTCAAATATTCTCCTGATCTCACACTATTTTAACTTCATGCAAAATACATAATCTATTCCACCATTGATCATTTGTGGAAATTAAATCAAGATTGAAATGCACACATGAAACAATAAAAATTCACACACATTAACACAGTTGTTTAACGGGAAAGCCTGAAGCTGAAAACCCCAACTATCTGTATATAATATATTTCATAGAGATCATGTAACAATCCTCATACAAAGCTGATCATATCAAGCTCTCAGTACAATACAATCGCTACACACTAATCAAGAACAATCAGCAAAAAACTGCACTGATTTTTGCCCTCCTGATAGCCTGCCTCTACTGTGCAATCCCTGTTGAAGAATGGCTATGGATGAATTCGAATTGCTCCAACCTTGCTCACGCAATCCTCATTGGCATCTCCAATGAATGTGTGGTGCATGCAATGCAACACTATAGTCACAACTGATAGTCACACTTGCTCTTTCACCAATCTCTCCACTGAGTCTCCACTGATCTGTTCTACACTGTAGTTAACTGTTGTCTCTGTCCAGTTAAATAATGAGATATTATTTAGTGAATTAATTTAACTAATTAATTCACTCAAATCCACTGAAAGTATCAATCAGTTAGAAATAGACACAATCAATTCAATTGAGTTTAACTCCACAAGTGTAGTTAAACTAGAAACCAACTCCACCAACTACTTCTCCAACTCCACCAAACTCTGCCACTTGAGTTCTAACTGAAGTCCTCCATGCATGAACCACCAGTAGCTCTAGGAATTGCATAATTCCTTCAGCTATCTGATCTGAACAATCTGTTAACTAAATGTCAGTGCTCCAAAAGAAAAATATAATGTTTAGAGTCCAAATATTATTAAGAGCTAATAATATCCGACATGTCTATTTTTAGACTGGCAGTCTAAAAATAGACTTCACCCAAAATGTCTAAAAATAGAAGTCCATCTATTTTTCCAACTTGATCAACCATCCACGAATAGCATCTTGCAACTCATAGAATATGATCGACATGTCTAAAAATAGACTTTGTGCCAAAAATAGCCTGCGGGGCCCACTTAGTGAAGGCGACTCTTTTCACTAAGCTCATCATCTTGTTGAATCTCAACAAGCAGGTCACTACCGAAAGGGCCAGTAGTAAGAGGATTTTGTTGGTTAACCTCAACTCCAAACCTGGGTCAGGACCCCTCAAGCCAACAACGAATATTGCCAAAATACGATCAGTTTCATTCTTTGATTCCATTTTAGTTCCTTCAACTTAAGTTGGATAATTTTGATTGAGTTTTGGCCCACAAATCTGATATATTTCCACCATGCTTCTAGATTAGCAAGAAAATATGGCTTTTCCTACCAAGAGGATTCAAAGAGGAGTGGACAGTTCTGTGGGGCCATCCTCAAATCAATTTCTATACATATGAGCCAATGATCTGAGCCAAGGAAGGGGAGGATCGAGGCTAGTAAAAATAGATCCTGCTGAAGGATATCATCAGAAATGAGTGAACGATCCAATTGTGATGCAATCTAGTGCTTATCTCCTCGTTATTTGTTCTGTTTAAAGGAGCCATTCATAAAATTTGCATCCTCAATGCCCAGGTCTTGGATAGTCTCTTGGAAGGAGAAGGATAACGAATCCAGACTTCTAACTCCTCCCTTCTTTTCTCCCAATTCCTTGATCAAATTGAAGTCCCCAACCAAAATCTAGCTAGTGTTACCCAACAGATCCTTCAGATGTCGCAGAATCCTTAAAAAAACCATATTTTCCCTTGACAACGTGGAGTCGTAAACTCTAGTTAACCAAAAAAAATTTGCAGAGCCAATACATTCAAACTAGCCCAAAAGGGTGTTGGGAGAGGTTTTCTAGTTCTTGAAGGAAATAGATCTATAATCCCAAAGGATTCCAGCCCTCCGGCACAACCCCTTGCATCCAGCGCCATACACTCCATCGAGGGCCAACTTCTACCTGTGATTTCGCTGAGCTTATCCAACGTTACTTTGGTTCCTTGTAGTATTATGATATCTGGTTTCTCCTTTTGGATCCATTCTTTCAAGTACCTCAACTTACCCTTAGAGTTGAGGCCTCTTATGTTCCATGATACCACCTTCATTGGGGAGGGGATATGAGAGAGCGCTGGTAGTACTCTGTCAGGACATTGGTTTGGCCTAAGTTGACTAATATCGTGTTATGAATATAATTCATAAAAAACAATAATAAATATAAATATAAATATAATAATAAATAATAAGTACCTAACTAACAGTTAGTTAGTTAGTAATGAAGAGGCATGTCTTAGATGCATGACCGTTCATGAAAGGGCACCTGCCTAGGGTATATAAGAAAGACCTCATTCTCATTTTTACTCATCCTACATCAATTCTTTATACAACATACAATTTACAATTATTGTCCTACAATGGATGTCTTTGTCTACAAAGTATTTTAAATATTTTGGTTGTGTATACGAATAACTATTGGTCATTTTATTGGTATCAGAGTTGCGTTCTCTGATCGCTGACCTTTCGCCATCAAGTCTTCGTCAATCTAGTTATCGTCACAATCAAGCGTTTCACTATAGAGTTGGAGGTTCCCCACTCTGTCGGATTCACCATTAGGCCTTTGCCATATATAAAAAAATAATAATAATAATAATAATAATAAAATTTAAAAATAGCATATACATATTTAAAATATATATATATATATATAGAAAAAAAAAATTCAAAAAACAAAATATATTAAAAAATTAAAAAATTAAAAAAAAAAAAAAACTTACCTGCCGCATCTAACCAAATTGCCAACCCTAACCACTGAATCACGTGTTCCTATGAACACCAATTACCATCGTAACCTCTCATGCTAGCACCAATCGCACAACAACCCTTCCTTGTACCGCCACCCTAGCTCTACAGTATTCCCCATTGAATATTCATGCCATCCACATGTTGCGTTGTGCTCCAGCGTCCACTGCATCAAACCCCTGCGACGACCATCCCAAACAATCGTTCAAACCTTTGCCTGACCCTCGTACCCATCAATATGCAGTAAACATCTTTGACCGGTCCTTTCCATAGTCATCATCGCCTAAACAAGCATCGACCACCTACGTCACTATCAAACTACACCATCTCCCGTTCATGTCTCTGCTATTATCACCCAAACCTGTTCTCTTGTACTGTCGTTAACACTGACTCCATTGTCCCTTCTGGAACCCGCATCCGCACATCCCCGTCTGCCCAATTCCATCTTCCCCAATAGTCTTCTGCTCATCCACCTTCTTGTGTCTCCACCAATCATCACATCGCTCCAATCACATCTTACCATCACGTTATTTGTTGACCATAAAGTATTAAGCTACTTGTGGTTAATAGTAATACATTGTTATATATATATATATATATATATATATATTAAAACTCTAATTTCACTGTGTTGTACTGTACAACAACCCTCCCCATTTTTAAAATTTTAAGATAAAATCCATTTAGAAATAGATCCCCTCTTTATCTTTCTTTCTAGATAGAAATAAAAGATTCATTGATAAAAGGATACATTGCATATTTTTTTATTTACAAAGTATACTCATCTTTAAAAACTTTCCGATCCGATGAGAAACAAAGCTTTTAATTATATCAAAATATTATATAAAGGCTTTATATTTAACAAATATTCAATATATGAAGTAATCGCAAATCGCAAATCGGAGAGTTCTTTAAAGTCTGCTTTTCACTTTGTAAAACTCTGATGTGATCGTGCTCAATCGCAATCGCATTTTAGATAAACTTTAAAGTGTTATGTTTCTTTTGCATACTTCCGATGCGATGTGAGTCGTCGCAATCGCATTTCGGAAGAATTAAAACAATATATTCATGTGGTTGAAAGACTTTTACATGGAGGACCTCACCTCATCGCAATCGGAAATCGGAGAAATTCGTTTAACAATCCACTCCATTTAAAAACCCTCGATGCGATTATCGCAATCGAAAATCTGCACGAATTATATTATGTTATTTTGCATACCTTTGAGGATCTGCGATGTGATTGTTACTTAACATTCATATTGTTTATTCATCACATTGTAAGGAATTAAAAGGGAATTTTACATTTATTTCAAGGATATGCCGATCTCCGATTGTACGTTTGCCATTTATTAAAAATCAAACAAATGATCACGATTTATTTTGTTTTGAATGCAAGAGTGTGACCCTTTAGAGGGAATTTAAGTTTTAAACCACGGATATAATAAATGCAAATCAACGAATAATCCTTTTGAATAGCTGTTTTCATTATTGCATTTTCACCTTGGCTGAAAGCTTTTCTTTGTTGTAGAACACTAGAACATCCAATTTTTCCATTTGCAGAACAAGAGAAACACTGCCCGATACTGAAATGTCGAAAAGAACTAGGAAATCAAAAGCTACCTTCGCTGCCAAAGCTCCTACGTTTTCCATGCTGCCTAAAGAGAAACCAACAAAGCTCAAACTGGTTACAGATACCTCATGCCAGGGACTTGGTAGGATGACATGGGAGAATGTGTATAATTTTCTTGAAAAAGAAAACCCTAAGGTTGTTGTACCTAAGGCATCTGTTACTAACCAAGATGACTCAGACTCTGATTCTGAGACTCCTCTTAGCGCATTAGAAAATTCATTCCTGCACTGAATTACGGCCCGAGCAAACATTTTTCCATATTATGATGTTATTCGATGGGTTATTAATAATGTGACTATTCAAAACAGAACCTTTATTTCTGCTTCTGGATCAATATTCAGATCATTCAAGGTAGAGGACATTAAAGCAATGTACCACCTCTCGGACCCTCAAAAAATCTATAACAAGGACTTCATCAAGGGATTTGTTGCGGATCATGAAAACCAGTCAGAGCCAATTAAAGAATGGAGAAATGCTCCCGAAAAACACAAGCATGAGGCATCAGGTATGTACTCTGTGGAGTCTCTTTCGCCTCCGTACTGTTATGCTACAACAATGATGTGCAGATTGTTTGGAAATGATAACTCAGTTAGGTTTTCCATTCAAATGGTCCCATTAATACATTCTGCTGTTAGTTCTGAGATAATGGATTGGGTCGTCATTCTGTTTGATAAGATAGCCAACATAATTCTTGAATACAGGAAAGACAAAAATTCAGGAAATTCCACTCCTTTTTATTTTTGTGCTTGTATCCTAGAAGCCCTCTATTTCAATTCTGAATTCCCCATGCTAGGTTGGAAATGGAATCCTAAATAACCTGTCCCTATTCATATATATCACAAGTTCTTATGGAAGGGGCATTTCAGAAGCCATGTTTACAGAGTTTGTCACGGTTTTCTTATTCCGATTTACCAAATCATTTTTGGTCGATTCCCTCCTAGAATTTCCGACAAAGCTAGAGTTGATTTGTCCTCAATTGGAGATTGGTTCGGGGAGGAAAAGTTCACATATATCAGAATTTTCGGAAGTATTGTAGAACCACACATTCTTCCCTTGTATGTTCCAGACAAACTGTTAGCACAGGAAATTTCTTATCAGCTAACAATAGAAGGCATGTCTATAACTTTGAAGAACAACAAGAAGCTTATGTGGCCTACTTTTCCTTTTAAATGTGGTGATTATACTCTTAGCAATTTTGTCCATGCTGAGAAAGAAGTTGTTAAGCTAACCGATCTTAAGCTTTCAACAATCCCAAGGAGGCAATATGATCCTATGAAGGTGGCATATGATTTTACTACTTCTGTTGCAATTGCCTGGTTCGAACATGAACCACATATTTTTGATGATTTATTTGTTTCTGTAGATAAGATATCACAAGTTTTTGATTTGGCCAAGTCCAAACTTCAGGCCGAAGAAATGAATAATTTTTTGTTATTGAGAAGTCAGAGGTTACTCAAAGTTCCTCTAGATCAGTTGAGAGCTCCTATACAGGAGAAAGAATCACAACAGAAAGAAACAGGGAATACATCTAGCAAAGAAGTAACAGGAACTAATCCTGTTTTAGAAAAGAAAGATATTAGCAGCAAAGTTGATACTAAAAAGACAGAAACAGCTGCTAAGATTGATGTACAGCAGTCTTCGGCCCAGGCAAGAAAAGAAAGCACAGGTACTGATGCCAATGTGCATACTGAAAAGGGAGGCACATATAGCAAAAATACTGAACATACACCAAAAAGTGATATAAACAATAGTTCAAAATTCTCAACTTGGAGGAGAAGAAGCTACTAAACTTATTGTTTCTCCTCATTTGCTGAGCCAATATGAACAATTTGCCCAGAAAATAGGACAACAGAATACTCCCTAAGTTAATGATAAAAAAGACCAGGATATAGAAATTATCCCTGAAAACCCCACAGGAGAAATCATGTTGAAGATAGTAAAAATTCCTCCTCTAGATATATTTTATAGTCCTAAACATAGAGTTGTTGTGAGAAAATAGAGAAAGAGGAGGAGAACTGATTAGGATGCACTCTTAATGTCATAAGGGGAATTCATGAATATTGTTTATAAAAATGCTGAGGTGAATCCATCTGAGGATCTCACCAAATTATCCCAGTATGCAGGTGCCTATAGTGCTGCTACTATAGACAAGGCCACTGAAGTTACACAGTTAATGAAGCAAAAAGATGTGCAAATAGCCATGTTTGAAGAACAAGTTGCAGAGAACCAACAGAAAATCATTCAGTTAGAACAGCGATTGCAGGATGAAGAGCTCAAATCTAAACAATTAAAAGAGCAGCTTGCTGTTGAAAATGAAAAGAACGATCAACAAACTTTAGAAAAGCAACAGCAGCTAAATCAGGAAATATCAAAATTACAGGCTCTTCTACAAAATGAGCAGACTTCAAAGATCGAGCAAGAGAAGATGTTTCAATCTAAATTAGACAAGTTCAAGAATTATCCCAGTTTGGATCAATTCAAAAATGAAGCTCTGGAGACAAATAAGTTATTCTCTCAACAATTAAATAAATTTTGTCTAAAGGTTGCAGAAGCAGAATCCCAATGTGAATTAACGTTTGCCTTGGTAGATGAAGGAGTCACTCTTAGAATTGAATTTGATGAAGCTGATGAAAAGATATTTGAATTTCTTTTATGGCAAGACTCATAATTAGGAAGAAAAACAAATCTTCCCAAGATTATGGAGAGACATAAAGAAATTATTTTTGCAGAATGGGAGCAGCGTTTGATCAAAGCAGAAAGAGCTACATCCAGGGCTAAAAGCATAATGAACAATGCAACACAGTTGGTGAATGATAACTTATATGCAATCAATTTAATTGCAGATTGTACTCCCGGCCAATTACCTAAGGTAAAAGAAATTGAGCACAGATGGAAACAAGAGATAATTCATAAAAATCAGCAAATTGGCCAACTACAAGGAATATCATGGGATACAATGTGGACTTATCTTATCAAGCCACATAGTCAACAAACAACAATAAAATTTCTTTCAAATGCCATCAATTGCATTATTCCCAAATTTTCTGATGCCACATATACAGGGCAGTTGCACTCAAAACTTAGTCATCCTGAAGAAGTGAAAGAAATGCTCAAAATCTGCCATCTGCGCACATCGGATACAACATATAATCAATGAGTCGATCTACCTCAAGATCACATTTCTGTTTCTAGATTTTTTGATTTAGATAGATTATAGGAATAGTTTTAGTTATTTTGTTTTGTTAAGTACCTATTTAAACCCCTTTCATGCATTTAGAAAGGGGTCCTGAAATTGTAATATTTTGACTTGGAGATTACATTTCTGTACCCCATTGACTCTTATATTTTTATAAAGGATCACATCTGGTGATTTTATGCAAAATTGCCTTTAAGAATTGTATTTTTGTATCTTGGAGTTGATTTGACATTGAAGTTGTTGGATTTGGATGTCGGATAGCATTGGAAAGTAGCAAGATGGATATGGTATTTCTATCTATTCACTGTTAGTTTTTTATGTTATGTGATATTCTCTTTTAAATTGCTATCGTTTATGTGTATTCGCTTTACAATATTTCTTTATACATATCATTTCTGAGTGTGTAGGAATATTTATCTTTCACAATATATGCAAACGATATATAATGATGAATACAATATGTTATTATAACTCTGTTTAATTTCTTAAACAGAGTTATCTTTATTAGTTACTGCGTCTTTCAATTAAGCCTTAATACATTTTCATGATTATTGATTAATTGAAACAATTCAAAGTTGCATTCACATTTGATGCCCGAGTTAGTTTTAGGATTTTCTTATTAGTTCTAAGTTAGTTTTATTTTAGTTATTTAGTCCCATTTTCCCTTCATTCAATCATTCCATTACCAACCCATTTAAATTACTAGGAAACTGGTCCTATAAATCCAGTCGGAGCCACCACACCAAATAGAAAAGGAGTTATCCTAAGGTCCCGACCGGGTGGTTATCCCCCAATGTTTGAAGTAGTGATTTTCGAGGCTTCAACACACTGGAAGAAAAAAAAATTGGGGTTTAAGTCGGAATTAAAGGAAAGAAAATTTTCCGATAAGGTTCTTTCATTTATGGATTACAAATTAATTACATTAAAAGGAATTATCCAAAGAAAGGAAATTAATATTGCTATCAACACAAGCAATGAGGGAAATTACATTAATATTAATTTGGAAAATCAACTATTAATTCAAGAGCCAAACATTAGTGAAAAAACATATATTTGTGGCGAAAAGGAGTGTGAAATTAACGACTTACAAGTGACAGTAGATCATTATGAGTACATATCTCAATTTCGTGTTGTAACTATGTATAATAGAAAGATTGACATAATTCTTGGTCAATTTTGGTTTAGATATTTGGGTGTGTTCATGTTAAACATGGAGAAAAAAATGTTGATGTTTTCTTATAAGGAAAGATGATCACATTTTGAGACATGACATTTAAGTCCCAATCAATAACGTCCTCATCAGAAGACTTTAAAGATGTTGCAAAATTAATACCTCAAAAGAATCTAAACTCAATATCGAAGGAGAAAAAAGAGCTTGAGGAGGCTATATCCAATAAAAACAACGAAAATTCTCGTTTAAAATATCATATCCAAAAACTTCTTGCACACGTCAAAAAGTGTAAAGCTAAAAAGCACAAATTAGAATAAGAAAGGGAAAGTTTTGAGAAAAAACTCAACAGTAGTCTGTCAGAAAAGGAAGAAGAAAATTTGCATTTAAAAACCCTTAATCGAAGGTTATTGGAAAAAATTAAAAGTTTAAAAGATGAGGAGGATACTAAGAATAAAATCAACAATCCAAAAAGCGAATATCTTTTACGTCTAAGGAATCATAATAAAAACCTACCTACGCAAATAAAGAAGCTCAAGAATGATAAGAAGTCATTACAAGACAAGTTAAAACAATCTATTCAAAAAGAAGCATTAAAGTCTTCACAGGTAACAATCCAGTTTGAATAAAAAGGAACGAATATTGATCCAGTCGAAATCATAACTCAAGCAAAGGATAACCCTATTGAAGTGGAGACACATGAAGAAGTTGCAGTTCAAACGATGGACCTTCCAAACAATGATTCATTCACCAACTCAATAACAACACTTGAAAGAAATAAGAAAACAACCACTAACATGATAATGTAATATCCAACCAAAAGAACTATGTATCAACATCTGAATCACGAGAGAAGACTCTCCAATCAATATACTTACCAGTATCACTCAGAACATGAATGAAAAATTTGTGTTCCCAAGAATGTTGAAGTTTGTAGAATCTAGTCCCATGATAACTACTCATCACAAAATTTGATTCCATAGAAGATCAATGTAGGATGGTCCGATCCATTCTCAGTACGACAATTTTGTATATCACTTAGAGTATCATATCGTCTTGTATTGATGAAGATGAAAGTTCAGAGATAGAAAGATGTTCTCAACAAGATTTGAGGATAAAGTTTCTTGAAGAGAGAGGCAATGTTATGAATATAATTCATATAAATATATATATATATATATATATATATATATATATATATATATATAATAAGTACTTAACTAATGGTTAATTAGTTAGTAATGAAGAGGCATGTCTTAGAGACATGACTGTTCATGAAAGGGCACCTTCCTAGGGTATATAAGTAGGTCCTCATTCTCATTTGTACTCATCCTACATCAATTCCTTATACAATATACAATTTACAATTAGTGTCCTACAATGGATGTATTTGTCTACAAAGTATTTTAAATATTTCCGTTGCGTATATGACTGTTAGTTGTTACAGATTGTCTCTGCTTCTCGAATGACCTCTCTAGTGGGTTTCCTACCTTTTCTCTTAGATCTCGAGCTGGATCCCACTTGCCTATTGGGAGTTTCCCCATCTCGTATAGCGAGAGACATCTTTGGGGGGGGGGTTCCATTAGTGCTTGGAGTTGCTCCCAATCTTTGTAGATTTGATGGAATTGATCTAATTGGCCTTGAGGGATTTCGACCGATCCATGTTTGGCCCAGTTGCACAGGTATGCTACCATAACCCTTTCATCAGATTTGAGTTGGTCCAATTTAACATCATGTTCCAGGGCATGCCAAAATTGGGCGAGAATTTTTTGTATTTATTTTCCTGCTGGTTGTGTGTCTGGCGACTTGTGTTTGCTTGGCTGTTTATTCTTAGGGTTTCCTGGATCGATCTCAACCTCCATTGTTTCTTAAGAAGGAGGTGCATTTGCAGGTGCCGCTTGTTTTTCTTTCTCGCTCGACTTTGCTAAGAGGGAAAAAAGGTTATTGAAAGGGCGATTGGGGGTCATTGTAGAAGGGCCTGACAGAGCTTAAGGAGGGCTTGGCAGAGCCTAAGGAGGGCCTGGCGAAGTCTAGGGAGGAGCAGCTTTGCTGGGTGGAGAATGCCGCCTTGGGACTTCCTAGAAGCCATCTGGGGAGGGAGTCAGGGAGGGAGCAGTTGCCTAGTGTGGGCAGTCCCGGAATAGGTGCCCATAATCATGACAAAGCTTGCATTTAAAGGGAACATGTTCATAATCTAGTGATTGCGACCAGATTTCATCTTGGTATTGTATTTCCACAGACTCCGGGAGAGGTTGGGATATGTTCATGTATACACAAATGTGGGAGTAGGAGGAGAACCGTCGTCATTGTGTGATCTCTGAGACTTGGACAAAGTCGCCGATGGAGTTACTAACAAGCAATGAGCACCAGACAAAACCGCTTTGAAGGAGGGGGTGTTCCCCCTCCCCCGGGAGGGCTTGACATGACTCCGACTAGTCAAAGGATGGCGTTAGGGCTTCGTGGCAGAGGCGTGAGTGGGTGAGAGAGTAGTAGCTGCAGCGTGCAGTTAGAGGTCTAAAACCCTCGCGTGGACGAAACCCTAACAGATCTAAAACAACTGAATTTCTCTAACTAATATGGTTAATTATAATATTTCAAAATATTTTTTATTATAAAATAAGTATATTAATATTTGACCCATAAAAATTTGAATTTTAAATCTCATTATTATACCTGTCGGAGACATGGTATTACACATTCATTTTTGCCTTTGACTCTCTATTGTTTATCTTTGACCAAAAATTTATGTTGCTTACCCAAAATTTAACATCGAGAATGCAATTTATGTTATTTTTCATTATTATCTAAATTTATGTTTTTGTAAAGTGATTTGTTGAAACCTTATTATAAATTGTGTAATAACTTCTATTTCCATGAGTTACTATTTCTTTTTTTAGTTTTATTTCTTTTTAATTTAACTTTTTCTATTATTTCCATTTTAATGAATTACAATTTTCTCTCTATTTTAAATTTAAAAATATATTTTGAATAAATTTATTTATAAAAATTATATATATTAATAAAAAATAAAACACATATATAATAAATATATATGCTAATATAAACCATATTAACTAATCATATTAATTATAACCATATTAACTAATCATATTAATTAGTTTTTTTATAATAGTATTAAACAATAAATATAATATTTATTAGTTGTTTTATTTTTATTATTTTATAAAATCATCATATTTTTATTAGTTTAACTAAACTATATTTAAATTAAGCTAACGAAACAAACTATTAGGTAGCCCTTGTTTACGTCATACTTTATATACTTTATAACGGAGTAGTTAGTAATTTTTTTTAATATTAATTACCTTTATAACAGTTCTGAACGCATATTAAAAATATTAAAGTTGATGTGACCTTTGTACAAGCGCTGAACACATCTATACCGTCATGTCTGTGTTTCTTTCCCTAACATGCCATTAAAAATGTGAAAATTTTCACTATTAAAACTTCGATTTTGTAGCGTTTTATGCCGACGGAATTGCATGCTTTTCACCCACTTCTTGGACATAACTAATCGACTCTGAGTCACCAAAAAGCTGACATCTTTACGCTTGAAAAGCTGTACAAAAGACCCACATGCCTGCTCAGATATTCTTAAAATGCTGTCCAAAACAACTGTACAAAACATCTAGTTTGGTGTTCAGAGAGTTTACTATTTTGAGACTGTAGAGTCTCTATAAGAGCAAAAGGGGACAGAGCCCATACAAAGGTATTGCAGCGATATACATGTAAATATAAAGGTACGCAGATTAAAAAGCGAAAACAGAAAGGGCGCTTACTTTGAATTTGAAATGGTGAAATATCAAGATTGTTTCTATGAATGTTTGAATTTGAAAACTTCGTTTCTAGGAATTTTCAATGATCATTTGAGTGGATGTACCTTATAGGATTCACAGAGGCGGGAATTTCTATGAATTTTCAATGATCAATTGATTGGATGTCCGTTATACGATGATTCACAAGGCCAGGAACAGAATAAGATGGTTTCCGCTTTAGGCTATCTATAGCCCTGGGTTTTTCTGTAAAATCTGTAGTGGGTTCCCAAGGCCCTAGTTAGAATGTATGGTTCTTGAATTATGCTGGGCCTTCATGAAGTAATATAAAGGGATTAGGATTTGGGTGTGTTAGTATTTGACATATGTGCCTCTGCCTCTGCTTAGATTTTTTCATTTCATCACAAGTTCGTTATGGTCCAGAAAGGGGTTAGATTGGGGAATGAATATCTGCTTCAGTCACATTAAAACTTACATTTGAACACAAAATGGAAGTTCAGATTGCATGTACTTTGTTTCAAAATAGTTGATCACCTTTGTTGGTAGTATGCTTGGGAATAACCAGAACAGATTCACAGCTACTTCATGCTGAAAAGGTAACTAAAATTGATAGATTCTGGATTTTGAACTCTATTGATAAAGTCATCTGGTTGCATTACTTGCATGGATAGATAGGTTAAAAGCCATTTTGATGTAATAATGTTTTAGCATGTTAATTTTGAAGGGATGATATCCCTTTCAGTATTACAAGTACCAGGTTTTTTCAAAAACAAATAAATGATCTTTGCAGGATGTTTTTGCGTATGCAGGAAAAGCCAGGAGACATGCATGAAAGGTAATTACTGGGAGGGCCACTTACTTTGGAACATTATGTTGCCTTTTTAAACTTTGGTGAAAATTATTCTTTGGGTGTTAAATCCTGCTGCATATTTCGCTTGATAAATGTGCGATGTGAATTATTGTCTCTATTTGGACCTTTACTGGAGGAAGCATCTAAAGTTGAATGCTAGGTTTGGATCCTTTAAGTTGGGGTTCTGATTGAATTCTCAAGAATTTCAGGAATCATGGCTTTGAATTCTGACCTAATTTGTGAAATCTTAAACCGGGTGGATGGCGCAACAATTGCCAATGCAGAGTGTGCGTCCTCCATTTTCCGCTCTGCAACAAGAGAAGAACACACTTGGGAGGAACTATGCTCGTCACTATGGCCTTCCACTAGAAATGAGGAAGTAAGAAGCTTGATTTCTGCATTGGGTGGGTTTCGTAAGTTCTACGCAGATTGCTTTCCAACGGTTCTGTTTACAGATAGAGTTTCTGCTATTGACTGCAATTTGGAATTCGGCAAATCAGAAGAATCGCGGTCCGAGTACTGTGATAAAGAGCTCCATAGTGTTTCTTCCTCTGATTTTGTTTCCCTCGTTGATGTGCATTATAGAGATAAAGCAATTTATTCCAAAATACTTTGGGGAATCCCAGGTGCAGCTGATAATAATGGCTGGTTCTCTAACTCTCCTTTCAGTATTGATTTGCTAAGTAGTTTTGACAAAGCCGAGAACGGAGGGAGCCAGGCCAATATCTCCTTGGCAGAAGGGTTGCCACCAATAACATCTCTGGAGAGGGAAAGGAAAGATGGGAAACTTTGGAGAGAGCTTTGGAACAACATAAGACTTAGTTGGATCCTCGTGAATAGAAGGGAAAAACAAACAGTCAACCTTTCAAGCTGGCGTTCTTTAGGAGAACAAAAACATTGGCCTACTGATAATGATTTCCTTTTGTTGTTCGGTTCCATACTTCCTGCTCATAAAATTCTACCTTTTGGGGTTGTTCAGGGTACCCTTGTGATGAAGTGCAGAATTTCAGATGATGGCGTTGGAGATGGTTCTCATACTACTCTGAACTTGACTGAGCTTGGCATACGGTTGGAAGACGTGGGAGGTGCACATGTGAATGGAAGGAACAGTCTGCTCATCCTTAAAAGAGCTCTGAGCTGCCACAGAACGATGAATTACAACAACGTCTTAGCATCTTATTATCAATTCTTGAAAGCACGGAGTCAGTTGAAGGTTGAGAAGATGAATCATGAAAGATTGATTAATACAGTTTGTGCTCTAGGTGGAATTACTGCATTTGCCATTAGTTGTTTCGTTGTTCTTTGAGAAATAAATGGTTGATGATAGTGTTCTATGACCTGTTTCAAATCCAGAGAGAACTTCAGATTCTCTGTGCCCTAACAATTCATCGATATTGTGCAACAACTCAGTCGGAATTACTGAATTTGAAAGAGCTTTGTATAGCAGGGTAAATGGCTTATGTTCATTCGAATATTTTTAGCTCTCTTTTCCGTGTGTCTTGTGGTTGCAACTTTCAACTTGTGTTCTTCTGTAATAGGCTAGTTGCCTCACTGAGGTTGCTGAACCAACATGGACCTTGCTTTTCTTGATGTCATATATACTATTTGTGTTAGAATATCTACTTCTATACCTCATAACATATTCACTTCTTCCATGCTATCATCATGGATTGTTGGTGACAGGTCTCCCTGCTTACATGCTTGGCTTATCAATCAAACTAAATTGAAATGGAAATTTATAATATATGTCAAACAAATCACATTGTGTCAACGTAGTCTGCCTACACAAGAGTACCTAGGATGCCAAGAAACATGTGCAGACTGCCAACTGGGCTTTCTGAATCTGAGCCAAGGATTGGCAGTGAAGTCAGATGTTTTTGAAGACAACCAGATTTGGAGGACTCTTGGCTATGCAGTACTTTGAAATCCAACCATGGCCATGTATAGCAAGGGATAAATATAATGGATATGTTGCCTTGCTGGAGCCAAGAGAAAGCTTTGTGTAATAGAGTATAAAATCTGTTTCCTGTTTGGCCTCCACCTTTTGATAAATAATGATAAATAATCATGAATACTTGTAGTGGGTGGAATTGGAAGTCAAATAGCTCTTTAAAACTAGGTTGATTAGAACAATAATCTTTGTTCCTCACCCTTTGTCTGAAGTTTAGGTTAATTTAACACTTGGCACTACTCGTTGTGAACACAGTTCAAAATAAATACCTAAAGCAAGGGAACAGACATGGAGCAAAGGTAGGAATGGAATCTCTAATCAGAAACTATAGCCAGCTTGGAGATAGTTTCTATCATTTTGATAGTTTCTGTCAACAAAAATGACAATTTAGACTGCTACAGTAGCTTTCACTATTGTAGCTTGGATAACTTTCTTGACTCTTTCAGCTTGTTCTTTTTTCATGATGGCCGCTGCTTAGAGGCTGAGATATTTATGTCATAGAAACAATTCCAGGATGCACAGATGTTAGATGTATCCAATTTAATAATGGGTATTTTTAAGAAGGCATCTGGAAGGGGTCTTGTGGAGGAACCTAGGCATAAAAATCCTAACAGTAGCTATGTTGCATGATCTCTATGCCTTCCAGGTATGAGATCCAAACAATAGCTGGCCTGGTTGATGGCTACTGCAAGAGTGTTGCTGTAACTGGCATGCATGGAACTTGAGGGCTTGCGTGAGACGAATTCTCTACTTTGCCATTAGATCATAAGTTCTGTTCTGTAACTATAATTTGAAATAGCTTATATTTTGGATTTCCTTTCTGGAAATAGGAGATTCTACATTGGATCATGGGGTCTTAGAGAGAGGTAGAGTTAGCCTTTGCAGCATCTAGAGCGTCCGCAGTTGTCTGTCACTGAAGCCAACAAAAACAAAATCCAGTAATACTTGGAAGGATAAAACAACAGGCTAGTATATCGAAGGAGCTTAATGTTCCTTTCGGAATGTTATCTTGGTCCACAAAGAAATTTAAAGCTATTGGTGAAGAGTTTTGCATTGAACTCTCAAAGGACAAGAATAATACCACAAAAGCATCCATCACTTTCATTTTACAGTTTAGTAAATGTTAGAAGGACTAATGTTAATATTTTATACTTTTCCATGTGTAAATGCTTCCAAAGAATTGATATTGGACTTTTCCGATTACAATGAAACTCCAGAAATATACATGCTTAATGTTACAGATCTTGCAAAAAGAAAAAGATAAAGAGTACAATGGCAGTAATTGTAGAACAAGTAGATGTATTCAAAACCAGTCCAGTGATACCAACTCATAACCACTTTGTTGACTCCTAAAACGTTCTTCGACTTGAACATTACCTGTTAATTTGATATCCAACTTATCCAAGTATGCTGTGAAAAAGCATTTTCTAAGCTTTTCCTGTCAATTCTTAAAAGGTTTGACATATATTGCTTCAACAGCATGAATGCTTTCAGGTTAATAGAAGTCTCTTTATATAATCAGTCTATAAGGAACGGATTTGTGCAGAATAACATTGAGACCATCGTATATAATCAGTCTTCAAGGAACGGATTCGTGCAGAATAACATTGAGACCAGTTTATGGTGATTGAAATTAAAGGGAACAGCAGCCTTGAGAAGACATCCTATGTCTTCTGTAATCATGGTTTTGGAGATGATGTATTTGGGGTAGGTTAAAGGATGATGCAAGATTCCACCATCAAAATGGATAGATCTGTTCAATTGAATGTGGCTTAGCAGCAAGCAGCAATGTGATTGGGCTTGGATTAATGTGAGGCCAAAACCCCACTGAGTGAGGACAGATAAGTAGGTGCAAGTTCTGAGTGATATTGATGCCACCAATGTAGATCCATCTTAACTTTGGATTTATCATGTGCTAAAAGAGATCAAATTTAGATCTCCCTTCATGCATGATAGATCCCGATTTAGATGAATTTATGTGTACACAAACATACATTTGTCTTAACTCCAAAACTAAAAAACATTTTCACCTCAAGAGACTTAATTAAGATAAATGTAAGTGTGTGTGTGTGCGCGCCCCACTTGTCAACTCCATGTTCAGAATTGAAGGAATTACACATCTTCATATTGAGCAACACACCATTGAGATATTTTAACCACCATCATAGATGCATGTTAACCATATATTATATGTGTCAAAAGAGATCAAATCTATCAAGCTGGAAAACTTTCCTCAAATCTAAAAATAGTTTTCACCTTGATTCCTCTTTATGTATGATAGATCCGGAGTTAAAACGGATTTGATGATGATGATTAATGTTTAATAAGACTGAATATGGTCTATGGGACCTTAAGAAGGTAAGAGATTACTTATTTTTATGCTAAAAAATCATCTAGAGAGATTCCAAGATCATGATAGTTTTGTTGAGTTAAAAGATCAAGAAGGTTGGTAGTGTGATAAATATTTTAAAATTTAGATCTAATCTGACTACAAGACAAAGTGTTTTTCATCCTGAACTCTCTTAGTGTCACAAAAGTGACAAACTCTTTCACCTGTCGTGTTTTGGGAATTGACCAATGCTCAATTTCACCATGCAGATCATGAGATTTTGTTTTATTTTAGCAATGTTTATTTTCTTTCTTGCACTAGTCAAGACAAAGAGATACTTTCATTTTCAAGATTTGGGTTAATCACTTTCTTATGGCATCTTAGGTTCCGTTTTCCCTCTAACTCTTTATCACCCCAAAGTTTCTCCTTAAAGTTTGATGTAATAATATTTTTAATATTATTTTTATTTCTACAAGATCTTCTCTCTTACATGGTCTAACAAAGATTGGACATCTTTATGCCATCTCCACTTGAGCCAAAGGTGGTTTTCGCTGGAGTTAGAAGCAAATTTAAGAAACTTCTTGTCCTCTATGTTATATAACTTCTTATACATAAAATACCTACTAATACTCATGCTTTTAATGGAAGAAATAATTGCTTCGATGATGAGAATATCACAGGGTAGATTTCTTTTAATTTTGAAATTATAGGTTATAAATTGCTTTTGGATCTATTCTATTTTCCTCCATGACTCTTTGGAGATACTACATCCCCAAACATCGCATCCATATTAAATAGCAGGGGTGTCAAGAGTCTCAAAGGGGAGTTATTTTTATCCCATATCCAAAGACTTGCTAACTTACAATTGTTTTCAAGTCCATGATAAGCTTTTTATTCTTCATTTATCTTTTTTTCAATGCTATAATTCTAGTTGAGCTTGTGATGGATATCAATTCCAAGATATTTGTATGATGGAACTACCTACAAGTTATTGTTACCATATTTGAAAGTATCATTTGTGACTATGCCAGTGAAAGTGGGGCCAACACAACCTACTTCTTCCAAACACTCTTCTAACATATCAATGTATATGCCAAAAAGGATAGGGGACAAGGGCATGTTGAATTTTGTAGCTATGGTCAATCTTCATAATTAATATTTTATCCCTTGAAATATATAATGAAAATATAAGACATGTTCTTCATGTCATTTTATTATTTAGCCCTTGAAATAATTAATATGTGACATGTTCTTCATGTTAGCCTCATAAAGAGGGAAATCTGAATTCTGAAATTATATTGAATTTGCCTCGAAATTGTAAAGTCGGTCCTCCAAAAGTTTATGTCGGCCTGCCCTCTTAAAGACACCCATTTGGCCTCCTAGACAAGTATAAATAGATGCTTTGACCTCCTCCAAAATAGCAACTTGATCATCATCTGTTCAACGACAATTTGAATCATCTCAAGCAAGGAAGAAGGACAAAATCTGAGGCTAAATAGAGAGACAAAATATAAGGCAAATGAATCTCTGAGGCAAATGAAGTTCTTGGGTAGAGAATTGAATCTGAGAGTCCTATATATTGGGCAGAGGGTTGAACTGTGTGTAGATCCATTTCTAGGTAGTTTAACCAAGTGTGACTAAGGCTGTCAATCTTTCTTTATGTTTGACTTAGATGTATCTCTGTTGACTTGAATAATTTCTCTAAGGAAAAAGTTATGGGTATTCTCCCAAGTTGATTTTCCCAGAGTGAATACTTGTGTTTCTTGTTTGGCTCTCTTTATGATCTTACTGTCTATTTTATTCCATTGTTGAAGATCTTTTGTGTAATTTCTTTATGATGAATTTGAGTGGAATAAAGTAATAAAATAATAAATCATAAGAAGTAATTATCAATTTAGAAGATCTATGAAAAATCAACAGGGACACCATTGCTTGAGTCTGATATTTTTGTTATACTTCGTTAATTTTAGGTAGCAATGGTATGTTCTATGCTTAAGCACAATTTACTTCAATGTTCCTTTTTAGCCCAATATCAATTTCCATTTTAGAAATCACATTAACTTAATCACAACGATAGTAAATGCGAATAGAACATAAACAAAATGCAGAAGACAAGCCAAGACAAGAGGGCACACTATTTGGCGGATGCAAGGGAAAAACCCCAATGTGGGGAAAACCCTTTGATCAAATTCTTCATATTATTCTTCAATAGTTCAATAGAGAGAGAGAGTACAAATATCAAAATAACTTGTCCAAAATAGTTATGTCAAAATCAACAGTGAACTGCAGCCCTAACCGGAAAGTCAATGCTAGTCAAAGGGGATCCAAAATGTCCTCCAAGCAGCGCGATCAACAACAGAAAAATCAGAATGGATCAATTGAAGAATGTTGGTAGTCTTACTTTCATTGGAGGGGAATGGTCCCCTTGTATGTTTTCCTTCGGCACAACCCTAACAAACACCTTCATGTTTTACTTTGAATTCGGACATTCCTGTGACCATCTTCCTTGCATCAGGTAGAGCTTTATAATAAAGGTGAGCGAACCTCCGGTGCCATAATTCGGATTGAAGAGAACTGTTGCATGTCATGGCTCCCAAAGGACTTCCTCCAACCTGATAAAGACCTTTAATCCTAAATCCAAGTGTAAATTCATCCTTGAAGTTTCTTTTCCAAATACTTACCTCCCCATCAATAAATGCTACCTTGAAGCCTTTGTCTTCCATCGCAAAAGTAAATATCGGGTTATTTTTCAAGTCAGGTACATATAATACATCTTGTAGATGAAGGATTTGTCCTTGATTTAAATGAAGAGTAACAGTCCCTGTCCCTTTCATGGGATAGGTGGCATTGTCTCCAAGTATGATTTCCGAAGTAGTCTCATTTTCAATCAAATTTGAGAGGGCCTCTTTATACCCAGTGAAGTGCCTTGAGGCACCACTATCAATCAACCAATTATCCAATGTGTTCGGAGGAGAGGTAGTAGTGAGGGCAGAGATAAGATATAATTCATTTTTCTTATCTACAACATTAGTTTCCTCATAGCTGGAGTTTCTTGACTTTTTATTAGGTTGACCATTTCCATATCTTGCAGCTGGAGAATTTCTCTTTCCTTTATTGTTGAACCTATTGTTTCTTTGATTTCCATTGCCCTTGAAATTGTTGTGGTTGTGGTTTTTATCATCATCCCATGGTGTATCCATTTTATTGAGACACTCTCTAGCATAGTGACCAAACTTGTTACAATTGAAGCATATTCTCTTTCTTCCTTCTTTGAATCCCTATCTTCCTTTGACCTTGTTTCTTTGGGCCAGCATTGTTCTTCCTTTTAGCATGAGTGGAGAATGCAATGGGATCATTCATATTTGAAGCATGTCTCTCTCCATCATCCTTGTCTCTTCTTGAGTGCATCTAGTCAACAATTCATCAAAACCTAGAATCCTATCATTGTTGAGGATAGTGGTATTAAACACATCCCATTCTCGGGAACACCTCCAAGGGAAATAAGAGTGAGCTCCCGGTCATCAATAACTTCTCCAATAGATCTAAGATCATTTTTTATTTCGGTAATCTTCATGAAGTAGGATTGGATGGATTCCCCTCTATCCACCTTTACATCCTTCAACTTGTTCTTGTGAAAGAGGATTTGATTTGCATTGCTAGCTTTGAACATGCTAACCAACTTATCATACATCTCCTTAGATGTGCCTGGATCGGAAATGTAAGTAACCAAAAGTTTTTGAAGAGAATCCTTGATGATCTTCTTAGCTTTGACCTCACCTTTCTTGTACTTTTTTTTAGTGGCAACAGATGTATTTGAAGGAGGCTCAACAATCTTTCCCTACACATAATCCATGACGTCATTTTCTTCCAAAGTCAAGTCTAGAGACATATTCCATGCATGATAATTAGATTTGTCATTGAGCTTATTATCATATTTGAAGTAATATGAGGAAGCCATTTAATCTTTTCCTTGTCCAACATATATTATTGATTGCTTTTATCACTCTTGCTTGGGCTTTGTCTTCACCCGGGCTCTGATGCCATATTAATTTTAGATAACAATGGTATGTTCTATGCTTAAGCACAATTTAATTCAATGTTCCATATTAGCCCAATATCAATTTCCAATTTAGCATTCACATTAACTTAATCACATTGATAGTAAATGCAGATAGAACATAAAAAAAACTGCAAAAGACAAGAGGACACAATATTTGGCGGATGCCATGGAAAAATCTCAATGTAGGGAAAACCCTTTGATCAAATTCTTTTTATTATTCTTCAATAGTTCAACAGAGAGAGAGTACAAATATCAAAATAACTTACCCAAAACAATCTTGTCAAAATCAGCGGTCAACAATAGTCGATTGTAGACTTACTAGAAAGTCAACACTGGTCAAAGTGGCTCCAAAATGTCCTCCAAGCAACTTGGTCAACAGTAGACAAATTCAACCTTCCAAGAGGGTCAAATTCAACCCAAAACAATCTAGTCAAACCCAGTCAAATGCTGCTGTAAAATCTACGGTCAAAGGTGAAGTCAACGTTGAAGTCAACCCTGGTTAAAGTACTCCAAACGCCTCGAAAACAATGCCAATAAATGCGACCTTCAAAAATCATTTTTTCTGCCCAAAACCAAAGTCGACGAAGGTGGTTTGACCATTAGAGATCTTCCTATTTCAAGGAAGGACAAAGATGAAGATGCAAGAAAGAAGGAAGAACCGATGGATGAACCGATGCCCAATGTTGAAGGTTCGATGGATCCCATTAATCCACCTCCCGGTGAGCCCTCTTCCTCAAAAAGGAGATCCTCATGGCTCAAAGACACTCTCGAAGATGCCGAGAAACACATTGCATTGAGGGGGACATTTCGTGAAAGTAAGAAGTTGAACAGATACCAAGGGCACTTAGCTGCCATGAGCACCATTGTTCAATCTGAGCCTTGCACATTCGACAAAGTTGTGAAGCACCAAGTTTGGAAGGATGCGATGAAGGAAGAGTATGATTCGATCATGAAGTATGACATATGGGATGTAGTTCCTAGACCCAAGGAAAATTTTTGGTCACCTCGAAATGAATTTACAATATCAAACATGGAGATGATGGGAGTGTTGACAAGTTCAAGGCCAAGTTTGTTGCTCGAGGCTTCTCTTAAAAGGAAGTTGTGGACTATGATGATATATCTGCACCGGTTGCCTGATACACCACTATCTGATCTATCATCGCCCTTTCTCCCTCTCAAGGTTGGAGCCTACACCAAATGGATGTCAAAATTTATTTCTTGCATGGCTCACTTAAGGAGGAAGTCTATGTAGAGAAACTTGTGGGGTTTGAAGTTCCAGATCGATAGTCACATGTATGCAGGTTGAAGAAATACCTCTATGGGTTAAAGTAAGCCCCCAAGGCTTGGTATGAGAGGATCGACAAATATCTTATGAAGTTGGGCTTTACAAGAAGTGAAGTTGACCTGAACCTTTTACTTCAAGGTTGAAAATGATAGGTCTCTCATCTTGCTACTTTATGTAGACGATCTCCTTATCACAGGTGCATACCCTCTCATTCATCAATGAAAGAGGGATTTTCATCTGAATGGGAATATTAATGTTTGTTGTGCTAAGATTCAATTCAGAATATAAACAAAGTGTTTGATGATTACGAGGTAAATTGCAAGTTAATCATGAATTTTTATGTGAATTTCTTGAGCAAATTAACATAAACAAAAAATTGAACAACAACATCTAATAGACATGAACATCACCATAAACAGTAACACAATATCACATGATGAAGGATTTCACCCCGCCTAGGCTACGTCTCCTTGGTCCAGCTTCCAATGGCTTGACTCTCTTTTATTATGCTCAAAAGTGTGATTATATATGCTTACAATGCTCAAAGAGCTTTGAAACTTGTTCCATCAGCTCCAAAATGCCCAAAAATGCTCGTGTGACCTCTTTATGCATCAAATTTGGTCAACAAATGATTAAGATATGGTCTCCCCTAGTTCTTCCACTATTCGTTCTACAAAACCCTCAAAATTCGGCACCGAACCCACAATTTCCCCCCCAAAAGCGCTAACAGAGGGCCAATTCCGCCAAAAACCGGGCGAAATTGTCGAGGCATTAATTTTCCAATAATGCCTAAAGTCCAAAAAAATCAACATTACCGTTGGCACATTTTATAATTTTTTTAATAAAATTTTGCGGGACGGTTAGCTAACCACTGGCAGTTAGTGTTGGTGAGGTCACATGTGCGCTGTGATGGTGGCATGTAATGTTGCAGTGAGTTGGGCAGCGACTTAGCTGAGGCGGTTATGATTGCGGTCTCCACGACATGTCACATGGTGTGGTTTATGTTAACAATTATATAATATGGTTATTGGGGGAGGGGGGTGCGAGGCTAGCCTCTCGCCCATGGTCCCGCCCCCGACGGTGACTAGGGCTGGGGCTAGATCCTAACCCCCACCCCCAATGCACAAACCAACATACAATAAAATTATGTCGTGTCCATAGTATATTAAGAACTAAACTCATGGTGCGATGGCAAAGGCTTTGTGTTGGAGGCTTGGAGGTAATACTTGACCCAAATGTTTTTGGCCTCTTGTGCTGCCACATGGCGGCCTCAGGTTGGGCCACATGGTATCATGTGGTTGGCCACATGCCCAACCAATCACAATGCGCCAAATCAAACCAATGACATCATGCCACTTGGCACCACACGATTCGACGAGGAATATTTTGTTGACTCAGTCAACCTCCCTCATGGGCATGCCCAGTCATATGTATGGACTGCTGACTCGGTTGTCCTTCATTGTTTTTGTTTTAAAAATTGCTTGTTTGACAAAGTGGAAAAAACACGTTTCTGGGAGCATACAGTGTTGGTTTTTCGCGAAACAAGTTGTGCCAAATTAGAATAAAGAGATCTATGCGGTCGTTTAGGTTCCACACCATTCCGAAATTTTTAATTTTTGAGCATACTTTTGAGCATCTGATCATGCCTCTCCACTGGAAGATTGTGGACCCCAAAATCTCTTTCATTACTGAACATGTGGATGATGGTACAACCCCTTCACCCTTACAGTCTCAATCCACTATAATTTTCATAAATTCATCAATTTAAGTTTTTCATAAAAACTGAATTTTTTCCTTGATTCTAGAGACCCTGGCTTGCTGTTGTAGATACCATCCTATTGCAATTTCCCAGAATTTGTAGAACAAAAAATTGTCCTTGAAGTAACAAACTTGTTCCCACCTCAGTTTTCAATCAAAGGAAACTTTAATAACTTGAAAACTTTCTCACCTCGAACATTGTCGACATGGTGCTTTTTAGCTTGTCTTGCCTTGTACTTGTGTCGACTTTGGACCAAGTGTTTTCGTCATTTCCATGTACCATTTTGAACCCCAAAAGAAGTACTTATGAAACCTATGCCTTATTTTTCATCTTTCTTTGGCGCTTGTTCTTTAATTTTTGCACCATTCAGCATCGACATCTTATTCCCATCACTATTCATCAATGATGTGGACTGCTGCAAATCTTTCCCATCTTGTTTACCTCTTTTCAAAGGAAACATGTCAGAGCTCTGAAATATCTTATTACAACCATTAGAAACTTCAATGAAATCATCTTTCTCATTTGATGCATCCTCTTGAAAGGTCTCTTTCAAAACATCACTATGTTTGAACATTAATAAAACCAAATTTTGACTTGCATTCACTATTCTCTTCATTTGTCCTGCATGCATAAGAGACAAACTCATCTTATTCTTATGCGCTCTAACTATGTACTCAATTCCATTCTTGAACAAGTGGTACTTATTTTCATGGCGATAAAATACTGCCCTCCTATCATAAAGATAAGGACTTCCCAAAACAATACCTGAAATCTCAAGCGGAACTACATCAAGTTCAACTTCATCAAGAAAGTTTGAATTGATTGCAAACCTTAGGATGCCCTTCCTTATTAGCTGCAAGTTTGCATTCTTGCATATCCAGCCTAAAGGATAAGGTCTTGGATTTGTAACAGTTTCTAGATTTAACCTCTTAACTAAGTCTTCAGAAATCAAATTGGCTTGAGAACCACTATGAAATAGTGTGTCTATCAAAGAGTTCAATTCTTGTATCATCACCTTGAGTTACATTGGAACAACTTGAAGAACTAGTGTTTGCTATGTTCTTACCTTTCAAATCCATTGTTTTAATCTTGGTTTCATCTCTTGAATCTGAACCTAATTCATGTTCAATGATTGCATTTGTTTTCTCCTTCTCTTTGGTTTTAAGTTTGTTGGCTTCAACTCTGGATGGAGTTGCCAACAATGGTATTCATCATGGCCATTTTTCAAACAATGTTTACATGTGAGTTTCTATTTTTATAACTTAATAGAACCATTTTTCTTTCCTTTCACATTAAAATTACCCTTTCCTTTACCTTCATACTCAAGGGGACTATCACCTTTCTCATCTGCACTATGTTTCCCTCTTGCTTCTAGATGTGTCGCTTGAACACAAATCTCATCTAAGTTTGTGGGATTGAAAACGAGAATAGTATGTCTAAGGTAACTTTGCAAACCCCCAATATACTTTAATAAAGTGTCTTGGGATGTCAAATTTACACCCATAATTAGTGTTCTTCTCCTAAATTCTTGAGTATAATTTTTCACACTTTATCCCTTTAGTTGTCTAAAATTTTTCCAGTCCATTATGGATTTTTGTATATATTCTAGAGGGTAAAATTGTGTTTTAATTGCAGCAATAAAATCAGACCAAGAGATTGAAATATTACCATGGTTTTTCATCTCTTCTTGTGTCTTGGCTTCCCACCATACTAGTGCTACACCCTCCAATATCAAGGAAGATAACTGAATCTTTGTGTCATCATCTTGAAGGTTTTGAATCCTGCAATCGAACTCGAACTAAAGAACCCAATTGTCAAGCTTCTATGCATTCATTTCACCATTATACATAGGCAACTCAAGTTTAATCTCAAGTTTTAACAAGGGTTGTTTACCAATTCCTTTTGAGGTATGTTGATGAGTAGGAGTAAGGGTTGTAGTAGTGGAAAGGGATGAAGATGAAGGTGAAGATGGTGGTGAGGATGATGGTGGAGTAGATCGTTTCTTATCACCATTTCCATTACCTCCTCCTCCTAGAGAACCCTCTCCTCTGGAAGGCCTGGAGCTTTCACCCTGCAATCTTGTATTCCTCTCTTCATAAAGGACTTTCACCATCTCTATCATGTCAAAGAAATCCTTCCTAAAATCCTTCTCATCCTATGTCGTGGTATCATTTCCTCCTTCATGAGACATGCTTATTGAAGCTTCTACCACAACTGGAGGTGAATCTTGTGGTGGAGATTTTGGCAAATTTTCTCTCCTTCTCCTTGCTCCAACTAGAGAACCTGCAACCACAAGCTTGCCTTCTCCTCTGTTGAGCTTCAAACTCGTAAGAATTTAAACACTTGAAAAACAATTAAATCCTCTTTGCACAAGTAAACCTCGTGCTCTGATACCAACTTGATCTGAATGGGAATATTAGTGTTTTCTGTGCTAAGATCCAATTCATAATATAAACAAAGTGCTTGAGGATTATGTGGTAGATTGCACATTAATCATGAGTTTTTATGTGAATTTCTTGAGCAAATTAACATAAAAAAAACACTGAACAACAACATATAATAGACATGAACATCACCATAAACAATAACACAACATCACATGATGAAGAATTTCACCCCGCCTGGGCTACGTCTCCTTGGTGCAGATTCCAATGTCTTGACCCTCTTCTATTATTCTCAAAAGTGTGATTACATATGTTTACAATGCTCAAACATTTCTGAAACCTATTCCATCAGCTCCAATATGCCCAAAAATACCTGTGTAGCCTCTTTCTGCATCGAATTTGGTAAAAAATTGATCAAGTTATGATCTCCCCTAGTTCTTCCACTATTCGTTCTACAAAACCCTCAAAATCGGGCACCGAACCCACAATTTCGCTCCCAAAAGTGCTAATAGAGCGCCAATTTCACCAAAAACTGGGCGAAATTCTCGGGGCCTTAATTTTCCCATAACGCCTAAAGTCCAAAGAAATCAACATTATCGTTGGCGCATTTTATCATTTTTTTATTAAAATTTTGCTGGACGGTTAGCTAACCGCCGACGATTAGCATTGGTGAGGTCACATGTGGGCAGTGACAATGGCATGTAATGTTGCAGTGAGTTGGGCGACGACTGAGCAGAGGTGGTTACGGTTTTGGTCTCCACGGCATGTCACATGGCGTGGTTTATATTAACATATATATGTTATGGTCAGTGTAGGGGAGGGGAGGGGGGGTGGGGTGGGGTGGGGTGGGGCTAGCCTCCCACCCATGGTCCCACCCTCAACAGTGACCAAGGTTGGGGCTAGACCCCGACTCCCAACCCCAATGCGCAAACCAACATACAATAAAATTATGATGCACCCATAGTATATTAAGAACTAAAATCATGGTATGGAAAAGGTTTTGCGTTGGAGGTTTGGATGTCGTGGGTTCGACCCTTGTTGTTGCTACTCAAACCTGACCCAAATTTTTGTGGCCTCCTGTGTTGCCACATGGCGGCCTCCGGTTGGGTCATGTGGCAGCATGTGGTTGGGCACATGCCCAACCAATTACAACGCACCAAATCAAACCAATGACATATTTCCACTTGGCATCACATGATTCGATGAGGAATATTTCATTGACCTAGTTAAACTGCCTCATGGGCATGCCCAACCAGAGGTACGGACTGTTGACTGGGTTGTCTTGCATTTTTTTTTAAATATCCCTATTTGACAAAGTGGATAGAACACGTTTTTGGGAGCATACAGTGTTAGATTTTGCGAAACGAGTTGCGATAGATTCAGAACAGTGAGATATACATGGTTTCTCAGGTTCTACACTATTCCGACAACTTTCATTTATGAGCATAATTTTGAGCACCTGATCAGAGTTGGCTTCCGAATTCAAGATGAAGGACCTGTGGTTGATGCACTACTTCCTAGGCTTGGAGTTCTGGAAAAATCTAGGTGATATTTTCCTTTCTCAAGAAAAATACATTGTGAAGCTACTTGCAAGATTTTTGATGATTGACTGCAATTCTGTGACTACTCCGATGGAACTCAAATTCAAGAAGCTATGTGAAAGTGTTACAGGGCTCGATTTGGGAAATCCTTCAGAGTATTGACAACTCGTGGGGGGGCTGGTTTTCTTGGTGAACTCCCTTCTGGACATATGCTTCACAGTGAATACTTTGAGTCAATTTATAGTTGAGCCTCATCATATACATTGGATTGCTGCCAAGAATCTCTTAAGATATCTCCGAGGCACATTCAACTATGGATTGAGATACACTGTCAGGAATTTGAGGCTCCACGGATATTATAATGTTGACTGGGTTGGTAGCGTGGTGAATCTTAAGAGCACATCTGGTTGTTTTTACTCACTAGGTTCTGCTTCGATATCCTGGATGAGTAGGAAGCAGAAATCAATTTGTTTAAGCACCGCCGAGGTCAAATACATTGCTGCTAGTATGGCCTGTTGTAAAGTTGTTTGGTTGAGGAAGCTATTTAGTGAGTTGTTTGAGCATGTGCTAGATACTACCGTGATCTGCTAGGACAACCAAAAATGGATTTGCCTTTCAGATAATGTTGTGTTCCATGACCACTCCAAGCATATTGATATCAGGTACGACTTTATCCGGCATATGGTACAATGGGGAGTAATAAAGCTCTATCACATCGGGATTGATGAGAAGGTCGCATATATTCTCACGAAGTCCTTGGGGAAGGTCAAATTCTTAACCTTTCGTGAGAGACTTAGAGTCGTGGAAAGAACTTCCAATGAGAGTCCCACATGAGTTGGACACTGAGCTCTGGGAGCTCCTGGGGGATTTGGGTACTTCTTGGAGCTATGAGCAACCATAGGATGAGTGGTTCACCTTCCTCTAGTGGTGCGTTGTGTAAAGGGTGAGTGGTTCACCTTCCCCTGTGATACCTTCTTATGGTTGGCATGTGTGTAGGGTGAGTGGTTCACCTTACCCTACGATTGATATATGCATAAAATGAGTGGTTCACCTTCTCCTATGGCATATGAGCAGGATGAGTGGTTCTCCTTCTCTTGCTAGTGCCCCAACCTACATCCTACCCATGTAGTCTGGGACTCATGGGAAGTACCTCTCATCTAGCCAATGAGATGGGAAATGAGGATAGAACCATAGCACTACTGATGGACGCATCGTGTACTGTTGTATTCTCTATGCTAGGATGCATGGTGTTCAAACATTTTGATCTGGGATCAATTTAGGTTTTACCTCTAGACTTACTTGGGATAGTGGAGAGTGGCAAGGTCTTGTGACTCACTCTCAATCAATTGTTCTTCATTATTTCTTCATGGTTCAACAGAGCAGAGTAGGGATGACAGAGATGGTACATGTTGGCAGATGGATTGGCAGGCAGACTTCTCCCTAATTGAGAGGGAGTGTTAAAATTGGAAACTAGGGCCAAACTCCACCTCAGACAACTCATATGATGGAGATGATATTTTTATTGGATGCCTCTTTTCGAGAGGTGCAAGATTGATCTAAATATCATCTTGTTCGGACAAGCAAAGGTGTGATTTTGAATTTATTATTCACACGTGTAAATTTTCAAGGTCGACCTTAGTCAAATGTAGGCTCATGAAGCCCAACATATGTGTCACTTCACCCTCAACGATTTGTATAAATAGGAGTGACCTTCTCTTCATTTGGACATCACCCATCTCATCAGACATATTTCTCTCTCCTCTCTTGATTGGTTTGTACAAGTTTGAAGTAGCTCTCTCTCACTTCGCACGTGTGGCACGAGGCCAAATATTTTTGGGCATATTGTAGACCGAATTGCAGGAAACATACCAACATTGACCAAGGGTCTAACCACCTTCGTTGACTTCGATTTTTGGGTAGAAAATTCAATTTTTGAAGGCCACATTTATTTGCATTTTTTTTAGGCATTTGGAGTTGTTTGACCAGAGTTGACTTCAACAATGACTTCAAGTTTGACCGTAGATTTTACAACATCATTTGAATGGGTTTGACTAGACTGTTTTGGGTTGACTTTGAGCCTCTTGGAAGGCTGAATTTGTCTATTGTTGACCGAGCTGCTTGGAGGAAATTTTGGAGCCACTTTGACCAGTGTTAACTTTCTGGTTAGGGCTGCAATTGATTGTTGTTGACTGATGATTTTGACATGACTGTTTTGGGCAAGTTATTTTGATATTTGCACTCTCTCTCTCTATTGAACTATTGAAGAATAATAAGAAGAATTTGATCAAATGGATTTCCCCACATTGGGGTTTTTACCTAGCGTTCGCCAAATATTGTGTCCTCTTGTCTTGGCTTGTATTATGCAGTTTTTTTATGTTCTATATGCATTTACTATCAATGTGATTAAGTTAATGTCATTGCTAAATTGGAAATTGATATTGGTTTAATAAGGAACATTGAAGTAAATTGTGCTTAAGCATAAAACATACCATTGTTATCTAAAATTAACAGGCTTTCTTCTGACCAACCCTCAATGATCCTAAACTTGACAATAAGGTTATCATACAAACTTGTCACAATAACCCTCAACTCAGAGGAACCTTTATCTCCTCCAAACTCTTCGAGAAGTTTTTCCTATAATAAATGTTAAAGTAATTCATGAAGTCAACAAAACAACAAAGGAGATTGGTCTTATTATTGTGACACTCCATAATGATCCAGAGAATAACAAGGTGGTCCATAGTTGAATGATATCTCCTTAACCTAGCTTGACCTTTAGCTCTTTTATCACAACTTTCAAACCATAGGCTAATATTCTTTTTCATAATAATTCCATATAGCCTGGCTTTAATAGGGATAATCATAATGGCCCTATATTTAGAGGGAATGATTTTATCACTACTTCTAACGATATGTACAATGAGGCTTTGTGTCCAAGGCTTAGGGAAGCCTTGCTTCACCATTAAATTAAAGAGCTTTTGTATGTGAGGGAATGATAGACTCTCCTATTTTAAAAATTTCAGCTTGGTAGACTTCAAGATACTTAGCTTTCTTAGTTGCAAGCTACTTAAACCGGAATTCTATGTCTTCCAGAGATTTTTTTTATCTTCTGTAGGAACATTATGGATGTAGAGATAGTTATAGTAAAGTTATGATAGAGATCTTCAATGTTGTTATTATAAGTTAATAGGTTTAAATCCAAATTTAAATTCTTTATGAAGAGATCAAATTTACTTTTGTTAAAAAATTGGTGCCTTTGATTCTCAACTTTCTCTTTTATTGGATTTTTGTGCATAGAAAAATTTAGAGTTAAGGTTAAAAGTCTATGATTTGAGTCAGGATATCATGGTCATTTAAGATGTCAAATTTTACTATTTGTTTGGAAACAAGGATATCTGATATCACATAATTCATGACACTATTTCTAAGCCTATGAATACAAGTCCTTTGGTTGGAGTTTGATCACTTAATTACATCATTACAAATTTTTAGGTCTTTATAACTACAAAGCTTGACTTAATTGATACCAAATAAAATCTCGCTTAGGTCTTCAGAGTTCTTTTGTATCCACTAAGCTAAAACAAGGTCGTTATCTAGCCATGGAATATTTGGGTTAGAATCGTTACTTAGAAGGATGCCATTGGTTAGTGTTAGTTCTATCATTAAAGTCTCCTAACAAGAGGATATTACCTTCGTTTCTCACCGTGTGAAACCTTGATCTATGGTAGTATAAGTGAAATTTTTATTTATAAATAAAAAGTATAATTTTAGGCATAGAAAAACATTTGCAATATAAATCCTCCTAGCAGTAATGTTAGAGATTTTTATCCAAATGTATTTCTTGAAAGGGTTTATCTTATGAAGCTAAATATGAAGAAAAAAATTATTTTTTACATAATAGGCTATTCCTCCTATCTCTATATGATAAAATTTATTGTTCCATTTTTTCCGAAGAAAAAATCCATAATTTCGTTCAAATTAGATGATGAATTTACATTTTGCATATACACTTCAAGAGTGTATTTTTGAAATATCCCAAATCAAACTGCTAAACATTGAGAGCCCACCTTTGAGTCAAATTGTTCATAATAGGATTGAGCCATTATTTCATAAACATAAAATTGTGTAGAAAGGGAAACTACATTGCCAAAAAGTTGATGGTAAAGTCTTATTCCAGGCATAAAATCCTATTTGTCCACATGAGTGCAAAGAAAAGAAGGAGGCAGGAAGAGTAGCCATCCAAAATCAACAATTTTTGTATCACAGAGAAGCAAGTTATAATAAAAATAATAGGTAAAAATATAGTTGAAAGTATGCTTACAAAATAAAATGATTTTCCTTGTAAGGTCAACTAAAAATTGTTAGCTAAACATGTGTTGTGAACAAAGCCAAAAAGGATTATATATATATATATATATATATATATAAGGATCCCTGTGCAAAATAAATCTCATGTAGCATCAGGTTCTTAGGTTGGATCCCTTAAAGGACGATTAAATAACTCGTGGGACTAATCGTTGACTTGTTCAGTTATAGCCCAAAGATCCTTTTTCAAGAGGAGAACATATTTTTGAAAGCGGTCTATTGCATGATTCATTTCGCTGTAAATATGAGAGAATGAAAATAATATGAATGTGCCAATAATACACTTGATCTCCTCAAAAATTAAGGCAAAAGATAAATGTTCCTGCAAACATTAGTGTTATTAAGCTAATTTATAGATAGCTTGGAGTCTGCAAAAATGTGTAGTTGTGTACAACCCTTATTTTTGGCAAAAAAGGCAGATTTTTGTAGGCTAGGAGTTATGCTTGATTATTTTTCCCAGGTCCAAGCCCCATTTTTAATTTGAAACTATGATCCAGTGAAAGGAATAATACAAATCCACCTCCATTGTTCTAACCATTTTTGATAGAGGCATCATAAAAAAAGCCCACGACTTAGACGTATCTATGTTTTTCAGGGTATTTACTCTAGGGGTTGTTATACCTTTTTCCTGTGGGTAGTGACATAAAATGGCCAACAACTTGTTTGCAATGTGCACATGAACCAAAATCTTGTCTTGAAAAATTTCCCTATTCTTCATCAAATATACCCCTCAACAAACAATGAGGCGAAGAAGTTTGAAAGGATGACAGATTGGGTTGGTACACTAAGATTGATAGGAATCCTCCTAATCCATCCCTTTCCAAGGAATAGAATGAATCAAAGAAGTGCTACAAGCCTTCCAAACCTCTTGATAGAAGGGGAAAACCATAAACATATGAACATCACTTTCCCCATTATTTTGACATAACAAACACCAACCAGGCCCACACATGAATCTTCTTTGGAGGATATCCTAGGTGGGAACCTTCTTCATCATAAGGCACCACATGAATAGTTTTTATTTAGAGGGGAATTTTTCTTTCAAAAATGCCTTCCACCACCACTTCTCCACATTCACTCTGTCTTCCATTAGGAATATGAATCCCATATTTAGAGCATAGGTTCCAATAGGGGAGATACAACAAATAAGTTCATCCAGTCTGTATATCAATCTTATGTGACCTTTAGATAAATATTGTAAGTGCTCTTGCCATGAAGCCCTAAATTCCCCCTCTAAGCCAAGCTCCTTAGTAGTTTCCATCCCTACCACCAAATAGTCATAAGATCTTGGCCGTTAGCAATATGAGCAAGTTTTTTGTAACCTATGTCTCTGGGTGTATTAGTTAAAAGGTGGGGGCAGGGAAGCGGGGGGGTGGGGAGGACAGGGGACTCATGGCACTAATGGGTCATGGATCAAGACCAAGTCAAATCCTGTCACCTCTGTCAATATGCCAGGCGAGACCACTACCAATGATATCAAAATAATTGAGAACTGCCCTCCATATGGTAGATATATTTGATCTAGGTTTTTATGACCTTCTTAACCAGTCTTCTAAAGTGATAAGAGCAGTGTATTTATGGATTACTACCAATGTCCATAGTTTTTGAGTTGATATTAGGCACCAATCAGATTTTGCAACCAATTATTTTGAGAAATGAAATAGGTTATTTAAGCCTTGAACTCCCAGGATTTTTGGTTTAGAAATGGAATCCCATTTGACTCGTGACAACATCCCTGATTCATTTTCACTCACCTAAACAAAAGATGAGCATAATCTCCTGATTTTTTCCAGGATGCATTTGGGGATCCAAGCTACATAAGCCAAATATACCATTATGGCTTCTAATACCAATTTAATGAGAACGAGATTAAAATCTCTAGAAATCCAATGATGGCACCAAAAAGTTATATGTTTTTCCACCATTACAATTAGCCAAGTCCAATCCACTTTGTTGTAACAATTTGGTTTCAGCTGAGAACAAAAATATTTCAAGCCCAGCTCCAACCATGCTCCAACATCTTATACTCATAGGGTAGAAGCTGAGATATATGGTGTATCTATGCATTAGATAAATTAGAGAATTTATAGTCATCATAGTGTGTTTTGAAGATAAATCCTATCTGCAGACAGAGGCTATCTCTCTAGCCCTAGAGTGGTTCTAGCTACTTAAGAGACTATATAATGCAAGCTTTATTAGCTAATATCCAAAACAAGATGAGAAAGGGAATAGGCCTACCTCTTCCTAATGCTATGCTCGAATCCTTTGATGATGACCTCGATCCACATTCCCTCAGGCTCGTTCCTCGCTACTAGTGGCATATGATTACCTGCAGGAGATCAAGAGACAACATCAAACATAATACAATGAAAAAAATACATTGAATATCATCTATCTAACATATCAAGGAACATTAGACTATTTTCACAAATGATTAAACAAATATAGAAAGGGAAAACCAGATTTTTTATTATTAAATATGAAAGAGAGAGATTACAATCGTGGCCTTGATGTTGGAGGCCTCCCTTTGGTGATGTCTGAGTCCTTCACCGAATCTCTTAAAGCACTCCTTCTCCAAGATAGCTTAGGCATTGTCACAATACAAGGATGCAAAGGAAAATGAATTATTAGACCAACCCAACAATGACCAACCAGTAGTGGAAGTATGCGGATACATTTATAGGAAGGGAGAGGGAGTTAGAAGCCCATGAAATAAGGAGGAAGGTCTACTTTTCAAGGGATAATCCCCCATTGATAAGATCAATAGATCTAAATGAGAGAGCTCAACCCTATCTCCACCGAATGACACCAAGTCCATCATCCTGAAAACTTCTAGAGGTCGAAGCTTCTCTTCCATTTGAGGAAACACTTCCAGAAAGGGTTCAAGACGATTTTCTCAGTCAAAAGAGCACTAATAACGCTAGGGTAGAACTGTTAACCTGCCATCAGCACGGGCGGGCAATTGGAGAAAAGCACTGACCCAGAAATTTAGGGTTTTAGCTAAGTTTCTTCAATGATCTTTCAAGGAAACTTTCTTTGAGTCTTTAGAGGATGTATTTATGTATTTTATCTAAGTGGAAATATTGCACAACATTCATCACAGGGAACTTCAGGATCAGGAAGAGGAAGTGAGCAGAGTGACAAATTACTATGTAACAGATGCCCCCTTAAGCGTGAAGGTAGAATGGGGAGTGATGGGTGAAATTCTTTACGACCAAGGAAAATAACTCGGAATACCGCCATGAAATCTTCTAAATCAAATATAATACAATATATGGCATCTTTTATATGAATATGCCTAATAACATATATATTTGAAAAGGCATCAAATAACACATGAACCCACGACATGGTCATAGCCATCTGTTTAAAGGGGATCATGGGAATGGATCCATGGTATGATCGCAACCATTCGTATAAACAAGATCATATGTACAATCATGAATACTCAATAACTCCACCCAACCTAGATAATGACAATCGTGATCCAGGGACTTCGCCCCAATCTCAATCTACCCAACGTACGAATCTAACCATGTGAATAGATGATATGATGTCGAACATGGTAGAAACCACCTGATTACTGATCAATGATGAAAACCATTAACATGCATGAGAGAAACCACCAATAATGACAATGTCCCTCAAGTTACAATAGCACAAACTACAAGTATGAATAAATGTGTTGAGGTCGAATACTTGCATAATCGTTCAATCAGAGGCCAATGAGGTGAACCCGTCATTGAGTGCGAAGAACTTTCCATTGAGGCATGCAAGCTCCAAGGTACTGACAAGGAGTTTCTAAAACATCTTCTTGGATAATGAGCTGAAGTTGACAGGAAGTAATCCGTCGAAGGAGGGCCATAATGATTCCTACATAATTGACGCGAAACAAGGATATCTTAAGATGATCGGAGTGATTCAAGACTATGACAAAGAAGGTTAAATAAACAAAGGACATTTGAATTTTGACAAAAAGGACTTCCCTTGAACATATTGGCGACACGACTCCAGAGTGTGGAAACATTTGAATCAAATGGGATCATAAGTCATGATGACAAAAATGATGATCGAATAAGAGGAAAATGGATTTCCCAAACCCAAGAGGCAAAAATGAAGAATAAAGGATATCTCCAACCCAACACGAACTGCAAATGAGTGTCATGTTCAAGAGTGACAAGCTACCCAAAACACACAAGATGTTCCACGTTCAATTTTCCCCCGTTATTGTTAACGAGTACCTCTTTATTTTTGATAGCCAATGCCAAGAGGATAGCATATGTTGAGCATGTAATTTCATTCTTTGAATGAATCAATCCTAGTAATTTTAATGATCCCTAGGAAGGAAGAACTCGATCCTGTCATGGTGACAAGTCTTTCGCTATTTAATTTTTAACATGTCCGGCGGAAGGGGAAGTTGGTGTCTTTTTCATGTTTAGGGAGTTTGAAAAATAAATAAAAAGGAAAAATCCATCATGTCCCTTTTTGTAAATCATCTCCCAAATCCGAAAAGGTATAAAATAATATTTGAGAGAACCTCTTGACCATGTTCGATCAAGGTATTCCTTTTTTGTAAATAGTTAATCTCAACCCGAAACAGGGGTAAATGTATACTAAGACCATGTCAATTCATTTACTTTAACGAGTTCGAAAAGACAAGTACTCGACAATATTTTCATTTTTTTTTAGTTAGAAAAAAGCTAAAAGATGACTCCAGGGGGGTTCCTTTTTCGTTTATTTTTACCAAGTCTGAAAAAGAGATAAAATTAAACTTGTTGCATTAGAAATAATCACTGTTAGTATAAGGAATCCTGTCGCTGCACAAAAAAAGAAAAACATCATTGATATCGAGGAAAAATAATAAAATAATGGTCAAAATATCTTCGAAAACCTATAAATAGACAAAAAGTAAATCATTTTAACCATTCTATTTGAGTAAATTGTGAAAGTGCATTTTACCTCTTTCTCCTTTGAACTTCAGATCAATGGTGCGGCCGATCTAGGACACCGGTCGACCATCTGCTTGCTTCAGGTAAAAGCCGAAACTTTTCTCTTCATTTGAATTCCATTCTTAAGTAGTTTACATCAGAAATGAGGGGAGAATTTAAAATTTCATTTTCGATGGCGATCAGCATGGATCCGAGCATCAGATCCACACTGGTCACTCTTAACCCAAAAGGTGGCCGCACTTCCAATGCGCTTTCAATTTTTACGGTCACACTGACCGCGTGGAAGAATTTAAAACAACAAATTCTCTCATTTTCAGTGGTTCATTTCAAAACTACTCCAATGAAAGCTCCTAAATGTCAATTAAACATGTTTTGAATGTGCTTTCAGCGAGGATGGTGATTGAATGGAAGGAAAGAGGCCATGAGGTGGAAGACCACCAAGCTCTCCATGATCCAAATTGCGTAAATGCATTGAGGAATTGTGGATTTATAAAATTCTTCCAAACTTCAGGGTTGAGAGCTCAGTTAGAGCTACTTGAGTATTTTATCGGACTATGGGATGTGGATCGCCAAATTTTCATAATTGGGGATCAAGAACTTGAGATAGAAGTCATGGACATCTACTTCATTACAGGGTTGTCCAAGAGAGGGGAGAGAATCCAACCCTCTGGGGACCACACTGGAGGGGAGAGCACTAGCATGCTCATCCAAAGACATTGTCTCGGGGCCAAAAATACCCAGAGTGGCAAGGTGGAAATATCCTCAATCAGAGATCTACCTTTGCATACAATATTGAATTGTATGGCCCGAGTAGCTGAAGCCGAGGCATTGCATGAGGCAAAAAAGTCTCAATTCCAGTATGCGGTGGATTTTCTGGTTCCCATTATGTTTAATTGGTACGAGGGGTTGTTGGCTAACACGAAGAGCCAAATAACCAAGTGCAAGAAAAATATGCTGATACAGTTTGGGTATGGTTCCATATTAGTCACCTTCTTTCTAGAGAGGGTGCCTCTGGTTCAGTATCAACGGTTAGAGGTCTATGATCTAGCCATGAGGGACCCGAGGCTGCTGACATGGTGCGAAATCATGTTGCGTCAGGGAGGGGGCCAGCAGATGCATTTTCCAACAACATTTTTTAGCTGGTTGCGTCGTCAACTGTTCTTGGTTGAATACTATGCTTATGCAAGCACTGATATCGGAGGAGATCTATCTACCTCTTCTGCCAGGCGAACAATTTTCTGATGCAGGTAAAAAGTGTTTTTGGAATTTTTTACTTTTTAATGTTTTTGCCATGTATTCTGAGATCTAAACTTATGATGTTTTTTACAGATGTTAGACCTCAGATGTATGTCCCCAATTGCGAGGAGGATAGATCACCAAATCTAGGATGATCCTTATGAGGAGGGAGCATATCCATTAGTGGAGGTGGATTGTAACCTGACAGGCCTTACGAGAGGCATACTAGAGTATGCTACATTTGACGAGATTCCACTACGCTACTAGAGGCACAAGGTTGGGGTCTCGGGAAGACTACGTCAGTTACTCTGGCGAGTCATCCAAGTAGTCACATGCTATCATGAGAACCATGTGGGAAGATAACAGCCTTTAGTTTTACATTTTTGTACTGATGTAGGCTCACAAAGCCATTTGTGTCACAAAACACATAGTTTTTGAGATTTTTATGTAACACACTTGACAGACTCGAACACACATATACATTAGCAAACTATGTATTAGATAGACATCTGCGTAACATGTAAAAACCAATACATCATCATGATATAAGAACACTTATTAGCCATAGAAACACACACACATATATATGATGTAATGGTTTTTTACATGTTATGCAGATGTCTATATAATACATAGTTTGATTATGTATCCATCAATGTATTCAAATTTCTTGGAATGTGTTGATATGTAATGTAATCAAAATTCATTTCCAAGAATCGAACACACAAATAAATGCACAAAATATTGGGGTTTCTAACTAGATAATGACCATTTAATTGCAACACAATGAGTTGTGATTCTAAATTGACAACCAAATCTCTAATGCCGAGATCGATTGCATCTGATAATAGTTCGATGACTGCACTATATTCGGTGATATTATTAGTTGTTCGACCCAAACAAATACCTTGTAGATTAATCAACTCGCCATTAGGGGAAAAAAGTGCCCATGCTGCAGAAGATAAGCTCTGTGTGCTACGACAAGCACCATCAACAAAACTGGTATAATGGTTCGATGACATATGCAAACCAAGCGGAACACTAGGTTACAAGAGGAAACGTGTCTGCGAAGCAAACAAAGACACCAAAAAATCCAAAAATCACACTAATGTAAAAGGTACCATACTTGTGATCAATCATAATACTTCTTCAGATAGAGCCCATTTCTAAGCTCAGCCAACTGATTTCCTTCATAATCTACTAGATCATAAGCACCTCTTTCCAATACACGTTGAATAATATAGGGCCCATGTCACATTGGCTCGAGCTTCTCGACTCCCAATTTATCGTGGGCTTGATCATAGAGTAGGACCAAGTTACCTTCAGATTAAATGCAAGGGTTGACAAATTTGTTGTACTGAGCCTTAGCTTGTTTCTTTTGTGCTTCAATGACTAAAGTAACAAGTCTTCGAGTCTCATCGAGACACTCGAAGTAAAGCAAACGTTCCTCTTCTGGCGAAGCACCAGGAAGTAGCTCGATGGCTAGCTTCAGAGAAGGGATTTCACACTCAATCGAGAGTGTGGCTTCCAAACCATACACCAGTTGAAATGGTGTAAATCCAGTAGAAGTATTTGTGAAAGTTCAGTAAGCCCACAAAGCTGAGAAAAGCATTAGATTCCGATCCTGTTTGTGTCTCCCAATGGTTCGCTGAAGCATTACAATTACCAAAACCTTGTTAATAGCCTTGACTAGGCCATTGGCATGTGGATAGTAAGGAGTGGAGTTATCGTGGCGTAGCCCCAACTGATCAGTAAGCTCTGTCATCATATGATTTCGAAAATGAGAGCCATGGTTAGTGACAATGGCTATCGGGACACCGAACCAAGCTATGACGTGATTAAACAGGAATTGCACTGTAGTTTGAACTTCATTATCATATGTAGGCATCACCTCGGCCCACTTTGTAAAATAATAATCGACGATGACGATAATATAACCATGCCTCCTAGTTGATCGAGGGTTATAGGTCAAGAAATTGATGCCCCATTTTGTAAATGGCCTGACAGTCACAACTGGGTGCAAGGTTGAGGGTGAGGCATGCTCTTTCTGAGAATAGATCTGGAAATCATGAAATTTTCGAATGGCAAGAATGAAATATTTAAAAATAGACGTCCAAAAGTATCATTCTCGAAGGATTTTCTGAGCGGTAGCATAATTGGTCATGTGACCACCACAGGCCACATAGTGGCAGTCATTAAGAACTTTCTCAAATTCCTCTAGCGTCAGGAATTGACGGAGGATAGAATCAACACCATTGCGATACAAAGTATCTCAAATAATGCAATAAGGTTGGTACTATTTACGAACCTATCGTATCTCAGAGTGAGATATCTCTGGTCGGAAGGTTTGGGTTTGGAGATAAACGATGAAATCTCTATACAAATGGTTAAGAGTACTAATGAGAGAGTGATTCATCTGGAATCGATTCTTCAAAAGGAGTGGGATCAACCGTAGTGGGAAGATCTCAGATCAACTCAACAAAGACAAGTTATTTCTTTGATTTGGTCGTAGTAAAATCTAAGTCAAAATCTTGGAGAATAACAATGCATTTCGATAATTTTTCCCCAAGAAACTGAAGTGTAAGAATGTAAGTCATGGGGTTGCAGTTGGAAATCACTATAGTTTTATGCAGGCGAATGTAATGACAGAAACACTGGACAACATGAACATCGACCAATGTGATCTTCTCAACATGAGCATATCAGGTCTCAGCATCAAATATATTACGACTCAAGTAGTAAACTACATGTTCTTTCCCATCATCACTGTCCTGAACCAACACCATACCAATAGTGCTCTCTGCGAGGACCAAATACAGAAAATAATCGCAATGATAGTTGGTAGGATGCAATAAAGGAACACTGATAAGGGCTTTCTTTATAGCATTAGAAGATTTTTGGGAAATTTCATCCCAAATTAATGGGATTCCCTTTTTCAATAAGCGAGTGAATCCTTTGGCAAGCTCGGCGTAGTTCGGGATGGACCGATGAAGAAAGTTGGCCTTCCCCTACAATTTTTGCAGTTGATGCACAAAAGAGGGAGGAGGAAAATTGATGATTGCCTCAACTTTAAGAGGATCTATCTGAATGCCTTCTTTAGACACCACGAAACCTAAGAGGGAGGAGGAAAATTGATGATTGCCTCAACTTTAAGAGGATCTATCTGAATGCCTTTGTTAGACACCACGAAACCTAAGAGGCAACTTGATTCTACACAGAAGACACATTTATGAGGATTTAACTGGATATTATAGTGTCGATAGTGAAGAAATATTGCTCTGAGATGTTCGGGGTGATCTCGACGTTTCGTGGAATGTGCCGAAAGGTCGTCAAGATATGGTTGAACTATGTGTTTAATATCGTGAAAGACATATGACATAGCTCTTTGGAAAGTAGCCCCGACATTTTTCAAACCAAAAGGGAGCTTCTTTTAGGCAAAGGTTCCCCATGGACAACTTAAATTGGTTTTATGTTGATCATTTGGAGTGATGTTGATTTGGTTATAACCAAAAAAACCGTCCATAAAATATAATACCTCGCTCCCAACACATTCGTCAATGATTTGATCTATAAATGGAGTAGGGTAATTATCTTTAGTACATGCTCAGTTGATATCACGTTATTCAACATAAGCCTGGGTGGTCTCTTGTTTCTTAGTAATAGGAAAAATATTGGAGACCCTATCTGCCAATGGTATGGGATAGATGAAACCAAACTTAAGAAGTTTTTCGACTTATCCTTTTATGGAAACTACCTTTCTTGGGTGCAATGGACGAAGCCACTGACAAATGGGCTTCGAGTCTGGATATGTAGGGATTTCATGCACTAAAATACTAAGTTCTATGCTAGGCATTTCTTTGTAAGACCATACGAAGACATCACATAATTCCTTAAAAATCTTGGTTTAAATCTTGACCTCATCAGGAGAACAAGAGGCAACAATGTGAACATTCTCAAAAATCCCTGGTTTGACAGAGATGTCAATGGGAATGGTAGCGGAAATATTTCCCATGTTTCCTTTCGACAACACTTCATGAATCAAAATGGGATTCTAAAGTGGGCCAGTCGATTCAGATGAAACACGGGATTCAAGACATGTGGAGATCTGACTGAGGCTTGGGAGAAACGAGGAATGATGATGACCATCGTCCCATGGATTTTCTTCAAGATACATAGCCTCCATGATACTCTCGTCAAGGGAGGATTCCACTTTCATGGGATCATCTGAATCCCAAGAACCAAACTAGGGAGACTGCGCACAAGTGTCCAGGGATGAAACCAATTTGTTGTTGGTTTAAGAAACAACGTTAGAAGTCAGAAGAATGCTCTGGTGCATTTTTTCTGTAGGACTGAGAGGCATAATGTCACCAAATATTTCAAGCTGGTCAGGACTAGAAACAATCCATGGATGATGACCATATGATATCATGTTGATAGTGGCGACATTAGGAGGCGGGAGCGGAAAAATTCCCATAAGGGATGAGTCATTGAAAATCCCCGGCCTAACATTCTCATAGGGGGTATAGGAATTCCCAACGTATTGAATGTTTCTTGTTTAATAATCAGAGGAGAAGAAAGTGAGTTTATTGATAGTCACAATCTTCCCTCGATGAGGAAAGCGGAGAACACAGAGGAGGGTGCAAACCATGCAAACTATCGCATGGGTCCAACTGCGTCCAAGAAGGAGGCTATAATTTAGGTTGACATCCACCAACTCCAGTTCTAGGTTCACTGTATTTCCTTCCAATAGGATGGGAAAAGCTTTTGGAATACCATACGACCGATAAACTCTGCCATCGAAAGCTTCCAAAGTGTTTTGGAACTGACAGAGGAGAGCCAATGGCTTTCCAACAAACTATATACATGATGCAGGTCAAAGCGCCTTCATCAACAATAGTCGTATGAATGGTTTTCCCCATAATGGTGACTTGAATTAGAAACACCACTTGATATGGGAGATGAGGAACAAATTTCTTGAGATCGAAAGTAATGAGGTTGGAATCACCGGATCAATACCTCCAATGGCAGATAATAGCGCCTTCCATTGTGATGGACATGACTGAAGGACTTCCAATGCCGACATCACCAAAGGCGCCTGAGCTAAATCCTCTACAATGTTATAGTTTTTAGCAACTCGTGCGTTTGGATTGTAAGGTGATTTCTCAAGAACACCCTTTGGAGGTGACCAGATGATGGAATCACTACTAGGTATCTCAATTTGGAGACAAATAGAACTAGGAGGTACAGAAGAGGAAGGTTATCTATGGCATCATGTTCCATAGGAGCTTTCGATGGATTTGGGTAATATTTTGATTGCGTGGCAACATAAATATGTTATGTGATAGCCATAAAAACATGGGATTTTGCAGACGTAGAGCGTTGATCAACCATTTGCATCTGCCGAAAGGGAAATGGCTCTTTGAAGACAACTGGAGTTTCGGGTGCACCCTTCAAGAGATGGGCTATTTCGGCACGCTGAGGACAATCCTTGGTGTAATGGTCGTCATCACATATCAAACAAGGATATTTAGGCTTGCGTTTGGAAGGGTTGTCAACATAAAACTTAATGGAATCATGTTTAGGGTTATTGGATTTGGATTTTCCTTTTCCCTTTTTCTTAGCTCTTGAGGATTTTTCTGCTGCGGTCAATTGAACATCATTTACCTCAGACATTTTACCAATATTCTTCTGGTTACTGGAAGGATTGGAGGGTGCAGTGGCAGCAACAAACTTAGACTTTGAAGAAGCCTTGGGTGAACTATATCAACATGGGCGACTGACCAAATAATGGCATCAACGAAAGGCGTAGCAGGAGGTTGAGATGATGCTAGATCGGTTGAGGGTCGCGTTGCATTAGGTAGGAGCTCATTCAGAGTTCCAGATTGGGAAAAAAACAAATCGAGATACTACGTTCGAGCAACGAATTCCTCTTCGGTTACGCAACCACCCATAGCCAGATCATTGGATTTTTTTGGAACAAAATATTTAGTGAATCATTCAATCAACAACTGATCGTGGATCTCAAACTTGATGAGGCGATATCTGCGACTCCATTCGTGAATATTATCCAATATATGGGTAGTTGTTGACTGTTTCAAAGATGTGATGAGGTGGGTTTCGGTATCATACCAGATAGGTAGTTGGAAGTGAGTGAGGAAGGCCATGACCAAGGTGTTAAAAGTGAAGAAAACACCCCAAGGGAGTTAAATATACCATTTAGCCGTGACACTTGTGAGAGTGCATTGGAAAAGACGTAGACGAATTGAATTTTCAACCCAAGAATTGGAAGAGCACCATAAGTGGTACGTCATGACATGGGCTTGGGGGTCTTCCCCAGATTTACCTTCAAACTTTGGGAAATCTCCCAGAATCTTGGTTAGAGCTGGTGTCCAATGCAACATATGTTGGATGGGGTCATTTGTGAGATTTTTTGACCTGGATACGCGTTCTACCCCCATTGTTGGTAAGGACCTTTTTGCAGCTGTTGCTGAACGTAGGGACCTTGTTGGGGTTATTGATCAGGCCCCTGCTGGGTGTGAAATTGTGATCCTCGTTGGAAATATGGTCCAGTCTAAGGTACTTGTTAAACATGAGGTCTAGCTTGGGGTCCCAATTGGGTTAGCTGGTACTGATGGTTCTGCTAATATTGAGTACCAGGTTGAGGCCCCGGTTGGGGTTGCTGGTACTGACCTTGAGGAATTTGCTGGTATTGGACATCACGGTGATTGGGGTGAGCACTAGGTTGACCCAAAGGGATATTCAGGTCAGTTTGGGTGATCTAAAAGGGTTGTATTAGTTTTGTTGTGCTAAGTTTCTTTTCAGTTTATAAACATGTGCATACTTGTCTCATTAGTTTGCTTAAGGATTGAGGATTTTAACCATGAATTGTAGATGATTTTAGTGAATTAGAAGCATGAAATAAGCACAAATAACACTGAACAATGGTGTAAAACAGAGAAATAAGTCACCACATAATATTTACACAGCAGGCATGATGAAGCAGTTCACTCCTCTTGGGCTACATCTGCTGGTCCAACTCCCAATGGCATGTCCATCTTTCATTATGCTCAAAATTTTGCAAATACATGTAGTTACAGGCCTCTAATGTCTATTTTCTCTACACCAATGGCTCTAGAATGCTCCAAATATTAGTCAAGAATGACTCTTCATTCACTCTGAATGGGTGAAAATTGAGTCTCCTACTAATTTTCCCAGTTACACTTAGAAAAACTCCATTAAATATGGAGGACTCCACTTAACTGGAGTCAAAATAGTGGATTTCTGCACTTTTGGGCGCGCTGCCAAAAATCCTGCCGAACTTCACCATCACATTTAACATTAGTGGTTGGGTGGCCACATTCGAACCAAAACCATGACTTACAAACCGCGTTGTCGGCCGAACTCTAGGCGGAAACCATCGTGGATAAGTTTTAAATCACAGGTTTGGTGGAGGGTTAACGATGACTGTTGCAACCGCGTGGAATAACTAACTGTGAAAAATGGCATGTGAAATATATGAATGTTAATGATATGGAGTTTGAAAACTATCAGAGGTTACATTACTGCGACATTTTATGTTTGTTATGTGACCAAAATCCAGGACCGCTGGCGGGTTGGGACCGCTGGTGGTCCCAACCCCCAATGCGAATTACGTTCAAACTTGAAATAGAACTCGTGAACCTTAGAGGTTAATAAATTATTGTAGCTCGGTTGGTGGAGACTTATGCATGCATGCCGGAGGTTGTGGGGTCGAGCCCTGCGAGACCTCTCCCAAAATTTTAATGCACAGTTGTAGGGCCACGTGGAGGCCTTAGGGCTGGCCACATGGCAGCTTTTCATTGGCTCATCCAACCCGTACGCCCAGTAAAAACATGACACTTGTCACGATCTAATTGGAATAAAAGTAATATTCCGCTTAATAATTCTATGAATATGCCAAGAATATTCCCTAGAATATTTTTTTTGTTGACTGTTCAAATGCCTAGTCAACCCTGGTCAACTGTCCAAATTTGCAGTTTACTGGACTTTTCAAAACGCGATATCTCGCTCATACGACATCGGTTTTTCGAACCGTTCACAGTGCCGGAATCAGGAAGAAGAGATCTAAACAGCCATATTGGTTTAAACCCAATCCTATAACTTTGAATTTTGAACAAAATTTATGAACTCCTGATCACTCCTCCGCATTGAGAAGCTTTTGGACCCCAAAAGACTTGATTACCTATTAAGTAGATGAGGGTACAACTCCCTCACCTTTCCAACCTCAATCCACTTTTCCTTGATTGGCCCAGTGCCTTTGAGCCCAACTCGAAGGTAGTCAACACGTCCCCTCATGGATTCTCTTGTCTTCCTGTCAAGAATTGTATCTTCTTTGAGCTCATCCAGAAATTTTGGCGAGAAATATTCAATAGAAGGCAGCTGAACATCACTTCCTTGATCATCGATCAAAGGTGGCTCATACAAGCGTAGGTTTTCAACATTAACAACTGAATACATTTGCATATATGAAGGCAATTCAAGTTGAAATGCATTATTACCAACTTGCTTTATGATCTTGAATGGATCATATCGAATGGGTTTGAGCGTTTTACCTTCCCCTTGCATCCTTTCTTTGCTAATGTGAAACAATACCTCATCTCCCTCTTGAAACTTGTGATCATCTCTATGTTTTTCATGCCTCTCTTTGTATTTGATTTGACTTTTCTCAAGTTGTTCTTGAACTTGTTGATGTATAATCTGAATTTGCTCAATGAACTTTCAAGCCTTGTCAATATCACTATGGTCATCTATTGAAACGTCCTTTCCAAAGATGAAGTCTAATGGCGATTTTGGAAAACACCCAAAGCATACTTCAAAAGGTGATGTTTGAGTTGAAGAGTGCTTTTCCCGGTTGTAAGTGTGTCGAATGTAATGCAGTTGCTCATCCCACAGCTTAGGATGTTTGCTGTAATATCCTCTCAATAGATGCACAACGGTTCTGTTCACCACCTTGGTTTTCCCATTGGTTTGCAGATGAAAAGCAATACTCTTTTTCAACTTTGTGTCCATCATACTCCATAGATTGGAACAAAAATTCCCAGTGAACCTGGAATCCCTATCACTAAAAATAGAAGTTGGCAATCCAAAATGAACCCAAACATGTTGAAAATAAAGTTCAGCAGTTTGTTAAGCAGTAATGGTTTTCTTACATGGCGTAAGTATACACATTTTACTGAATCTATCCACAACTACATAAAGATAATCATGTTGCCTTCTTGACATAGGTAGACCTCCAAAAAAGTCCATGGAGACACTCTCCCATGGCCTTGATGGTACCGGTAGTGGCGTGTACAACCCAAGCTTCCTATTACTAGGCTTGCTTGTTTCACACATTGAACAACCTCTTATAAAAAACGACACACTATCTATCATGCGAGGCCAATAGCAATAACTCTGTAGATGTGCCATTGTTTTGCTTACCCCAAAGTGTCCAACAATAAGAGATGAATGAGCTTCTCTCATGACACTTAGCCTCTCTCCTTGTGGTATACACAACTTGCCCAATTGAAACAGAAATTTTTTATGCATGTGATAATATTTTTATTCAACTTGATTCCCTTCACTCAAACTAGCATACACATCTTGAAAATCAACACCATGTGCATATTGTTCTATGTAACTCTCATGTACAATAGAATCATTTTTTAGTAAAGTAGATGCATTAATGATTGGTCTTGAAATCATATCAGCAAATTTATTGAAAATACCTTTCTTGTACCTTATAACCAAGTGAAACTGTTGAAGAAATCCCATCCATTTGAAATTTCTTGATTGCTGCAATTTTGTTTACGACTACAAGTACTGTAATGGTTGGTGATTGGTATGCACAATAGTCTCTTTACCCATCAAGTAGTGTTTCCACTTCTTGACACTTTGTACCAACACATATAGTACTTTATCATATGTAGGATAATTTTTCACAACACCATTAAATGTTTCAGAATGAAAAGCGATAGGCTTACCATGCTGCAAAAGAACTGCGCCCATGGCATAATCACTAGCATCGGTTTGAATCTCAAATGGCTATCTCGAATTTGGTAATGCAAGGAATGGAGTTGAATTGATCTTGTCTTTTAAAGCTTCAAAAGCTTGCTATTGTTTGCCTCCCAATTGGAAGCTTTTCTTCACACTTGTCACTGCATGCATAGGAGCTACGATGGAAAAAAATTTAGCAATAAAATTTCTCCAATACTGAGCTGCACCTAAGAAACTTCTTACCTCGGTTACTGTTTTGGGTGTGGGAAAATTCACAATGGCTTCCACTTTAGAAGGATCAATTATCCACTCTACTCCTCCTACAATATGTCCCAAATAAACCAAAGAATTCTTTCCAAACTCACACTTAGACATCTTAAGAAACAATTTCTCTTTCTTCAAAATATCAAGCACTCTATTCACATGCAAGACATGTTCTTCTCTTGTTTTGCTGAAAATCAATATGTCATATAAGTACACAATAAAAAATTCATCAAGGAATGGACACAAAACACTATCTATAACATGCATGAAATTTTCCGGTGCATTACACAAACCAAATGGCATAACTAACCACTCAAAGAGTCCTTGTTTGGTTTTGAATGTAGTTTTCCATATATCACTTTTTGCAATTCTTACTTGATGATATCCACTTCATAAATATAACTTAGTGAAAAAAATTTCTTCTTTCACCTGATCAAGGAAATTATCTATCCTTGGGGGTGGGTAACGATTCTTTACCGCAATCTTGTTCAAAGCTCTGAAGTCTACACACATGCGCCAAGTCCCATCTTTCTTTGGTATCAAGACTATGGGTGAACCGCATGGCAAGGTTCTTGGCCTTATGATTCCTTTGTCCAAAATATATTTGATTTGCCTCTTTATTTCAGCATTCTCCATTATCAACATGCGATACATGCCAATGTTTGGAAGAGGAAAATCTTGCTACAACTGAATCTCATGTTGAATCTCTGTTTTTGGAGGCAATCCTGTTGGCTCCTGAAACATATCATGATGTATATTAACTACATCATATAAATATGATTTCAAATTAGGATCACATCCCTCAAATTATTCATGATTAACATCAACTTTAGGCTTAACCATTAGAAGAACAAAATTCTTACTTGAATTTACCAGCCTCTTTACCTGTCCAGCATTTGCCATAGCAATGTTTTTCTTCTTGCGATGTGCTCTGACAATGTACTCCTTGCCATCTTTGAATAAATGATATTTGTTCTCATGGCGATGCAAGATCGCTTTCCTGTCATACAAGTAAGGACTCCCCGACACAATCCCTGTTATGTCAAGTGGAACCACATCTAATTCAACCATGTAAAAAAAAATGCAATGATTGCAAACTGCAATATGCATTTCTTTGAAACCTGTAAATTTGCATCCTTACAAAACCAACCTAAAGGATATGGTTTTGGATGTGGTATGGTCTCAAGTTTAAGTTTCTTGACCAAGTCTTCAGAGATTAAGTTTGCTTGTGACCCACTGTCAAACAATGTGTCAATCTTGGTATGCTTGGATATGACCCTGGCATGAAACAGTTCTATTCTTTCTTCTTCATTTGGAGCATGTATGTGACAGTTTGATGTACTAGTACAATGTTTAGTTTCAATTTATTTTCCCTTCATGTTCTTCAATCCCGTGGATGTAATCTTAGATTCATCACCTGAATCATCTCCTAAATCATGTTGATTTGTAGCTGCAGTTTTCTATTTCCATTTGTTATTGTATTTCTTGGACCTCATTTCAGGATGTAATTTCCAATAATGAGTTTAATCATGGTGTTATTTTGAGCAATGTTTACAAACCACTTTTTCTCCCTCTTTATTAACAGATGCATTATTTTTTCTTTTTCCTTTTGAGGTCTTCTCTTTGTTTTTAACCTTAAAAGGTTTCTTTCTACCCTCTTCAGAAATGTTCTTCCCTCTAGCTTCTAGATGTGTGGCCTGAACACATACTTCATCTAGACTTGCAGGGTTAAACACAAGAATAATATGTTTTAAGTAGCTATGTAAGCCTCTTATGTACTTGAGAAAATTATCTTGGCTCTGCAAACCTACCCCTAATAAGAGAGCTCCTCTCCTAAATTCTTGGGTGTATTATTGCACATTCTGTCCCTTCAATTGCCTAAAGTTTTGCCAATTCATTATGGCTTTTTGCATATGAGCTAATGGATAAAACTGTTGTTTTATAGCAGTAATGAAATATGACCATGATAGAATAATCTTACCATGTTTCTTGATCTCCTCCTTTATCTTGGCTTCCCACCAAACAAGTGTTGCACCTTCCATTCTCAATGAAGCTAATTGGATTTTGGTGTCATCATCTTGAAGGTCCTGGATTCTGACATAGACCTCCAATTGCCTAATCCAATTATCAAGCTTTTCTACATTGACTTCACCATTAAACGTTGGCAATTCAAACTTAACATCAAGTTTTAAAAAAGGACTTTTACCAGTGTTCTTTGACTTGTGTGGCTGATGTACTGAAGATGAAGTAGAGGATGATGATGATTAGGGTGAGGATGATGGCTCTCCATTGCCTCCATTTTCTCCATTGCCTTTCTTTGAATTATCTTCATCATTGTGACCTCCTGAAGATCCCTGTCCTTCCTTGTGAATTTTGGATCCTTCTCCTTCTAGTCTCTCACTCCTTTCTTGATAAAGGATTCTAACCATCTCAGTCATTTCAAGGAATGCTTTCCTAAACACTCTTTCTTCCTCTTTGGGACCAACTTCTTCATGTATTTCTCCTTCCTCATGAGGCATACTTAATGTAGCTTCTGCTTCCTTAGGAGGTGAACTAGGTGGTGAATATTGTGGCAATATTTCTCTCCTTTTCTTTGGCTCTTGTTGAGACTCTTCTACTCCCACCAATTTTCCTTCTCCTCTTTTGAGCTTGAGCCTAGTAAGCATCTAAAAACTTGAAAATAGTAAAACAATTATTTTCACTAAACAACACCAGAGAATAAACTCTGGCTCTGATACCAATATGATCTGAAAGGATTGTATTAGTTTCGCTGTGCTAAGTGTCTTTTCAGTTTATAAACATGTGCATACTTGTCTCATTAGTTTGCTTAAGGATTGAGGATTTTAACCATGAATTGTAGACGATTTTAGTGAATTAGAAGCATGAAATAAGCACAAATAACACTGAAAAGAAATGTAAAACTGAGAAATAAGTCACCACATAAAATTTACACATTAGGCATGATGAATTAGTTCACCCCTCCTGGACTACATCTGCTGGTCTAACTCCCAATGGCATTTCCATCTTTCATTACGCTCAAAATTTTGCAAATACATGTAGTTATAGGCCTCTAATGGTTGTTTTCTATGCACCAATGGCTCCATAATGCTCCAATTAGTCAAGAATGACTCTTCATTCACTCTAAATGGGAAAACATTGAGTCTCCTACTCATTTTCCCAGTTACACCTAGAAAAACTCCACTAAATGTGTAGGACTCGACTTAACTGGAGTCAAAATAGTGGATTTCTACACTTTTGGGCGCGCTACCAAAAATCTCGCCGAACTTAACCGTAACATTTAACGTTAGTGGTTGGGTGGTGACATGCCAACCCAAACCACAGCTTATAAACCGCGATGTTGGCGGAACTCTAGGCAGAAACCATAGTGGATAAGTTTTAAACCACGGGTTTGGTGAAGGGTTAACGCTGATCGTTGCTACCGCGCGAAATAACTAATCGTGAAACATGGCATGTGAAATATATGAATGTTAATGCTGCGGGGTTTGTGAATTTTTGGAGGTTACATTACTACGATGGTTTATGTTTGTTATGTGACCAACCTTCGGGACTGCTGGAGGGTTGGGACTGCTAGCGGTCCCAACCCCCAATGCGAATTACGTTCAAACTTAAATAGAACCCATGAACCATAAAGGTTAAGAACTTCTTATAGCTCGGTTGGTGGAGACTTATGTGTGCATGCCGAAGGTCGTGGGGTCAAGCCCTGCGGGACCTCTCCCAAAATTTAATGCACAGTTGTAGGGCCACGTGACGGCCTCAGGGCTGGCCACGTGGCAGATTTTCCTTGGCTCATCCAACCCATATGCCCAGTAAAAACCTGACACTTTTCACGATCTAATTGGCCTGAAAGGAATATTCCAGGGAATATTCCAAGGAATATTCCCTAGAATATTCTTTTTTGCTGACTGTTGAAATTCCCAATCAACCCTGGTCAACTGTTGAAATTTGCAGTTTACTGGACTTTTCAAAGCGCGATACCTCCCTCATACGGCATCGGTTTTTTGAACCATTCACGACGTCGGAATCAGGAAGACAATCTCTACGCAACCATCTTGGTTGCAACCCAATCCTATAACTTTGAGTTTTGAGAAAAATTTATGAACTCCTGATCATTGGGTGTAAGGACAAAAATGAGGGTTAGCCATAACAATACCCGTTGGATGTTGGGGTTGTTGGATGCTTTTCTGTGATACATTTGGTCGAGGAGCATACTGATACAACATATTCGTCTATTGAACATATTGATGATGTATGTTGGGTTTTCTAGAACATACAGATATTGTACGTTCGGTTGTTGGAGATGGGGTTTTTGTACCAGATAATACTAAACGTGGGGCTGCTGACATAAAAATGTAGCTGAAGTAGGTTGACCACTCAATGGAGCAGTTCCTATGACAGTATTTGTTGGCTGTGAAAGTAATGTTCCACACAGACTAGCATTAGGTTGTCTCGCCCCTGAAATAGGTCCAAAGTTCAGATGTCGCCAACTCAAAAGGGGAGGTACGTAAAGAGGATTGGACAGCCCCCAGGCATAGACGAAACCGTAGATTTTCCACTCAATGGTGTTACCACATCAATCGTAGATAGCGACAGGGGGGTAGTAGATCCTATTGAAACAATCATTTGACCTATATTCATTGTAGGTCAAACAATAGGTTGAGATACAACTTCCATATTCAAAATGAATGGGCCAGAAGATGGGGGAATTCCAGTTGACCAAACAAGATTCGGAAATAAATATGTAGCTCCAAAATATCCCAAAACAAGGATTTCAAGAGAGGTATATCCATGTGGAAGTGAAAATACAACATGACTAGAGGGTATTTCCATCCCACTTCCTGTATCTTGAGGAGTGGTGATGTAAGGGTAGTGGTGGTTTCCTGTAAGGTAAAGAAAAGAGACTGAGAAAGAGCATACAAGGTTGAGTGTTATTGACAAATTCATGATTCCTATTCAAGATTTAAGTAAAAATGGAAATAAATCTAGACCAAGGTAAGATTGATGGGTTAAAATGAATCATCAATTGTAGCAATTAATAGTTTATTTTAGCATTCACCATATAGATGAAGAAGAAACTATTTCATTTGCTAAACTGAAGTTAGAGCGCCATGCTCTGTCTTGGTGGGAAAGCCATACATAAGCACTTATGCTAGAGGGTGATCCACCAATAAATAAGTGTTAGGACTTCAAAATTCTCATTAATTCCCAATGTTACCTATTAGGTATGTAGAGGAACAATGGATCTGGTGGCACTACTTTAGGTAAAGGTAGGGTTAAAGCATACAAGAGTACACCATTGAGTTCAAAAAGATGTTCATAATGTTAGATATCTCTCCCATGAACCTAAATGCACTATTCAAGTATCTAGGGGGTATATAAAGGCATCTATGAAAGCAAGTTACAATTTTGAAGCCAATGACAGTGGACAAGGTAGATGTACAACCATAATATCTAGAAATCATAGGTCAAAAGAAAGGACAACCAATCACTTCACAATAAGCATAGGGAAGCTTCCAAGGAGGGGAGGAAGAAACAAAAAGGGGAATGATAAAAAGATGTTAAACATTGCATATTAGTGATGTGAAAATTTCCTTGAAATAAAACAACTGGAAATAATTATTCTAACTGATAAATAACCATGCAATTTATTTTTTTTATGAAAAAATAACGAATTATTCACATTGCAATTTCTTTTCACCATAAAAAATATTTCCAAAGCAAAACTACGAACTAAGAAATGATAGCACACACACATAAAAAATGACATAATTATTTTTGGACAAATGTCCCTGGAAAAACCCAATGTGGGAAAACTGGTACAATAGTGAGGGTCATTATTATTACGGAGCATAATTTATGAGTACAATAAAATGTCACAAAACTAGTGATTCTATCCAAGAGAAATATTCGAAAAAATATAGTGAGGGATTTTACCTCGTATGAGGGGATGTGTAAGTTTGTCCGTCCATTTGTTCCCCTTTAAAATAAAAATAAAATATAAAAATTATGTTCTAAATAGAAAAATAATGTCAGCTATGTTAACAGTGGAAAATCATATAGCAAAAGACATTAAAAATGCAAGCATAAGGTACATATAAAGGTTTCTACGAAAGAAGTACATTAGGAGGAGCCAAAATTTTAATTTTTCCCAAGGACAGAGGAAAAAATTTATGGACTACGCATAGGCAACATTGGCTCTCAGTGCGTAGTGCGGCTTTTTCTTTGCTAGCCGTGCACTGCGCGACTATCCCTTCAATAGTCACGCGGTCCTGGGGATGACGAAATGTCACCATCCAGGACCACTTGGCACACTTCGTGAAAAATATTCTCACTCAACCTAACCAAGTACAACTGCCTTTGAGCTACCTTGAGGCTTTAGTGCAACACACAATGGAATCATACCCCCACTCTTGTGTCACCATACATCTTGGGCCAAGAGAAGGAGGGAAATTTTGAAAATGGTCTATAAAATCCAACCTTGGGAAGAGAAATGGGACACACGTTGTTATGCTGGGAAAATTGCTCCATAGAAAACCATCTTGTGTTTTCCACCAGAAGGAGGATTGGAAGGACTCAGTTGTTGGCCACCCAACATCTCAATCCAAGAGAGAGGATTTCACCACATGTTTGTCGATCTACCCTCCTTTGAGAGGGAAGAGAGGCTTGCTGAAAACTTGAGGGGAAGAGACCCCCCCTTGTCTTGGATATTGGAGCTTCGTAGCTCGAAGGATACACTACAAGAGATTTAGCATTATATCTTCTACTACTACTAGCACCTAATAAAGGGATAAGCTTTTTAAATAGAGAATCCATATAGGTGAAAATAGTTTTTAAAGGAGAGGAATAACCTGTTTCTGAGTTTATTTATTAACCCGAAAACTTGAGGGTTAATAAATAAACTCAGAAACAGGTTATTCCGCTCCTCTAAAAAGGGATAAGCTCTTCATTTTTGAGTTATTAGTGTGTTTTCTCTATTGAGAGTGTATCTTGTGCATGTTGTGTTGTTTTTGTTTCATTTTTTATGTAGCATGCTATGTTTCCTTTCTAACTTAGATTATTACATGTTGAACTTGTTCCACTAATGTTTGACAAACCATTTTTACCTGTGACTCTTATGTAGGTAAGCATCCGCCCTACTAAGAAAAATGTATTTTGTCTGCTCATGCACTGAATACACTACCACAGGAATGGCGACTCCACTAGATTCTTTCTTTTGAGTTAATGGTTGTTAATGCAGGTCCTTCCTGCTCAGCTTGCTGCAAATCACCCTTGCATCCTCTTAGCATCTCGAGTCACACTCAATGAGGAGTTCTGCCCAACAGAGGAGGCATTGTTTTTGCATTCTGCCCGATCATGCGCATTTTTCTCAGACAGACATGTGCTCCGTGCCCATGGGAGGATAATCCACGCGATGGATCATCCCCCCATCCACTATTTTGGATTCGCTGATGGAGCCTCGTGATGGTCACAAAATGTAGTAACAACTGCCTGGGCCATATACTCTCCTGATCTGTCACCATTCCTCACCAATGAAGTATGTATCAGATCAACTACCAATAATCAAGAAGAATATGATGCAGTCATCGGGCTATTGAGTGATGCCTCCAACCAAGGAATTCACCATCTACATGTCTATTTTGATTCCCACCTAGTGGTATTGCAGTTAAACCAAGTTTTTGAAGTACAAGATTCACACCTATTTAGGAAATACTTGCATGCACGACGGTTGAGTCATCATTTTGATCACATTACATTTACATATATACCAAGAAATCAAAATCAGACAGTCGATCGCATAGATAACCATATCCTAGACTGGAATGCATCTCGTATAAACCATCATCCATAAAAAAGCAAGGCATAAAACATAAATATCCATCATAGGTACATAAAATCCATCATAAACACAAAATAATAACCATAGACACATCATAAGAGCCGCAAAAATATACATCTCGCATATATACATCAAAAAATATATGAGTCCTAGTATACAAAATAGGTCCCTGACCATCATGTCAACCAAAAATATACATGTCATCAAAATAGGGAAGCATCCTCATAATGGGTGCTTTCCCTAAACAAACAAAAATATCTAAGGTTGAGGCCTACTTGGTGGGTCCTCTGGACCTGTGGCTGCACCAGTGCCAGTATAGGTTCAATAGCCAAAACTGCAAGTGTCTCCCAGCGCAAATTCGGGCGATGCGCCCTCTCTCGAGCCATCATTGTCTCGAGCCAGACATCATCCAAATCATCAAAGAACCCTCAGGTCAGCATAACCTGGGTCAACCTCTCTAGCAGATTCCAAGAGTCAGCTAGAACTGTTGCGAGAGCATCATCAGCCTAATCCCAAGCCTCTACTGCTAGCACTATAAGGTCGGAAACAACCAATTGCTCCTCGATCGCTGCTACCCATGCCTCAACTGCCGCTGCTCCTGCCTCGGCCACCTTAGCGTAGGCAAGGAGAGAAACATCCACAACGTTGCTGCCCTCCCCTAAAGGGCCTCTTGCACCACCCTACCCCCCAACCGGGGCCTAACCAGCTCCAATTGGGACCCTCCTAAAGGGATGATGACCCACCAAGCGGGAGGTAGGACGCCCTGCCGAACCCACATCTGCAAGAGAAACAAAAAATAGTATTAGTGTCACCATCAAAACATATAGATATATATATATAATAAAAATCCTCAAAAATACAGAAAAGCATCAAAGGTCATACCTGTCGGGCCCCATGCATAACCTGTAGGAAGACCCATATTTGCCCCCCCCCCCCCCCAGAAGTCCATCACAAAGTACGGGTAGTCCAGAAACATCTACGGGTTTGAATTGAACCATGCCTCAACCATCTCATCCTAGTAGCGACCCGCCTCTCCTCCACCTCGGGGCATCATAGGTACCCACCGACGCATCCTAGGATCCCTCAGAGGACCCAAAGGCACTGCCAAAAAAGGCCTAAGCATCACTACCCTCTCATACATGATGCTGAAAAGGATAGTTTCATAAGCGAAGACCTTAATGATCCCCCTCCGTGCCTTTCCTAGCTGTGTAACCATGCCATGGTAGACATAACAAGCCCAGTGGTAGAAGTGATCAGCCCAAAGCTGGCACAAAATCACAATATGTGGGCCTGATGCTCAATGAGGCATTGTCGAGCCTGATAGGTGAACTATCATTTCCAGGACAACCCTCTCAGACAATTCCATCACAGAGCTCACACAAATGCATCCCTGAGTGATCGCATAAGGACCACAATGATCCTAGGCCCAGCGGTGGATGTTCACTCCTCTAATTGGGAGTGGGTATGGAAGAGCCTCCCCTTGAAGCAGTAGACCACACACAAAGTAAACAATGGTCTCCGACTAGATGACGAAGTCTCTGTGGGGCAACACCATAACACGTTGTCTCCTATTCTAGCAACGGACCATGTATTGTAGTAAGCCATCTTGCGATCTTAGTAGGTTTTTCTCTAAATATTTGAGTAACCCATACTATACCAAAACCCCCTGAGCATCGGGGTCTTGGGCCATAGCTGCACGGAGATCAGGCCAGTCTCTCTCCTGCCACAACATCTAGTCACCAAAGAAAAAACCAAAAATCAGTTTTTCAAACCCAAAAGATTAAAAAAAATTCAAAAATTGGAATCTGTTGTGCCTATGCAGAGCTCATGTGCGATGACCACATGCCTGTATTAGATACAGATGTGTGGTCCTTTGCGAATTTTTTTTCCCGTGCGTGAAGGCCTCACACAAAAGTTTCCTTCTGCATGAGTACTACACGGGTCAGCCTTGATCACCCGTGGTCGAGCCAAAAAAGGGGTATAAAGTCCGTACAAATCCATATTTGTACGGACCCCCTGTATTGGTGCATTTGGCACATGAGTGTATGAAATGCACTTTTCTTCGTAGGGGAGGTTTCTTTCCTACAAGCAATGACACAGGGAAAAATGAGTTAGATGGTTAGTGAGGCATCATAACATGTAGAAAACTAGTTATAAAACATAGCATGCTACAATAGAGGAGGAAACAAGAAACAAAAAATACAAATACAATACAAGCTCAATATCGAGTTTAAACAAACTAATGATACCAATGGAGAACTTATCCCCTTTTATTAGCTGTTGATGGTAAAAATAAGGTAGAACGCTAAAACATTTGCAATGAATCCTTAGAATATTCAAAGCAAGGAGGGATCTTCCCTTAAGCTGCTTGCGAGCCTCTCTCTCTCCTCGAATGAGTGGTAGGATAACAAAAAACTGATGCACTTCTCCTCTTGGATTGAGATGTTGGATGGCAAACAAATGAATCCCTCCACTCCTTGCTGCTTGGACAACACACTATTGGTTTTCTCTTAGGTAATTTTGCCAGCATAACAATTTGTTCTAAATTATTCTTCTCATGGTGGTCTTTTATAGGAAAAATTCAAATTTCCCTCCCTCTCTTGGTACAATTGTGGATGGTGACCCAAGAGTGGAGGTTGATTCCAATGTGTGCTACACTTGAGGCCTCAAGGTGGCTGTCCTTGGTGGCCATGAGTGGATAATATTCTTCCTTAAGTGTGCTAAGTGGTCCCGGATGGTGACCTTCCACCATACCCAGGATCGCGTGGCTATTTGAGGGATAACTGCAGAGATCTCTGCTACTATCTAAGAAAAGGCTACGCAGAGCACTTAGTGCTAGTGATTACTATGCGCGACTTGATAATTTTTCCTACTTGACCTTAGGAAAAATAAATTTTTCCAAATTCTATAATGTGTTTCTTTCCTGTAAATCATTTTCTTTACATTTCATGATGTCTTTTGGCTGTCCGATTTTCCAGTGATAACACCCCGCATGCAAGAAAGTGACAAAAAATAAAAGCTGGACGTTTAGGGTCCTACCTGACACTGACGACACGAATCCCAGGTACTCGGGCTGACCGCAACGGTAAGAAAAGCTCAGGAGCAGGGGCTCAGCTCTGACCTCAGACTCTCAAAAAACACAAATGAGTTTAAATGAGACATATTGGCCCATATATCTCCCTTTTCTCATTATTCTATAGACCATAACTGGAGCTCAGAGTACCCGATCGAAAAACCGTGAGAAACATAGTGATCAATGCTTCATCATGTTCAAAATAGGCCCCATAAATCCACGCCTTAGAAGAAGTCATTTTCAATCACAACAGGTATGCCCTCTCTTCTTGCTTTACATTCAAATTATTCCAAATATGTTTGTATGAAAAATATGCTTTTACTTGGGGTATTAGTTGCAGGTATTACAAACATGCCGAGTCACCATATGTCCCAGCCAAAAAAGGTACAAGAGTAGGTAGCATTCTACCCCTAGCATGATAGGCTCCCCGAAGAAGATTTGCATATCCTGATATCATTTCTCTAGAAAAATCAACTAATAGGTTTCATTCACCTAACCATGTTTATCATCACCCCACCTTGCACATGTTAAACACCATCGCAAGTCGGTGGAGACTTACCCTCCATGGTATCCATCACTCATGTAGACAATACACCAAAGATCATGAGCCATGGCCATAAAAATCCAAGCCTGGGAAGTACTTCATTTTCATTCATCCATCATACATCAAGTTAAGTTTTACCCATGTCATGTTAAAACTCCTTTCCTGGGCTACCATTCTCATAAGTAGATCAAAAAATGCATTACCTCGTCTCATACTTGGCCTATCACACCCCCATCAACATAACCCATCTACGACATATTTTCATCCATTTCATCACCGCCGCATCGATACCAACCAATGGGCCCCCCACCCTCAGAAAAACACACTCCTCACACCATAGTGACAGATTATTTCATGTTTATATGGGCACATGTCTTTGTGCTTGTACATCCAAACCCATTCTATATTCTTTTGGTAAGTGTACAAAGATTTTTTAGGAGAGCTCTCCCACCCATCCATTCACATTTCTCACTTGGAAGCAGTCCCTATTCACCCTTGGTAGAAGCTACACATTCTTTTACCACACCCAACTATGACATCCATAGCAACCATACACCCACCCTAGACGTCTGACCAACCCTAGGGATGTCTCACCAGAAATTGTTATGACTGCCGCCACTCGCATTTACAGCTCCGACCTCGGGTCACTTAACCACCATCCTTAGTTATCACCATTTCTTGTCATCATGCCTAGTTAACCCATAAAATCACACCCTTCTACATTAGAAACCCTGGTCCCTTGCATCAGTACTCATTTCGGTCAGTTGATGCTTCCTTCTTGTTGACTACAACAAACATTTTCCAAGAAGGAGGTAGTACCTTGGATGACTCCTCACCTCAATAGGGGCATCCTCAGATGACACTATGGGAATCATCATTTCCTATTGATGTCAACGATCCTCTTAACATTCGAATTCAAGATAAGCTTTCATGTCAAGATGGTTACGTACTTCATAACCGTTGCATTCTGTCAGAATTCGTCAAAGACCCGTGACTTGATAAACATCTCTTTCAGCAATGCTTACACGGGAAGGTACTCAATAGTCAAAGACCCATGCATATAATAAGAACTTGTTCTAAACAAACGTGTCATACCAAGATTATCCATGTGGGCACCACATTAAACCTTATTTCAAAGAAAAATGCCCCGAGGGTGTCAGAAACCATCGTCGTCAACTAGCAGTAGGTCACTACGAAAAGTGGCATAAAAAAACCACTATGTCAGATAAGCTTAACTAGTCAAAACATCACAAGCATGGGACATGCCCACCTCATAGAAATATTTTATTCATTCTATCTCTTACATGTTTCCAACAGAGCACAGTGTCTTTTTTACTGAAGGCAAGGGGTCTCTCAACACAGTTCTAAAGCAAGTTACTCTCTCTCTCTCTCTCTCAAAAGTACCACACAAAAAAGAAACTATGATGTAATTTGGCTATACAGTTCTTCCTAGACCTCATACATTAGGGGGAAACTGTTAACACTGGAAAATCGTATGTGAAAAAGACATTAAAATGTCAAGCAGAAGGTACAGAAGGTTTCCAGGGAAGAAATACATTAGGAGGAGCCAAAATTTAATTTTTCCTAAGGTCATAGGACAAAATTTATGGACTGCGCACAAGCAACACTAGCTGTCAACATGCAATGTGACTTTTTATTCAATAGCCACACACTGTGCAGTTATCCCTTTGATAGCTGCGCGGTCCTGGGGATGACGAAACGTCACCATTCGAAACCACTTGGCACACTTGGTGAAAAATATTCTCACTCAACCTAACCAAGTACAGTCGCCTTTGAGCCACCTTGAGGCTTTAGTGCAGCACACAAAGGAGTCAAACCCCCACCCTTGTGTCACCATCCATCTTGGGCCAAGAGAAGGAGGGAAAATTTGAAAATGGTCTATAAAAGCCAGCCTTGGGAAGAGAAATGGGAGACACATTGTTATGTTGGCCAAATTTCTCCATAGCAAACCAACTTTTGTTGTCCAGCAGCAGGAGGATTAGAAGGACTCAATTGTTTTCCACCCAACATCTTATTCCAAGAGAGAGGAGTTCACCACACGTTCGTCGATCTACCATCCTTTGAGAGGGAAGAGAGGCTTGCTGAAAACTTGAGGGGAAGATAACCCCCTTGTCTTGGATATTGGAGCTCCGTAGCTCGAAGGATCCAATACAATAGATTTAACATTCTATCTTCGACTACTACAAGCACCTAATAAAGGGAGAAGCTCTCCTTTGTTGAGTTATTAGTGTGTTTTCTCTATTGAGTGTGTATCTTGTGCATGTTGTGTTGCTTTGTTTCATTGTTTCTGTAGCATGCTATGTTTCCTTTCTAACTTAACTTATTACATGTTGAACTTGTTCCACTAACATTTGACAAACCATTTTTACCTGTGAATCTTATGTAGGTAAGAAACCTCCCTACTAAGAAAAGTGTATTTCGTCCGCTCATGCGACGAATACACTACCATAGGCTATAATTAAAAAAATGAATAGAATTAAAAATATGTATGAGTAAGATGTTTGAATCTTATACTTTTCAAAAATATTTCAACAAGATATTTAAATAAACTATTTGAATATTTGTGTTAACTAATTTATCTCGATATCAACTTTATATATATATATATAATTGTTATCATGTATATCTATATATAGAAAAAAAATTGTTAAAATAAATCATTTTAATCTCAGCTTATTCTACATCAGAGTATGAGGGGATGTGTAAGCCCTTTAAAATAAAAATAAAAATAAAAATTATGTTCTAAATAGAAAAATAATGTCATATATTTTGGGGAGGGGTGTTGGAACAGGGCACCCTAAGCTGCAGTTTTGGTATAATTTTGTAATAGTTGGTCTTGCGTAGGGGTTTTGGGGCGAGTCAAAGCCCCAATGTTTTGTAATGGGTTAAAGGGTAAATCTAGGGTCCGCAAACCATGGTTTGTAGAACATAGGATAGCAAGGGATGCAATGATATAAATAGATAGATAGTTGGGTCTAGGAAGTAACGAAGAAGCAAGAATGATGCTACGTGCGAACTGTTGAGATCTATCTTGGGTAGTTTTGGGTAAGGACTCTTGCTGGCTGTGTGCATGGAGATCCTTAGTCCTGTTGTGTACAGACCCCGATGGGTGTGTGCGCGGGCTGTGTTTTGAGTTGTAATCAGGTTTTTGGATGATAATGAATGAAGAATATATTTGAAGTATCTTTTTGGTATCTTAATCAATCGTGTTTATTACTGAAGTGCTTCTGTGATATTTATTTAAGCTGTGAATGTATCTGTGATCTGAGAATTAGCTACAATTATAATGTTCTATGATGGTATTTGCTGATGCACACTTGGATGCGAATGTATTGATTAGATCTGCTAATGATAGTAGCTTTGATATGGTTATGTACTAATTATACTGTTAAAGGCTTGTGAATAGATTCATTCTGTGTGAACCTGATAAGTTGCAATGTAGATATGCCTTAATTACCTACTCTCTCTCAGGGTGTGGAAACCTGGCTCCAACACCCTCCCATACTATTTCGGGTGAGACCTTGGCCTGCGAAAGTAGGTCATTGCCGAAAGGGCTAGTAGTATAGGGTTTTGTTGGCAAACCTTAACAACCTCCGAAACTGGGTCAGGACCCCTCAGCCAGAAAATGGTTCCGTCGCCAGGACCGGGAGAATTTTGAGAGAGAGATCAGGTAATGCCACGAGACCGTTGGAGACCTAAGAAGTTGGAACTTGAAGATTGGTTTGAAAGACAGATTCAGGAATATTTTGTAAAGGAGAATCGTAGCACGAAGCTGACATTTGAGAAGTGGAAGAACAAGTACATCTTCACCGAAGTCTATGAAATTTTCTTCGTAACCTTTGCACATGAGCTTCAGGAGTGGCTAGCAAGGCTCGTAGAATTCTAGACGTGTTGAAAGGAAAATCAGGTTACAAGGTGGATACCAGAATTGGTTCAACAATTGGAGAAGACTGGCAATATGATCACTCACACAGTAGATCATTAGGTGGATAGCATGCTGGGAGGGTTTGTAACAAAATTCACAATCTATCAGTTCGTATCCTATTCTGAGGCAGAGCGAAGGTTCTTCATAGGTTTCCGGGGTAAGTTCTTGCGAACATTGCCAATGTTAATCAAAATATTACTGTGCGAAAAAGGCATTCTATGCAGCCACACCGAATGAATGACCTCTGATCAGATCAAAAGCACAACATGAAGTGGGAAGTACTACCGAATCAACCGAGAAGGGGATAGATCCATCTACAGTCCATTAAGAGAATCGGCTATGCATACAAGAAATAGTCCTCCAGCCACACCGCCTTCAAGTCAGCATGAGGGTAAGAACTCTTCCACACCTCCGCCACCACCAGAAGAAGATATGGCCACACACATGAAGCTACCCACCTTCAAGGGTGTAGGAGATGAAGATATGGACCGATTTTGATTTGTAGAAGAATCAGTATGAACTGCGCAGAATGTGGCTACTGATGTTGTAAAGAGAGCACCTTTGTCCCTCATCTTTGAAGGAAGGGCCTTGGACTGGTATATGGGGTATGTAGGCAAGCATGTAGATCCATCAATTCAAGAGATTAAGAAAGCTTTAAAACAACAATTTCGGAAGCCTAAGTCCTACTCGCAGCTAGTAAATTACCTGAAAGACTTTAGACAGGGACCCACTAAGTCTGTATGGGAGGCTGATCAGTGGTTAAAGAAGGTTATCAAAGATGGGGGGATCTCAGTATGATGATAGGTAGCACAAGGAATGGTTCATTGCTATGCTATTACCTCACCTACGTGGACCTATGGGTCAGTAGGAAATTGAGACACAAGAGAAAGCCTTGGAGATTGTTATGAAGCTAGAAGTTGCGCCAAGAGATGATGCCCATTTTGGACTGCAACAGATCCAGGGATAGTTGGAGGCAATGCACCTCGAAATCCAGAATCTACAGAAAGAGTGAGGGAAGGAAGCTAGCCCAAACATATGGTGCATAATATGTAGGGTTTCCGGCCACACCAAGGACCAGTGTCCTCTGTTGGCGGATTACATGCAGGCTAGGGGGCCCAATCCATTGCATCCTAAAGAGGTCGTAGGACCAAGTGGTTTGAAATTATGGTGTGCTGACTGTCACATAGCTGGACTACATGACACCAACCACTGCCCCTGTCTTGGTGCGTATGTTCTAGAATTGAAGCAACAATGGTGCTGATTCTGCTCATCTATGGGACATGACGAGCATAACTATTGGACCTATGACTTAATGATAGATCGAGGAAACCTATATAGGGTACAGGTGCAGGACGAGGAAGAGGGAAAATGATTTATTACAACTGTGGAGAAATAGGGCACTTCGCAAGGGAATGTCCGAACCCTGCACAACAATCTTGTCGATATTGTAGATAATTGGATCACGTGATCGAAGATTGCCTAGTACTGATAGAAAAAATGCAGGAAAAACAATATACACCAACGCTGAATGTGCAGAGGGTTAAGGCGGAACCGCGCGATGAAGGACCAATTATTAATGTCATAACGCGCAGCGGAATGGCTACTGGAGGAGTTGAGGAGAAAGCTGCAGTTGAGCCCCTTATCCGGAAAGCTGCTATCAAACAGGAAAGCTTGGACCTAAAGAAGGAGAAAGAAGCCTTTATCGCAGTCTGGAAGGACTTTGCCAAGGATGAGGCGTCTACCTCCAAGGCTCTAGAAAACCTAAGAGTAGATGACGAAGTTAAACCATTCCTACATGCATGTATGAAGCTGCTACGCAACTAGAAGGCAGTAGAAAGTCTTCAAACACTGATAGATAGTTGCGCGGAAAGAACTAAACATCCTACAAAGGTTAGAGATGTTCACAAGCTATACAAGCACAATAATCGCACGGGGCGGGAAATGCGGCTAACAACACAGATCAACGACTATGAAATGGATCAGGTCATTTTGGATATGGGATCTCATGCGAACGTCCTGCCCAAGAAGACATGGCAGAGAATGGGAGAACCTAAGCTGGAATGGTCTACTATACAACTGTGCATGGCTAACCAATAGAAGATCATACCATTGGGGAGGCTGTCAAAGATTATGGTAGATATCGCAGGAATTAAGGTACGGGCAGACTTTGAAGTAATTCAGATTGTGGAAGATGCGGACCCTTATCCTGCACTCCCAGGATTAGATTGGGTAATAGACATGGGAGGTATTATCAACTTAAAGAAAAGGGGCATGGTTTTTGAGAATGAGGGTACGAGAGTGATCGTCCCTCTATACCCTGCGGAAGGAGAGCGGTATACAGAACTAGTGTGCAAAGGAGATGACGTAGATCATATTTATAAACTCACCGCTCGGTATGAGGATTGGATTAATCCTACAGTTGATGGTGTGATTTGCTAGGAGAAAGACAATGAATGCCTCTCTGACTCTGATGGAGAGATATAAAATTGGAAGAATTGGTTACATGACGTATCTGCGCTGCGATGCCTTAGGATCACGAAGAGCTTCTAGTGTATCTTCTCAGAGGTAAGATAACTTCCCTACTTTGATGGTTCTGGTAGTATTAAGAATTTTTTGTGAACATTCGAAGCTGAAGTTCCAAAAGAGAGAAGAACGTGGGCACTTAACCTAACCATGCGTGCAACCCCTGCACAGTGGTGGGAAATGCATAAGGGACATTCCAGGATTGGGAGGAATGTCACGAGATGATGGTCCTACAGTTTAAACCCCTAGTTCACCTGCGTGCGAAGACTTTCCTTGGCCTAGGAGATCCGCGTAAGCACTTGGCCACAGGGTTTCATAAGCACTTGGCCACATGGATGGAGGAATGGTGTGAAAGAACTACAAATGAATGGGTCCACCTGTTCATTCATGCCTTGGGGCCAATACCCACTACATGGTATCTAGATGCAGAGCTACATTAATGCAGCCGCCACTGGGAAACCCTGAAGGACGAGTTTGTAGGGACGTTCAGGTTGATAGGTGGAATGGAGGCACTCGACGAAGCCCTACAAGATATAGATGCCCTAGTATTTTATGAATCATGCCCTTGTGTGGAATACGGGGCACCAGCTTGGGATACGCAGATGCAGGATATTGTCAACTGCCACAATCTATCGATGGAGGAATGCGATGAAGACCTGCAACATATCACTATCCCGGAATCGGAGTGAGAACACGCAGTTGCTGGACCTCCGTTGCAGACCATTGATGTGACTAAGCCTCTTAAGATAAAGGAAGTCAACATTGGAACAAAAGAGCAACCTAAGCTAGCTAAAATTCGAGACTACTGGGATGATGATACTGTTGGGAAGGTTGTAGAACTCCTCACAAAATATCAGGACCTGTTTCCTATGAAATTCTCGGAACTCAAAGGGATTACAGGGGACCTCGGGGTCATGTGCATCACTTTAAAACCAGATGCGTGCCCTGTTAAGCAACACTTTTATCGATTGAACCCCAAGTATAAGCATAAAGTCAGGGAAGAACTTGACAAAATGATAGCCACAAGTATCATTGAACCAGTAGAATAGTCTGATTGGGTAAGTCCTATGGTGGTCCAGGAGGAAAAGACCAAAGGAGAAATAAGAATCTGTGTTGACCTGCGCAAACTGAACGATGCCTGCATTCACGATCCCTTCCCTACGCCTTTTTCTGATGAAATTCTTGATAGCGTGGGAGGGTAGGAAGCGTACTCATTCACTGGCAGGTTCTTGGGCTACCATCAGATCAGGATCACACCTAAATATCTCAGCAAAACTACATTCACCACTGAATGGGGATCCTTCCAGTACAATGTCATGCCATTTGGGCTCAAGAATGCCTTTGTCATATTTTCTCGGGTGGTGGTCACAGTATTCAAGGACTTCATCCACAAGTTCTTGGAGGTATATTTTGATGATTAGAAAATATTTGGTTTGGTAAAGAATCACATCTTGAACCTACGTATGATGTTAGATGCCTGTAGGAAGCACCAAATTTCCTTGAATATTAAGAAGTGCATATTTTGCATAACTTTCAGGATATTTCTAGGCCACATATTGTGTCGACAGGGACTGATGGTTGACCCCGCCAAGGTAGCATTTATCATCAACCTAGCAATCGCTACAACTGAGAAACAACTGCGCTCTATCCTCAGACATATAGGCTACTAATGGAAGTTCATTCAAGGGTATGCACTAATCACAACACCTATGGAGAAGTTATTAAAGAAGGATGTTTCATATTTTTGGAATGTGGAGTGTTAGAAGAGCTTTGAGTTACTCAAAGAGAAGATGGTATTTGCACCTATCCTCATATTTCCTGACTGGGTGAAATGTTTCCATGTAAATTTAGATGCATCAGGAATCGCCCTGGGAGTTGTCCTTACGCAGCCTGGGGAAGGAGACATCGACCATCTAGTTTCATTTTCTAGTAGAAAACTCTCTAGTCCGGAGCGCAACTACTCCACTAGTAAGCGCGAGGGGTTGGCCATGGTATACGCCTTGTAGGAATATCAGAATTATCTGTTAGGAAGGCACTTCAAGATGTTTACAAATCACTTGGCTTTAAAGTACCTAGTGAATAAGCTTGTGTTGGGGGGGGAAGATTTTCCGATGGTTGCTGCTATTTCAAGAATATGAATTTGAGATCATCGTGAAGCCAGGGAAACTAAATTTCGGGCCAGACCACTTATCCTGAATCGAAAGTGGTGAAGAACGAACCAAACTAGAAGAAGGATTGTCCGATGCGTAGCTGTTTGCTATTAAGGTAGTTTATGCGCACTTCGTCGACATCATTCACTTCTTAACTACGGGGATGGCGGCTGTAGAGTATTTGGTACAACAGAAGAAAGCGTTGGTAACCTGCGCAACAGATTTTACCATCATAGCGGGCCACTTGTATAAGCTGGGAGCATATGAGGTGCTACGAAGATACATTTTGAAGCATGAAAGACACACCATCTTAGAAAAATCCCACGAGGGCGTAGCAGAAGGTCACTATGCAGGGAAAGAGACGACGCAATAGATCTTGAGAGCTGGGTTGTGGTGGCCCACACTGCATAGCGACTCTCACAACTATTGCAAAGCCTGTGAGACATGCCAAAGGATAGGAAGATCGTCGCCCAGAGACAAAATGCCCCTGCAACCGAAGATGGCCCTGCAAGCGTTTGACAAATGGGCCATAGACTTCGTTGGGCCCATCAACCCGCCAGGGAAGAAGACAGGTGCACGCTACATCATCACTGTGACTGATTATGTAACCAGATGGGCTGAAGCACAAGCTATGAAGGATTGTACTGTGGATACCGTTGCACACTTCATTTTTGAACATATTCTAACCAGGTTTGGCTGTCCAAAGATCTTGATGAGCGATAGAGGTACACATTTTATTAATGAAACAATACAGGCCTTGACTCAAGAATTCCGAATCCACCACGTGAAAAGCACCCCGTATTACCCATAGGCAAATGGAGTTGTAGAAGCTTTTTATAAAATCTTGGAACACGCACTGACCAAGGTCTATAATTTCGATCGAAGCGACTAGGATGTGTGCATCCTGTCGGTCCTTTGGGTCTACTAAACCACATGCAAGAAGCTGACCGAGAAAACACCGTTTCAGATGGTTTATGGAAAGGAGGCCCTTATGCCCATGGAGTATATTGTTCCTAGCCTATGCATTGCAGCCTTTATGAACATGGCAGAGCCGGATATCATGGAGGAATGTTTAGCGCAACTCGTGGCCTTGGAGGAAGATAGATTCATTGCTAACTTCCATCAGCAAGTTCAGAAGGCCCAGGAAAAAGCATGGCATGATCGACATATTCGCCAAAAGTTCTTTGCAGAGGGGGAATTGGTCCTGCTATATGATAGCCAGTTTGCGAAGCACCCGGGGAAGTTCCATCAGCACTGGCTAGGTCCCTACATGGTAAATGAAATTACTGATGGAGGAGCTATTCGGTTAGACACACTGCACAGTGATATGGCACCAGGATATGTCAATGGTAGCCAGCTCAAACCATACTGGATCAAATGACTATATGGCCAGAGTAGCTGTATGGGGTGGAATACGCGCATGCAGGGGGACAAACACAGGCATGACCGTGGTACCCGCAGGGATTGATCGCAGGTCTGGAGGCCTGGAGAGGTACGTTGGGAGTGCAGGGGTGCACTGAGAGTGTAGGAGGTGAGCTGGAAATGCACGAGTAATATATAGCTGCGAAAAATAGCCGTTGGAATAGTAAAACTGAGTAAAAAGAAAATTTTTCTGTTGAAAGGAGCGGGTGACCGACAATTAGTGAGGCGATTTCTAAAGATTTTTTACCGTTTTCTTGATGGTAAGTTTTAGATAAACTTTACCCAACCGTTGGTCACCACCCAAGGCTATAAAAGCAGGAGGGGAGCTTAAAAGAAGGTTCCGTGCATTCTGAACAACTTGTGTCTTGCACTTTCTAGCAACTATTGTACTCTGTTCATGTCTGGGCATGCTACCCCCTCTGATAGTAGCAACCTTGAGTTCATCTTCCGTGCAAGAATGACTGTGTCCAATCCCGCTGAATCTTCGTAGACTGTGGCCTTAGTGGAGAAAGAATCTGATGAAGTACTGGAAGTCACCCTTGAATTTGAGGAGGTTGTGTCCACACCGAGCAAGGGAAAGCAGGAGGAGAAAAATAAGTGGAAGGGAAAAGGCTAGGAGCAAGGGTTTGGGAGGACTGCGAAATGGGATGGGGTGAAATCACGTACCTCCCCTCAAAATGTGAAATCCCTACAAACGGTGCCCCAGGCACGTTCGCCTAACCCATCAAAGAGACCTCTGTCTTCTCAAGAGGAGGCCTAGATCGCTGAACCCATAAACTAGCTACCACCCTATGTTCAGCCTCGCAGGCCCTTGGTGCACACACCTAATAATATTTATGGTACGCACACCTATCTACAGATGCCTCTGATTCCGAGCGAGGTCCCCATAATTGGAAAATCCTTTGGCAAGCTCCATTCGCTAAAATTCGATGACCATGACCTGGCCAACCTAGAGGCCTTCCCAGAATTGGCACCAGAATTATATCTGGAAAGGGTATTGGAGGATGACATGCTAAAGGTAGTCCCCATGCCGTGGGAAAGCAGATTGGCTGGTTCCTGGTTATTAAACCTACTGCAGATGCCTCACTTTGGCTGCTACAATATCATCGACCAAATTGTGCGACAACTACTAGCTCTGGCCCATGACAAATTCTACTAAAGGCCAAACTTCACAAAATTTAGTGGATATTGCACAGAACGCTGTTGTGTAGAGCGAAGGAGTGCTTCCCCCTTTTTTTGATGCAATCAAGTAGCTTCAGGTGAAGATGCAAACCCCACGGCCGGAGTGACTTGGGACGAGTCACAAGATTGTGTTGGGGGCCTGTTGGAATGGGGCTCCCTAAGTTGCGGTTTTGGTATAATTTTGTAATATTTAGTCTTGCATAGGGGTTTTGGGGTGGGTCAAAGCCCCAATGTTTTGTAATGGGTTAAAGGTTAAATCTAGGGTCCACAAAGCATGGTTTGCGAACCATAGGATAGAAAGGGCTGTGATGATATAAATAGATAGATAGTTGGGTCTAGGAAGTAAATAAGAAGCAAGATTGATGCTACGTGTGAACTGTTGAGATGCGTCTTGTGTAGTTTTGGGTAAGGACTCCTGCTGGCTGTGTGGGCGGAGATCCTCAGTCCTGCTATGTGTGGACCCCACTGGCTATGTGCGCGGGTTGTGTTTTGGGTTGTAATCAGGTTTATGGATGCTAATGAATGCAGAATATATTTGAAGTATCTTTTTGGTATCTGAATCAATCGTGTTTATTACTGAAGTGCATATGTGATCTTTATTTAAGCTGCAAATGTATCTGTGACATGAGAATTAGCTGCGATTATAATGTTCTGTGATGGTATTTGCTGATGTGCACGTGGATGCAAATGTATTGATTAGATCTGCTAGTGATAGTAGCTTTGATATTTTTATGTACTGATTATACTATTAAAGGCTTGCAAATAGATTCATTCTGTGCGAACCTGATAAGTTGCAACGTAGATCTGCCTTAATTACCTACTCTCTCTCAGGGTGTGAAAACCTAGTTCCAGGACCCTCCCATACTACTTCGAGTGAGACCTTCGCCTGTGAAACTAGGTCATTACCGAAAGGGCCAGTAGTATAGGGGTTTGTTGGTAACCCTTAACCTCTGAACCTAGTTCAGGACCCCTCAAGCCAACAAGGGGGTGGAAGGAGTAGAATTCTTTGTGATTTTTAGAGCAACAACAACTAGGGTTTGATTCAAAGAGCTTCCAAAGGGGGAGGGAGTGGGGCTCCCTCCTATCGAAATGTAATCATGGAAAAAGGGAAGGGGATCTAAATGGGCTTTGGGAAGAAGTCCATGAGATGGCCGTATGTCAGAGAAGGTCTAAGGCTCAACATAGGTAGGTGATAAAGGACAAATAACGAATGAAGACAAGGGCCCAACAACAAATCAAACATACCAACAACAACAACAAAAGCCAAAGGGATCTCCAAGATCGTGTAAGCCAAAAAAGACAGTAATCCCAACGACATTGATCATTGTTACCGAGACACAAGCCTTCAGAGAACGAATGAGTTCATATGTTTTCATCAAAACCGACGTTGTGCAAAAGGATAGTGACGTCGAGTCTCGACAATTTGAAAGTGTCGGGGTCTTGACACTATGATAAAATTAAAAAAAAAGAAATTAAACCCACAAACATGTAACATTCCTTACATGTAAGGTGACTCGTCCCACCGATCATAATTGACATTCAATTTGACATGATTACCTTTGATGTAATAGTTTCAAGATGCGTTATAAAATCGGATTACTTGATTACTTGATTAGTGAAGATGTGTTATAAAAGCCGGGGTATTATCAATGAAATAAACTAATGAGGTTCCCGAAACAGTAAGTGCCTCGAGAGGGAAAAAAACCATTGTTGAATCCAAACCCTCAAATAACATATGATTTGATGATGGAGTCAAAGGATCGGAACCATAATCCAAATTTGCGGTAGATGAATTTGGCAACACGGGAAAGGGATGATTCCCTTGAGACCCCCATGAGAACTCGGTGAGACCCCGATTGTTGCCTTTGTGTTGAGGCTCGACATCCATTGTGTTTCCAAGGCCGAAAAGAACTTCTTTGCCCTTGGGCATTATCTCTACGTGGAATAGGATTACGGGTTTAACGATAATTTCGGTTATTTTTATAGTGATGAGCGATTTGCTCAACTTACATTCTTTGCAATTCTTCGGGTTGCATTATCTAATTAAGAGAAACATTTTGGTGTGATAGCAATGATATACTGATCGTCGGTGCTCTTTCCAGGGGCATATGAATTTTGAGCATCGCGGTTAACAGTCAGTGCTCGTGGTCATGGTTCATTCGAGATCATTGGCCTCTTGTTTTTTTTGTCGCATTCTCTGGGTGCTTTAGTCTCTCGTTCTCAAGTGTTTTTTTGTTTTCTCTCCCACAATAGAGCTATTCTAGATTACAATTCTGTCTCACACTTTGATTGATTGTAGTCTCTGGACTCTATTTTTTGGGTAAAAAAGGGTCTTTTTTTCTTGCCCTTCTATGTACCTCGCTGATATTTTTTGTTGTCCGGGCTTGTTATTTTTGTGATTCCTATATGCTAGCAAGTGATTAAGAATTCATGGGTTTGTGATCCTTGAGGATGTACATCCTCTATTTTAATGAAGGTTGTTCCCTTTTTTATTCTTCTAAAAGTACTTTAATTATAGAAATCTGCGTAAAACTTTAAGATAACACTCTGAACAATAGGGATAAAACCCTAAATAACTTGTGTGTAATTCGAAAAATAATATTAACCATAAAACAATTTCGAGCAAACTAACGGACTAACATTCATATTCATTCATATTCAAATTCAAGCCAATTGACAAGTGTGTATATATTGCACTCGTAGTTTAACATTGTTATATTTCTTTGATAAATTGTATCAGTCATCTTACAAATTATGCTCCTCTACTTCAAAGTGACAATATGAAAGAAAAGGTTGTCAATATTTCAAGAATTTATGGAGAAGTTCAACATCAGAGTTGTGGTCCTCCACTTTTGAACAATGCTACACTCATTTCCAATCCAAGGTCGAGCGATTCTGAAGTGAACATCCTCTAATCCTTTCCTTCGTTTCCGACCATCAATCGCAACCTTTGTAAAGATGAACATAAAGACAAGTAAAGAGAGCATACGAGTGAGAATGTTCCCGTAACATATAACAAAAAATATTGACTTTAGTTAGGGATCCCAAACTTATGATCAAAACGCGTTGAAAAAACAATTCTAGATGCCGCAACATAAAATTGCAATATAACCGAGTTCTCAAAAAGCAACAAAGTTTACCTACGGTGCTCCACTCTAAAAAGAAAATTGACGACCATTGTTATCTGCCTAGGAAAGGGCCCAGTTAGCCAAAGTTGCCACACTACCAGCGATTCCCTTGACATTAGTAGGAAGTATCTGCAATAGAGTAAAGTAGAAAACTTATAATTGATGGGGAAACGAACATAATCGAAATAGTAACCCGATCGACATCCACATAATAGAACGGCAACGCAATCTATTTGGCGATAAACTCGATTTTCGTAACATCATAAAGGCCCAAGTTCAACATTACCGATTACATCCACTCACGGTTAGATTCCATATTTTGTTTGCATGTGAGTGATTCCTCGAGAAATGGAAGTCATGATCTACTGGTTGGCAAGTGCCACGATTTACCACAAGACCATGTCCGCTTCTTTGATTATCACAAATAGTTTGTGGCGGTAAGCCTCAATTTTCTCAATTGAAAATTACCCCCATACACATACAATCCGGAGTCCTCTCCAAGAATGCTTCTCAAGTGAAGTTGGAGAAGGCACATTACCTCAGACATAATAATCCATGGGATGGCTCCCATACCCAAGGAGAAGGCGATAATGTAAGCATCGCAAGGAACACCACCAATTGACATTAAGTGAAGAAAACCATGAGGCATTCCTATTATGAAAATGATGACCGCAATGAAGACATAAACATGAAGTTCGTAGGTAATTGGAATCCAAAGCCTACGAAGAGACCAATTAAAGCCAAATACGGCTATATGGGAAACTGTCGACATGTGGATCTCGCAAGAAGGAATGAGGAAATTAGATCAAACTCGGATATCATGATCTAGCACCCACCTAGTTTTCATATTGGTTCCAAACACATATATAGACACTTAGAACTATCTAGTTGATGTTTTTCCCACTCTTATTGTTAGAGAATAAAGGAATGATCTGCAAGAAGTAATGAGGAAATTAGATCAAACTCGGATATCATGATCTCGCAAGAAGTAATGAGGAAATTAGATCAAACTTAGATATCATGATCTAGCACCCACCCAATTTTCATGTTGGTTCCAAACACATATATAGACACTTAGAACTAGCTAGTTGATGTTTTCCCACTCTTATTGTCGAGAGAATAAAGGAATGAAATTTGCTTGCGATGAAACCAGCCCAAAATACAAAAAATATCCATATAATAATTGCATGATTTAATTTACATCATAAAAATGAAAAATGAAAAAACTCAAAGAAGACAAACCTGTTCGAGAATGAAATTTAGCAAAAGTAACAGTGCCCTTGGATTCCTTAAATTCCACCAAGCAAGGCTTCCATCCTTGTACTGTCAATGCTACACTAGAAGGTGAACAAAAGATAAGATTCACATAAACACCGTGAAGGAGAACAAAAGATAAGATTCACATAATGTTGTAATGTTGCACAACCTTCATTAGAGGAAGTATAATGTTGACAATTAGGGATAAGAACCTTGCCAAACCTTTAGGTAAATAAATATACGAATGGCTACATGTTCGCAAGTAGGGTGGAGAACCAAAGAGGGTAGTGACCCTAACTACGATCTTTTGGGTTGAAATATGCTTATCGACACTACACTAAAGGAAAGAGAGCCAACAATGTTCCAAGTACAAAATTAAAGAACATGTTCAAAATTTGTGACATTGGAGTTAAATAGTGAGCACACATAATTAAAACCCAAACCCTAGTAAGAATTCATAAAAATCCCTATAGCTTCCCAATTCCAAATACACCATTTGTTAAAGGCATTGTCATCCAACATTCTATGCAAAAAGAAAATATCGAGAGAAATTGAAGTAATCCAAATCTTCGAAGACAAGTTAACATTACAACCCCCTCTCCCTAAAAAAATCAACTACACTTGAGAAGGTTCAAAGGGAACATTTCCCCCCAATCTCTATTGATATCGTATCAAAAAATATGGGTCACGGATGATAGAGAACCGATAGAAGCCCCTTTGGGTAGTGGAACAAGCACTAGATCCTCTTGAGATTGACAAACCACGTTAATGGTTAGCTACTCAATCATACAAGGAAAACCCAAATCCACATTCTAAATGTACCCATAAAGTGAAGTGTAATGTTATATTAAAAAAAACATCCAAAGTAAAACCCTTATAGCATAAACCACTTACCGAGATATCCAACCTTCGTTGTTTGTCAAAAATACAACGAGTTAATGAAAATGGGGAGGTTTCCAAATGAGAGGATTCGGATTCGAGCTTCGGAAAGAATGAAGTTGATCTACATTACTACCACCACCACTTGCGAGGTAACATCAAGGGAAAATCGCCGCACTAGCACGAGGCATTTTTTGCCATGCTCGTAGTTCATGAGAACCAGAGCTGTGTACAATGTTTCCATGAGAAACGTAATATATTTTAGACCTACAACCATCTATATATCATAACCAAGATAGCGTAGAATAAAATAGCAAATTTGAATGGGAAAAAACAAGGGAAATACCAATCTAATTCTTCCGAAGAAGAGAGCATTCTTCCACAATCGATTTCTCTTCGCATCTCCCATAGATTTCGAACATCGCAGAAACTCGAAATATCTCCACCGCCTACTATGGCTTTCGAGCCGTTAATGGACTCGTGGCTTCTTTAGGGTTTCGTAGCGTCCATGCTTCTCGCAAGAATTTAGAAAAAAAACAAGCATCATAGGGTAGAATGGAATCATGGGAAAGAAGGCATAAAGGTCGAACAAGCTGAGCGGGAAAAAAAATTGAATAGGTCGATTAAGAAAATTTGAATAGGTGGAATAGGGCGCGTGGGTAAGGTAATTAGGCTAATTTGTTGGAATTTAAAAAAATAGGCCAAGCTAGGGATCTTTAATCATGTATTAATGCTATCAATTGATTAATTATGATTAATCATATATTAAATATATCAATCGATTAATTAGGGGTCTTTAATCATGTATGAATTGATTAATTATGAATTAGTAAATTTAATTAATTAATTTTTATATATTTATTGTAAACTCGTTTGTAATATTTTACAAAATAAACTTATTTTATTTTATTTAAAAAACAATTTATCAATATTTTTTGGTTGTAAAAATCATTACTTATATCATTAATTGAAAGTAGGCCAAGGAATTATGTGATTGATTGAAACTATGACATGAAATCATATGACAATTTCCCACTCAAACATTAGTGAATAATTTATTTTATTTTAATTATTTTATATATTTATTGTAAACTCATTGTAATATTTTACAAAATAAACTTATTTTTATTTTATTTAAAACCAATTTATCAATATTTTTGGATATAAAAATCATTACTTATAATATTCATTGTAATTATTATTTATAAGTAATAAAAAAATATTAATAAATATAATATTTTTTAGGTAGAATAATTACTTTCATCATACTTTATAGGTTCCTTCAAAATTACTTTCATTATTACCATAATTATTCAACTTCATTAGTTGATTGCCAATATTTTCTTCCTTATTTGAATCATCCTTAAATAGACCTTATAGTAATTTTCATAATGTTCGTGTATGGAGATAATTCTATGATTCCACAACCATTTTTCATAGATTTGTTCATTCAAGGGATACCCTTAGAGTACCAAGTTATGAATATTCCAACATCTTCCATATGTTCTAAAATAAGCAGCATCTTCTTATTGATTTCTTACACTTGTTGTGACACTTCCACTCAACCACCTGAAGTATTTAGCTAGCACTTTTTTGTGTTCATCTCTTTATTCCAAGCTGGTCATAATCTCATGAGTTACCATCAATTATCATCATTAGAAATTATGCAAGTTTTTCCTAAAATTTACTAATTAGTCAACAAACACATGGTAATAATGGCATTACCCACAAACACATGATACCCTCATAACCTAGTATTGTGTGCTAGGAAGGCTTTCCAAAGAAGTTGGCTGGCATCACTATGACACTATTACGGAATTAGAAGGGAAGAGAAAGGCAAAGGCTCGGGTATCATATGAGAGAAGGAAGCAATTGGAAAAATTGAGATCAAAAGCGATGGAGTTAGTCGAAAAGAAGCTTGCCCTGAGAGATGGATAAGATAAAAACTTGACAACATATTGGTCAATTTCCTTGACCCTTTATTGGTTATTCGAAGGAGTATGAATACACCATCGTTAATATCAAGGTAATCGGCCCCTAGCGGATCAAGGGCTACAAGTTGTAGTTTTCATCTAAACATCAACATACCACAACCATGCTTACAACCGAAGCCTTCTCACATTCATGATCCGATTATATAGTGAATTAGACGAAGTAAGAAAACAATTACTTCTTCAAAGCTAATTCGAATTTGGAGGGCTTAGCTGGGGATTGGGGGTTAAGGGTTAGGGGTTTAGAGGTTACAGAGTTTAGGGGTTTAGGGGGTTAAATGGGTTAGGGGTTTAGAGGTTTATGGTTTAGGGGGTTAAATGGGTTAGGGGTTAAGGGGTTATAGGTTTAGGGTTTAGGGGGTTAGGGGATTTAGCAGTTAAGGATTTTAGGGGTTAGAAGTTAGGGGATAATGGGGTTAGGTTTTAGGGGTTAAGGGTTTATAGGTTTAGGTTTTAAGGGGTTAGGGTTAAGGGTTTAATGGTTTAGGGTTTAAGGGGTTGGGGGTTAAGGGTTTATAGGTTTAGGGTTTAGGGGGTTAAGTGGGTTGGGGGTTAAGGGTTTAGGGGTTAGGGGTTAAGGGTTTAGAGGTTTATGGTTTAGGGGTTAAATGGGTTAGGGGTTTACTAGAGGTTTAGGGGGTTAAATGGGTTAGGGGTTGGGAATTAGTGTTTAAGGGGTTAGGGGTTAAGATGATAGTTTCATTGGTCTTTGTTTGTGCACATTTTAGCCTTCCCAACAAGGCGGAATTAACCCAATCGTAGGTCCCGATATGTCATGATATATATTAACTCTCGATATATATGAGAAGGAATAATCAATACTCCTTTCTGAATAACATAGTGAGGTGCTCTTGACTCGAAGTATTCGATTTCGAGCAATTATATTGTTCTCTTTAAGATGGAATGACATTACTCTCTTGAATTGTATGATTTTCAAAAAAGCTACCATAAACTAAGTTTATGGGAATCATCTTGAATCTAGATATCATGATCTATATTGTGGGCCGGAGGAAAAGGTTTGTGGGTTCACAACATTGAGGAGCCACAATCTAAATGGTGGCCTGCAATGGGATCCTTGCACAAAAAATCCGTAAAGTGTTGTCACGTTGTTTCATATTGCTTTCACGGATTCTTGTCGTAACCACAAAAATGTTTAATGGCTACATGTAATTGTGACATGCAAGAGGCATGATGCATGTGTAGATGCCTTTTTTATGTGATGCCAACAATAATACTTGCCGATCCGGACACTTAAAACACTCTTGTAACTATGCACGAGCTAGAGTTAGTGCCTTGCCTTAGATCAAGGCTAAATGATCACTTTAGGATCTGAGGCTACCGTGCACACAGTAACTAAAGGGATATTAGTGAAACCCACAAAAGCATTACGGGATAGTAGCAAACCGATACAGGCACCCTCGAATGAAACGGCCCTGACTCGAACGCGCCGGTCGGGTGACCTCACACAACGGGACACGATGCGCCCAAACGAATGATGCCATAAGGGATCAAATGGAAAAAAATACCACCCAAACGTGCACAAGGAAAATGGAAAATGGAAAACGGGCCACCCGAACATGCACAAGGCACTTAGGCGGTCACAACTTAGCAAAACTCGATACGGGCGCGCTCGAATGAAACGGCCCGAGCCGAGTCAAATGCGCCCGGTCGGGTGACCTCACACGACGCGACACGACGCGCCCGAACGAACGATGCCACAAGGGAGAAAATGGAAAACGGGCCACCCGAACGTGCACAAGGCACCTGGGCGGTCATAACTTAGCAAAATTGATACAGGCGCCCTCGAACGAAACGGCTTGACCCGAACACGCCCGATCGGGCGACCTCACGAGGCGCGATACGACTCGCCCGAACGAACGATGCCACAAGGGAGCAAACAACAAACGGGCCGCTCGAACATGCACAAAGGCACTCAGGGCGGTCACAACTTAGCAAACGCGATACGGCGCCCTCGAACGAAACGACCCGATCCGAATGCGCCCGGTTGGGCGACCTCACCTGCGCGCGACACGCGTGCCCGAACGAATGATGCCACAAGGGAGAAAATGGAAAAAAAACCACCCAAATGTGCACAAGACACCAGGGCGGTCACAAATTAGCAAAAGCGATACGAGCACCCTCGAACGAAACGGCCCGGCCCGAGCTCGAACGCGCCCGGTCGGGCGACCTCACATGGCACACCCGACCAAACGATGCCATAAGGGAGAAAACGAAAAAATGGGCCGCCCGAACGTGCACAAGGCATCTAGGTGGTCACAACTTAGTAAAATTGATACGGGCGCCCTCGAATGAAATGGCCCGACCCGACCCGAACGCACCCGGTCGGACAACCACACACGGCGTGACACGACACCGCGCTCGAACGAGCAATGCCACAAGGGAGAAAATGGAAAACGGGCCACCCGAACATGCACAAGGCACCGGGTGGTCACAACTTAGCAAAACTAATATGGGCGCCCTCGAACGAAACGACCTAACCCGAATGTGCCCGGTCGGGCAACCTCACACTGACGCGACATGGCGCGCACAAACAAATGATGCCACAAGGGGAGAAAATGACAAATAGGCCACTCGAATGTGTACAAGACACCCGGGCGGTCACAACTTAGAAAAAATGATACGGGCGTCCCGGGAACGAACGACCCTACCCGACTCGAACGCGCCCGGGCCGGGAAACCTCACATGACATGGTCGAACGAACGATGCCACAAGGGAGAAAACGGAAAATGGGCCACACCGAATGTGCATAAGGCACCCGAGCGGTCACAACTTAGCAAAAGCCGATATGGGCGCCCTCGAATGAAACGGCCCGACCCGACCCGAATGCGCCCGGTCGGGGCGACCTCACACCCTGCGCGACACGACGTGCCCGACCGAACGATGCCACAAGGGAGAAAACGAAAGAACGGACCACCCGAATGTGCACAAGGCACTCGGGGCAATCACAACTTAGAAAAAAGCCGATACGGGCGCCCTCTAATGAAACGGCCCCGACCCAGACCCGAACGCGCCCGGTCCCGGGGCGACCTCACACGGCACAACACGACGCACCCGAACGAATGACGCCACAAGCGATAAAATGGAAAACAGGCCACTCAAACATGCACAAGGCACCCTAGGCGGTCACAACTTAGTAAACCGATATGGGCGCCCTCGAACAAAATGACCCGACTCGACCCGAATGCGCTCGGTTGAGCGACCGCACACGAGCGACACGGCGCGCCCGACCGAACGATGCCATAAGGGGAGCAAACGGAAAACAGGGCCGCCCGAACGTGCACAAGGCACCCCAGGCGATCGAACTTAGCAAACCGATACATGCGCCCTCGATCGAAACGGCTCGACCCGACCCGAACACGCCCTGGTCGGGGCGACCTCTCACACTGCGCGACACAACGCACCGAACGAATGATGCCACAAGGGAGAAAATGGCAAATGGGCCACCCGAACGTGCACAAGGCACCCCGGTGGTCACAACTTAGAAAAAATTGATACGGGCGCCCTCGAATGAAACAACCTAACATCGAACGCGCCTAGCTCGGGCGACCTCACATGGCGTGCCCAACCGAATGATTTCATAATAGAGTTTTAAGAAAATTATCTCAACTAGCTCAATCATTGACAAATAATCTCAAGAAGGTATATCCTTTCTTTTCGAGAAAGGTTTTTTCAAGTGTCAAGAAAAACTCTCATACATAGGGATTTTAGGCTTTAAAGGAAAGATTGTACTTTTTCCTTATTATGTGTTGGATAAATTCTTTGTAACAAAGGTGTGTCACCAATGTAAATCCCTAAAACACTTTTTAAATAAATACCAAGAAACTACGACACATAAATTTTTGTTTGAACTTAAGGAGATTGATGATTATTCTTTTACCATTCAACTCAAACATGAGATAACTATAGAATTGTTATGGGAATTCGTTGAAAAATGGCTAAAGAACAAAACACAAAGGAATAATTGTCTAAAAAACTCAAAATCAAACCGTCACAATAGCGACACATAGCTTTTATCTGTCGCAATTGCGACACTTTCACCCAGACCATCGCAATAGTGACGCTTTCCTCTTACCGTCGCAATAGAGACACTTGCCTCTTTACTCGTCGCAATAGCGACGCTTGCCTCTTACCGTCGCAATTGTGACACTTTTGCCCAAATCATCGCAATAGTGACGCTTGCCTCTTACCATCGCAATAGCGACACTTTGCTCTTATTCGTCGCAATTCGACACTTTTGCCCACAATTGTCGCACTGTCGATGCTTCTACAAGTGTCACAATACCGACACTTACCTCTAAGTGTCGGTATTGTGACACTTGTAGAAAAGCGTCGAATTGCGATAGTTGTGGGTGGATTCGAAAAAATTGATAAATTTGGGGAAATTTCCGACATTTGGTCAAAAGTGTCGAAACCAAAGTGTCGTAATTTCGGCCAAATGTACTAGTGTATTGACATAGTTGGAGGAAAAAAAATTGGCAGTATCAACCACAAGTTGACCATTCTAGCTAGGATATCAACCAACATCTCCTTCTCCTCATATGAGGGTAGTGACCAACCAATGCGGATGCATGGAGATTATGCCCAATAATTGTTATGACTCATCGGTTTTTTGCTTGAAATACTAGTAGTTTTTTTTGTCTTCTCATGTCGATGTACTATCAAGGTTTGGCACAACCAAAGCTGTTTTTTCTAAGTTTATATTTACAAGATACTCTAGTTAGATGGAGTATTAACAACCCCAAGACTTTGAACTTGTGGTACTAATCCGGTTCCCTATGGGGAAGACTAGTAGTAGAAAATTTTTGGTCTATGTAATTCTCAATTGACGTAATGTAAAGTGCCTAACTTAAAAGAAACAAAGGACTATTTTTTTTTCAATTTGTTTGAGTTCTCGAGAGATTACATCGAGCTTGACCCTGTGGCTTGAGAAAATACGACCCAAAAGCATCTAAGCCATCAAAATCACCCGGGGGATCGCACGTGGCTTGAGCCACACAAACCCTTAACATGGTGGGATTTTTGCCCACAGAGTTCCGAACTAGTAACCTTCACATTACGGATTGACTTAACAATACACCCCACAATGTCTATTCTACACCCCTGTGGGGGAAAAAAAGGATTAAATATCAAAGGCATAGTTGTGTTATTTATAATAAATTTATTAAAAAAATAAATAAATAAAAACTATTCAAACTAGTATTTATTTTTGTCTCTCTTATATTATTAGTAATAGCATTTACATAATAAAGAAAATAAGTAATAAAGTTTACATAACCATGAGAGTTAGCTTGGAGATCAATTCTTCATGGTTAAAAGCACATTTGAATAAGAAGTCATGAGCTCAATTCTTTTCGACACTTTTGAGATCAAGTTTTGATTGAGCCGAAAAGAAATGATCCTTTTAAATACATTTGTGTATTGTAATTATTATTTTATAAACGTAGTCGTATATAATCTCTCGTAAACCATAAATCACATATAAAAATAATAATAAAATTTACATTAAAAAAATCATCATACTAACCTGCATTAACCATTAATCACATATAAAAAAATTAATTTTTTTTGACAAATTCATCACGTCTTTACCTCAAAACAAGTTTCAACCAAAAGACCTTATAATAGACTTGAGAGGATGAAAATGAATAGGTGATGGATTCAAGTATATTTTACCACAAGAGAATCCACACAAGCCTTAACATATAGATCTTGATCATTTTCACAATCTTTATGTCAATTGTGTATTCACATCATTTACTCAACACTCTCGTTTGACTTAGCCATTGGAAGTCCACCATTGCATTAAATTAATTTAATGGGTATCGATTGCACGTTCAAATGATGTTTAATAAGAATATTCAAACTCATTCATCTAAATGTGGGCATTCTCCTCTTTGTTAGTTTTGATTTTGTGATTTCTTTTTATTATATTCACCATGGTTGAATTTTTTTAATGAGTTTTTTCCATTTTGTCTTTAATAAGAATATTCAAACTCATTCATCTAAATGTGGGCATTCTAAATGCTTAATCTCCTCTTTTGTTAGTTATGATTTTGTGATTTCTTTTATTATATTTACCATATTTATCGTGGTTGAATTTTTTTAATGATTTTTTCCATTTTGTAGTGTAAAGTTCATTTTTCTTTTTACTTTCGCATATTTATTTTTTTATAATAAAAAATATGAATTTATTTTTTAAACAATAATTAAAGAATATTAAAAAACTATTATTTTAAAGATGACATTTATGAAATTTTTTTTACAATAATTAGAGTTCACATTAGTTAAACATGTCTATTTCATTATTTTATCTCACAACCACGTGAGCTATTTAGGGTTATTTGAGTTTTTTCATTTTACTTTTTTATCACTTAATTATTTATTTAATTAATAACATCATATCTTATTACTTATTCATGTCAATTTATTTTGTTGTAATTGATTCTCCATGTTAAACATAGAGAACCATTATCTAACATTCTAAATGTTGAATGATGTTGTCATTGACGCCAACATTGGGATTGAGCTCTCTTAATGTACGTCATGGGTTACATCAAAGTTGGAAACTCTAATAGACAAGTTGCTTTGAAAGGAAGGAAACCCTAGAAGCTTTGCACTTGGTGAATATTTTAAGGATGAAGATCGGCGAATTCGCTTTAAAGATCTTGACCACTTGATCCTCCTTGTCATGTCAATTCTAACGGTATGTGGCATGTCACGAGGCTCCTCACGGTTTAGGAGACGAGGCTTGATCAAAGAATAAGGCCCCCCTTCTTGTGGTTGAAGTCCCCAAAATAAGATAATGTGGCGACTCTTCATTGGTTCATGGGCTTAGAAGGATTTTCATGAGAGGTCTTAATAAATTAATTGTTGTTGATTTTTTTTGAAGGGATATTCATCAAAGGCCTATTATCAAATTTTATAAATTAAATTGGTCCTAAAGGGTTTTTTGCTCCAAAATTGAAATTCGAAATTTAAATTTCAAATCTATTCTTTCCCACCTATTTTCCAAAGTCGACTCGAGTTAATTAAGGGCTTGTCGACCCCTCAAATAGTTATTCCATCAAGTATACATATGACATGTAATCTCTCTACAAAGACGGGGAATTAAATTACATATTCTCTAAAATTTCTGTACGAGATTCAACCTCGAGTAGTCATGAAGATATAGTTAAAAAGTCAAATTTTGAATTTTCTTTTGGGATTTAACCTTATATTTTGGGTTACGATTTCATTGGGTTTCTTTGAGGATTTCTTGGGCTATTAAGCCATATTCATATGAGATAGATGTAAGTATGTCTCTTTGAGGCAAGTCGGCCTTCTAAACTATGGATTTCAGCCCTTAAGGGCATGGTTCTAGGGTCCAAGTCAAAGAACTTAGCTCTATACCTTTTTTAGACTTTTGAGATCACTAAGTCTTTGAGATCAATGAGAACTATTGGAGAGTTTTGTTGGTATATTTGATTGAGATTATTGGTGTGGACTAGGGAAATCTCTAGGTATTTTTTTGGAAGCATTAATGATTATTTTTTGGCATTCTTTTGAGGTTAAAAGCTTTGAGGAAATCGATCTAAAATTTTGTGGACTGATCATTGTCTTCCTCTCGACTAGATGCACCACTCGTACAATTTAGATAATTATACAACTAATAGTACACTGCCCTTGAACTCCAATCTCAACTGGGTCTCTCTCGGAGCCGACATGCATGAGTTATTTATGAGTGAATTATCGGTTAATTGGTTGAACACATGAAGTGACACCCCATTTTTTTAACTTCCTACTAGTTCCTCCATTAGTTAGAACTAGTTTAAATTACTTTAACTCGAGATAAATTGAGTTAATTATATACAACTCAAAATAAACTCAACCGGGGGCTCCTATAACGTAGGATACACTCTACATGCCTCTGGTTTGACCCTCAACTCGAATTAATTGAACCAAATAATTCATCCTAATTTATTTAACTCTTACAGATATGTCATGTGATGTTGAATTACAATTTTATTCTAATTTAATTAAGAGAAAATTAAATTAAAATCATTCTTGATGGCATTTTCAAGATTTCTTGTTGCTATTTTCAAGATTATGTTGTAAAGAGGACTTGACTCATGATCAAATACTGATTCCCTGAGGTACGATGGAAAAAATTCCTCATTTATTATGACTAAGCCCCTCGTTGAATTGAACAATATATTTTGAGACAATTTTCAAGGAAATATAAGAAGCATAGGTAAAAGTTGTTGACATCATCAACCAAAGGTATAAGGCTAGCTATTCAAATATATCAACAATATTCATCTATAGTGACATGCTTGTGTTGAATATTTATAGTTGAAGTGGAGGCTATCATTGTTACATAATCCATAGTTTTGGAGCCTAACTCTCATTTTCAGAAGCACACACTAGCGGAAAGTTTTTTTGAGTCCCCTACGAGTTGACATCATTAAGAATATACATCAAGATTTGAGTTACGAGCTACCACAAACACCTGAATGATGACTAGAGTCTGTTTGGAGTGATGGACACTAACATACATGCATACAATCTTAACTAAGTAAATGGGTGAGTGTTATAGTAACTTATTATGCCCGGAAATTAGGATTTGCAACTTACTATTGAACAAATTGTTGAAAGAATTTTGAATGTTGCTTAGGGTTTGTATTGTTGAAGTAATTTTTGGTAACCAGATTATTGGATGTATGTCATTAGGGCATGATTGATATCAATGGATATTGCGCTAGGTTTTCTATCCGAAGATGAAAGGGTTTTATGTCCTAAATAGAGTTGTTAAATATATATGTTGTTGACCACTACTTGTAAATTTTTTTTGTGGCCTAGGGTTTGATATACATGATGAGCGAAGTAATTTGAGCATAATTGGTGGGAGAGAACTTGAAAAAGTTTATGCTAATGTTAGGATTTGTGAGTTTGATGAGAAGATATCATCGTTGATATCCCAATGTCATTAAAGAGTAGAAATAAGTTTGGTTTGTTGAGGTCTATTGGGTGAAGAACGTTGGGAGCTATGACATGTTCCAAATAGGGCTTGATTTGTTGAGTAGAAGCTTGTATTGTAGAATTATTTATGCAGGGATTTGATGAGATAAGGTTTTCATGTTGAGAAATGATATTTGTTGGTATGAGATGATTGGATTAAATGGCCTATTCATGAGCGAGAGATTTATTGTTGTTTATTTGGCTTAGTAAATGAATATCATTGGTATTGAAGCAACTTTAAATGTTGAGAAGAAGTCATGTTGCAATTTTTTTTGCATTGATCCTTGGAGAAATTTTGAGGTAAAAAAATGGACCTCAAAACAAAAATGTACAACCAAAATAAAATTTATAAGAACCAATAGGATTCAAGATGATGATGTCAACCATCGGGGAGGATCCACTATTTTTTGGAGTAAAAAAATAAAAATAAAAAAACTACATTTTCAGCCCATATTTTCAACTTATCTCCCTATTATTTACTCAAATTTCAAGTGGGAGCACTCTTTGAATGCAAAATTTAATTTCTCGTCCAAGGAGTACCCATGTTTCATACTTTTTATGGACCTTGCTACACGGAAAATGAGAAAAACATGAAAAACATCATTGCAATCACGTTTTTTTTAATGTATTTCTCATTTTTTTGTATAGCAAGACCCATCAAAAGTATGCAACATGGTACTAAATGGATAAGGACTTAGATTATGCATCCAACGAGTGCTCCCGCTCAATATTTGAGTAAAATCTTAGGGAGATAGGTTGAAAATACGAGTTGAAAAAAATAGTTTTTTCTTTTTTTCCCTCTAAAATTTGATGATGTAATATAATATTATTTGATTATTTCCAATATTATTTTATAACATTCCTTAGGTGTCCCGATTTTATAACTCAAAATTTCTCTAATGTTTGAGTACGAGTGGATTCAATCTAAGAATTGTGAAACATGACCTACTTGTTGAATAGGGTGGTAGGGTGGTGCTAGAGTAGGTTGGAGCCTATGTAGGGTGTTGGAGTGTCCTTCTAATTGAGGATGATAAATCTAGAGTTGAAATTACTTCGAGGTTGGAGCACCCGCAAAATAGGGCGTTGGAGTGTCCTTCCAATGGAGGCTGGTAAATACGGTGTTGAGCATCCTTTCGGTTGGAGTTGATAAACTAGAGGGTTAGATCCTCCTTGAGTTGATGAATCTTGGAGCTTGGAGCTTCCTAATTGATGTAAATTTTGAAGACCTATATTAAGAAGTGTTTGGTAGTTTTTATCCCTGGAAAGTTTTCCACCTAAAAAATCTTATGTCATTGTCTTAGATATTGTGCATTATTGTCTCAATATTTATTTTGAAAATTTTGAATTGAGTTTTGATGAAGGTATACCTAAAAAAAATACCAATATGGATGCTAAATGGCTCATATCAAATAACCTTTGAAAGGGATTAGAGATTTTGGAAGTGAATAACTCTCATGCATTAACATTCCACTACTAATTAGTAAACAAACAAAATCACAATGTTGCTATCAATAAACAAATAGGATCAATAGAACACTCTTTGAATTTAGATACAATTAGGTGTCAAATAAAGTCCCATTGAAAAAATTGATGTCATATTGAGGAGAGTATTTTCTATGCTAGATTTCCTAAATTGTTATTGAATTTATAAAACTCTAAAACTTGAAGCCAAACTATCATTATTGACATTCCCCCCATATAAGATGCAAGGTGAAAAGTATGTGGATGGGATGTAGGCTTGAGAATTAGATTCTTCTCTTTTCAAATAGCTCTTTCATTAGAATCATTGGTGGTTTTGGTGGGCCATTAACCATTGATAATAATACCATTATACTCCATCAATATAAGGCCACCCCTTGAGATGTAGAGATTACCATATTTGAATCATGTTTCAATTCAAAATACATGTAGAATTGATCCCCAATCATGCCCAAAATCATCACCCTGGAACAATTAGTTGAAATCCTTATTATTTTACTGATTTATTCATTAAAATTTACATTTACCTCTGTCCGAACTTAATAGTAAAACTTATTCAACATCTTGGCTTTTAATTTCCATTTCAAGGAGTTATTCCAACCATAATGAATTTTTTTTATTTGTATCCTTATTCTTCTTTCAACATATTTTTTGAATGATGATTTATCTACCCACAATGAAGACAATGATGGAGATCTAATTCTATGACGATGTTGGAAATTATCAAAGATTTTATCAAAAAAATTTCTCAATGTTTTTATCATCAACTAGTATCATTAACATTCTTAACTTCTATACTACCTTTTGGATCCTTCAATTTTTTTATGGGGAAATCCCTGCACCCACAAATTTATCTGGTTTGGAGTAATCTATAAGATGAAAGATGTTTCCTTTGTCATATCCTAAGCCATCTATATTCTCATTGAATTACATTTTTTTCCCAAGGTTTAACAATCATCTTGGAAAGATCACTTTGTACTTCTTTATTTTCTTCATAAATGTTTTATTTGATAACTTCAAATTCACATTCATTGTTGCTAATATCAATATGTGGTTCTCCTTGTGACTCATATTTAACAAAACATTCCTCAATCAATTCGTTGCTAATGAATCTATTTGTGAGGAATCATCACCCATTTATTTATTGGATTTTTTGTCAACCATTTCCACTATATCATTTGTGTCACGAGAAACATCGAGTATTTGCAATAAATCATCTCTGTCACAACTTAAATCAATCATTCAAATGAGCTCATTTTTTTTCGCAAGTTGCATCAACCATGTTCTCAATTTGTTGTTACTTTACAATTAATTTTTATTGAAGTGCTTCAATCAAATTATTTCAATCAATTTGTTTGTGGAGATTAAGAATCAACATACTTAGCGTTATAAACATTTTAAAAAATGGAATAGATAAGTGTTTGTTCCCACATTATTTGCAAATAAACTCATGTGCATAAAAAAATAAATTGGTTGAATGGGAAAAAGGCTAAGTGTCTACATGATGATAATGATCTAAAATTGATTGAAGAGGAACTAGCCGAGGTTAGATGACCCTAGAAGAGGAGGATATTCATCTATTGAGTGTAAAGATCGGGTCATTAATTTGGAAGCGGACGGACTTAGGATCCTTATGGATAGAGAAGAGACATGGAGGCTCAAAAGCAAAGCCACTTGGTTACAAGCTGAAGATGAGAACACCAAATTTTATCAACGATTTTCTAAAGGTCTAAAAGTGATAAACACCATTTGGCCTCTTGAAATTGAAGAGGGTCAATACTGTTACATCTTTCATTCCCTACGGCTTCTTTGGGCACCTCCCATTTTGGTCGACTATTCAAAGCACCCCACGAAGCCTCATAGGGATGAAATTATTAAAGTTGATGGTCTCTTCCCTCAATTTGTTGATGAGGATGCGATAGAGGACCCGAACAAACATGTATCAATGGGAGAATTAGAAGTTGTACTCAAATGGTTCAAGAGAGACAAGAACCCGAGCCCAGACGGTTGGCAGTTGAATTCTATCTATCCTTCTTTGAATTACTTGGTCATGATCTTCTTCATGTGGTAGAAGAATCCGGGAAAAAATGGTCGAATGTATGATGGTTTTAACTATACTTTCATCGCCCTCATTCCTAAATATGATAGGCCCAAAACCTTTAGTGACTATCGACCCATCTCCCTCCGCAAATGCATTTATAAGATATTGCCAAAATAATTTCCAATCATATTAAACCTATTCTCTCTCAACATATCTCACAGGGAACAATTTGCTTTTTTTAGACAATCGTCAAATCCATGATGCAATTGGTATAGCATAGGAAGGGCTTCATTCAATGCATATCAAGCATTTAGATGGCATGATTCTCAAAATTGACCTAGCTAAGGCCTTTGATAGGACCAACTAGTTATATCTTCAAATGCTTCTAACTAATCGGAGGCTCAATATTTAGCTCAAAAAATGAAAATACTCGGAAATGCTCCAAACTAGAATGATCGGATAGAGATCATCACCAAGATTCCAATGCAACTCGTTTCATCAAAATGCGAGTTCGTATGAGTAAGTTATGGTCTCCTATTTGTTTTCTTAAACAAGTAAAAAAATGTGTAGAATAGTGACAGATTGATGACTTGGCGAGTCCAATTAGCACCTCAAGAATATTTAGGGAATATTCTCTAGATTTCAGCCCTGGTGACATCGTGACAAGTTTCACAATCAGATTCGCCAATGTTGCTTTGGGGAAATTGAAATTGACCTCTTAATCCTAAGTTTGAAATTTCTATCTATGGTGGATTATTAATTTTTATGGTGAATTTTTAGGCCAATGGAGAAGGGCCACGTGGCGCGAGCCGAATGCTTTGGCGCAGACGAATGCTGCCACATGCCCTCTCCCATGGCAAGGTTGGATGGAATTATTATTTTAAATCCAAGGTTCATATCAAAGTTTGGATGGGCACATATTTATTTTAATAAAGGTCCGAATCAAATGTTATAGTCAAATATATTATTCGCAAACATTTATTATAACCCAAAGTCCATATCAAAAGTTTTTTTTCTATATCGCGTTCAACACAAATGTTATGAACAAAGGAGCGGAGGTTAGGGTCGACCCCGCGACCTCCCCCAGAACTAGCGCCCGCACTTCATCGCCACACCATCCACGAGTTCCTTGCTATGTAAGGGATGTCACCTCTATTTGAAGTTTATCCGCTCGGGATTTGGGGGTTTCGGTGGGGGGCCGGACCCCTCCCACATGACCAAAGCACTACGACTGTGGCCCAAGACTGTTCATTGGTGGAGTTAATTCCGATAAACCATGTTTTTTACCGCTAATTCGTGGCTAAGCCATGTTAATCCGAAGGTTAGCATTAAAACCACTTAGCACTAAATGTGCCCTTAACCACACTTTAATACCTACTTATCTTAATATTAAGTGTGGTTTATCTTAGTAGAGGTTTTGGTAGACCCATCAAATGCGAGGAAGCTCCACTTTTAGTGGAGTTAGCTGAGTGGATTTCTAGATTTAATGGAGAAATACTAGGAGAATTTTTTTTTGCCATAAGCGAGGCAATTTTCGACCAAATTGGGGGGTGGGAAGAGTCATTCTTAGTATATTTTGATGTTTTGGAGCCATTGGAATAGGTTGCGGAGGTAGAAGAGGTCATCTACACATGTTTTTTGTTGAATTTAATATTTTTTGAAGCCCGGGGCCACCGGGAGGGAAGGCCATGCCGAGAGCATCTAGTAACCAAATTGAGTAAAAAAAAAGTCATTTATGATAGATTTCGACATTTAGACTCATTAGAACAAGTTCCAAGAGAATTTGATGCATGTAAACAACATTTTTAGCAAATTTGAGCTAATACAAAGGCCCAATATATGGAGTTGGACCAAGGAGATGTAGCCCCGGGAGGGGTGAGCTGCATGTTGTGTATGTGTTATATTCTTTCCACAATTAGTCCCACACATTTTACATTGTGTCGGGTGCGACGAGGAGTCACGGGGCGGCGGCTCCCATGTCGAGTCCAGGGGTAGCACCCCAGGGAAATTTTTTCGGTGGGTGGACCCACCCATGGTTTTGGGGGACGATGGTTTTCGACCACGGTATTTTGTTGATCTAGTCAAGGGAACTACGGTTATGTTCTGATCCTACATTAATGGATTGGGGTTTATGTATGCTTTGGCATGTATATATATGTGTTGTAACACTAAAAGGGATATAATGAAAAAATCAAGTTGGTCGTCCCGATTTGGGATCAAGGGGAAAATCTCTCGTGTATATTTGTTTTATGTTTTATGCTCTCGATATTGTTTATTTTTCTGTTTTTAAGATTCATTTGTAGATAATTTATGTACGGGGGTTAAAACCTACAAGCTCCTTCCTCAAAACTCTATTTTATTGTATCGGTTGTGTGGTTTCTTGTCATTTATGTTGTTGTTGTTCAACACTTTAACTTCATGCATTATGCTTTCAAAAACACTCATAAAATTCAATTTTAATTACCTCTTTGACACACATAATCAACAAGGGAACTCCGCACATCAAGCATAAGATCGGTAAATAAGTTTTATATCCGAAAATGAAATTAGCACAACAATAACTAAAATTCAAATTCGAGATCACTAACACATTTGTGTTTCCATATCTCCATCATCAATTTGGATTGTATGTTGTATATCATCTGTGTCATACCGTGTTCTCATTAATGGTTCTACATCTAACTTTTTTACATGCTTGAGCATGGTCTCGAGAAAGGATGCCCCTTATTGCCACTACTTTTCTTATCGGTTATGGAAGGCTCGAGTAGACTACTAGGCGATGAAAATAATAATGGAAGATTGAAGGGCATCAAGATAGTGATAATTGTATATTAACACATCTCGTATTTGTGGATGATGTTCTCATCTTCTTGAATGGGGCTATTAGCAACTCATCGAGTCTTCAATGCATCACTCAAATTATTTTGTAAAGAAACATGTGTGTGTTGTAATAATTCCAAATCTACCTTGTCATCTTTGGGTTGCTCACAACATGAAATACATTTTCCCCTCCAGAAATTTTCTTCTCCTCCTCTGCATTTGAAGATGGTCTCAAGTATCTAAGTTTCCAAGCTAAATCCCTCTAAATACAAAATTTCAGATTGGTCTTGGTCGGTGGAAAAAAAATTGAAAGTAGATTGAACATCTAACATCACAAATGGCTAGCAAGGGCATGTTGTCTTGTCCTCATCAAATTTTTCTTAGAGGCAATTCCAGTGTACTAGATGTCACTATCTTGGATTCCCAAGGGCATACTCTCCATAATTCAAAAGATCTATTGCAGATTCCTATGGAAAGGATCAAAGGATGGCCACACATTTTCCTGGACCGGATGGGAATTAATTGCTTTTCCCAAGAAATGGGGTGGTTTGGGATTAAAGGACCTATCATGCTTTTACAAAGTACTCACTGCAAAATTGGGGTCGACAAATCCTTACGACGAGAGAATTTATGGATGAAGGTGCTCATCCAAAAATATATTATTCCTTTTCATCCCATCAATTGGATCGGGGAGCCCGCATCAAAAAAGGGTAAATATATCCTTGATTTGGCTTGCCATACTCAACTCTATTGAGCAAATTAGAATTGGATTGGCTTGGAGAATCGGTTAGGGCATACGAGGTTCATATTGGGAGGGATCACTAGTTAGGTTGTGGAAATGCACACTCACTCACACTTGACCTCATTCTATTCTTGGAACAAGCAAGAATTACTACTATTGATCACATTTTTGATCCAACAAATACCTTTGTTTTCTATCAAGCACTAGAAATCAACCCTCAACCTCCACATCCCACTACACTGGCATCCCAGAATGGATGAGATATATTAGTGCACTTTTCGAAACACATGTAATAATTACATACAGGGGATGATGAGCTCATTTGGGATTTATCACAACATGGAAAGTATACCCCCAAAGGATGAATACCCTATCATTTATGCTAATCATAAGCCTCCCGACATGGTATGGTGGTGGCACCCACTATGGAAATTGTAAAGCCCTCCTAAGGCCAAGATTTTTATGTGGTGTTTATTGCGAAACAAGATACCTACAAGAGTGAACCTTCGAAAACAATCCTTTCATGGTCCCTCCTAGTGTGCCCTCTCGAGAAATGATGTAGAAAATGTTTATCATATTTTTTGCATTTTCCCTCTACCATTTCTCTCCGGAACTATCCGCTTCACTTTACGAATATCAACATTACATGGACGAGTCAAAAAATTTTCATTAGCCTAGGAATTGTGGTGGAATCATGCCCACACCACTAAGCTACGAGAATCTCCCCCCTTCTCATTTCTTGGGGTATTTGGATTTCCGAGAATATTCTCATCTTCCATGAGAAGAACCCCAATTGGACCATCATCTATGCACACATATCCACCCTATATCATATGATTCTCGAGGATGATTCTAAGAAATTTCACATAACTATCATAGTAGAGACCATTGACGAATATTTCCCATGAAATTATTTTGATGGATCTAAAAAAATATGATGGATGTGGAGGTGGTGCTATCTTATATCTTCATGAGGGACATCACTTCAAATTAAGAATGGGTTTAGGAAGAGACACTAACAACTTTGCTTTGAGCTATCTAGTGTCATACACCTTCTCTCATTTTCACTTGGAAAAGGATGCGGACAACTTCGAGATATTTAGATATTTCAAACTTATCATTAATTGGTTCAATCAACAATATATTTTTTCATGTGCACACACTTCGAACTTTGTTGGAAAATTTTTTTATTATTGAAATCACAATTTGCCATCATTTCTTGTCAACACATTCACGGGGAGAGGAACCGGATTTCCGATCTACTTTCCAAGGAGGTAGCACACCAACCACTAGATCACCTGGATGATGCAAGAGAAAAGTGGAAATGAATTATGCCAGACACTTCCACGAGACCTTTTGATGATCAACATGCACAAGGGGCTTCTCAGTCCCCTGATTTTTGGATGATTTACTTTTTTGATGAGATCTATTTTTTCTTATATCGGACTTATGTATATTGATTATCAATTGTATTTTTTTTGGGACATCAAGTTACAATTATGTAACGAGAATATTTTATACTATGTGGCTTGCCACCTTTTTTTTGACATATGCTTCTTTTGAAGAATCTACAACATGTAATTTTTAGACTATTAATGAAAGTTATGATTTTTCCTTAAGAAAAGTGTTTGTCCCCACCATTATGAAAAATAAAAAACTCATGTCTTTACCTAAATAGAGTTTGGAGGAAAGAAATCATTATAAATAAGCTTAGATGAGACACTCACAAATATCACAAATATTTTAAAATGTGAGGGAGTTTGGAAACACAAACATTTTTACATTAATGTCAAAGAGGTGAATTAAGTTGTTTATATGAAGTTGTAAATACTCTTATTTCCTTTTAAATAAAAGAAACAATGCAATTATTTTTTCCACTAAAAAAACAACATTTATTACAATCCCTTGACAAGAGAATCAAAAGAGATATTTTGGAAAAAAATGAAAAGGAGAAGGTTGATTCTCCTCATACCTTTTGTAAATTAATGATTTCCTTGTGTAAAAAGGAATTGGTATTTATAGTCATGCAAAATCAATAATATATGGGTTATTAGTATGGAATTGTAATTGTGATAAAATAAAAGACAAATTTGGAACCCAACTTATATAAGGGACAAATACGTTGCAAAATAATTGAAGACATAGTAAGATATTACTTTGCATAAGGGGTCACAAGGTTTCGCATTCACCATTAATCTCAAATAAGAAGTATAATTGAAAAATTCATGTACTATATCTTAGGATACAAATATCCTTTTGTTATTCTATTTTCAAACTCATATGAAATTGGAAAAATGGGGTCATTGGTACCATAGGTATACATGTATGCAATTGTGCATGACTTCTTGCCATGTTTATGATATTTTTTGTCTAGTTTTTGACAGATGTAATTTGGCAAACATTATACATGTGATGTAACAATCATAACAACTTGATTAAATTAAGCAATGTGTAATCTCATGTAAGAGGAGGCTAAAATGTTTTCTTCTCTAATCTTCATGGACATTGATTCATGGAAAATCAATAAGTTAATTGCACAAATTTGAGCCATTGAATTTAGGGTAAAGTTGCAAAAACCTTATGAAAATTGTCAAAAAGAGACCTACTTGAAATTTGAACAAAGAGTTCATTGTCAATTGAAGAGTAAAAATCATGGTAAAATATCACTTTTCAATGCCTTATTGGTAGTAACCAAAACCCTGAAATTGACAACAAGTAAGCAAGTGTGATATAATTTAAAATAAAAAATGAGTAGAGGAAGAAAGCATTTGGGAAATGAAAATAAAAAACTTAAAAAATAAAAATAAAAAAATCCAGCACTCCTTACATGTTTTTTGGATAATTTGGTTCTTATACCATGCTAAACAATAAAACATATTAGCATATACATTGAGATATGATAGAGGAATTAGCAGAAATGACTTTGAGTCTTCCCACATTATATTCATTCAATAATATAATATATGGTACATGGACTTATCTATAAATAAACATAAAAACTTATTAAAAATAATATTTCAAAATTTATAATTATCCAAAAACTCATAATCTAATAAACTCCATATTAAGCAACCTCCTTCACCATTTCAATTATATTTACATCCTAGATCCGAATTTATGAAGGAACGAAATGAAATAGAGATTCAAACTAAAATACATAGATAAAATGAAACATAAATTGAATTAGAAAATAGCAATTGCTGAAAATTGTTTACATACATAAGAGAAACAAACTAGCTCATGCAATAGTAGCTTATCTCTAAGAAGAGATGTGACTACTACATGCCTTCAAAATTGTGTTATGGTAAGCCTCATATGTCTTTTTATCTTAAAAAAAAATCGAAAACCATAAACATCCAAAAACCTAACCCTAGGAGATGAAGCGCCAAAAGTTTGTGGGCGCCTATTGGGGTTAGTTGGAACAACAATTCCCCGAGGTCATAACTTTGGCATACGATCTCTGTTTGGTGTGTACAATACCTTGTTAGAAAGATATATCCAAGAACAACTTTCGACTACAAAACTCTATTGCAAGTTTTGAGTTTTCACGTCCTTTCAAACCTTAAAATGACTTCGAAAGTTAATCCAAAAAACTACCAAAATAATAAACTGTACGAGAAATAAGAAAATTAAAAAAAATGTTGGATTCCAACTAAAATAAACAAACAAACACCAATATTCACTTACATCATACTCTCATAACCTATTCCTATGATCTTATCTTCTTAATCTACACATTCTTCCTTTAATTAATATGACAAATACATATATAAATATAATACATATAAATATATTTTTACATAAAATCCGATTACTTATATATATAAATATATTCCAAAAACTCATAATCTAACAACTCCATAAAACAATCTCTTTCACATTTTAATTATATTTACATCTTACTCTCATAAACCATTCCTCTGTGATCTTGTCTTCTTGACTAAAAGCTCAAAGTGCACATCCTTTAATTTAGTGTGACAAGTCTCCGCACTAAAATTTGTTTGTTTTCAAAACGAGACCTATGTAAATATAATGCATATAAGTATATTTTTGCGTAAGGTCCCATCAAGGAGGTATATATACATATATAGGCATACATGTAAATATTGTGCACATCCAAAAAAAAAATGTATGATAAAATCACATTAAGTAATATAATAATCACCATACGGAAAGCTATGAATTTTGTTTTCAGAATATGTTTACTACTTCCTTGATTAATGGGTAAATTGCATCGCATTTTTTTTATTATCTAATTGTTAATCATATTATGATATAATATTTTGCTATATAGATTTTAATTGATGTTTATATATAAACATTTGATATTAAAATTAATCTTAATTTTATTCATAGTGGTATTTTTATTTTCAGGAAAAGCTATATATATAATTTTATTGTATTAAGACTTTTAATTTTATTATTGATATTTACAAATAGAAGAAAATAAATTTATAATATTCAATAAAATATTGAGCAAAATTTGTTGTAAGAATTATTAATTTGCAACTCGGTTAAAAAGAGATGTTAAAGAAAAAAGAGATGTTATAATGTTATGTAAATATTTTGACTATCAAATTACATAAAATGAAAACTAAAATGAAATACAAAATGAATAATTATAATTATTATTTGTCCATAAGGTTTTGGATAGAGGGTGATTTCCTTTGCACATGATGAAAATGTAATCCCACCAAATTTACAAAAAAAAAAATTTATAATTATTATTTTTTTATGTGCACTTGATGCCTATTTAAAAACATAAAGTATATATATAAAGAGAACTAGCTTAAATTCATCTTAACGCCATATCTAGATTCTAAATTAAAATAAATTTAAAATAATTATAAATACACTTATTTATATATATATAAAGTCATAAACAATTATAAATTTTATAATAATAATAATAAATTCCTACTTAACTATAAAATACATTTAAATACATCCTGTAATCACCATATCACCATAGAAGTAACAATTTCATTTCATTTAAGATTTATAAACTCTGGTGGAACTAGACAAAGGAGTGTATATGACACTTTGTGCGCCCATTTAGTGTTAAGTTTTTAAGTAATCATGGCATACTCATCTATAAGATTGGAATGGAAAACGATGATAACAAATTAATAGTCAATTTCTTGAAAACATTGAATCACGAGGGAAAAAACTATGTTCTTTATTGGAAAATTTGCTAAATTGAAATAACACAATATCAACAATATTATATAGAATTTCAATAAAACAATCATATATATATATATATATATATAATTTTTTAGAGATAAGGAAAAGGTAATTGTTTATCTAAAAGTTATAATGAAATTTTATTTAACAAAGTAAAAAAATTAAAGAAAAAAGTATTTATATTTCAAGGTTCAACCAGAAAAAAAAATGTACTCCACTTGAATCAAGAATATTAGTAAAAGGCGAAATAGAAACTATGAATAGGGAAGCTATTGCAAAATCATTCAAAGTGGAAAAACAAAATGTTTACATTGGGGAAAATTTATCCATTGTCCAAAAAAACTAATATTACATAATTGTATAATGCAATTTATATGAATTTATTCAAGGAGGAAGATCCATTTATCTCCACCAATGGAATTGTATAGTATCCCAAGGGTAACAAAAAAATTAGTAAACATACAACTTTTGTATTTAACTTGAGAATATCAAAAAAAAGTTCAACTATTAGACCTTGTCATTGTCATTATATAAGTTATCACATGTAGGAATCCACTTTTACAAACATCATTCAAAATAGAAATTGTTATACATTCATAATTACCGTGGCTCCAATTCAACTTATTTCTAAGGACATACCAAAAATCACAATTGAAGTAGTCATGACAAAATATTTCACCATAGAAATTCATAGAGAATCAATTTAGGGCATATTGCCCCTTGCAAAATGCCATAATATTGAATATCTCACCATTTCATTTTTTCATCTAGTGTAACACCAAAAGTAGTTCATCAAAACAAAAGAATTACAAGTTGGAACAAAGATGTACCCTTCTCTTACTATGAATTTTGGACAAAGGAGGACACGTAATATAGATAAAACTACATTGCATAGTAATAACACATGGCATAAAAAATAAATAATAATTAATCTAGAAGGTTATCCATGGCCATCTCAAAAAATTTTGGAACCTTTTGGTTTTGGGTAAGTCAAATTTGTCAAAGGGAGAGTCAAGTTGATTAAGGGAGTGGGCTTATGGGAATCAACCTAGTGAGAAAATCAATGGGGTTTGACCAAGTGGTGGGGAAAATAACCAACCAATGAGGGGAACTCAATTTGACAAGGTCCACACTCTGGGCATTGGATCCCAATTATGTGTATTACTAGATTGGCTTATGTTGACAATTATGGGGGATGGTTCCATACTTCATATCCGCCACCATGAAATGAGCTACCATTGAAGCTATTGTGAAAAAATATTATTGACACCCTTGTGAATGTAACTATTACTACCACAAGGTCAAAGAAACCTTGTTCACTCACAACGACATTTACGATTGCAAGTGGCAAGTGTTGTGTACCCTTCTTGTATCCTCATGAAAATCACTATTGTCACACTTTCATGTATGTCCATGTGAAGATATACTTAGGTTGTTTATTAAGGCACAAATGAACTATCAAATCCATCATATAATGACCCATGTAGGGCATCCTCATCCTCATCCAAGTAAATTGATTGGCATTCAACAATATTTTAGAGGATTTACAAGTTCAAACTCTCAACTTATTGTAGATTCTAATGGTTTAAGTTATGATTAAGAAAAGTGGAGTAATGACCAATTCATTTACCTTACATTTTCTCAAGGCACATTATTCGCATGCCACATAAAATTCTTGGTTTCAAATTTATTAATATAGCATAGTGAAAGGGTAAAGTGGCTTTGGTCAAAATGTTTAGGGTATTATTTGGTTGTGAGTTGGTGAATGTAAAGTAGTCTTCTATTTCCCTTTGAGTGAAACGTGTATTCTCATACCTTGTCTTGATTCTAAGCTTGTGACTAGAATCCTTATGCCCAAACTAATTATCATGTACTCTTGTATGACCACCTAGAGGCATTCTTTGGAATAGCCATAGACCCTCATTTGACACTCGCTTATGAATTTCACTAAGAAAATTGCAAAGCTTCATTGGACCAAATGAAATCTGCAAACTCATCTAAACCTTTGTTAGTGGAAGTATGATAACCCACTAATTTGCTAATTTTACCATACTTGCACATAATTAAGGGATTAATTATGAATTGGCCACTTTCTGGTTACCCTAATTGGGTTCTCTTTCTTAAACAATTTTTTTTGTGGAAATTGTGGTTGCACTCTTAGCTTGGAAGTCCATCATTTAGAACTTAGATGTCAACTCCCTCTGAAGCTAAAACAAAGGCTCCTTGATTTCTCCCTTTATTATGGAAGAAAATATTTCTGCCACAACTGATCCCTCTGACACATGAGTCCTTCTTCTTCTCTAAAAAACAAATCATATAATAATAAGATTAACCAAGGCTCATATGATATCCATAAATCCAAGAATACCAAGCCCAATGTGTCTACTTTTGATAGTACAAATATTTCCTCAATTATGAGACTTCATCTCATGTACCTCAAAGGCCAAAGATAACTCTATGTGTACTTCTTCTTCCTTTAATTAGGGGAATTTTGAGGTCTAAAATGGGCCTCCCAAGGAAATTATAAAATAATATTGAAAATAATAAAATAAGATTAGATTACATCATCAAATTTTAAAATTTGAGATTAAAACAAACTTTCCAACCAAACCTCTCTTTGGCCTTCATTGACAAAGTTATTTAATGATGATCCTTGCAGTTTGAGAATGTCGCGAAGGAAAAATATGAACAAAAATATGATGATGATACATACCTCACATTCCAAGGAGGCATCAAGCTTCAGATTTAGCAACTGAACATCACATCATTATAGTGATTTTTGTATGAAAACCTTTTCAAGCTAGGAACCAAACAATATGACTCGTTTAAACACTTTGATCTAATCAACTATGAGATTCCATTGCTAAACAAGCATTTAGAGAGGATTATTTATGAGATAAAAAAATAGATAGTTCCTTCACTAATGAATTTTTTGTAGAATTTAAGCACAAGTGACATATTTCAAACTTCCTTTAGGGTTTGGCCTTACAACAAAATTTCAGTAATCCATTTGAGGCCTTTCGACCTTCCACAGTAGGTCAAATTTGCACATAATAAAACTCACTCTTCTAGTTATAATTTTGGTGGTTCCTCCTCTTTATTTTGGCTTGGATAGAGATTATTCATAGTAATTTGACCTTAGATTCTAATCACAGATCAAACCATTAACTATGATTTTCTTGAGGCTTGACTAAGGTAAGTAAACAATGAATCTCAATCTAGAAAAAAATCCTTTTGGTCGATTCCTGAGACTCGACCTTAGTACAAGAAAAGACATTTTCCATGCTTCATGGATTATTTTTTGAATATGGTATGCTCCAATGGTCCATGTCAGGGTTGTAACCAAGACAAATTATGGGTTGGATTTTCCATTAGTTGAGACAAATCTTGGTCACTGTTTAAGGTTCCTCAAGTCTCCTGAGGTTTCTCATCCCCTATAACAGATCCTAAGGCTCAGATTGAGGTTTATTCTAAGGTCTATAATTTAGGGCTTTAACCCTCTTCAAAACTTTTCTACCAACATATTTAAGATTCAACAGAACTTTGAACTCTCTTAAAACCATTAATGAATTTTCTTGTTGATCTAGGGTCACAGTTCTAGAACAAGGCTTCTCTTAAACCATACCTCTGATAACATGTTGATTTTTCATAGTCTTCTTAACTAATAATTAATTCTAATGATATTAATTGACTTGTATTTACATTTATCATTAAGAAATTACACAAAATATCTTCAAGAGTAGAATAGCTTAATCATAAAGAGACAACCAAACAAGAATACAAGATTTTTACCTTGGGAAAACCCACATGGGGGAAAAAACCAACAACCTTTTTCCTTAGAGAAACTATTCAAGTCATCAGAGATAAATCTAAGTCAAACATAAAGTCAAACTGACAACCTTTGCAACACCTGGTCAAACTTCCTACTAGACAAGACAACCTGTTTCCCAACAAATTTGGCCTTCATCTTCTCTCAGGAAAAATCAGTTCTGTTGCCTAGATAAGACCATAAAATTTTCCATATATTCATTTTATTTCTCTACCTCAGATTCGTCCTTTCTCTTTGACTAAGATTCATCCTTTCTCTTTCCTCAGATTCGTCCTTCCTCTTTCCTCAGATTCGCCCTTTTTAGTTCCAAAGATGGCCTGAATTACTTGCTTGGAAGCATGTCGAAATGGTTTATATATAGTGTCTTGGGAGGGTGAATGGGTGCCTCTAGAAGCTAGGCCACTTGTCTTGTAGGAGGGCCGACTAGGTCATCTTGGGGCTGGAAATTCAAATTTATAATTCACAACTTTTCTCTTTTAAAACTGACATGAAGAACATATCATATATATTCTCTTTTGAAAATAGCTTGAAGAACATGCTTTATGTTTATCAATACAAATACATCAAAGGCTAAAATAATGATTATGAAGACTAACCATAGCTACAAAATTCAACACTCATGGGATCATGGGCATATGACAAATAATAAAGTAGAGATATATGGTCTCTACCAAGGACTTTTGTTAGCCAAAGAACATCAAGTGGACACACTTACGATTATGGAAGATTCTCTCCTAACCCTACATCATCTGGTCAAAGGTTCCCTCCTAAAGGAAAAATCTATGGAAAATATCATGAAATAATTAGGAAAATTGTGGAAGATATCTCATCCAAAGCATATTTCTATGTCCTAAGATACTTCAATGGAGAAGCAAACAAGTATGCTAACAAGGGGTGTAAATTGAAGATGGGTGAATTAAATATTAATATCCAAATCAAGCCTATTATAATTCCCTAATGGTGGATGAAGTCTAGCATCTTGACAATTATTAATTGCATGGGCTTAAATGAACCTCCCCAAGACAATAACAAGTTCATAGTTATGAAAAGTTTCAGTATTGTCCTTAAGAAAATCATGTACTCCTATTGGAAAGAAGAAAACAATTAGAAATTTTTGATGACTTAGATTAGTAATACCTAATATATTTGTTATTAATTAGATAATAATTATATAATACAAATACTCTTTTTAATAATAAAAAATTAGGTCCATTTTCATAATATTTTTTATTATTATAAAAACTAATATATTTTTATTCCAAAATTTGGTTTTATAATTCACTTATATTTCATACATATATAATCATTTAAAAGCACAAAACAACTCAAAAATTCTCTATAATATTCAATAATGCCATAAACTCATCCAACATTCTAATATCTAAAAGTGTGTCCATAAAACCATTGTACAAAGTCTCAACTCAAACCAAAAGTGGGAACACACAAGGAATAGATAAATTGTCAAGGGAGTCACATCTTGGGGTTTCATAGTTTAAAGCAACACCCAAAAATGATTTGCATTTCCATGCATTTAAAAAAAATCCAGTCCAAGTACAAACATCCTAATACGCTCACTTATGCATTATGTGTTTCTTTTATCTGCTTTACACTTTGGATATTTCAAAGACACCTCAATATACATGAAAATATAACTTATATGTTGGCATGTTCTATGGAAATTTCAAAAATTCTTCTACTTACCATGATAGTCATTTGCCTTCTTAAAAGCTTGTTTCCACGCCTTCAACAAAATGAAAATTAGTGTACCAGAGTGTAGGAAACTGAGTTGTATCACATAGCTTACCATTTTCATGCTAACATTGGATGAATGGTTTGTATAGTGCAGAACTATGTTTTTGGAATCTAAACTTATCTTCTCTGTTTTGTTTTGTTTTGTTTGTGATTGTATGCAAGTTTTGTGGCCAACGACCCAAATGGTAACTTTTTTTTGGTTCCATTTCTATTCGTACATTTAATAGTTATTAGAATTAATATTCTCTATGATGAATTTGGTTTGGGTTTGTTTTATAGTGTCTATGAGTATAATCCTCAAGGAGCGATGGGGAAATATTGTTTGCTCAAATATCCAAGTCCATAACATCAATTTTGAGCACTCATTCCCCTTGACCCATCTGACATGGTAGGTGGAGCTATTAAACAATTTATATTGGGCAACATGGTTTGCAAGCTCTGCAGAAAGATTTTACACCAAAAGAATACACACCAAAAACATTGTCATTTGAATATAGATGAGAAGGGAAACCATTTTTTTTTATAACCACTCAAGTTATGACTATATAGATGAAAATGAAAACAATATTTATTATACCTATTCAAGCTAAACTCACTTGAAAACATACTCATTCCCTACTCACTTGAAAACATAGTCATTCACTACTTGTAAGAATTGGGGAATTGGGGTTTCAAATTTATCGTATTTTTTTTAAATTTATTTCTTAGTTGATCCTTTATCAATTCTATCCTTAAAATACTTAAAAAAAAAACATAAATATTGTACTTTTTCGCCATTCCATTAAAGATTTGATGCAAATAAAAGAAAAAATAATTCTCCTCATTCACAATTGGAGAAAAACAAATTCAATTGAAATAGAGAGACATCATATGGATAACAATGCTTTTTGCATATAAATAATGTATGTACTATGAACCCTATGTTGAAAACTATAAATTCATTGCAATGCATTCATCTACAACCAAAGTTCACCTTACAACACAATATTGAGTTTCCAATGGTGTTGAACATAGTTTTATAGAACTATATGTAAAACTAAGTTACATATGCCCTAAGAAGAGTCTTTTCTAGATATAAGTATGGAGCTTGGTGTTGGCTTGAGGGGCCTCGGCCCAAGTTTGGTTTTAGGGTTTGCCAAAAAACCTCTATACTACTGGCCCTGTCAGAAATGGCCTTCTTGCATAAGTCAAGGTCTCACCCGAAGTAGTATGGGAGGGTGTTGGAACCAGGTTTCTGCATCGTGAGAGAGATAAAGTTAATTGGAGGGGGTCCCTTTGGATCTATTGGACCTATGCTAGAGGAAACCTAATACAGGAACCCTTAATAGTGTATCGGCAAAATATATTCAGCGAAGCTCATAGATCATTCAACAACAGGTTAACAGTGGCAAAACATATAAATCTAGTTCGATCTAAGCTTTTATCCTTTAATACAGTATCACATCCATGTGCACATCAATCATATGCAGTAATCAACTATAAATAACATATAACGCAACCAATAATTATAACGTAGAACACGTTAATCGTCCCAAACAATCTTCTTATTCATTACATCCAGATCCAACTTACAAATTCTACTTACTAGCTTGCGCACACAGCCAGCGGGGTCCGCTCACAGCAGGATTCAAGGTCTCCGCGCACACAGCCAATAGGAGTCCTTATCCAGACAATCGAAAAAAAGATCCACAAATCCGTATTCAAGCTTAGTTCTTTCTTAGCCTCCTCTAGACTTGACTTATCCATCTATTTATATCATGCTATCCTGCACTATCATATGGTCTGCAAACCGTGGTTTGTGGACCCTTGGTCTACCCTTTTGACCCATTACAATTCATTGGGGATTTTGACCCACCCCAAATCCCCCGCACTAGACTAAATATTACAAAATATTACAAAACTAGAAAAAATTGAGGTTAGGGAACCCTGTTCCAATAGTCCCCCAACACAATATTGTGACTTGTCCCGAGTCACAGTGCTGGTGGGGTCTTCATCATGTTCTTGAGTTGTTCAATCGCAGCAGTGAATAGAGGAAGAACACAAATTCCCTGTGCGGCGGAATTCTACGCGATGTCGACCAGTTTCTTCGAATTTGTTCCTTTCATGGCAGCGGTGACAATGTCTAAAGTTTGGTTCAATTGTTGCACCACCCCTTCTAAGTCCTATTAAAGCTTGAGGGCTTCATCCGACCAGGGTGTCAGATGGTCGCTGATTATCTGTTTCTTGTGCCAAAGCCCCATAATTTCCTTGTGAAGCGCATGGCTGGTTCGAAGACGGGCTAATCGCTAGGCTGGAACAAGGGTGGTCACCATAGGTTCCATCTGCTCAAAATCTTGTTCCTTCTGATGCAACTCCTGATCAATTTTTCGGAGGAGAGGGTCATGCTATAATTGGGACCATAGTTCCATAGAAGTTTCAAATAGAGTGACGCCCTGACTGATCTGCGTCATGATAGTGGTCATGGCTTTTGTAACCAATGCGACTTGCTGGGTGCGCACTTCAGGAGGGGTCTAAGGCTGGAGCTTGGACTGCAACGATGCAATCTGTAGTTTGAAATTAGCCATGACAAACTGTACCTCGATATGAGACGCATTCAAGGTAGCGACCAATACTTTGACCTTGGCTTGCGGTTCAGCGGAGGCAGGAATGACTTCTGGCATGTATTCACAGAGTCAATTGATCAATTGTTCTGAGGCAGCTTGTTGCGCGATGTTGGCGACGTGTGCGGCCTCGATTTGGGTGGCTTTGGCAGCTTGAGTCATAATAGTGTGCTCTACCTCGCTGAGGTACTACTGGGAGTGGATTTCTCGGTGCTGAAGTTCATTGGTGATGGTGGTAAATAGCTCATGCAGCTGCACACCTGTCAGACGACTAACATCAAGGTCAATGGGCGAGCATGCCTGGACTTGGGTGCATAATTCGACGGGTTCCATTGTAAAAGTAGCACTGTGGAGAGGGCATATTCGACTGTCTGCGATGGTCATCAGTGCTATAACAGGGACCGGCTGGCCCACGTGAGTCTACCTCGCTTGATCCACGCTCGCTTGATTCCGCCTTGCTTGATCTATGTTCGCTTGAAGGGTGTCCGCTTTGAGTCGGAGTGCCTGTAGGTCTGCTTGCAAGACTTCTACAATGGCCTTGTGTTGTTCTTCCCAAGTAGTCCATCGATCAAGAGACGCAGTGGTGACAACGTTGAAAATTTGGTCAAGGTCATCCTCCATCAAAGTAACCTTTGTGTTGGTGCTGGTCTCACTGGCCTTATGCTTCTTCCTAGGCAGTGGAGGCACCCCACAGGGATGCTTGAGACTATGCAAGACTGACGTTCCTGCGTCATCAATATCATTTATGTTTTGATCCGGCGGGGAGTCTGGTTTGGGTTGTGCGACCGTGCTTTTGGGGGTCGCTTGCTGCGTGGAGGCAAGAATCAACGCATCGTGTAGCTAATCGAACCGCACCGCCGTTGGTAATTTCCTTTACCACATACGAACCTAACCAGTGATGTCAGAACTTCCTCGTGTGTTTTGCGAATTGGCAATCATATAGTAGGACCAATCCTTCCTCCAAAAATACCTTCTGTTGAATATGTCGATCATGCCAAGCTTTCTCCCGCGCCTTCTGAACCTGTTGGTGGAATTGGGTAATGAACCGGTCTTCTTCCAAAGCTACCAGTTGTGCCAAGCATTCCTCCATGATGTCTGGGTCTGCCATATTTGTGAAGGCTGATATGCGCAAGCTGGGAATGATGTATTCCATAGGCATGATAGCTTCCTTTCCGTAGACCATTTTGAAGGGTGTCTTTCCCGTGAGCTTCTGACATGTAGTCCTATAGGCCCAAAGTACAGAGGGGATGTGCACGTCCCAATTGCTCCGTTGTGCATTACAGACCTTGGTGAGTGCATGTTCCAAAATTTTGTTAAATGCTTCTATGGCCCCATTCGCCTATGGATGATATGGGGTACTCCTTGCATGGTGGATTTGGAATTCCTCAGTCAGAGCCTTAATAGTTTCGTTAATGAAATGCGTACCTCTATCCCTCATGAGGATCCTTGGGCACCCAAACCTGGTAAAGATATTTTCAAAAATGAAGTGCATCGTCGTGTCTGCAGTGCAATCCTTGACATCTTTAGCTTCTGACCACCTGGTAACGTAATGTGTGGCCGTAATGATATACCGAGCACTGGTCTTCTTACCCGGGGGATTAATGGGGCCTACATCGATGGCCCATTTGTCAAATGCCTATAGGGCCATCTATGGTTGCAAGGCATCTCATCCCATCGTGAGGGTTTCCTAGTTCGTTGGCATGCGTCGCAGTCTGGACAATAAGTATGAGCATCTGTGTGTAGTGTGGGCCACCAAATCTCAACCCATAATATCTTCTGCACGATAGCTTTCCCTACGTGATACCCCCCTGCAATTTCGGTGTGGGCTTCAGCTAGGATAGCTAGTCTTTCATGTTCAAGGACACACCTTCGCAGCACCTCATCCACCCCCAGCTTGTAGAGCTGTCCTACAATGATAATGAAGTCGGCTGCGTAGGCGACTAGTTCCTTTTTCTGTGGTACTGAATAGTCATTAGGGGCTTTACCTGTGGTCAAGAAGTGGACCATATCGAAAAAGTGCTCATCAATTACTTTGATAGAAAACAATTGCGCGTCAAGAAATCCATCATCCAAGTTAGTCGGCTCTTCCCCATTCTCAATACTAGACAAATGATCTGGCTCAGCGTTCAACCTCCCTGGCTTCACAATAATTTCAAAATCATATTCCTGAAATAGTAACAACCACCGATAGATTTCCCCCCCAACACAGGTTTATTAACTAGGTATTTTAAGGTCGAATGATCTATGAACATCTTGAAGTGTCCTTCAAGTAAATAGTTCCTATAGTTTTGTAGGGCATATACCATTGCCAGCCCCTCCTGCTCTATTGTAGAATAGTTATGCTCCGCACTCGACAACTTCCTGCTAGCGAAGGCCGCCGGGTGATCAATATCCCCTTCTCCAGGTTGTGCCAAGATAGCTCCCAAGGCGATCCCTGATGCATCTACGTGGACATGGAAGATATTTTCCCAATCATGGAATATCAGGATAGGCGCAGTCACCATCTTTTATTTTAGTAGCTCGAAGCTCTTCTGGCATTTGTCATCCCAGAAGAATGACACATCCTTTTTCAACAGTTTTTCCATCAGAGTGGTGATCAAAGCGTATTCCTGTATGAATTTTCTGTAGCAACCTATGTGGCCGAGGATGGGGCGCAACTGTTTTCCAGTGGTTGTAACTACCAAGTTGATGATAATAGCGACCTTGGCCGGGTCGACCATCAGCCCCTGCTGACATACTACGTGTCCTAACAGAATTCTAAACAGGACACAGAAGATGCATTTCTTGATGTTTAGCCAAATTTTATGTTTCCTACAGGCATCCAAGGTCATGCGCAGATTCAATACATGGGTCTTTACTAATCCGAACATCGTCTAGTCATCAAAATATAATTCTAGGAACTTGTGCATGAATTCTTTGAACACAGCTACAGCAACGCGTGAAAATATGGCAGGGGAATTATTTAATCCAAAGGGCATGACAATGTACTGAAATGAGCCCCACTCTATCACGATCTTTAGGTGCAATGTGTATCTGATGGTACCCTAAGAACCCATCAGTAAATGAATAAGCTTCCTGACCCCCCACGTTATCTAATATTTCATCGGAAAATGGTGTGGGGAACGGATCGTGGACACAAACATCATTTAACTTGCGTAGGTTGACATAGATCCATATCTCTCCTTTAGTATTCTTTTCCTGTACCACCATGGGGCTTACCCAATCCGATTGTTCTACTGGTTCAATGATACTTGTGACCACCATTTTTTCGATTTCCTCCTTAAATTTTTTTCTTGTACTTCGGGTTTAGGTGATAGGGTCATTGTTTGACTTGCCGTGCATCTAGTTTCAACATAATCCTCATAACTCCCATGTCTCCTACGATTCCCTTAAGTTCAGAGAATTTGGTCGGGAATAGATCCTGATATTCAGTTAGCAGCTCTGCAACCTTTCCCACCATGCCATCATCCTAGTAATCCCCAATCTTGGCCATCTTGGGTTGTTCTTATGAGCCAATATTGATTTATTTTAGTTTCAGAGGTCTGGTAACATCTACTGTTCGCAACAACAGATCTGCAACAACTCGTTCCCCTTCTGACCCTTCGATCATAATATTATGAGGATCTTCATCGTAGGCTTCCATGGATAGATTTCTACCGTTTATGATATCTTGTAGCTGCACATCCCATGCTGGCGCAACACGTTCCTACTCAGGGCAGGCCTTATCGAAGACCAAAGCGTCTATATCCTATAGGATTCATCAAGTTGCTCGTTTCCTCCCGTTAGTTCGAACGTCATCACAAAGTCTTCAGCCATCGTGCTTCAATGCCTGGTACGTTGATGTAGTTCTGCGTCCAAATACCAGGTGGTGGGGATTAATACTAATGTGTTAATAAATCGGGGGACCCATTCATTCCTTGTGTCCTCATTCCATACTTCTGGCCAGCAAGCCACGTGCTTGTGCGGATCCCCTTGCCCCAAGAAGTCTATTGCTGGGTTAGCTGGTATGTGGAATCGTAAGGTCAACATCCTTCGGCATTCCCCCCAGTCCCGGAAAGCTCCTTTATGAGTTTACCACCAGTGCGTAGGGGTTGCGAGTATGGCCAAGTCTAGGGCCCAAAATTTCCGCTCCTCAGGAATTTTGGCTTCTATTGCTTCAAGGAAATTTTAAACATTACCAGAGCCATCAAAGTAGGGTAGGTCTCTTACCTTTGAAGAAATACATCAGAAGCTCCTTGTGATCTTAAGACACCTCAGTGCAAACACATCAAGCAACCGGCTTTTCCAATTTTCGATCTCTTCATCTGAGTCGGATAAGCACTCACTATCCCTTTCCCAACATAACATGCCATCAACCATGGGGTTGATCCAGTTGTCATCACAGATAGTCAGTTTGTATATGTGATCGGCATCTTCCTCCTCTCATATCGATTCAGTATACCGCTCTCCTTCTGTTGGGTCTAACGGGATTATCACCCTTGTGCGTTCATTCTCAAAGATCATGCTTCTCCTCTTTAGATTAATGATGCCTCCCATATCAATAGCCCAATGCAGACCCTAGAGCGTAGGATAAGGGTCCGCGTCATCTACTATCTGGATTACCTCAAAATCTACGTGAACCTTAACACCTACAATATCTACCACCACCTTCGTCAGTCTTCCTAATGGGATAACCTTCTGCTGATTAGCCATCCATAGTTGAATAGTCGACCATTCTAGTTTAGGTTCTCCCATTCATTTCCAAGTCTGCTTGGGTAGGACGTTAGCATCTGATCCTAAGTCAAGGATAACTTGGTCCATTTCGTATTCCCAAATCTATGTAGTCATGCGCATTTCTTGTCTCATACTTTTTTTGTTTTTGTATATCTTGTTCAAATTTTTAACCTCGGGCTATGGAGCAATCCTTTTTGCACAGTTGTCTATTAGGGCTTGGATATTTTCTACGGCCTTCTGGTTGCACAACAACTTCATACATGACTAGAGGAATGGTTTAACTGCTTTGTCTACTTGTAGATTTGTTGCACCCTTCGTGGTAGGTGTTTCTCTTTTGGTCATCTCCCTTCGTGCTTCGATGAAGGGTTTATTTTTCCTTTTTCAGGTTTAAGCCTTTTGCTTTGTCCTCAGCAGTCCGGATTAATGATTCATTTTCCACCTTTTCTTTGGCTCCTCCGGTTGTAATGTTGTTGCCTGTGATTACATTGATACATGGCCCATCTTCCCGTTGTTCTGCCTTAACTCTTTGCACATATTGTGTAGGTGTATGCTACTTATCTTTCATTTTTTCTATTAGCACCAAGAAGTCTTCAATGACATGATCGAACTGTCGGCAATATTTGCAAGACTGGCATGCTGGGTTCGAGCAATCTCATGCAAAATTTCCTACATCTCCCTAGTTGTAACAGATCAGCTGTCCGCATCCTCGACCAACACTCCCCCCTCTCCCTCCTCCCCTTCCTCTTGCGGGGGATCCCCCCCATCCTAAAGGAGACAGTGGTGATGAGAGGCCTACTTGCACTCTATATAAATTTCCCTTATCTACCATAAGGTCAAGGGTTCAAAATTTTTTCTCGTCATGACCTATAGATGAGCAAAATCTGAACCACTGTTAATTCAATTCCGACACATAAGCACACAATTGCGGGTAGTGATCTGTATCATGTCTTCCTGCCACCTGACAGTCAGAACACCATAGCATAGGACTGCTAGGGCCAACCATTTCCCTGGGTTGCAGAGGGCTTGGTCCCCTAGCCTATATGTATTTTGATAACAACGGGCATTGATGCTTAGTCACGACCTGGTACCTTACAGCGTATGCACCAGACGTCTAGGTTGGCTTTCTTACCGCGATCATTTCGCAAGCTCTGAATTTCTAAGTGCATTTCCTCTAGTTGGTTTTGGATTCGTAGGACTGCAAACTACATATAATGCCTTGGCGCAACTTCTAATTTCATGGCTATTTCTAGAGCTTCCTCTTGGGAGACGATATTTTTTTGTCCAATGGGCTTGCGCAAGTGTGGTAACAGGATAGCAATAAACCACTCTTTATGCTAATTATCTTCACAGATAAATTCCCCATCGCTGATAACCTTATTTAATCGTTGGCCAGCCTCCCAGACAAACTCTGCAGGTCCTTGCTTAAAGTCCTTTAGTTCGACTGCACATTGAGCATATGACTTAGGCTTACAAAATTGTTGCTTTAGGGAATTCTTGATATATTGTATGGATGCTTTCGTGTGTTGACCAATCTATCCCATAAAACCAATCCAGTGCCCTCCCCTTGAAGGATATGGATAGCTGCGCTCGTTTGATAGCATCGTTGTTCATGTTTTGCGTGGTGCATACAAATTCGGCTACAAACCAGAATTGATCCATGTCCTCATCCCCTACGCCCTTAAAGGTGGGAAACTTCATGTGCGTAGCCATGCCATCCTCTAATGGTGGCAGGGGAGGTGTAGGAGAGTTTTTACCCTTGTGGGGGTTCGATGCAGGTGTGGTCGGGGGGCTGCTTCTGCCTTGTGCAACCCTTCCTTGGTTACGATCCAATGATTCCCTCAAGGGACTGTATACCAATCTGTCTCTTTCTTTATTAAACCGGTAGTATTTACCACTTCGTTTTTTTCTCTCATTCTAATCGGAGGTCATTCACTTGGTGTGGCCACACAAGACACCCTTTTCGCTCAATAGCATCTTAATCAACAAGGACAAGGTTTTTAGGAACTTACCTCTAAATCCTTTGAAGAACCTTCGTTCTACTTCTGAATATGACACAAATTGATCAACAACAAATTTTGTCATGAATCCGCCCAATATACTATCAACCCAATGATCCACAGTTCTAGTAATCTTATTATCATTTTTTTCCAGTTTCCGAACAAACTCTAGAGTCCACTACGTGACCTGATCGTCCTTCCAGGAAGGCTAAAATTCCACCAATCAAGCTAGCCACTCTTGCAACTCATGTGTGAAGGACACAAAGAAGATTTCGTGCACTTCTGTAAAAATGTATCTGTTTTTCCACTCTTCTATGGACAACTTTTCACTCCTATTTTATTTTAGGGAAAATTCCTAAATCTGTTTTTCAAACCAGTCTTCTAACTCAGGTTTTAATGGTTTCCAATGACCCCATGGCATTACCCAATCCCTCTCTCAAAATGCTCCTGGTCCCGGAAACATAACCATTTTTTGGCTTGAGGGGCCTTGACCCAGGTTCGGTTTTAAGGTTTGCCAACAAACCCCTATACTACTAGCCCTTTTGGCAATGGCTCGCTTGCGCAGGTCAAGGTCTCACCCAAAGTAGTATAGGAGGGTGCTAGAACTAGGTTTCCTCACCGTGAGAGAGAGAAAGTTAATTGGAGGGGGTCCCTTCGGATCTATTAGACCTGCGCTAGAGGAACACTAATATAGGAAACCTTAACAATGTATCGGTAGAATATATTCAATGGAGCTCATCGATCATTCAATAGCAGGTTAACAGTGGAAAACATCTAAATCTAGCCTGATCTAAGTGTTCATCCTTTAATACATTATCGCATCCATGTGTGCATCAATGATATGTAGTAGCCAACTATAAATAACATAGAATGCAATCAATAATTATAACATAGAACACGTCAATCATCTGAAACAGTCTTCTTATTCATTACTTCTAGATCCAACTTACAGATTCTACCTACTAGCTTGTGCACACAACCAACAGGGTTCGCACATAGCAGGACTCAGGGTCTCCACGGACACAACTAGCAGGAGCCCTTACCCAAACATTCAAAAAAATGTAGAAATTATATACATTAAGCATGCATATGTCCTAGATTCCCCTGATCTCACAATATTTAACTTCTTGCAAAATACAGAATCATTTCACTGTTAATCTTTTGCGGAAAATTAATTACACACACATGTGAAGCATAAAAACAATCGCACATAACACAGTGTTTAATGGGAAAGCCTGAAGCTGAAAACCCCAACTATCATATATTATGTATCATGGAGATCATGTAACAATCTCATACAAAGCTTAGTACATCAAGCTCTCAGTACAATACAATCGTCACACACTAACAAGAAGAAATCAAGAAATCCATGCACTGATTTCTTGCCACCTGATAGCCTGCCTCCATTGCGCAATCCAAGCTGATTACATAGACCAATTTGATGCAATCCCACTCTCCTTGACTACGGGATTATCATTGGCAACTCCAATGTATATGTAGATGCAATCCATGCATCACTAGTAGTCACAACGGATAATCTATCTCACCCTTTCACCTATCTCTGCACTGGGTCTCCACTAGATATGACATGCACTGTAGTTAATTGCTATATTGTTCAGTTGATTAATGAGTTATTATTTGTGAATTAATTCACTCCACTCTCACTAGTGTATCATTCAGTTAGATTAGATACAACTATCTCAATTGAGTCTAACCGAGTTAAATTGAATACAACTCCATGAACTACTCTTCCAAATCTATCATAACTTTGCCACTTCAGTTCTAACTGAGTCCTCCATGCATGAAATTTATTAAACCCTAGGAATTGCGTCATTCCTTCAGCCCACTGATTTGTCTAATCTATTCACTGAAATAAAGTGCTCCAAGAAAATAAGTTGTTGTTTATTGTCGGATTATTATTAAGAGCTAATAATAATCGACATGCATCTATTTTTAGGTTGACGATCTATAAATAGACTTCGCCTAATATTCTAAAAAAATAATTTCATCTATTTTTCCAACTTGACCAACCATCCATAAATAACTTCCTGCAACTTCTGAAATATGATCACCATGTCTAAAAATAGACTTACACCTGAAAATAGCCTGTGTGGTCCCCACCTAGTTTAGGTGATTATTTTCCAACTAGGATCAAGGATGATGTTTCAGGAAGCCTCCTTCACTGTTTATTGTTACAATCTTCAACACTCCCTCTCAACAAGAAAGGACTGTCTTCACATGCGACATGCAACTCCATGCATTCGCCCTGCAACCTTTGTAAGTGCCCTGCAACTCCATGCATCCGCTCTACAACTCTTGCTGCAACACTTCTGAAACTGAATAGCCTCCAAACAACTGAATTATTATAATGCATCTATCATCTAAGTCTTCGACTTCTGCTTAGCTACTGCACATGTCTTCAGGAACCATTGCGCTATTGAACTCTGCATTAGGGGAATTTTGAGGTCTAAAATGGGCTTCCTAAGGAAACAATAAAATAATAGCTAAACCAATAAAATAATTTTTATGGATTTGCAATTCACTTTTTGCACCAAAATCCATGTAACCATAGTTAAATTCAATTCAAAATTTGAACCAAAATAAAATTAATACAAAAATTGTATTGATGTGACTATAAATAAGAATGATCTTTCCAAGAAAAATCATTATCCTTGAAAAACTAATGCATTTGTCCTTTCTACTTAAATAACTTAAAATAAAATATAAATATAAATTTATAAATTCTTAATTATATTATATGTTATTAATTAAAATTTATATTATTTAAATTGTATAATAACATGTAATTAATATACTATATAAATATAATAAAATATAATATAATAAAATAAATGTATAGGGATATGTATTGTTTCTTTCAAGAAATATGAAATGACAATAATATTATTTTATTCAAAAAGTGTGAAATGACATTTATTATGAGTACTTTACTTTGACTTTAAAAGTACTTAGAGAATTACCATGGTTAACCATGTGTTTTTATCCACCATTGAGAATGTGACAAGTAAGTACCTTTAACTCCAGTAATGCCACCTCAACCATTAGGGATGATGTCATCCCCTAAAATGTGATTGGTTCTCATAAAGTGAATTTTGATTGTACATTTTCTTAGGAGGCCCATTTTAGACCTCAAAATTTCCCTAATGCACCCATGCACTCTGCACTTGCTGTCAACTCTGAACCGCACTCCAATATCCGACATTGTCACTTTGATCTGCCTACATCAATCCAACTGATCATGCTACTGCTGTTCTGTGGGCACCTCGTAGCCAAGTTCAATTCATGAGATCCACACCATCTTAATGAATCCTGCCCAGAAATCTCCTCTTAGGATTACTCATGCATGTCGCCCCACCTCTCACCTGGTGGTATAGCTGCATGCACTCCCTCTGCCTATCTGGCACGAAATTTCTCTGCATGAGTGGTTTCTCCTACTCCATGATCCTCATCTTGTGGCTGCTCCACATCCCGAGGTTCACACTTACCTGCATGCAAATCATGCTCCCTCTCAAGCTTCAATTGCATGTCTTTCTTGCACTTTCCAACATTAGGAAGCTCCGTAGAAATCCCATCTACATCAAATCTATAAAGATTCTTCTGCATCTCCATTTGTGGCTATTCCACAACCTTCTGAGACTGCTTCTCAGGCTGCATGTTGAGAGGCTCCCTCTCAACCCCTAAATCACTAACCTCTGCTTTGCTCCTCAAAGCTTTGCATGCATTTTGTATCTCAGTGCATGTAGATTCTTGGCTCGCACACATTGTAATTGTTTCGCCGTCGCAAAATTTTCTAACAAAAGAGCTGATTTTAAATCGACGATATCTCCCTTATCCAAGGTCCGATTCAACCGATTTTTTTTTTCAATTTGGGTATTTTTTCGCAAGGAATCCAAATATGCTATTTTTTTCTGAAAATATTTCACCAAAAATTTCAGATATTCTCTACAAACTCGCGCGCCCAAAAATTCCTGCTCTCATTCCATGTAGAAAATATATAACACAGCTCTAATACCATGTAGAAATTATATACATTAAGCATGCATATGTCCTAGATTCCCCTGATCTCACAATATTTAATTTCTTGCAAAATACAGAATCATTCCACTATTAATCTTTTGCGGAAAATTAATTGCACACACATGTGAAACATAAAAACAATCGCACATAATACAATTGTTTAACGGGAAAGCCTAAAGCTGAAAACCCAAACTATCATATATTATGTATCATGAAGATCATGTAACAATCTCATACAAAGCTTAGTACATCAAGCTCTGAGTACAATACAATCGTCACACACTAACAAGAAGAAATTTGCAAATCCATGCACTGATTTCTTGCCACCTGATAGCCTACCTCCATTGCGAAATCCAAGCTGATTACAAAGACCAATTCGATGCAATATCACTCTCCTTGACAACGTGATTATCATTGCCAACTTTAATGTATATGTAGATGCAATCCATGCATCACTAGTAGTCACAATGGATAGTCTATCTCACCCTTTCACCTATCTCTGCACTGGGTCTCCAGTGGATCTGACATGCATTGTAGTTAACTGTTGTATTGTTCAGTTGATTAATGAGTTATTATTTGTGAATTAATTCACTCCACTCTCACTAGTGTATCATTCAGTTAGATTAGATACAACTAGCTCAACTGAGTCTAACTGAGTTAAACTGAATACAACTCCATGAACTACTCTTCCAAATCTGTCATAACTTTGCCACTTCAGTTCTAACTGAGTCCTCCATGCATGAACTTTAGTAAACCCTAGGAATTGCGTAATTCCTTTAGCCCACTGATTTGCCAAATTTGTTCACTGAAATAAAGTGCTCCAAGAGAATAAGTTGTTGTTTATTGTCGGATTATTATTAAGAGCTAATAATAATCGACATGCATCTATTTTTAGATTGACGATCTATAAATAGACTTCGCCCAATATTCTAAAAATAGAATTTTATCTATTTTTCCAACTTGACCAACCATCCATAAATAGCATCCTGCTACTTCTGAAATATGATCACCATGTCTAAAAATAGACATAGTCTAAAAATAGACTTACACCTAAAAATAGCCTATGTGGTCCCAAACTAGTTTAGGTGATTATTTTCCAACTAGGATCAACGATGATGTTTCAGGAAGCCTCCTTCACTGTTTCTTGTTGCAATCTTCAACACAAAAGGATCCACAAATCCATATTCAAGCTTAGTTCTTTGTTAGCCTCCTCTAGACTCGACTTATCCATTTATTTATATCATGCTAGCCTGCGCTATACTATGGTCCAAAAACCGTGGTTTGCGGACCCTTGGTCTACCCTTTTGACCCATTGCAATTCATTGGGAGTTTTGACCCATCCCAAACCCCCTGCGCTAGACTAAATATTACAAAATATTACAAAGATGGACAAAATTGACATCAGGGAACTCTGTTCCAACACTTGGTAAGAATGGATTTTCCATCAGTGGAAAATGCTTCAATGAACTGATGTAGTTGTGCAGTCTTCAATGACAAAGTTTTATCCTAGTCACCACCACTTTGAAATTTTTAAGCTGCTTGCATTGGAGTCTACCAATTTGGGATTTTTTTTTGTAGAACCTATATTGGAGGTGTCTGTGCTAGTGTTATCCCACTACCTAGGAGGAACTCATTGGTTGGAATAAATATTTCCTCTCTAAGAGCCGTGTAGAGCTACTAGTACTTGTAGGAGAAGGGACATCACCTCCATTTGCAAGATGGACCATAAACCATAAGAGACACCTATACAGACATTGATGCTTTCATCTCTCTAGTTTGGTCCATGACTCCATGGAAATAAAAATAACCTCCACCTCAATGTGTCGTCGTACAATTGAAAGATATCCCTCAATAGACCCCCCATCTCCAAAGTCAAGAAAGAAAGGCTATTCTATCTAAGAGGGATTTGGTTGGAAAGTTTGCAAACCTTTGGCCTAGTCCAAAAATAGTTGATACATGCATAGTAGAACAATGATCCCCTAAAATTAATGGATAGGTAACTACGTTTTCCTCTAGCTATGTGTTTTATGCTATGTTGCATGAGGACTTGTATCCTACACTTTCAAAAAAAAAAAAAAATTGCATACCTTGTGTTTCCATGTTGCAGGGACTTGGAGACCCTTAGGAAATGGCCCCAAATTGTTGGGGACTTCATTCGGGATTTAGGAACTCACTAGCCATCCCCAAGACATTCTAGGTAGATTTCAATTATGTTCCATAACAAATTTCAAGGATGTTATAGACGAATTTCAAGGATTCTTTGGGCAAATTTTAGGGATATTCTAGGCATGTATCTTTAGTTTTGAAAATCATTGATGTTGATGTTTGGAAAATATAAATCATTTTTCTCATCTATTATTTTTGTATGGCACTAAATCTAAATATGTTGTACAAGGCCAACTCAAAACATGTGTTTTGTATGAGGGGTTTCAATTTGGGTTTCTAGTGATTTAAATATTGCATTTCTAACAACAAAATTATAATAAGTGAAGGTTCCATGTCAAGAAAATAAGAAATGCAACATTTCAAATGGTTGATCCTTGTGATTATAGATTTTGTTGTGCGAGAGGCACATTCTAGAACCCGGTATGAGGGGGATGTGTAAATATAACACGTCTCCAATAAAATAATAATAAAAATACAAAAAATAATGTCGACCCAAAACAAAAATGAAAATAACCATATAGATAAAAAAAATTACAATACAATTCAACACAAAGAATCTTTTAATATTTCTTTTAATTGAATATTTGTAAAATGAATCTTTCAAAGGAAAAACTATATCCTATGGATATATTAAAATCTTTTAAAACATAAATATTTCTCCATCAAAGTCGTAATATTTGAAAATATTAATTTGATATAGTTCTATTATAAATTTTTTTATCATGCCATGTAAAAAAACATCATTATCAAGAGATTTGATCCTTCTTGGCATTTGGTAGATACACAGATAAGATAAATTTATGTTCGTTTAATTTTCCCCTTAAATAAGCTACATTCCACATGAATACCATGGGTTCTCAATACCATGTGTCAATACCATGGGCCATTTTTATTTTTATTTTTGCATTTACTTTTTTAGTTTATTTTGATCAAATTAAAATGTTTACATTACATTGCATTGATCTTTTTATTTAATTTAATTTTAATTTTTAGTTTTATGTAATATGATTTAGTCAAAATGTTAAACATTACATTACAACATCTCTATAAAGAGGCCTCTAGATTATTATTATTATTATTAAATCTAATATTAATATTAATATTCATATATTATAATATCAATATTGCTAGATTTCATAACTTTGGATTAATAATTTAAGGAAATGTTTGCGTCTCCAAAGATTTGATTCCTATTCAACTACCTTTTTAATGTGAAATATGAATCTGATCTTTTTCTATAACCAAAGTGTTTTAGAGTGATTTTTAACATACCCATAAAAACTTACAAAACCTATTGAGAAAAAAATATCCTTTATAATTTAATATAATAAATCATTAAAAAAATATAAAAAAGAAAAACGGTTATAAAAATAATTCTGTGTCTTATAAGCTCTTCATAAACTTTATTGTAAATTGAAAATTGTTGCACTTAAATTTCCTAAAATAAATTGGATTTTGCTCATGTCTATCAACCAATAATAGAATGTTACTCAAACTTTTTTCAAATTTCTCAAGCATTTTTAGAATTAGCCAGTGTAAAGATTATACATAATATAATAAAACTGACTAAGCTTACAGGTTTGAAATAACTACAAATATTTATAATGAATTCTGAAATTTTAAAATTCTTTTAGTATTTAATATTATTAATATTATTGTTATATACGTTCCCAACATGCCATATCCTCAAACATTAGGGGTGCATTCTAGCTGTCCTGACTCCTGAGGACGCATCACCCATCGGCAACTTTCCACTATCCTGAGAATAATGCAACATAGGTTTTATGTGTTCTTTTTAATATAACAAAGAGAGGGATCTGATACTTATAGTTAGGCCACTTTTCATAAGTTTGTTGGAAAATATATTTTTATGGATCATTGATTTCAATTTAGAATATGAAATTTTGGTTCAAATTACCTCATGCCCTATTAATTTTATGGGATGACAATTTTTTTTTGAGAAATTTGAAAACAAATCGATTAGTAGGTGAATCCAAGTATTTTATATTATACAACATTTATATAAACTCATGTAATAGTTAAAGAAATCTACTTCAAATTTCAAGATACATATAAACATTAGCAATAACATTAAATAGCTTTAATGCCCAATACTAAATAGTCTAATGAAGTCTACCTCATAAACATAGCCATCAAATAGCTTTACTGTCCAAAAATTTATAAGTATCTGCGAAATCAACTGCCGAATTTGACCCACGCACAAATCTTCAATTGACATAAACTCAATTAAATTTATATAACACATAATTTAAATCTTACAAAATCAGAATGTTACTAGAATCTTCATATTAAAGTCAATGAGTCTACCAAGACATGCAATTACACAGAAAGAAGAAAGGTGCTCTACAGCGCGTATGTACATATAAAAATATATATAAACTCAAGGCATGCAATTACATAGAAAGAAGAAAGGTGCTCTACAGCTTCTATATATATGTATAGGGACCTGATAAATAAAAGAGTAACCTAAATCCATTTTAACATCCAGTTTATAAATCCATTTTGTCATCCAATTTATTATGTGCACTCCCAGTTTTCTTATCCCTCTCCAAAGTTAAGAGATCCGAGATAACACAGCATCTATGCTAGTTTGCAAACTTAGTTAAGTCTTGACCACCACCTGTAACAGTGTTTTGAAAACCTCAATTGCAAAAATATATGATTCATTTTTTCTGTTTTAATACCCAACAATAAGATCTAATGAGAATTTCTACATGAATTAGCACAAAAAATCCCAAATCCCAATACTGAAAAGGCATGTGAATATATGCAGGTAAAGTGAACATCCTTAGCAGTCAATAAATCGAAACTAATTTCGTTAAGAGCCCAGAAGAAACTTCTTCAACTGATTGTTAAATGCAGAGGACTTTTCAAGGTGCACAGCATGCCCTGCATCCTTAAACAAGACAAGCTCTGCTCCATCACCCAGATGCCTGCCAGACTCAAACAGCGTTAAGAAGATGAAACAAATGCAAATAACTAACATTCTGAAGACATGTAACAGTCAAAGTGTGCAAACCTCTTCAGCCTATTTCCCAACTCAAGTGGAAAGATCTGATCATGCTCCCCCCATATTATCAGTGTTTTCTGCATGGAAAGCAGGGGAAAACTTTCTTGCATGTGAAAGGGAAATATAAAGAAATAAAGAATTCAGCTCTTCATAACAACACATCATGTTTTCAGGATGCACAGTTTAAGATAAAAGGTGAAATGAATATCTTCCCATGCACCATTGCCAATGTTGTTATTGTTTCTAAAGCAAGTGAATTAACTTTCTTCAGTCCAACAATTGAAAGTTGCAATACTTGCATAGCCAACTATTGGAACACAAGGGATGGTAAGCATAAATTTATTAATAATTATTGATGTATGAATGGAATCAAAGAATTTCTTCAGGACACATAATCTTCCCCTAGGAGAAGTGCCTTGTGCTGAGGTCAAGTTTCTTTCATCAAAGAAATATGTAATTCATCAACTAGCTGGTCCCACATTTGAAAATTATCAGGGGTACTTCATATTCTATCTTGTCTGTTACCTGATGTATAACAGGAAGATCAGAAACTTTTCTGCCTGCAATTAAATGGTTGACCAACTCTACTCTCTCATCTCTTTTATCTGCAAACATATTCTGTGACATTGAAAACTAATTAGGTATTGAAACATATCAAAATGTTAGAAAATATCAATATGTTAGAAAATGATTGAATATAATTTATAAATCATAAGGCAGTAGACAGTATCTTCATTTTCAGCAAGCCGTAGATATTCAAGCCTCAAGGAAAGAAGAAATTACTAAACTTACAATTATGAAATCTTGAAGTAGACAAGAGGGGACCATTTTAGGAGCCTTAACAAAGGAAAGTTTCAATAGTGTCTTCAGATTAGCAGTAGTCTGCGGCAGTAAAATGCTTCTGGCTGTTGCCAAGTCAGATACCTTGAGAAGTCCTTCCTCCATATCCTTCTCTTCCAAACAAACTCCGGCAGCAACAAGGGTCAACTTTTGAACTGCATCCGGGTATAGCTGCGCTAAGCGATAAGCTACAAAACCACCATAACTTACTCCCACAACATGGAACTTAGTCACTCCCAAGTTTTCCATGAGTTTCATAACACACTGAGCTTGAAATAACTCTGTTCTCTCAGGCCTTGTTGCATATGATTTTCCAAAGAAGATGAGATCTGGTACGTACAGATTAAAGTGGCCACGAAAAGCCCGAATCTGGGAGCTCCATTGCCACTTTGCACTAGCTCCTAAGCCATGAATAAGAATCAAAACAGGTTTGTTTTTTGGTTTTCTTCGGGACCCAACAATGCATTCTTGTGCCATCTTCCAATTCCACTAGCTTCGATTTCATTCCAGCAATCCTAAAGTAAACATGATAATATCGATTTCCTGAAGCTGTTAAACTAAAGCAGCTTGCCATGGTTAGGCACCTAATGGCTACCTTCTCTTCAAAGCATCCAGAGACAAATTAATGAGCTTTTATTGTTTGTCCCCACTTTCTGTATCAGGGGCAGGTGATTTTGAGGGTGCCCCAAGTCACCAGGACCACCATGGGATTATCCATAAGCGAATAGATAATGACAATTGAAAGTTTGAAAGTGGCCAGGACAAACCTCCCCCAGTCACAGTTATAGTGTGAATGCCTAATAAGCACAGAGTTACATTTAAACCCTGATCTTTGCCAGTTAAATAAATCAACCAATAAATAAAATCATGGTTTAGGTACAGAAATTCACAGTGGCTTGTTGTTAATCAGAAAGGATTGAAACCAAATCAACACCGAACAAAGAATTAACCTATTCAGATACCAGGCTTGGTTGAAATAAAGGGTACTGATGCAGTGACAACAAATTGCAAAGAGGCTTCTAAATAGGCCAAGCCATCGACTGATCCTAATCAACAGGCACACAAATTTGGCCCTGCCAATAACTTGCAAATAATGGCTGCAAATTTGGGGCAATTATGATTTGTCTAATTCGAATATAATTTTTGCAAGCTATTGGGCTAACACATGCATCAAATCCAGACATAAAACAAACCAAGAACAGAATTGTGCGCGATGATCTGACCTGGAAGACTGACCGAATTGCGTATAGCCGAGTCACTTGTTGTGATGAAAACGGTTTCTGATTAATAGGTTTACTCTGCACTGTGCAGCTATGACCTGATGGGCATCCACCATCATTCAAAGTCTGATCATAAATTCAGTGGGCTTCCAAGTTCCCCTCATAAATTTATTGGGTTATCCATTCTCGTAACGTACCTGTTATTGGTATTTTTTTTCCGCGATTTATATCTCTTCTACTGTGTTTTCTGCGTATTAGAGCCTAACCTTCCTTTCTTCTGAGTTTGTGACAGCTGCTTATAGCCTGCTGCGAATTAAAAGTTGGAGGAGACTGAACTCTTAAGATGCTTTTCTCTGCTGATTTGATCTCGAGTTGTTTGTTATGGAATCCCCCGCTTTGTATTCTCCAATGGTCAAAGTCGAAATTCATGGACATGTACAGTAAAAACAAGAGGATCCAGTTTTCTTAATTAGGCTGACCCAGAATCCCGATTCCTCGTAGAAGTTTACTGTTACTTGTCCTTATCCAGACATGATCGCGACAGACAGAAATAACAACAGATCCAGATAGTGACGGACAGAAATAACAACAGAACCATTTTCCCAATGGTAAGAGAGATCCAGATAGGGACAGACAGAAATAACAACAGATCCATTTTCCCGATGGTAAGAGTTCAATTTTGGACAGCTTAGTCAAGTTTGTATTAATTTACAATGGAGTTTTCTTTAGTGTGATTTTTTTTCAGAGAATTTTCTTGTAGATTTTTTTTTAAATTTATTAGGGATTTATTGAAGTCACAAGTTTGATGTGTAACTCTGCATAATAGAAGTAAGTTATGGGTTTACGTCAAAGTCTAAGGAGACATACATACTCTACCCTCCTTTGGTTTTGAACTTGTAACCTCTAAGGAGAAACACATGCTCTTAACCATTAGGCCCACTCATAGTACTTACAATATAACTAGATTTTTAACCGTGGATATTCACAACCACTTTACCATGGATATTATTAACCATACCATACCATGGGCCAATACAATGGCTCACCAATACCACATGCCCAAAAACCATGCCTCATTTCACAATCAAAATAATTCTTAAAATTAACACGACTTTTAACTATGGATACTCACCCTACTTTACCATGGATATTATTAACCATACTCTAACCACAGATCGCTTTGACCTAGTAGCTAGTTCTACTAGGTCGAGAGGGTTCTCTCAATAAGATTACAACCAAATTGGTCGGATCATGGAGATTTTAGGCTAGATATAGTAGGCTCTAGGGTTTGTTTGATTTGGATTTTTGTGCTCGGATGGTGAATTAGGTCTAGGAAAAACTAGGTGAGGGCTCTAAAAATCAGATTTGCGGAGATGTAATAGGGCAAGGTAGGCACACACTTTAGCACTTTAAAGGTATCTTGGGGAATGTGGTAGATTGACAGTGGTTTCAAAATGAGCATGAGCATCATGAATTCGTTTATATCGTAAGAAAGTGGACATAAATGTGAAAGCTTCTCCAAAAAACGAGCATTGAATCAATGAATTCCGCTTATCAAACTTAGAAATCAATCACATAAGATATGGAAATGAAGATGGAAGGTACAATACATTTCAAATATATGATAACAGAGGAAGAAACATTGCTAAAAACATATACCACATGAATTCCACCACAATAGCTACAAATTATGCCTATTAGTTCCCGCCAAAATCACAAAATGCACTAGTGTTCCAAGCTAAATTCCACAACATCCAACCCCCTGAAAATGATTACAAAAGGCCTCATATATTTGATCACCGCTACACACTAGGGAGGTTACTCAACCGTTTCCTACTTTTTTCTAAACCACTTGAGCTAATTTCTCAAAGCATGAAATGGATGATAAGACACCTATTCAACTCAATTATTACCATTTACATTTACATTTTGACTTTCTCATTCATCTACTTTCACCTTTTGACTTTTACAAAAGTCAAACTAGAAATTGGAGAAAAATTACACAGTGAAAATTTAATTAAAAATCTCATAAAATTGCAGAAGTGTAGCGCTATCTTGGAGGCCATTTTTTAGGCACCTTCCTAAAGTCAAAATAGAAATTTGAAAGAACGGTAAACTAGCCTTGTCTATCCAGTTTCCAAAACATCTTGAATTTTTTGAAAATGACCCATGGGAAGGCCTTCAAAAACTCATTCTCCCAAGGTGTATTGAGAAGCGCCGCGCTGCTCCAAAACAGTGGCAAAAGCATATAAATGAGGTGGTTTTTTTGCATTTTTTCTTAAAAACCTAATCTTGTCATGGAAAACCAACTCCATATATGGCATGTACTCATCAATAGGCACCCATCCATATAAGAAAAACTTCATTCGGATGCCCAGGGAAAAGAGGGCCGTGCCTTTCCGTGCGACTCTTCTATGTGCCAATTTCAACAAATTTCCGGGTTTTCTCGGAAAAAATAGGTCTCAATCATGGAGTCATATCACTTTAACCATGAAATTTTTTTGTAAAACTATGAGATTTTTTTTTCTTTGGCATTTTAGGAAAAAAACCTCCTCCAATTTCCTAATATAGCTTCTATGATTGTCCACAATCTTCTCTGCAAAAAAAGGTGACTAAACCGATGAAATTGCACGAGTTAGAAAAATAGGTCGTGAAGATGTGAATGGATCTTTCATTCTATAATACTCGTGTAAAAAGCGAGAGAGTTTTTTTTTCTTTGGAATGTTAGGAACAAAAACCTCCTCTCGTTTCCCAAAATTCGGCTCCAATTATTCACAGATGTTCTCTCGAAAAAAAATGTCTAAAACATGATTTTTTCCGGGAAAAATTTTACAAAAGGGTTGCGCGTGGGTAGATGGGTCGCATGAAAGGGTCGCATCGCTCCCAAAAATGCAAAAAAAACCCTCATTTTTTTCACAATTTTTCTCTTTCGAGTTTGCACAATGGTGGTAAGGAGCTCTTAAGATATGTAAGAGTGTAAATGAATTAAAAAAATAACCCATCTTACCCTTTTATAGCTTGTGATGGTCATTTCTTTTCATGAAGGTGGGATGGGCCACTACAAGTCTTTCTCTTTATTCTCGCAAACTTGTAACTTTGAAAGCTTGATTATGCAGATTTAGTTACATTTAGAACTTATTACATGTAGAAACATAAAATTACATTTTGAAACAAACTTTATTGATCATAAACCCTATTACCACTCCTCCAATTGCTCGGAATTTATGCATGAAATGACAGGTTTTTGTGACCTTGAAACCCTAATGACCTAATGGAGACAATGAACACAAAAAAAATCATGGTAATGATGACTCAAATGATGATGACAATATCTCGAATGATGATACACTCGACCGAGTGATGACATGGACCAAAAAATTTAGAAATTTTGGAAGGAGTGGAAAATAGTCCTAGACCTAATTCCCAACGACCAAATTTTTTGCTTGAAGACCTAATGAAATGACAAAAAAAATTGACTATGAGACCCTAACAGGGACATGATAAGAGCCCATTTCTCGATGGTGACAGGGATGTAAAGATCGACACTAACGTTGGCTCTCGGTTGGGGATGACAACTCCTTAGAGGTGTCAAGAACATCGTAGACCAAGCAACCTTACAATTGGGCATGGAGTAAAACAAAAGCGACCAAAATCAATACCGAAAATCGACATGACCAACTGAACTGAATCTAACTAAAATAAAAACTTACAAAACTTATTGATGGCAGCATATCATCGAGACCTTAGGGCCTTCACTTCGGGGATTCAAATCCTTATGATAACCCAGCTCACCTGCCAAATACATATGTACAATCATGTGAAATGATCCTTCCAAAGGTAACCAATCCAACAAATGGCGACTTACTCGAAATTCTTCTCTCACTTCCCTCAAGCGGTAGAAAAAAACGAGAAGATAGGCAACTCGAGCATTCACTCGAAAATGTCCTCATGATCCATAAATTCAAGAAAAAGATATCACCCCTATTGATCGCGAGTAAATCAGTAAAAGGATCTTAAAAAATCTAAAATGTTACCTTGTCTTGTGATTCAACAAAAACACAAGCACACCCTTCATTTTGATATGTAAGTACACTTGGTTGTTGATCGATAGGAAGGCATAGGTAAGTACGACCTTCCGATATCCGAGTGTTAGTTGTAAACTCTCGAACCATGGGAAACTCGACTCTATCTTTTGCATAATGTCTATATTAGGCTCATACTCCTCAAATTCATAGTCTATATCATCCTCGAACATAAAAAATTCTTCAAGATTGTTAAACATGACAACCTTATCCTCTTCATGAAATACAACGGTCTCCGTTAGCTGATCTCCTTGCAAGAAATCATCATCACTAATTGGCTTACTCACAACAACTTCCCGTATATTTTCATCAGCCTCATGAATGTCATCATTTAAACTTAGATTTTAATTTTCAATAATGGAAGAAGTTTCACTAACACATTCTTGACTATGTGAACACTTCAACCCTCGTATTAGTTTAGGTCTGTAACATGACTTTTCGAGAGCTAATCTATCTCATCTTCGTATGGGAGGATAAACCGAGTTTTATAGCGTAATTATTGGCTTGATGATTTTCATTTTCGGGATCGTGAATATGCATTTCTATTTTTTTGGTCCCAATTTGTTTCATATAAGGAAGAAGATACCTATTTTTCTTGGTGGTGGAAAAAGGTTCTCATACAAAGCCTCAAAGATCTCTTCATCCATGAAATCTTTATCACCCCAAGTATTCTCTAGATTTTGAATGAAAACCTCAAAATGTTCACAACAATCCTTAACCAATGACAAAGAAGGATGATATTCTCTATATTTTTCAAAAAATGTTGAATGAAAATCTTTAAGAGAATAAATACTAGCAGTGATGGAAGACCTTCATACCAAGATCACACTTTTTCCTTCTAAGGTTTCCATGAACATCTTCATCATACAATATTTGGGAAATTGAACATCAACTTGCATGCATGCATGTAAAATTTAATGAGATGTAGAGCAACATCATCACCTTTCTCGTCTTTGAACTTTGGGAGATAAGTCCGTCAATATACACAAAGCATGTGGTTCGAGAAAACCTGGAATGTGAGCTCGATTCATAGGAGCATACCTTCGAGCGGTTGAATCCATTTTGACAACAATAAAGTCACCAAGAAGTTCTTCGGACTATTGGTTCATGAAAAGTGGAGTCACCATGAAAATTCTAAACCTTTTGATTCTTTGACGCCGGAGTCCTCGAGTGAAAAATGCATAGCCTTCTTGTACCTAATCACTATTCACCATCAACAATCATATTTGATCTTTTTCTTTCTTTCCCTGGGAATATCCGTCACCTCGATCCCTCGGTAATGATGCCAAGATGTTAGCACTCCATCGGATCTCTAAAGGTCGAGGAGGAGACCATCAAAGGTAACCACAAACCTCTTTGACCTAGTAGCTAGCCCTACTAGGCTAAGAGGGCTCTCTCAATAATATCACAACCAAATTGGCTAGATCATGGAGATTTTAGGCTAGATACAGTAGGGCTCTAGGGTTTTTTTTAATTTGGATTTTGTGTTGGATGGTGAATTAGGTTTAGGAAAAACTAGGTCGTGGGCTCGAAAATCGGATTTGCAGAGATGTAATGGGGCAAGGTAGGCACACACTTTAGCACTTTAAAGGTATCTTGGGGAATGTGGTAGATTTATAGGGTTTCAAAATGAGCATGAACATCATGAATTCGTTTATATCATAAGAAAGTGAACATAAATGTGAAAGCTTCTCCAAAAACACAACATTGAATCAATGAGTTCTCGCTTATCAAACTTATAAATCAATCACATAAGACATGGAAATGGAGATGGAAGGTACAATAAATTTCAAACATATGATAAAATAAGAATAAACATTGCTAAAACACATACCACATGAATCCCACCACAATAGCCGCAAATTTTGTCTATTAGTTCCCGCCAAAATAACAAAACACACTAGTGTTCCAAGCTAAATTCCACAAACGATCCAACCCTTGAAAATGATTAAAAAAAGGCCTCATATAGCTTCCGAGGTCAAAATATTCCCTTGGAGGTTGAATATTCCAGCAAGAAATTCAAATACATGCACCTATTTGATCACTCGCTACACATAATGGAGGTTACTCAACCATTTCCTCCCTTTTCTAAACCCCTTGAGCTAGTTTCTCAAAGAAATAAATGAAGGATAAGACTCCTATTCAACTCCATTTTTACCATTTACATTTACATTTTGACTTTCACATTCATCTACTTTCACCTTTTTTACTTTTACAAAAAGTCAAACTAGAAATTGGAGAAAATTACATAGTGAAAATTTAATTAAAAATCTCGGAAAATTGCAAAAGCATAGCACTATCTTGGAGGTCATTTTTCGGCACCCTACCGAACTCAAAATTGAAATATGAAAGAATGGTAAACTAACCTTGTATGTCTAGTTTCCATAACATCTCTAATTTTTGAAAATTACCCATGGGAAGACCCTAAAAAAACTTATTGTCCCAAGGTGTCTCGAGAAGCGCCGCGCCGCTCCAAAAATAGTGGCAAAAGCATAAAAGTGAGGTGGTTTTTTGAATTTTTTCTTCAAAACCTGATATTGTCATGGAAAACCAACTACGGATATGGCATGTAATAATAAATAGGCACCCATCCATGTAATAAAAAATTCATTTGGATGCCCGGGGAAAAAAGGGTCGTGCCTCTATGCAACGCTTTTGTGTGCCAATTTTTGCAAAATTTCTAGGTTTTCCGGAAAAATAGGTCTCAAATATGGATTCATAGCACTTTAACCATGAAAATTTTTTACAAAACTAAGAGATTTTTTTTGTTCTTTGGCATGTTAGGGACAATACCCACCTTTATTTTCCTAATATACTTCTCCGATTGTCCACATCTTCTCTCGCAAAAAAGGTGACTAAACCAGGAAATTGCACAATTAGAAAAATAAGATGTGAAGATGTGAATGGATCACTCATTATCTAATACTGTGTAAAAAAATGAGAGAGGTTTTTTTTCTTTGGCATGTTAGGAACAAAACCTCTTCCAGGGCTTTCCCAAAAAATTGGCTCCAGTTGTTCACAATGTTCTTTGAAACAAATGTCTAAAAACAAGATTTTTTCCTGAAATTTCACAAAAGGGTCACTCTCGGCGCATCGGGTCTCGTAAGGGTCACGGAAGGGTCACATTGCTCCCAAAATGCAACAAAACCCTCATTTTTCACAAATTTCGCTCTTTCTGAGATTTCACTATGGTGGCAAGGAGCTCTTAAGATATGTAAGAGTGCAGATGAGTTCAAAAATAACCCATATTACCCTTTTATAGCCTGTGATGGTCATTTCGTTTCATAATAGTGGGATGGCCCACTACATGTCTTTCACTTTATTCTGCAAAATTGTAAATTTCAAGCTGGATTATGCAGCTTTAGGAGCATTTAGTACTTATTACATGTAGAAACATTAAATTACATTTTGAAACAAACTTTATTGATCATAAACCCTATTACCACTCTAATTCCTAGAATTTATGCATGAAATGACAGCTTTAGTGACCTTGAAACCATAATGACCTAATGGAGACACCGAACCGAATGAAATCATGGTAATGATGACTGAAATGATGATGACAATCTCTCGAATGATGATACACTCAACTGAGTGATGACATGGACCAACAATTTAGAAATTTTGGAAGGAGTGGAAAAAAAGTCCTAGACCTAATGCCCAGATGACCAAATTTTTTGCTTGAAGACCTAATGAAATGACAAAAAATTGACTACAAGACCCTAACGAGACATGATAAGAGCCCATTGATCATCGGTGATAGGATGCAAAGACCGACACTAACACATACCATACCATGGGCCATTGTATTATTAACCATACCATGGACCAATACCATGGATCACCAAAACCACATGCTCAAAAACCATCCTTCATTTCACATTCAAAATAATACTTACAATTAAAAAGACTTTTAACCATAGATAATCACCCCACTTTACCATGGATATTATTAACCATACCATACCATGGACTAATACCATGGCTAGTCAATACCACATGTCCAAAATCCATTCTCATTTCACAATCAAAATATTTTATAAACGGTTTTGTTTAGTTTAATTTTATTACATTTTTTGGGCCAAGAAACACTCTCCATCCCAGCATTCACACACACACACACACACACATATTAATTAATTAAAACATTTTGACTCGGTGTAGAAATAAAAAATTAAACTAAAAAAAATAAAAATTAATAATTAAATCAACTTAGATCCATCTTAACTCTGTATCTATCAAGTTTTGAGAGAGATCAAATTTTCCGGAGGTGCAAACCTTTCTTCAAATTTCTCACTCAAGCTCTAAGAGGGATCAGATTTCTCGAGGTGCAAACCTTTCTTCAAATTTTGCACTTAGAAATGAGATTTGCACCTTGAGAGATTTGATCCCTCCGGGTGTTTGATAGATCCAAAATTAAGATGGATCTAGGTTGGTATATATCCACCCAATTTCATGTGGAGAGCCATTGGATAAATTTTAGAATTATCTACCTCTAATTGGGTGTTGTGGTTAGTGCCAACTTGTTTTATAGGTAATTGTGTGTATTGATTTATCTTAGTACAAATGTATTGTTTTAAAGTATAATTTATTGCGAGGTTTTATATATTAGTTTAATAAAAATAATTTATCTTATTACCAATCTAGATTCATTTTAACTTGGGATCTACTAAGTTGAGAGAGATCAAATCTCTTTTCACTTTAAAAGAAGTTTTTATGAGAGATTTGATCCCTCTTTAGGTCAGGGGTAGATCCGGAGTTAATATGGATCTAAACCAATTTTTAAAAAATAATATAATTTATAGTTTTTATTTCATGTCTTAAATATAGTTAAGTATTAATTTTTTTGTTTGCTAAATAATACGTTTATAAATCAATATAAATTATAATATATTAATAGTAATTTAGGTTGAAAAAAATTGGAAAAAAAAATTATAATAAATATTTATTTATTATTGTTTTAAATTATTAATTTGTAATCATTAATAAAAAAATAATTATTATCTTATACTTAATTCGCCTATAATCTTTTGGTTGGAATCTAGAAATACAATATCTAGCATGTTTGCGACTTCTTGTTGTTTAAAATGAACTTTTGAATGCATAAATAGATTCTCGTAAACCGAAAACCCATGAGGCACTTGAAATTTGCATACTAAACACATGATTTTGAAAATTTTGTATTGGATTTTGAATAAAATTGGAAAAAAAGAAGAAGTTTCTATTAAAAAAATTTCATCTATTTTTTTTTCTAAGAGTAAGATCTATTAATAAAACATATGGTACATGGAGGCTGCGGCCTCGACAATTATAGCTCTGTATCGAGGCATTTTTTCTTAAAACAACAAAAAAATAGAGCTGCCCACATGGGGAAACCAGACCCGGAAAGGAGTTTGAAGCGCTACCTCGAAGGAGGAAACCGGCGTTGTACAAAATTGAGTAAATGTGCCAAGCATGATAGTAAACAGAAGACAAAACTAAAAAAAATGGTATCCTTAAACGAAAAAGGACCTAAAAAAGCTATGTGTCATGGGATGTTGGAGGCGGTTCTTCGACGATGAGGCATCCGTATTCATCATCTTCGGCATGCGGGTAGCCCGGAGCCACCGGTTGCGGCGCTACTACAACATCACCTTTATCTCCGTCTTGCTTGCTCGAGCTTTTTGTAATAGTTCGAGTCGTTGTCGTCGTTCGAGTCGGATTGTGCCCAACCGAACCCGATATGATTTCACCGAAACGTAGGGGCCATGGTTGCTGCAAGGGTGCGGGGGTTGGATGGGCGGATTGAGATAGGGGGTCATCGCCGGTAACCTCACGAAAAGAGACCAAGATGGTGGCGACGACGAGAGGACAGGTCAGAGGAACATTGGAATTGAAATTGGGCAAAGGAGAGGGATTGCGTAGAGGCAAGAGGGGGGTCGAACGAGGCGAGGGGTGCGTCGAAAGGCTCCGAGGAGGGAGTCCGAGTAGAGGAGTCGAATCAGTCGCGCCGTGACCACTATGCGTATCGAGGCATCCGCCCCCTGAATGCTCGAGAGAAGAGGACGAAGAGGCCGGAAAGAGAAGAAGGAGGCGGATGAGAGACGCGGCCCCCGACCGGGCCGCGCGCCGCATCTCATACGCGTGCCTAAGGTGGGGCATGTTAGCACAGATGGGGGTGGAAAATTCGCAGAGCAAGGGAGGAAATAGGGTTGAGCGGGAGGAAGCCGAGAAGCTGAGCGGGCACTGAAGCCGAAGTTAGCCGAGAAGCGTAATTGAAAAAGAGAACTCGAGAGTAGTGGTGCCCCGGAAGGAATTTAATGCAACCTCCGAGATTGCAACGCCTACCCATCGCCGTGTGGGAGCTTGGATTTGCCGCCTCAGAGAGAAACAACTACGCAAGGGAAGAGAATGGTGCCGCATAGAATTAGCATGCAGAGAATGGAGATTCTCGCAGGGGAAAGATGTCGAAACCGCAGGGCTAAGAAGCAATGCCGTAGGGCCGAAGGAAATAACCGAGCCGAACGAGCGGGGGGCTTCATTTTCATGCGGCGGAGGCAACTCTCGATGAGTGCAGCGGAGTAAATGCCGCTCGGGGTGGCGGCCAAGCTGCATTAATGCCGGTAAATCGTCGAGGGAGAAACTTGTGGGTGGCCATGTGGCCTTGCCACGCACCAACCCACAAGCCCTTCACCGTACCAATTCATTTAAACACCCGCATCCAGGGGAAAAAAAATTCATCTATTACTTAGACTACCCGGAATTAATTCATAATCTTGAAAAAAAATGTCATAATCTTTAATTATTAATCCATTTAGAAATTATAGTGTTTAATTCTCGATTTATTTATTTACAGCTTTTTTAATTCACTTATACGTTATGCTCACTATTACATACGCTTAGTCAAGGTCACAATGGTTCTAAGTGAAACATGGAAAGTGCATGTCTCTCGAGTTACTATGTTATCACTTCGTAATTCCTCTAGGTTGAGGAAAAAGAACCCAAAGGTAACCACAAACCAATCTCTAGGGATGAAAGCTAGCCCTTCCAAACCCGAAGAGGTCTCTCTCTTATGAAATTTTCCGGGTTTTAGGTTAGGTCTTGTTGTGCTATGCAACAACTCCCCCCATTTTTACTTTCAAAATAATCTAGACCTTTGATAAATAGAAATAGGGACCCTTCTTAAAAATGAATTTTTTATTTTAGATAAAAAAATCAAACTCCAAAAAACATTATTGCTTTTATTAAATAGAAAAGATAAAAAAACAAAAAAGAAATTAATAAAACATCTTTGAAAATACTCTATCGCAAATCGCATCCCGCATAATCTTTTCTCATTAAAAGATAAGTAACAAAACAACGAAATCCCGATTTTGCGATTAGCGATCGAAGTTTCACAAGCGACATCATAAATCTCACATCGCAAATATATGTTTGAAAACTTTTAAGCAAACTTTACCAAAGTTCCAACATTGCGATAACTCGATATTGCGATAACTCCGATTTTGTGATATTCCGATACTACGATGTTGCGATTTCGCTGATTTCACGAAATCGCATATCACATAAACAAAATGTAATGCGATTCATAAAAGACAGATTCAAAGGGAGCGATGAGATGGATTTGATAGGTTTTAATAAGGGTTTTTTTACGTGAAAATAAATCATGTCGAAATAATTAAGTGTGTTTTATCATCCCAATGCAAATAGTTATTGTTTGGTTATGGATAATTAATGGAACAACCTGCTTCCCGATATTTTCTTTTCGAATCGGTCATTTCAAATATATCTCCCATCATTCGATCATTACTTTGTTTTAATAGGGATTTTCCTTCAAGATATGTCCATTCGCAAAGTAATGCAAAAGCACAACAAACAGATCATGCGTAAGTGGAATACACAGAAATGTTGCCAATAGTCTCGTATACGCTTTTCACTCGCCGATGGAGGTGCTACAAAGTGGCAAGCTATCTATACCATTCTCGAAGACGAAGAACTTGAAGTAGTGGAGATCAAGGCAATTGCCGATGATGAAACACCTTCAAATTTACAGTTTAAAGATATTGCATGCTCCTTCCTTCATAGGATAACAAACAAAGGACTACTCTTTTACCATATACCGACATGATTAGGTGGGTGCTTGACAATTCAACAATCAAAGACAGACAATTAAGAACCGCTAAGAATGAGACCTTAGATTCTTTCGTAGCTAAAGATTTGAAAGTCTAGTACAAGTCAGCTCGACCCACAAGACATCTATGATAATAGATTTGTTGAGAAATTTTCAAAGAAAAAATGAGGACCCTTTCAAGACAATTCAAGGTTGGAGGAAACTGGATAACAAGTTCAAACATGAGAAATTAGGTATGTATCCTATCGCCTCACCGGAAAAATCCCTAGAATTTTGCATCCACAATGCTATGAAAATTATATGGTCTCCCCGATAATACTAAATTATCCATAAATTCGCTTCCCTCCCGATTGATTCTCGTGTTAATTCCCACATCATGAATTGGGTAACTATTCTTCAGAAAATCTAGCTAAAGTGATTAATGAATATCGCCGTACAAGAGCTTCTTCCTCCAAACTCATCCCCCAATTTTTCATGAGTGCATATATTTTTGATGCTATCTATTTTTCTACCAGCTTTTCAGTTATGTGTTGGAAATGGACTCCCGAGGATCCCACCCCTATTCATTTGAGTCATAAAGAGATATGGGAGCATAATTATGTACCACATTTTCATAGGTTATGTTATGGAGTTGTATTACCATTACATCAATTAATGTTTGACAGAGTGAGCCCTAGGTTCACTAAGGAAGCCATTTTAGACCTTCAAATGATAGGGAGATGTTTTATTGAAGAATAATTTTCATATATCGTAGTATTTGGAAGCTCTGCTCCCCCACATATTATTCCTTTGTATGTTTCCGGTAAATTAATGGCAAGAGAAGTCGCTTACCAAACTCGTTGGTAATGGACTCACCAAATATTTTAAGGATAGTAAAAAAATCCTTATGGCCAAGTTTTCCAATTGAATGTGGTACATTCACCCTCAGCGCAATTTCAATCATGCATTGAAAGAATGTCAAGATTGAGCTATTGAAGCTCCCCGTTTTACCCTCAAGGCAGCTTTGACCCGTGAGAAGATTGTTAACAAGTTTACTCGGTCAGTTAAAGTCAAACCTATCATACACACAGATGATAGATTTGAAGACATTTTTGCAACTGCAATAAAACTTTTGAATAAGTTCAAGATTTTGTCAAATTGAATCTAAATCCAAAAGAATTACGAGAGATCCAATGAATACAGAGAACAAGTACTCGGATGTATCCCTCAAAATTTCTTGGTTACTAGTTATATAACCGAAGCAAGCAAAGAAATCGGAACGGAACAAACAGATTCACAAAATCAAAGTGAACTAGATAAATTCTAGATTTCAGCTAGCAACACATTGATAAATACCCCCGTAGGTATCATCTTCACAGAAAGATACAGAATTTCAGTTTCCACGGGGACAAATAGTTTCAGAAAAAGAAATCATTGAAAGTCCCGGGGATAACCTCCCAAGATACGAAGTCATTCCCGTGTTTCCTACCGATGATATTTTTTCTGTACGTAACCGATATCCCTCTACTAGATGTATTCTACAACCCTCTTCATAAAGTTGTAGTAAGGAAACAAAGAAAAAGAAGAAGGATTGAAACACCTCCGGAAATGAAGTAATGGAAGTTGTATGGAAAGACACTCCTTCAAATCCAATTGAAAATTTGACTCGGCTATCACAATTTAGCTGGAGCATACACTACTGCAACAATGGATAAGGTAGCCAAAGTATCCATTTTGGTTCAAGAAAAAGATGATAAGATCATGCAGACTACGGTAGCAACTAGATGAAGAAATGAGTAGTCCGAATCGAAGGTAGAGCAACAACTCCTCAAATTTCGAAAGCAAGATATGGAAGTGCTTAAGATAAGTCACGAAAATGACTTATCTAGCAAAAACACATCGATTAAAGAATTGAGAGAAGATATTACAAAAATATGAAGGTTTTCCTACTACAAAGGAATTCATAAAAGAAGCATTGGCATTGAATGCCTTACTCTCAAAACAACAAAACTTGTTTATCTTACAAATGTCAGACATAATCCCGGACTTGGAAATCAATGAACGAGTTGACCAATACAGATCATTTACCCAGATAATTGAGTTCAATGAACTCAATACCAACATTTCGATTATATTGAATGGCAGGATTCAAAGGAAGGAGAAAGTCAAGTCTCCCAAATATCAAAGAAACTTTTAAAGATATCCTTTTTCTGATCTGGGATGCACAGTAAAACAGACAGAGTTGGCCATAGCCAGAAGCAACAGGTATATCAAAGAGTATGGTCAAAATGATTAACCACATGTTGCATACCTCTGGTTTGATTAAAGAAGGAAATCAAAAATTGATTGCTGATATCATAAATTTAGAACAAAGTTGGAAAAAACACAAAGTCAACTCGAGAAGACATGCTTGCACAATCTGAAGAAGATCGATTGGGAATCATACTCGCGCCATCGGTTAAACCGCATAGTCAAGTAATGCCATTGGATTGCTCTCTAGATTCCATATAGAAAATGTAGCCACTTTTTGCATGATGCTATATTTACGGGAAAATGAAGATGCGGTCAGGGAAGCCTCCACAAGTTTAGCCGATGTCCGATATTTGTGAGTAGAAAAGTAGTCAGCGTAATCTACCATCGAGCATGATTATAAGTTAGTTTGTTTTTTAATAATTTAAATTTTAGCAAATAGGCACTAGGAATGAGGAAGGTTGTTTGAAACCACCTCATAGGATATTTTGTATAATCTATTTTTGTAAGTATTTGATTGTCCAGAATTTTATCGAGAACATTTACAAAGAATGCTTTATTGTAAGTTTGTGGATGCCTTGATAAAATAATGGAACATGACCTTTTTCAGCTTATACATTATTTTGTTGATCACTCGTTGATGCACTTTTGTATTCTCTCGAACGAATTATTGATAGAAGGATTGATTGTGGCCTATTATTGCTGATCAAATGAACATGACAATATACATCCGGTACTATTATCATGTATGCTAAACTCTGTTTTAAACATTAGTGATAAGTCCAAAATTTTCATGAATTATCTATGAAATTAATTGTTTCTGTTTGAAATATCGGTTGCACTATTGTACGATATAAAGATAGAAATTGATTTGTTTTATATATGATTGTTACACAAAATTTTGTCACTCGTGTTTGTAATCCCCAACTTGCACATTGGAGGGTCATTTATGTGACTAATAAGAAGTGTCATGCCTTGAAAATACCATCATTGCATCCCTTTACATGAGAGAAATATTCCTCCTCGTTGACATTTCCTCGAGCAGACTCGTAAAAAACCCCTCGTTTTTCCTTGGCACGAGTAGCCGATTATACTCTCGCGCCAAGCTAGAAAATTAACACTAAGCCCATGCCGCTGGTGCTCTCGTCCCGCTTAAGCGCCCACACCAAGTCGTTTATGGATTTTAAAAATAGAGGCGGAGGTTCCATTCCAACCACCTCGAGGATGAGTCATTGGGAGTGGTTTGAATTGGAAACAACCACGGACTCCCTCCTTTAGTTAGTGGTTTCCACCTCCCTTGGAACTCTCCTAAAGGATAAGACTCCCTCCCACCTTTGTAGGGATCCCACCTCCTCCTTTTCCTCTATAAAAGAAACTATCTCTCTTAGTACAAGCGAGTTGAACTTGGAGAATTAGATATACTATAGCTGAATTACTAGAGAAGATAGAATAAGAAGGAATTACGTCGAGGAAGATTTTAGTCCATGCCTTAATCCCATCCAAATTCCCCGACGAACATCTAAGACGCGTCGCTCGAACCCCACTGGAGGAGACTGCGACGTCAAATCATTGGTTGTAACTCTTCCTTCTATTCATTTATATACATGACAACTCAGCTTTGGTTCCACTATTGTGTTATAATGTTTGTGTAATGCGATATGTTTAACCCTCTTTTCGATCGGTTAATAGTTATGAGTGAAACTATGATGTCGTATGTTGTTCTTTTTTCTTGTTCTATGTGCGTGTATCCGAGCGTAATGGCCGAACGGATTGTGATTTTCCAAGGTAGGAGCGAGAGGCTACTACTCTTTCCACAATGACAACAACATTGGATTCCGGGTAGGGTCGATCTACTATGTCTCTTGTTCATTCATTAACTAGGAAGCAACACTTTAGCATGTCCCTTTGTTTCTAGATCCACCCTAGAGCTAGAGGGATCGTCTCCGTCCACGGAGAGGATTTACCCTATGTAACAAATTGGAAACTCCACCGGGGATCGGTGCGAGTTTGTTGTTTCATCCTATTGGGTCGAGTTTTGATTATCGATTTCATTCTCTCGTCTTTTTTTGGTTTGTTTTCTTAATTTCTATCCTCCGTTCAACTCCCAGGTGTCAAGATTGGCCTCTCGCTCATTAATTTTTGGTTTTTCCTCTTTTTTCCCATAGGTATCTAGTTTGGCGCGATTTTTGTCCGAACAGTTGCACCGATTGGCGCGAAAGTTGCTCTTTTTGCACTCGCGCCAACCCCTATATGGCGCGGATTACATCCTTACAATCGCGCCAACCCCGATAGGTTTTGGTTTGACCTCCTTAATGAGTCTTTTAGTCAATTGTGCTTGCTTCTAGGTTATTTTTTGGGTGTGATTTAGCCTTTGGAACTCGTGTTGACTACTCGTAGACTTCTTCTTTTAGTTGTTTTTTCCATTTTCTTATCAATGTCATTTAAGGCCTTAGGGTTTCTAAGTGTTCTTGTACACTCGAGCTTTCTGTTTGAAACACAAGTCTCTTTCGATTGTTGTCGGCCTCGTTTCATTTTGCGTCATTGCGCTGAGTTTTTCTTGATCCTTTTGAGTGTTTGTTTTGGTTGAATGGTATTTTTGTTTCATCGATTGATCCTTCCCCCTTAGTGCTCCAGCATCGATTACATTGCTTGTGTTGGGTCGATTTGGGAAATTCTTTCTATTTGATTGAAAGTTTGCCGCATTAGCTTGAATGTTTTTGTGTTTGTTTCACTTCGGCTGAGTCATTCAATTTTAAATCCCTACATTCGCAAAACTCAAACTAGTGTTTATTTTGTTTTCCATTTGAATTAGTACATTGTGTGCCTTTTTTCCATTGAAAAATAAAAAAATATGTTTTGCATTCTTTCGTTGCATCAAATTTGAAACATTCCTTTGCATAACTAGCCTTTGTCATCTAGGAAGGAATTTCGTTTTCGATTAATTGCATTAGAGGCATTAGAAGTTTTCTTCCTATACTTTCTTTGTTTGTTATTGTTTGAAAAATTTCCATCCTTCTTATAACTAGCATTCATTGAACCTGAAATGATGTTCATTCGCATATATTTTGCATTTAGGAAGTTGAGCTCCAAATTTGATAGAGCCTTGAAATTGAAACATAATCCAAGATTAACTTTAAAATTTACTCAATGAACCTAAGGCAGCATTTGAAACCTAACACAACATTTCTAGTGGTCTAGGCTAGAGACGTGTTCCGGTGTCTTAAAACCTAGTAGCTGTCGTTCACCTTTTGGCAGTAGACAGCGCTAGTACGGACTTGTGCTCCCTGTACCGTCGAGTATATAAAGGGATACCCCCCTATGTTGCAATCCTTTTATCCATAGGAAGCTGAGTCTACCGCCTTGTAACCGTGATACACCAAACACATCATTCAGGGAGACTACCTGCACGTACGTTAAGTCCTTGGTAATTTCTCTTTCATTTGATCACCAAGGTGTATATGGAAGTTCACGGAAACTTGGTATACCTTCTTTCTTAGATTACCTGAGTAGACATTTTGGTATTTTCGTGACTCTCTAAAAATGAAAAGATCATCGAGCTCTTGTCATTTCACGCTCATCTCAACCTGAAAGTGATAGAGTTACCTTTTACTCGTTTCTCGACTCTTAAAATATGGAACAACAGAGTTTTGTTTCAATGTCTTAAAAAATTACTTTCCCATGAAATATTCCTGGTTAAAGTTATCTTCCTTAGGGTGTTTTTTAGGGTTGTTTCTGATGGCAACGTTTCCAGAGTTTACCAACTAGGGAATCCCCTCCGAAGGGAATCCTGGTCCTTTTCCTTCTTTTGGAATGTTGTTGCTCCTTATATGGAAACATTGTTCCTTCCTGGGTTAACTGTTGGTTTACCCGTATGGTTATTTTCGACCTCGGTGGTCCCGGGTGGTTTGACCTCTATTCAACCATCTCTTTCGCCTGAACAACGTCATGTTGATTCTAAGGTGGACCTCTCCCCTTCTTCGCATATTCCTTCGTCCTCCTCTTCTACTTCGCCTGGTGAAAGTCTGGATTCTAGTAACCAGGTGGCTAAGAAGAAGAAGAAGAAGACGAAGAAGAAGAAATCAAATAAGCCAAAGGCTAATACTGCAGCTGTTGCACCTAAGAAACCTTCCATCGATAAACCATCCAACCTTCCATGGAAAGTCAAATTCCCTTGCATGTTGTGGAAAGGTGACCATTTTATTTGAGAATACCCTGGCATTCCCAAGGTACTTGAAGTATGGTCCGACGATCATCCGCTGTTGCCTTTGGCTTCTGGAGTTCATATTTGTGGCACGTCTTCAGCTAGCCTTACTAAGAATCATAAGAAAAAGGGTAAGATTATGAATCCCTATAGGTTGTGTGAAGGGCATCATCCCATTCACCTTTGTCCATACATGGATGAAGTCGTGAGAGTGTTAGACAACCCTACTGTTTCTACACCCCACCTTTCGGTTGGTTACCAGAAGCTTTCTTTGAGTCCTTTGCTAGTTGATCCCACAACCGGTCGAGAGTCATCCTTGGTCGATCCCACTCCCTCAGAAATTCAAGTTCATGAATCCATTCCTGACCAACCATTGGTCATGGAATTGGTTGATTTGATCTCACTTGTGGTTCATTAGGTGTTTTCTATCGAGAGTGGATCTCATTCCCCTCATGTTCTTCTTGTTTCTTTAGATTCCTCATACTTGGAGAAATATTCTCCTGTCCCTGTAGTTTAAGAAGCTTCTCCTCCTGCTCCACTGATGGAGGTCCTGGAGGATGCTCCTCTTGCTCCGGTAACACCAGGGGATGACCATCTCAGTTCAATGGTACCCCCTCCAGGTAGTTTGGTCGCTTCCTTCGATTGGAGTCGATTTCCAGGATACCGCCTTCCTTCTTATGTGCCTTTTAAGATCACCATACAGGCCTTCGATATGGTCATACCTAGCATGATTATGGATGAAGGTGCATATGTTAGTATTTTGTCTTCAACTACTTGGAAAGCTTTTGGTTCTCCACCGCTTGTGCCTGTTATGCAGAATCTGTTGGCATTTAATAGAAGAACTAGTCAACCGTTAGGGATCCTTCCAAATTTGCCTATCACTTTGGGAGGAAAAATCATCTATATAGACATGATGGTTGTTCCAGGTCCCTTGGATTTAAATTTACTCTTTGGGAACGACTATGTTTATGCCATGGGTGCGCTTGTCTCTTCCCTCTTTCATGTGATTTGTTTTCCGCATGAAGGTCGGATCGTGACCATTGATCAAATTTCATTCTTTGGTCCTGATGTGGTAGCTGGCCCAACATCATCCCTTCCTGGTCTTTATCTGCCGGTTGTACCTTCCCTACCACAGGTTAATTATGTGGCTACCTACTCCATGCCTGCATTCAGTGATAGTGCTGTTGTGCATCGTGTGTTGGGGGCATTGGGTCCTGACTTCCAAGATGTTTTCCTTCCATCAGATGAGAATCTCTTGGAAGCCATGACTTCTTATTTGACATGATGAGTTGTCGTACAGAGCATAGTTCCTTTCCTTGTGTCAAAATCCTTAAAAAATGAAACACAATCATTCGAGGATAGCTCGTCTTTTGTATCAACCTCGTTAATAAATGAATTAACTCATGAGGATAGTTATTTTAATGTGTCAACCTAATTAAAAAAATGAAACACGTTCCTGTTCAATTCAAGTCTTTGATACAATCTTGTAAAATCTTAGTCGAGTCTTTATTTTGATCTCGTAATTTGAACCTTCACTCCATCTGCCTTTCATATGGACTGAAGATTGGGGGGCATGTACCTCGAATTGAGTCACCATGTTGGGGGCATGCAAACATTTTCAAGCATAGTTTATCTTTGTTTCAAGCTTGTGTAAAATGAAACCAACTTCAAGAAAATTTTCCTGATTTCAAGCTTGTTTAAAACTGAAACCATTCCCACTTTACCTCTTGTGATTGCCATTTTATTAGCATGTTTTTCCAGATGAGCCTTGGTTTTCTCATTCCATCGTCCCCATATTCTTGGCCGATCATACGCCTTCACTTGGTTGTTTTACCCATTCCTGAGGAACATCTGCAATGAGTGGTCTTGTTAGCTAACCTCTTGACCTTCACTTGTTCTAAGCAGTTCCACCATCACCGAAACCAGTTGCTACCCGTAATACCACTCGTTCTTCTAGGAGGAGTCATATTTCAGCTCTTTTCTGACTCTCAAAAATTGAAAATATTGCTGAGATTCTTGTCATTTTGAACTCTTTAAGTGGTTGTGAAATGATATCTACCCAGAATACGTTTACCCCTTTTACGGGCTGGGATGGATTATCATGAAAAAGGAATCCTTAGCCTATCACGACTAAGAGGTTCTTTCAGATATTGTTTCTACCTTTTCGGATCTCAGAGACTATCTACGAAAAGGACCATGCTAGAGTTTTATTTTCTGCCTTCTTTTCAAACTCTCTAAACATGAAAAGATGCCGAGTTCTCCCTTTGTCAGACTCGTTAAATCCTGATGACATCGGATTTCGTCACCGACATTACCCGAGTTCTTCCTTCCTAGGGCTCATAAAATGTACTAGGTTGGATTTGTTCGAAGGAAAAAATTACATTGCAAGCATATGCTATCTCCTTCAAGCTTTTTTAAAAAATAATTGGGGTACTTGCCAGAAATGGTGGGGGAAAATGGAACCTAGTTCTATTTATGTTGGCAGTATGTCGCTCTTGAACATGACACTTGTCTGCATTCGTGTTGGGTTGGGGACATCTCATTTCGTCATTTTTGCCTCCATGGATCTCATTTGATATTTTCCCCGTCATCATGACCTCATATCCCTTGATGTCAAATACTGCCAAATCTAGTGTTGTGTCACTTATATGTTCAAGAGAAGTTTGCTTTTGCAGTTGTCAACCTTCCTTTGATTCCCTGTTTGTCCTAATTCACTTTCATCATGTTACTCTGTCTCATGTCGATGATGTGGGAAACATTATGGCCCTCCTTCAACCAGGTCACTTCATGTTGACTTCAACTCATTCTCCAGGAATTTTACCTAGAGACTCCAATCTGGTACCTTAAAGCCTGCATGCCTCAATGGAAATTTTTTCGCATTCGACGTAAGGTTCACATCATTGGCCTTCGATCGAGTGATTCTGCAGGTGTTCAACGTCAGATCACTGTTCACATTCCATAGATTTACCTTTTTTTCCTTGAGGGCCATCGTAATTATTGGTGGTTTCTCTTGCGTCCGTTAACGACTTTCATTATTGGCTAGTAATCAGACGATTTTCTTGCATGTTCCACTTCAGCTCATATATTCACATGCTTGAAATTGTACTTGTTCGGGTCGAGATGGAGTGCAAGACCCTGGGTTTTGTCTGATAAAATCCAGGCTATGGATTCTTGTGGATTATCATGAATTATTGCATGACTCTTTTGATTGGATGGTTGTGACCATACCTGAGTCTATTTGTTGATCCTTACTACTGGATGGTTGCATCCATACCTTGGATCTCAGTTTTATGTACTCTATTATGGATGGTTGCGCCCATGCCACATATTCATGTACCAGAGATATCAGTTGTATTTGTAATTGTAAGCTTTCCGACAGCGGTGTTTGGTTCGAACGAGTTCTCATAAAGCATTTCACCCCTCGTTCTCCCTCGGACCTCATGCTTTAGGGGGAATATTTTACACAAAATTTTGTCATTGTCCCTACAATACCAAAATCACACATTGGAGGGTCATTTCTGTGACTAATAAGAAGTGTCATGCCTTGCAAAGACCATCATTGCATCCCTTTACATGAGAGCAATATTCCTTCTGTTGAAAATTCCCTGAGCAGAGCTATAAAAACCCTTGTTTTTGCCTTGGCACGACTAGCCAGTTACACCCCTGTGCTGAGTGGGAAAATTAACACTGGGCCTGCGCTATTTGGTGTTGTATGCCAGTTAGACACACACGCCAAGCTATTTATGGATTTTTTTCAAAAATAGAGGCGAAGATTCCACTTCAACAACTTTGAGGATGAGTCATTGGGAGTGGTTGGATTGAATAACCATGAACTCCCTCCTTTATTTTATGGTTTCCACCTCCCATGAAAACCTCCTAAAGGATAGGCCTCCCTCCCACGTTTTTATGGATCCCAACCTCCTCCTTTTCCTCTATAAAAAGAAGCTATCTCTCTTTGCACAAGCTAGCTTAACAACTGAATAGATGAACTTGGAGAATTAAACATATTATAACTGAATTACTAGAGAAGATAGAATAAGAAGGAATTACGTTAAGGAAGCTTGAGTCCATGACTTCTGAGAGAGATTGAGTCCATGCCTTCATCCTGTCCAAATTCCCTGAAAAACACCTTAGATGCGCTTCGGCTGAACCCTGCTGGAGGAGACTGCAAAGTCAAAGAATTGGTTGTAACTCTTCCTTCTATTCATTTATATACATGACTATTGTTTGGTTCCAATTTTGTATTATGTTGAATGCCTAGTGAAACATGATTAGCCCTCTTTGACTGGCTAGTAGTTATGAGTGAAAACATTATGTCGTATGTTGTTCTTGTTTCTTGTTCTATGTGCAGGTATCCGAGTTTAACAGCGAAAGGATTGTGATTTTCCAAGGCAGGAGCGAGAGGCCACCACTACTATAACAAAAACGACAGTGCTGGACTCCAGGTAGGTCAATCTACTGTATTCTTTGTTCATTCAATAACTAGGAAGCAACACTTTAGCATGTCCCTTTGTTTCTAGACCCACCCTAAGGCTAGAGGGATCGTCTTTGTCCGCAGTGTAGAAATTATATAACTTATATGTTATATGCCTAAGATTCTCCTGATCATACACTATTTGACTTCATGCACAATACAGAATCTATTCCACCATTGATCATCATATGCAGAAATTAAATCAATTGCATGCACACATTAAAACCATAAAAATTCACACATATGAACACAATAATTTATGGGAAAGATTAAAGCTGAAAACCCCCAACTATCTGTATATTATATGTCATAGAGATCAATTAAAAATCATCATACAAAGCTCCTCACAATCTCTCAATACAATCTCCAATTGCTACACACTAATCAGGTCCGATCTAGCAAATCCCATGCACCGATCTCTGCCACCTGCTAGCCTGCCTCTATTGCGCAATCCCTACTGAATATGGGCTCTGAATGAGTTCAAATCCAGCTGGCTTGCACTACGAAATCCTCATTGGCATATCCATCAATGTGTGGTGCAAACTCATACACCAGTATAGTCACAACTGATAGTCACACTGCTCTTTCACCTACCTCTCCACTGGTCTCCACTGAAACTGTCTATGCACTGTAGCTAACTGATGTATTATTCAGTTGATTAATGACCTAATAATTATTAAATTAATTATTAATTTATTCACACCACTCTCACTAGCTCAAATGTGTCTAACTGAGTTAAACTGAACACAACTCCACCAACTACCTCAATCAACTCCATGAACGCCTACTGCAATGCGATTCTGGCCCGAAGTCTCCATCCAGTAGCTCCGCCAACACGAGGAATAACGTAGTTACTTGCCAATGGGCGCTCTGCATTCACCACATGGCTACATGGCAGAAGTGCTCCGAAGAATAAGATAATGTTTATAGTCCAAATATTATTAAGAGCTAATAATATTCGACATATCTATTTTTAGACTGGAAATCTAAAAATAGATTCCGCCCAATATGTATAAAAATAGAAGTCCATCTATTTTTCCAACTTGAAGAACCATCCACAAATAACATCCTGCAACTCATAGAATATGATCGACATGTCTAAAAATAGACATAGTCTAAAAATAGACTTTGCGCCAAAAATAGCCTACGGGCCCACTTAGTGAAGGCAACTTATTTCCACTAAGCTCATCATCTTGTTGCAATCTCAACACTCCCTCTCAACAAGATAGGGATTATCTGCCACCCCAATCCTGCCTTTGTGGTATTCGAATTTTCTCTTGGTGACTGCCTTCGTCAAGATATCAACATCCTGATCCTCCATAGGAATGTAAGAAAGTAACATGATCTTCCGCTGCACACAATCTCTGATATGATGATACTGGATTTCAATGTGTTTAGATCTATCATGAAATAATGGATTAAATGAGAGTTTGATGCAACTCTGATTATCACAATATATCACAGTAGGATCTAAGTGTGAACCGAACAACCCGACCAGGATCTTCCTCATCCATATAGCCTCGCATGCAGCCAAAATTGCTGCCATATACTCGGCCTCTGCTGAACTGAGTGCCATGTATCTCTGCTTCCTGCTGTACCAAGAAACTGCTGTCGACCCGATACTGAAAATCCCTCCAGATGTGCTCTTTCTTTCCGTTGGGCTCCCTGCCCAATCTGCATCCGTGAAGCCACACAACTTCACCTCATTCGACTATCTGTACCAAAGTCCATATCCCGATGTGCCTCTGAGATATCTCAATACATGCTTCCCTGCCTTCCAAAAGAGCTTGGTAGGCTTAACCATAGCTTGTGAAAGCTGGTTAACTACGTAGCATATGTCGGTTCGTGTATTGACCAGATACATGAGTGACCCCACCAACTATCAGTAAACAGTGGCATCCACTACCTCTGCCGATGTAGCATCCTCTTTCCTCCAACCACTAGGAAGATGAGTGTTGATAGGATTGCAGCCATGCATGTTGAACTTCTCCAGTATCTCTCGGGCATACTTGCCTTGAGACACAAACAATCCATCACTACGCTGCCAAATTTCCAATCCCAGGAAATAATTAAGGAGACCCAAGTCCTTCATCTCAAACTCTTTTGCAAGATCAGACTTGCATGAGAGTATCAGCTGTTCATCACCGGTCTGTATCAAATAATCTACATAAAGTACAATGATCAGCAACTTACCCTCAACCACTATCTGGTACAGGGTGGGATCCGCCTCACTCTTGGTAAAACCAAGTCCGGTAAAATAACTGTCAATCCATGTGTACCAAGCACGAGGTGCTTGTTTCAACCCATACAACGCTCTTTTGAGCCTACACACATGTGACTCGCTGCTGAAGATCTCGAAACCTTTGGGCTGCTCTATGTACACCTCCTCCTTAATGACTCCATTGAGGAACGCAGTCTTCACATCCATCTGATGAATGTGCCACCCCATCTGCGCTGAGAGAGCTAGGATGCTCCGTATGGAAGAATACCTTGTGACAGGTGCAAAGGTTTCCTCATAGTCGATCCCCTCAATCTGTGAGAAGCCCCGGGCAACAAATCTTGCCTTGTACTTCTCGACGCTCCCGTCAGCTGCTTGCTTCACTTTGTAGATCCATCTCGAACCTACCACTGATTTCCCTTCCGGCCTTGGGACAATCTCCCATGCACTGTTTCTGACAATCGAATCATACTCTTCCACCATGGCATCTACACATGCGGGATCCTCCACAGCTTCCTCGAAAGAGGATGGCTCTGTCACGATACACTTGCTCATAAGAGCCATGTATCCAGTAAATCGCCGTGGACTCGTCTTTGGTCTCAAGGCCTCGTGATGTAGGTGCTCCTACAATCTTCTCTCTCGCATCCCAATCTGGGCCGTCGTCGTAGTGCGCTTCCGCCCTCTGATGGTTGGCGTTGCATGAGTGGTCTCTTCCACTCCATGAACCTCCTCTTGTGGCTGATCCACATCCAGAGACTCATCCTTAGGAACTAATATCTCCTCATCTGCATGCAACTGTGGCTCCCTCTCAAGCGAACACTTCATGGCTTTCTCCTCATGAAATTTGATATCACATCGCACAACAGTCTTGCGAATGTTTGGCAAATACACACGATAGTTGGGGTACTCAGTACCCTGTAAATATCCCAACCTCTGCGGTTGGCTCCAACTTCTTCCTGGCATCCTTCATCACATGAATGTAAACAGGTGAGCCAAAAATCTTCAAATGAGAAATATCAGGCTTCTTACCAGAAAATGCCTCCTCGGGTGTACTCATGCCAAGCACTCTGTGAGGACAATGGTTTTGCACATAAACCGCAGTATTGCATGCCTCAGCCCACAAGTGTATGGGTAGGACCTGATCATGCAACATTTCTCATGCAACACCCACGATTGTTCTATTCTTCTGCTCAGTAACCCCATTCTGCTATGGGTTATGAGGCGCTATGAGCTCTCTTCGAATTCCTTCTGTGCTACAAAAGTCCTTGAATTCGCCAAAGATGAATTCACCACCATTTTCGCTCCTAAGAGCCTTCACCTGCTTCCCCGACTCTTTCTCCACCAGTGCCTTGAACTCATAGAACTTTGAGTATGTCTCGCTCTTCTTCTGCATAAAGAAGATCCATCACTTCCGAGAAAATTCATCAACAAATATCACATAATACTTGTGCTTTGCTGTCCAAGATACTGAGAAAGGTCCACACACGTCTGTGTGAATTCTCTCAAGGATCGTCGTGGCACGACTATCCTTCTCATGAAAGGTGGCTTTCACAAATTTTCCCAAAGTGCATCCCTTGCACTGATCTGACTGCGCAAGTGTACCTTTGGGAAGCTCGGTAGAAATCTACTGCAAAATTTTCAGAGCACCATGGTGAAGATGGCCCAATCTCCTATGCCACAATTCACCCTCATCGCGGCTCACCACTCCTTCTTCTTTCCCTGCCATTGCAGCCCAGCCATCTACCTGCAATTTAAAAAGATTCTTAACTCGAGTCCCTATCCTCCTGGTTTGACCAGTTGTTTTATGGCGCAGAAAATCTTTTCCATCACTAAAAACAACATCATAACCCTTGTCTTCCAACATCGCCACGAAGATCAGATTCTTCTTCAATCCTGGGACATTCATGACATCCTTCAAGATGAAAGGTTTACAGGACTCCCTCTCAAAGGGAATGGTCTCGATACCAGTCGCACTGTATCTACCATCATTTCCCATCTCGATGTGCACTCCAAGATCCTTCTCACCCAGATCAATGAACAAATATTTGTCTCCGGTCATATGAAAAGACGCACCACTGTCAAGAAACCACACTGAACCCATCATAATTGAGACCAAGCATGTGATCAGTGAAAAATCTAGCTCAAACTTCGAGGCTAAGGCCTCTCCAGCTACAGATCGAGCAGCCTACTTATTTTTCTTCTTCTGTGGACAATTAGTGGCGTAATGTCCATGTTGGTGACAGTGAAAGCACTTCACCCTGGACATGTCTTGCTTCTTTCCTTTCACACTGGATTGAGAAGCATTCTTCTTACTCTTCCCCTTCCTTGCTTTGGAATCCAAAGTACAATTCTCTTCATCTTCATTCTTCAATCAAGATCTGTCGCTGGTACTCTGCCTTATCTCCTCTTCCACAAGATCCGACCAAAGTCGCACCCATCCTGGCAGTATCTCCCGACCATTGACAAAGTCCTCATAGGAATGCTAACTCTTTGGAAGCCCAAGGAGATCCAAGCTCACCAATTCCTCTTCATATATAGTAACCCCCACACTTCCCAGCTCATCCCTACACTAGACAAAATTTGTGAGGTACTTGGGTATACTCTTGCCCTTCTCCATTTTTATCTTCCTGAGCTTATGCTTGAGCGCCAACTTCCTCTGGTTGCTCTTGCTTTGGAACAAATCTGTCAAAGCTTTCCACATCAAGAATAGAGAAGATTTACCATGAAGGCTGGACACTATGTGATCCTTCACACCTTCCAACATAATCCTTTGACATTTTGCTGTCTTCTTTTTCCATGCGTCAAGTGCAACAGCATCGCTAGAAGCAGGTTTTGGAATTTCTGCATCTATGAACTCCTTCAACCCATTATCCTCCAGCACCGCCTCCATCCTGTCCTTCCATGCAATATAATTTGAGCTGCCTTCAAGGAATACTACCAATAAAAATCCGTTGGAAAGACATCTCAACTTCGACACCAAGAAAACACCGCCGCAAATTCGAATTCCACCAACACAAACTCAATAAGCTTCAATGTAGTATGTTTTGCAATTGCTTCGATGATCAACTATTGCTCGATACCATGTAGAAATTATATACCGTATATATTATATGCCTAATATTCTCCTTATCATACACTATTTGACTTCATGCACAATACATAATCTATTCCACCATTGATCATCATATGGAAATAAATCAATCGTACGCACACATTAAAACCATAAAAATTCACACATATGAACACGTAATTTCTGGAAAGCTTAAATAAAACCCCCAAATATCTATATATTATATGTCATAGAGATCATGTAACAATCATCATACAAAGCTCCTCACAAGCTCTCAGTACAATCTCCAATTGCTACACACTAATCAAGTCCGAGCTAGCAAATCCCATGCACCGATCTCTGCCACCTGCTAGCCTGCCTCTACTACACAATCCCTGCTGAATATGGGCTCTGAATGAGTTCGAATCCACCTGGATTTCACTGCGCAATCCTCATTGGAATCTCCATCAATGTGTGGTGCAAACTCATGCACCAGTATAGTCATAAATGATAGTCACACTACTCTTTCACCTACCTCTCCACTGGTCTCCACTGAAACTGTCCATGCACTGTAGTTAACTGATGTATTCTTCAGTTTATTAATGAGTTAATAATTAGTGAATTAATTATTAATTAATTCACACCACTGTCACTAGTGTATCAATCAGTTAGACTAGATACAACTAGCTCAACTGTGTCTAACTGAGTTAAACTGAACACAACTCCACCAACTACCTCAATCAACTCCACCAAACTCTGTCAAATGAGTTCTAACTGAAGTCTCCATGCAATAGCTCCACTTAACCCTCAGGAATAGCGTAATTCCTTCTATCATCTCCTGTGCCACATCTATGCACTTAACTGAAGTGCTCCAAGAGAATAAGATAATGTTTATAATCCAAATATTATTAAGAGATAATAATATTCGACATATCTATTTTTAGACTGGTAATCTAAAAATAGATTCTGCCCAATATGTCTAAAAATAGAAGTCCATCTATTTTTCCAACTTGACCAACCATCCACAAATAGCATCCTACAATTCATAGAATATGATCGACATGTCTAAAAATAGACATAGTCTAAAAATAGACTTTGCGCCAAAAATAGCCTATGGGCCCACTTAGTGAAGGTGACTTCTTTCCACTAAGCTCATCATCTTGTTGCAATCTCAACACGCAGAGAGGATTTACCTGCATAACATCAGGGTAAACATAAAAAAAAGAGATATGTTTCAAAGGTGAAATTATTTAGATGTGGTGATATGGGCCACTTTGCATCACTATGTCCTTTGAATAAAAAGGACAAGGATGAGAAGCACGACCCAAAAGTTGCAACCACGAAGATTGAGCAGGATGAGTTTTCCATGAGTGCCCACTCATTTCTAGGAGGGAAATGGGGTGATAGAGAACTGTAAGTTCACCTTGAACTTTATTTGGGCAGGATCCTTGAGGAGCCCACCTCCCTCTTGTTTCAGAATCATAAAGTATTAATTGTTGGCTGCTTCAGTAATTTACTGCAATAATTCATGAAGAAACCTGAATTAATTCTATAATGTAATTTACAAAATAGGAGTAGTAAATTCAGTTGGTTGCAGTAGGATTCCTGAGATTGTTATATCTAGGAATTTTCACATGGTATCAGAGAATTTGATTTGAAACACGAAAAGAAGATCTAAGCACTGAACTGAAGGCCGAATTTATACAGCAAGGATAGATCGAATCCCCAGAGGGATTGTGCAGTTCTAGCCAGGAGGGTTAAATCTTCGAGGTTGTCTCTCTCTAAGTGAGTCGACAGAGAGGTAAGACTTCCAGATTGAGATCTTGTCAAGGCTGAGGGAGCAGCACAAAGCCTTCACGCAGAGCCAGAGGGATGTAGTGTTTCTGTAAGCGGTTTCTGGGTAGGGAAGCGTTAGAAGAAGAAGAAGAGCACATAGCGGGGAATTCTTCCTCAGTGAGTTCCTTGCTGAGGAATTCAACATTTCTCATCTGTTGGGCAGCCGAGGAGAAGAAAACTTACTAGTTCCATCAGGGAGTGCGTAATCCAACTTAGAAGCTACACAATAGGGAGAAAGAGGGAGCAATTTGATATTTTTCAATTGAGATGGCATCTCATGGTCTTACAGATTAGGATCGGTTGGAGGGATCCTCCAACTACATAATTTGGAAGGAAAGGATCAAATTTATTCTGGATGAACATGATCTTAAGACGTTCGTGGACAATGTGGATGTTGTGCTTATAGATCTGGATTAGAACAAAAAGTACAAGTTGATATGGCAAAGGCCAAGAGAGTTATCCTTGATGGTGTCAAGGATCATATAGTGACACATATAGCTGGCAAGGACATAGCTAGGGAGATATGGGAGGCCTTGGCCCTACTATACAAAGGAACTTCCGAGCAGTGGAAGATGTACTTAGAGCAAAAGCTTTGGATGATCGAGATGCAGAAGGGGGAGCACATTTCTCCATTATTTATAAGACTTTAGGAGATTCGAGACCAGCTGGCATCCATGGGATCCACCCCAACTACTGCAACTATGGTGAGGTTATTCGTTAACGTAGTCACCGAGGAGTGGCAAGTTTTTGTCCAAAGTATCTTGGGCAGGGCAACACTTCCTAGTTGGGAGCAGATGTGGGCAAAACTTTAGGAGGAGGAGCTGAGAAGAGATTTGGATAAGTGAAAGCTTGACATTAGCAGCAGGAGCGGATCAAAGAATCTAAAGGAGGAGAAGAATGTAGCCGTTGCATCGAAGAGGCAACAAGGTAAACATAAAAAAAAGAGAGATGTTTCAAAGGTGAAATTATTCAGATGTGGTGAGATGGAACACTTTGCATCACAATGTCCTTTGAATAAAAAGGACAAGGATGAGAAGCACGATCCAAAAGTTGCAACCGTGAAGATTGAGCAGGATGAGTTTGCCACGAGTTCCCACAGATCTCCAAGAGGGAAATGGGGCGACAAAGAACTATAAGTTCACCTTGAACTTCAATTGGGTAGTATCCTTGAGGAGCCCACCTCTTGGATCGCAACCTTGCTATGGGTTCCCATGATCAAGAGTAGTTGGATGGAGAAGTTTTCAGTGGGAGCCAAGGAGTGATGGAGAGACAATTGCAGTGGGTAGCAACACCTACTTCTGAGCAATGCAGAGTAGAGTAGCAATGATGTAGTGCAGAGCAACAACTATGTAGTGTAGAGCAGCAACTACGTTGTGTAGAGCAGCAACTACGTAGTTTTTACACTGAAATTTGTCACCATGACATTAAGCTATCTATATGGGTTCATCATTACCTATTTATTGCTTCCTTAGAAATCTAAAAACATAAATTTCCTCAAATCAAGTCTCTAAACTGGAAGAAGCTCTTAAAAGTCCTAAAAAGCCTACTCCCACACTTTTCCTATTCATTCCCTACGTTACTGTGGCTAATTGCTATAAAAACTGTGGTATATCGCGCATGTAAAGCTCATTAAAACTGTGGACCCCCGTAAAAGGTATAATAAAGAGAAATGTAAGTTCTAGAAGCCCAGCTGGTCAAATATTCTCCCATTTGGGGCCTTCTAGAAGCGTTATCTGGTCAAGCTTCGCCCCTTCCATTCATGAACCCTTATCCCTTCATATATGGAGTAATCCCTTGGTTTTTGGAGCTGAAATCCCATGATGAGAGGCCTTTATCCCTTCCTTTTTGGAGCTGAAACTACCTCCCTTCTGCTATAAATTGAGACCAATTTTCAGTCTAAGGGTACTTAGTACTTGGTGATTAGTTCAAAGTGCTTGCTTCTTGCTTTGGAGAGAGTACTTAGAACTCAATAGTTTTGAGGGAAATTGCTGAGTGAATATACTCTCCATATTCTGCATCATTGGCATGAGAGAGATTACAAACTCATAGCCATAGCCTTATGCTGATAAAAAGAGTCAGAGTCTTGTCAAACTGAGGGAAATGGCTGTTTGGGACCCCGGAAGAACCTGTATGAACATCAAGGCATCACGGTTGTAAGGTTTCTTATTTTTATTCAAAGATAATACAAATGGATTCTATTTTCTCATTGAGTTGTTAATTTATCTTTTGAATGATTTAATTCTTAGACTCCTTGATCACTAAGATAGATTATTGCTTTCGAATTATCATATTTTTAAATGCTTTTGATCTGGTTTTCCTGTCTTTGATTTTAGATCTTATATACTGGAGCGATAACTTCTGGAGCTACTGGATTGAAGACTGAGCAAGAGTTGGACTTTAGGTAGGAGTATCTATCCGTAGTTAATGAGTAATTCTTAAGCAAAATAGTCTAGAGAAAATGGTCTACATATCTCTGTTTGTTTCTAGATATCCTTAGGATATTACGGAGATCGCTCTTGTCCGCAAGAGGGATTCATCCATCTAACAAATTGGCGACTCCACTGGGGATATAAACTGAACTTAGTTTTCTTGTTTATTTTCAGTTTGAATTTTGAAATTTCTTTGACTTTGTTTAGCTTAAAACTGGGTTGGGTACAAGACTAAATAGGATCCCTAACTGTAAATCGGTATTTTTATTTTTTCTCTACTTATCCTACCTTCTACACTTTTTGTTTTAAAATAGAGCGGTAGGATCCACTATTTTTAGTAGGATAAAGTGCGGTACCGCACCTTGTTCCATTAGAAACTGCAGTATTCTGGAAAATTTTAGAAAAAGTAGAAATTCTGTTTTCTAGAATCCAATTTCTTGATTTTTTGTTATTATCCCAATTTGTTTTAACTGTCAAAGATCTCTGTTCAGATTTCTTTCAGCAATTTCTATGTTGAAGTGATTTATTCAGTTGGTTTGCATTTTATGAGTAAACGATTTGCCTAGTCCTCCCATTGCTCTGAATCATAAAATTTTGTATACCTCAGCTACTTGGTATTTAATTGCTTTTCTGTTGAGCCATTGAACTTGATGCAAGTTGTTACTCTTATGAAAATTTGATTTTATTTTCATTTGCAAACTTATAAAACATTTTGGATTGATAAGGTCTGAATTTCATTTTAAAACTATTTTTGGATGCTTTGATTTCTTGTTGGAATAAGCAGAAAATTCTTGGTCAGATTACAAACCAGGCTTAAAAATCCTCCAACTTTTAGATAGAATTTGAGATTAGAGTTTTCTTTTAGTTTTGAATTTTATAGTTTTAGGACTTCTAGTTTTCTTTTGGAAGAAGTTTTTTTTGTTTTTGATCTAAATGATATAGGGAATTTTATTTTGAGAAAAATATCTTTTTGAAATTGAGTTCTCTAAATTGTTTTCTTTTCAAAGTTTCTCATATAGGAAAGAAAAAAATGATGTTTTGAAAGTTATTGAAATTTCTCAGCTCTTTCCTCTTGTTAGATTTCATTGAAAACAAATGAGTTATTATCATATAGATGCATTGTAGCATATTTTGAGTCGGGTCATTAAAACACCATCCAGTTTCATTTCCATACCAATTGTCCTAAGAAACTGCCAATTAAAAGTAATGCTTAAATAAAATCAATCTAGAAATTTTATATTTTCTAGGGCTCTTTCCACCAATATAGCTCAGGCTAGTGTCTTGGTAATAGGTTTTAGTTAACTCTCCAAGACAGTAAAAACAAAAAAGTCGTCGATCTTGCAGTAGGAAAATCCAATTGTAGCATGTATGCTCTGGGAAGCTCCTCCTAAAGGAGTCAAGCACAAGATCATATCCGAACCAGTGAGGTAATCATACCTATCTCATTGGGAATGATAGAAGATGTGCATGTATTAAAAACGGTAAACCTTGGATAGACCATTGTCGAGGAGCCTGGGGTCACTTGTCGGTAAACCTTGGATAGACCATTGTCAAGGAGACTTCAAGGGGATTGAGCTTGTTACTCTTCCCTTGTGTGTATATCGGATCGTAGACTTTTCCCCCAGGTATATTTGTTCCCGTTGGTGACCTTAGTGACCATAAAATTTAGGATTCTTTCCAAAGGTGACGGAGGAGGGGAGGTCCCACTGTACTTGGAGCAAATGTCAGCTAGACTCACTTGGACTCTCCGGAGGGTTATCTTCACTCGAGATGGTTTAAGTGGAGAAACTTACACTGGTTTTTTTCATTAAGCAGGTTGTTGGGGTAACTTTTCCAACCACCATTTCTGCATTAAAATTCTACGATGTTGGATTTCATCACCAACTAGTGTTTTTAGTTCGGGGATCTACTATTTGTGTGTGGATTGATCTCTTAGATTTTTATAGGCGTGTGATTCATTTGATTGTTTCCTTAGCGAATTTAGGGTTTTTTTGAATTTTTTCTTTGTTTGCGTGTGTTAAAAGTTTTAATCGTGGCTGAATTACCGAGACGATCACGTAGAAATCAGGAGAAACCCCCTGAGTACACACCAAGCCAAATAGAAAGACTTAAATCTCTGATACCAAATGTTATCGGTAGAACTGGATTAACGGAACAAGGAGAATAATCCATAATTATTCATCCTGATTTTGAAGTAGATCAACCGCAAATAGCAGAACATAATCCACATAAAATTTTGATTTTCGAATTAACTGAAGTTGCTTATGTAAAAAGTGAATTATCACCTGAAGAACCTGAAAATTATGAACCAGAAACTGAACCTGCTACATCAGAACCTACTTTAGAATTCACTACTCCAACTCTTTATATCCTAATTCACCCAGAGTGAGGAATCAGATTACAGAAGATCTTCCTCCTGGTCTCATTAGTATTGAAGAAATCATTGATATAGAGGAAGAGATCGTTCTTCCTTCAAATCAGGAAAATTTAGAACTTAGAGAACATGAATAAATTTTTTACAGTCCTTTTAGACAAGACGCTTGGTATTCTTCATTGACATATTTTCTATAAAACGTAGGATTTCAGTATTCGCCACCCCAAATTCCTTTCTACTCTACACCAATAGGTTATAGATCTCAGATAAACATGTCGGGTGAGTCATATATGTTTACTAAATCGCCAAAAACATTTCTGTATGGTGGTCTGTCTATTCCTGCAGGCTATCAGTTGCTCTCTTGTACATTCTCAGGAGCATCTCCATTTCCCAACAAACCAATGTCATCATCTGGCCTGAATGAATCAAATACTGGAACTTTGATAATGAGCAAGTTTATATGATGTTTGGAAATATTTCGAACCCCACATCTCAAGGTAATAATTTATAGCCTGGGGGCAACCTCAAAATAGCCAAATACAGCCTGGGGGGAAACCCCAAGGACAGTAATTACCTCAAGGTCAATATCAACCTCAAGGGCAGTACATACCTCAGGGTCAATATCAACCCCAAGGATAGTACTTACCTCAAGGTCAATATCAAGCTCAGTCAGTACATGCCTCAAGGTCAATATCAACCTCAAGGGCAGTATCTAGCTCAAGGATTGCAACCTCCTTTAGCACAACAGTTCTATCTGGAATAACAAATGTTACAATTAAGTGGAAATTATCTGGCTAATTATCAGCCATATGTTCAACCCAGTTTTGGGCCGTCTTATGTACAACCTTTGATGGGACCCTCATATCCCGGAATGGTGTGGGATCCATCCCAAGTCTAGTAGAATTTACAACCAAATATACAAGTACCTTATTATCAAGTTGGACAACTTTTTAGTTATAATCAACCCTAACAACCAGTCCAGCCTTCAATTCCAACACATGCATCTGGTCCTATTCAGCAACCTAGTTCGAGTACACTTAACACTCCACCACAAATAGCTGCTCAGACTTTTTTTCAACCTATCACACCTATTCCTGCAATGTCTATAGCTCCTATCACATCTACCCCCCAAACATCAGTACAAATTCCTCAGGTTTCTATTCCACAATCTGGACCTACAATTCAGACTATTGTTTAGATGCCTGCAGGAAAACCTGGTACAAGTACAGTTATAATAATTCAACCTCAGTTTACTTATCAATCGTATCAGGGGCCGTACCAATATGGACCTGTTCCACAAACTCCAGTCTACCTGCAACAAATGTACCCTGGATATACATATTAGACACCTGTTCAACCCCAGTATGGTCTGGTTATTCCTGGTTATCCAGGGGGCAATCCGATTCCAAATTCATAACCTATTCCAGGTTATCCTAGATATCCTCCTCCTGGGATTGGTTTAGTTTCACAAGCTTATCCACAAGACCCTACTCGTCGATTGCCATTCATAGCAACTTTGGATTTACCAGATTTATCCCACCTTACGAATGATCCCATCTACTATCATCCGTATTAGCCACCAATGCCTCATAAGTTGCCCATTGATATCCCAAAGTTTGAAGGAAAATCAGGAGAGGATCCTTCTAACCATGTTATGACTTACCACCTTTGGTGCACATCTAACTCATTGATTGATGATTCCATTCGACTTAGACATTTTCAGAGAATGTTAATAGGATTAGCTGCTAAGTGGTACATTGAATTGCCACGAGGCTCATTTAACAATTTCAATGCCCTAGCAAATGCTTTCTTAACTCATTTTCAGTTGCCAGTTAGATACAAAAATGGCACGAGATTATTAACTTCACTAAAACAATCTACGTCTACATACATATCAGATCATATACATGAATGGAGACGTAGAAGACATTTGGTAAAAGTTTTTATCCCAGATCAAATATTGGCAGAATGGTTTGTCAAAACATTGCTACCAAAAATCACTGAAGATGTAGCCAAAGCAAGAGTTGTCACCGAAGAAAAAGTTATTGCTCAAGCTCAGTATCTAGACTTGGTATATACCTAGTCCAGAACTTTTTATGAGAAAATTCCTGATTTACCACATCTTGGTTAGATAACAGCAACTCCTTCAGGGTCTCATGCCGCTGATGGTGTAATCGGTTTAGTTAGTACAACTAAGAGTAAGAAGAAATCTTCGAAGGTTACTTCCCCTATTATAAATTTACCTGATTCACCAATAGGAGAATCTTCCTTGGAAATTACTGCGGATATTCACATTGTAGATTCATCTACTACAAATTTGAAATCTGGTGACAAGAAGAAAGGGAAGAAAAATAATAAACAAACTTCATCTCCTAAAGAAAAAACTGATAAAACTGAATCAACTGATGATAAGCGGAAACCTCGTTATCCTTGTCTTATCTGTGATGAGGATCATTTCACCAAGGAATGTCCACATAGGGCTGAGGTATCTAAGTTCATCAAAGGTTCACCCGCCCCTGCTGTCTTGAAGGATCCTTTTCTGGTTCAAGATAGTAAAATGATTGGATCTTCTTCTAATACATCAACATATATTTTGATACTATCTCAAGTAATGGTTGTGACTCGATCGCAAGATTATGGTAGTAAAAATCCCGTTGCTAGTGAAGAAGTAGAAAATTCTAATTCTGCACCAGTTGCATCTCCTTCAGTTTCCAATCCGCTTCACATAGAGAAAACGAATCGCGATTTAGTAGTCAAACCGCCTCCTAAAGGTGTACTTCGTAAATCAGCTTTCAATCCACATGCAAGAGCTTCTCAGAATTACAACATTGTTGAGGATTTAGCAATATCTCCTTCAGCAATGTCGGCTTTGGAAGTGCTACAATCATGCCCAGCACAAAGAAAATTACTCTTATCAGCAATTGGAGCTGTAGATATTTAGGATTCAAACCTTATAGTATTCGATTTAGAAAATTTTACACCACAACTCCCTCATCAAATGGCTTTTCAGATTCCAGTACTAGTAAAAAACAAACGTTGCTTTCGTATTGTTATTGAGGAAGGAGCCTCTACGTGTATTATGTCGTTAAATTGTTGGAAATCACTTGGTTCTCCAACACCTAACCAATCACCGAAAATCCTCAAAGCTTTTGACGGAAGAGGATTCCATCCATATGGAATTTTACAGGATCTACCTATAGAGGTTGAAGCTAAAATCATTAATTTAGATGTGGAAGTAGTTGATGCCCCTCTAGATTACAACCTTCTTCTAGGTCGAAGTTGGTCTTATGCTATTACTGATGTCGTGTCTTCTGTCTTTCGATTAATCATGTTTCCTCATCAAGGAAAGATTGTGAAAGTCAATCAGCTCTCATATTATTCGTCTAACCCAGCTTCTACAGATAATATTCAACACGTTGGAAAAAAGACTATCCCTTATGAGGATGTAGGAGTAGTTTTAATCAAAGATTCCACTTTGTTGGGAAATTTTTCTATGCCTCCACCTAACGTACTGTGTACTATTGCTAATATCAATATGATTACATCAAGCACTATTCCATTTGACGATCCTTGGATAGCGCCTTCAGAATCAGAAATGGATTCGTTTGATGGCGCGATGCCTTTGAGTCCATTTGAATTAACATATCAAGCAGTATAGTCATTTTCCAGTTCACCATCAACTGATTCTAACCCAATGAATGTGTTCGATGAAGAATCATTTTCTCCTTCAAACTCAGCTATAACATCAATTCCAGATCCTTTTGAACAAGTGTTTTATACTGATGAAAGCATTTGTAAATTCTTGTCCATAGATGATTTACCATGGGATGATCTCCATCATAGGTCATCATTTTTACCTAAGCTTGATAGATTCGAAAATTATTTTTCATCTATTTTTACAATTGATTATGTCAAAGAACCCCAGAGTCTGATATCGATCACAAATTTAGATTCTGAAGTAAATTTAGGGAATATTTCTTCCACGATTCCTATTGACATATCAGTGAAACTAGGAATTATTGAAAACATTCATATAGGTGCCTCTTGTACGTTAGATGATATTACTACATATAAGGCCCTATTTCAAGAATTCCACGACATATTTGCCTAGTCTTATGAAGAAATGCCAGGAATCGATCCCAAAATTGTCATTCATGAAATAAAAACTTACCCGGATGCTAAACCGATTAGACAAAAATTACGTCCGATACATCCACGAAAGGCTCCCACTATCAAAGCCGAAGTTGAGAAATTATTGAAAGAAGGTTTTATTTATCCTATCCCATTAACAGATTGGGTATCTAATATCATTCCCATTACTAAAAAACAAGGAAAATTATGAGTACGTGTCGATTATAGGGATATTAACAATGCTTGTCCTAAGGACAATTACCCGACCCCTTATATCGACCAAATCATTGAAAATTGTGTCGGAAATGAAATGTATTCATTTATGGATGGATTTTCCAGATACAATCAAATAAACATACTCCCTGCCGATCAACCAAAAACAACATTCATTTGTCCTTGGGGAACATTTTCTTATTGTAAACTACCTTTTGGATTAAAGAATGTTGGGGAAACTTTTCAAAGGGCTATGTCCTATGCTTTTCATGACATTAAACACATTTTGCAACCTTATCTCGATGAATTATCTGCTCATTAATTACACAGAGAAGATCATCCAACTCACTTACGAGCGATTTTTGTGAGATGTAGGTATTATAAGACTCGCTTGAATCCACACAAGTATGTTTTCGGTGTACAATTTGGTAGATTACTGGGAGTTGTCATTTCGAAACAAGGCATTTGTATTGACCCTTCGAAGTTGAGGCTATTATTAATTTACCTCCTCCTTCCACACTTTGCCAACTCCAAATTTTGCAAGGGAAAGCAAACTTTCTACATAGATTCATCCAAAAATATGCTGAGTTAACCAAAGGTTTTAACAGGATTTTGAAATAGAATGTTCCTTTCATTTGGGATAAGATCGCTGATCGATCTTTTGATGATCTAAAACACGTGTTGACCCATGCATCGTTACTGCATCCCCCAAATTACAGCCAGGATTAATTTTTATACTTAACAGCCTCTGATTCCACTATTGGAATGGTATTAGTTTAGGAAGATGAATTCCACAACGAACATGTGATTTACTATCTCAGTTGGAATCTCAATCTGACAGAGATCAAATACTTTCATGTGGAGAAATTGGCCTTGGCAGCAGAACAAGCCGTCCAACGATTTCGTCATTACATTTTGTTACAAAAAACAATGGTGATTTCTAACTACAACCCAATGATGTATATTCTCACTAAGAAATTTCTTGGGGGAAAATACTCTAAATGGATAGTTATCATTCAGGAGTTTGATTTAGAGTTTGAAAAATCCAAATCAAAGAAATCACTAGTGTTCGCCAAACTTATGTGTGACTTCCCGAATACTGAGACAGAAACTGTGGTAGAACATCCAATTGCTGATGAATATTTATTTGTTATCAGTACATTAGATCCTTGGTATGGAGATATAATCATTTATCGCCAAAACCAAAATTTTTGGCCTGAGATTTCGCGTTCACATCGACGAAAGATCCGTTACCAGTCCCAGCAGTACAATATTGTTGGAGACACACTTTATCGTTGCGTTGCAGATTCTGTATTTCGACAATGTTTAACCCATGAAGAGGTTGAACGAGTTTTAAATGACTATCATTCTAGAGCGTGAGGCGGTCATATGTTTGGGTATGCCACAACCCAAAAGATATTACATGTTGGTTATTGTTTTCCTTTGTTATTTAAAGATTGAATTTTTGCAGTCTGAAAATGCCACAACTGTCAGATTTTTGATCGAAATATGCGTGCACCACCAGCTCCTCTTCACCCCATAATTGATGTCGGTCCTTTTGCAGAATAAGGCATTGATTTCATTACATGTAACCCTCACTCGTCCGGGAGGCATGGGTATATTATTCTCGCAATAGATTATTTTACCAAATGGGTCGAGGCGATGAATACATTTGTGGTAGATGGAAAAAATGCAATTACTTTTGCATTCAATCACGTGATTGATCGATTTGGCGTACCCCAAGCTATCATTACTGGTCATGGGAGCCATTTTCGAAACATTATGATGACCAAACTTTCCGACCAACTTGGCCTGTGCCTTGATAGTTCTACCCCATATTGCCCACAGGCTAATGGTCAAGTTGAAGCTGTCAATAAAGTTTTAACCACTATGATTAAAAGGATAATCAGAATTCATAAATCGAATTGGCATACTATGCTTTTCTCAAAAATTTGGGCATACCAAACCTCAACAAAAACTGCAACAGGTTTCAATCCTTTTCAACTGGTCTAGGGTTTAGAAGTTGTGTTACCATTTGAATGCAAAATACTGTCAGTACAATTAGCCATAGAGTTACTACCAGCTACCTCTTAGGAGGAAAAAAACTTTTTGTATCTGGCACGATTAGATGAGACTCGACGCACCACTGCATTGGCAGCCGAAGCTCATAAAAAATGCGTTAAAGCTCAATACGATTGAAGTGTTACACCTCGTGTTTTTTCAGAGGGTGACCTAGTATTGGTATATGACCAAGCTAATGATAATCTAGGAGCTGGGAAATTTGAACCCATGTGGCACTGTCCTTATATTGTCAAGCGAGTGCTTGCAAAAGGGGCTTACAAATTGATTGATTATGACGGGATATCTTTAGATAAACCTAGAAATGGACTTTATCTGAAGAGATATTATGCTTGATTTTGTGTGAAGATCTCACCTGTAGATTAGTTATTTTTTCTATATTGTCTGCTTTATATTATATGAGTGTGTCTAGTTTAAGTTTGCATTGACTACTATCCCTGCTTATCTTGATTACTCTTGATATTGCAGATGTCGACGTCCCTTCAAGCCTACATTGGTTTTACTGATGGTGCCTGTCGTAATACATCAAATATCTCTTCCGCAGCCTGGGTTATCTATTCACCCACCAATGAGTTAGTTTCTATGCATAGGGTAAGCCTTGGTCAAACAACAAATAATGTTGTAGAATATAGCGCAGTGATTGAGTTATTATTTGATGCCATTTCATTTGGAATTCGGCGTTTGATCATAAGTTTAGATTCATAACTCGTTATATTACACTTAAATAGAGTATACCCAATTAAAAATCTAGTGTTACTGAGGTTATTATTGAAGGTTCGTCTCTTGGAAAGCCAGTTTGATTACATTGAATATCAACACATTCCAAGAAATTTATATAAATTGGCTGATGCATTAGCTAATAATGTTATAAATTGACATTTGGGACATTAAAACAATAAATTAAAACAACATTTGATAAGTGTTGAACAAGATAGCAGTTAAAAGTAGTCATATCATAGATAGAGTTTGTGTTAAAAAAATATTACATCATTTAGGACCATAGGTTTAAAACACGTTATGATCCGAAAGATACTGATACAAAAAAAAAGATACAATGGTCTGCGATTATCAACCACTATTCGTGGTGATGATCATGATAATACACTATCTCTCGTGCCACTCTATGCAGATATCTCCGAAACTGGCCAGGAACGCCAGCAACATGCCTCTGGAGGCATAGAGGAATATTTTCCATACTAGTCTCTGGTATGTCTCTGGTCAACCTCTCTAGGTTCTTCTCTAAATCAATGAGAATCTCTGTTGCTTGGTTCTCTGGCAGTGCAATAGCATTTGTTCGCTTCCTCTCGAAGCGACGAAGATGGGCTGGTCTTCGTGGACCAACATCTGCATTTGAAATTTTTGTCATCAATATTGGATGATTTAAAAAAAAAATTAGAATTATAAACACCTCAAAATGATTTATTTACTTGACTCTTCCCATTGGGCTCCGGGAGGAATAGGAATATCAGGATCACCATGGAAATCTATCCCTGCATACGGAAAATCCTCAATGGTGAAAATATGGTTCTGTAGCCAATGAAAGTATGCAGGTGTAAATTGAACTATCTCAACACCCTCACTATGACGGGCCATCACTTGCACCCAACGAACCATCTGAGGCTCTTTGACCCCACCAGCATCAACTGAGATAAGTTGGGGGGCAAGAGATGGAATCCTCTCCAGAGCAAAAGAAACTATGATAGCTCCATATCCAAATTTTTTCAACTTTGCATTCTTAGCTCTGGTCAATTGGCCTTTTACATTAGCCAATACTCCTTCACACCAGTTGAAGATGGTGCCTCTGTAGCAATCAACCACTGTCTGCATCTGGGCTTTAGTAGCCACGTGTGGAGCTGCACTCCCACACAATTTGGTCACTCTAAACGCAACCAATTTGAGTTCAAGACTGATAATGGATTTTATATCAATTCGGTTGTGTTTTGGACCAGCCTTTTCGTTAAAAAATTCTTGTTGATAGCTAGTGATAGGATGGCCACCTGCCCTAGCCCCGAACAAGGAAATAGGTTCTCCTTTTTTGGATAAACCTGTCAGGAAGTAAATATCCTCTAGCTCAATTTCGAGCCGATGATCACCGATAATGAAACACTGTTCTTGAATGTCCCACCTATTCATCAACCATGTCAAGACCTCTACTTGAGCCCTCATGCCTTGCATTTCCCAATATTTGTATAATCCACAGTTTCTCAATACATGCAATGTGGGTAAACTTCCTATAGCTGCCTCATCTATTGCCACATGTTCACATTCTCTCCATTCAAGAATTGTGGATACTCTGCAATGGACGCATTAAAAGATTAGACACAATCAAAATGAAAAAATTTGGCTTAATTTGAGAGAAATTAACTTTTAATTTTGTTCACGGTGCCTCCGCACTTTTTTCACTAAGACAATGCGAGCTACCACATGCGTTATACACGAAAAGTGTGAATGGGTACTGTGTGTATTACCTGTGGTACCTCGAGAGCGATTTTTTGAACCTATTTTTCTCTTAAAAAAATATTTTAAAGCCTAATAAGAGAATGTAAATGGACAAAAATGAAGAGAAATTTGTTGTGGATTACCTGGATTCGACAGTTTTGGATTCGAATGGTCGGTTTTTCTGATATCTCCTTCGGAAATTTTTCTACCAAAAGCTCTCAACTTTCACTCTGGATGAAAATGGTAAAAATGACTTGGTTTAACTCCTTTTTATAAGATTTTTTGAATAAATAAAATAATATTTTATCTATTTTTCACTTTGAAAAGTGGTTTTTCAAATAATTTTTACTTATCTAAAATAGGTATGTTTAATTTTTGGGTTTTTGTGCAGAATACAGGATTTTCGGGTGAAATAATCATTTTGACAATGAGTATGATTTTTGTCACTTTTTCAAACTCGTTAAAAAACTTGCGAAAAAGCGACACCATATGAGTACATTTTTATCACTTTTTTGAACTCGTTAAAACTTATAGAAAAAGAAAAACCATGGAGTTCTATTTTAAGCCCTTTTCAGACTCTCTAAACATGAGAAGATTGTCGAGTACTTGGCTATTCGATCTCATTAAAGGAAATGAACAGTCATCCCTTAAATATAAGTTTATCCCTTTTTCGGACTGAAATGGACTATTTACGAAAAAGGTATACGTTGAATAATCATGGTCAATAGAGTTCTCTCCTACATTATTTTATCCTTTTTCGGGCTTGAGAGACCAAATTTACGAAAAAGTACACCCATAGAGCTTTCTTAAGTTTTTCTTCTGACTCCCTAAAACTGAAAAACACCGAGTTTCTCCTATATTGGACTCGTTAAAACTTAACAGTGAAGGACCTGTCAATTATAAACAGGAATGAACCACTCCTTCTTAGGGTTCGATTTTAATACTAAGTTGGACTCATCCGAAGGATGAGCTTACATTACAAGCAAATGTTATCCTCCTCAAGCTTGTCAAAAAGAAAGAGGTACTTGCCAGAAATGGTGGGGGAAAAGAGAGAAAATGAATCCACTTGTCACACTTTGTTTTAAAAAATTGTATACCACTCTTGAACACGACACTTTTGTCACATTCATGTCTGGGTTGGGAAAATATTTTGGCGAAACAGTTAATCAAACTACATTGAAAGTCTTCATCTGGTTTCTGGGTATTAGCTTTAGGTCAATCGTCACCAAACCATCTGTAGTGTCGTTATATGTTCAAGAGATCAATTTCAATAAACCATTCATTGCAACCATTTGTCTCCATTCGCGTTGACCATCCCTGAGTTAGTCCTTGCTATATATTTCTTCAAAACTTGATCTAATGGTTTCATGTTGTGGCTTTCCTACAACGGGTCACTTTCTATCGACGACAGCTCATCATCTAGAAAGTTGATCTAGAATCCTATCAGTACCTTGGGATCTGCATGCCCTAATGGCAGGTTTCTCGCCTTTGACGACAGGTTGCATCATTAACCTTCAATTGAATGATTATGTGAAATGTTCGACTTCAGATCACAAATTCACATTTCATATATTGTGCTGAGTACTTTGAGAGCCATTGTCAGTATTGGTGGTTTCTCTCACACTTGTTAACAGTTCACATCATTGACTGGTAATCAAGTGGTTTCTACCATGTTCGACTTCGACACAATCAATCACATGGATAGAATCGTACTAGTTCGAGAAGAGGAAATCAAGACCCTAGATCTAGTTTCCACCATCAAGGCTGCGAGGAGTTTTATTATTCATCACATAGTAGATGGCTGCGTCCATGATGTGTATACTACTTCATGTAATTATAAAATCATTTATGTATCAAAACATGTAGTTAGTTTTGATCTGAGTATGGGAATTCCTACCTCAACGATGATATACATATATATATTCTTGCAATAAATTCTTTTCCAGGTTTTAACAGATGTGCCGACAACCCGATCCTTAGGATGATAAATCACTTCACTCTTCATAATTCTTCAAAAAAAATCTTCAGACTTCGCACTTTAGGGGGAAATCTGTTACACTGAAATTTGTCACCATGACATTGAGCTATCTATATGGGTTCATGATTACCTATTTATTGCTTCCTTAGAAGTATAAAAACATAAATTTCCTCAAATCAAGTCTTTGAACTGGAAGAAGCTCTTAAAATTCCTAAAAATCCTACTCCCACACTTTTCCTAGTAATTCCCTACGGTACCGCAGATAATTGCTATAAAAAATGCAGTATATCCCGCACGTAAAGATCATTAAAATTGTGGACCCCGTAAAAGGTAAAATAAAGAGAAAAGTAAGTTCTAGAAGCCTAACTGGTCAAATATTCTCCCAGTTGGGGCCTTCTAGAAGCGCTATCTGGTCAAGCTTCATCCCTTCCATTCATGAACCTTTATCCCTTCATAAATGGAGTAATCTCTTGGTTTTTGGAGCTAAAATCCCATGATGAGAGTGCTTTATCCCTTGCTTTTTGGAGATGAAAATACCTCCCTTCTGCTATAAATTGAGACCAAGTTTCAGTCTCAAGGGTACTTAGTACTTGGTGATTAGTTCAGAGTGCTTGCTTCTTGCTTTGGAAAGAGTACTTAGAACTCAATAGTTTTGAGGGAAATTGTTGAGTGAATATACTCTCCATATTCTACATCATTGGCATGAGAGAGATTACAAACTCATAGCCATAGCCTTATGTTGATAAAGAGAGTCGGAGTCTTGTCAAACTGAGGGAAACGGCTGTTCGGGACCCCGGAAGAACCTATATGAACATCAAGGCATCATAGTTGTAAGGTTTCTTATTTTTATTCAAAGATAATACAAATGGATTCTATTTTCTCATTGAATTGTTCATTTATCTTTTGAATGATTTAATTCTTAGACTCCTTGATCACTAAGATAGATTATTGCTTTCGAATTATCATATTTTGCAGATGCTTTTGATCTGGTTTGCCTGTCTTTGATTGTTGATCTTATATGCTGGAGCGATAACTTCTGGAGCGACAGGATTGAAGACTGAGAAAGCGCTGGACTTTAGCTAGGATTATCTATCCGTAGTTAATGAGTAATTATTAAGCAAAATAGTCTAGAGAAAATGGTCTACATCTATTTGTTTTTTTGTATATATCCTTAGGATACTAGGGAGATCGCTCTTGCCTACAAGAGGTATTCGTCCGTTTAACAGTAGTGCAGAACAACAACAACACACACAAAAATGCAGCACAGTGCTGAGCAGCAGCAAAATAGAGCTTTAGAGGGACAACACAGTAGCTACAGCAGTCAAAGCCTTCAGCACCAATGTGCATCCACTAAATGCTTGTTCAGTTTTTGGGTGATTTCATTTACTTCTCTTAGCAACTAATTTTCAATGCATATGAAATGTTAGCAGTGGCAGCGCTAGCAGTATAGAAGATGCAACACTTGAGAGGGAGTTGTAGTAAGGATGTAGCTGTAGTAAGGATGCAGCAATGGCAGTGGCAGTGTCATGGGCAGCAGTATAGTTGCAAAACAACATAGTGGTTGGTGGACAACTTGTTAGACATTAGCAATGAAGAGGATGCTTCAGGGTCAAAGCAGTATGAAACTGGCATGTTGTTAGAGAACTTTCCTCGCTAAGAGGGAGTGTTGATATTTGGTAGCATCGGAAGTGCTCTAAGTTTCCAAATTTGTGGAGAGGCTTAGGCACTGGTATTCCAAAGAACCTAGAAACCGTTTGTGAAAATTCCACTCGGAATATGGTTTATTGAAAAAATTAATTATTTTAATGGGGACCCTAAGTCTAAACTTAAGGAAATTAAATAATTAAAGGGTATTAATAAAATAGAGAGAATAATATAGAAAAAGCGAAGATCAAGTCAAGTTATAATCTTAGTTGTTGATTAGAGATCTAATATCGACCGTTGATATCTCAATGAGAATACTATAAAGGAAGGCTTGAGGGTCATTTGAAAAGACACATTTAGTGAATCAAGTGACCGAATTCTTCTGAAAAAGCAAGTGCTCGGACAAACATAAGATCTAAGTGATTCCAACATAGTGAGGCGGAGAAGTAGCTTCCAGAGAGAGAATTTTCTCAGCCGGAGAATCATCAATAGAGAGAGGCAGAGAGACATCCAACATAGCTACTGCAGATCCAAAAAGGCTGACGTAGAGCCAAAGCAGAGCCACACAATGCTACATAGAGGTTGCGCAGTGGCTGAGAGGTTTTCTGAGATTTTACCTTTGGATCGGTTCCAGAAGCCGGGAGCCGGGGTGTGAGACCGAGAGGCTGAGTTCTAAGATTCCAGGAGTTAGATCAATCCATAGCTAGGGTGATGTAGTGCTCAGAGAGGGTGACACAGGGACTACGTAGTGGAAGCACAGAGCCTGCCAAGGGCACCTCATCCAGTGACCGGAGCAACTGGATTTTCCAGTGATTGTGTGAGGTAAAAATCACATTCTTTCTGCCAGCATTTCTCTCTCTGTAACTGAATAACCCTCGAGGTATTCAATAGTTTATTCTTAAATTGCTACTTCTTAATAATACAAACCCTCAGATCTCTTGCACCAATTATCCCGCATTGGGTTTTTCTAGGGAATTAGTAAAAAATAAAGGTGTCCTATGTGTGATTTGTTCTTTTCCCAATTTCCTTGTTTTAGAATCATAAATTATTAACTTGTTGTGCTATACAACAACCCCCATTTATTTTAATAAATGGGGACCCTTTAGAAATAAATAAGAAATTTATTTTTAGCTTTAAAACAAAAAACTTTAGGAAATAAAGTCTTCTTTTAGTTTTTCTGCTTTATTCCTTAGTGCGCATCGCAAACCGCATAGCTTACAACCAAAAAGACCTTAAATCCATTAGCTACGCGGGCTGTGAAATGCGCTAATCCTTTTTCCGAAGTTATTTTTAAAACTTGCAAACACTCTAATCACCATTATATTTTCATTATCGCATCACACCTCATTTAAAACGGTCAACATATAAAGAAATTCGGCATAAGTTGTGATTATGTGGACCCGACAAGCCAACAAAGCAATAAATATAAAGCTCTAAAGTCCCATAAATCGCATCCACTTTAATTTTTGAATGCACAATTCGCATTTCGCACAACTTAACCAAACACAGATTCATTACCACATAAGATTTGTGATGTGTGATGTGCGCAGATCACATTTCGCAGAATTTATGGGTAAACATCACAACCGGTAAAAGTCATATGTTACGATATGCGAACAAATGGATTTAATTACTTAAGCATGCAAAATGACTTATGTCATATCAAACCGAAATTCGAGATCTAATGGATTAAGTTGATTGATAGCTATTTCGTGCGAAGGTGTAAGAGATTTCATTTTTAAATGATTATCGATGATTAATATCATATTTAATAGATTCATATCTATTCATGCATGTTTGATATAAATGGAAGACTTGTCTCTCTTCTCTCTATACTTTTAATGTTCGATCTTTTTACTTGAAATTAGGAAACCTCTAAATGGAGTGAAGAAGATTGAAATGAGAAAGAAAGGAAAAGAGATTGCTCAAATGCTATCTACTGAAGACTCAAACATGTCTCCCTTATTTTCATACACCACCTACAATAAGGATTGCGACAGTTCATCATGGGAGGCAATATATAAACTATTCGAAGATGAAAATCCAAGGGTAATAACCAAATTCACTACAACATGCATGAAAGCTACTTCACACGCGACTTACTTTGAAGCTGCATGTTCATTCGTCCACAAAATAGCCGCAAGGAAAAAAATTCTCCCTTACATAGATATGGTTAAGTGGGTAATTTACCACTTAAGCATAGATGACATGGAATTCAAGGATTCTAAGGGAGAAAACATAGGGTCTTTCAGGGCAAAATATTTACAAGCAATGTACCATCTACGCTCCCCGCAGTAGAAATATGACAAGGCTTTTCTGCAAATCTTTAGATCAGAGCATCCAGACCTCGTGAAGGTTATCAAAGAATGGAAGGAAGACCAGGGAAATATGAAGCAAGATAAACTCGGTACGTACCCAACTGCCCAAATTCCTTCCCCTTATTGCTATGCTTCCGGTATGTTGTGTAGATTGTTTTCCAAACCTGATACCACTAGGTTTTCAGTAGATTGGGTTCCATTGATTGACACAATCATCAATTACTTAATTCTGAATTGGGAAAATATCCTATCTGACAGTTTAACCAAACTCATCACATAATATAGGAATAAAAGGAGTATTTCATCTAGAGAAATACCTCCCTTTTATATGTTTGCCTATGTCATGGACGCAATATACTTTTCTTCTAGTTTTCCTACCATGGGATGGAAATGGACTACCCAAGACCATACCCCAATCCACATCTAACATAGATCCCTTTGGGATTCGTACTTCCATCTGCATTTTTATAAAATTTGTCATGGAGACATGTTTCCTATGCACCAGATGATATTCAATAAGAAAGCCCCTAGGGGTTCCGAAGAGGCTAGTGCAGATATTATTTCTGTGGCTAGATGGTTTTGTAGAGGAGAAGTTTACATATGTTAGAGTATTTGGGAGTTATGCTTCTCCCCACGTCCTACCATATTATGTTCTTGATAAATTTCTTGCAGGAGCGATAGCCTACCAGCTTGTTCATGGTCTCACTAAACAGCTGAAAGATGCTAAAAAGGCTGTTTGGCCTAATTTCCCTTTACAGTGCGATAATTTTGCACTTTTTGATATTGGCCATACCTACAAGGAGGTTTCGAAGATTAATCTATTGAATTTGGAAGTAATGCCGAAAAGACTGTATGAACCAAATGATGTAATTAAAAACTACATCATAGAGCTCCAAATGAAGTCTTTTGTAAAGGAAATAGATGGATTTGATGATCTCTTCCAAGGCATGGAAATTTTTTTAGATATAATTAAGTTTGCATCCAGTCAACTTAGCCAAGATGATTTGGAAGCCTTCCAAATATACAGAAATAAGAGACTGGAGAGAGTTCCTCTCAATTTTTTAACTATTGAATATGTTAATAGACCTAATCCAAGTATCAGCTTAGATAATGAAGCAAAAGCCATGTTTGAGGATGAATCGGGTCAATCAGAGCATCAATCTCACAATTCGGATCATTTTGAAAATGAATCCAAATCCAGAACGGACAACCTAGAAAAGATAATTGATCAGGTAATCCAAGAGAGGATGTTAGATGAAGAAAAATCTAATTCGAGCGAGAAAATGAAATGAAATATTGCCCAATTTCAAAAGGATTTTGAAAAGCTTAAATTGCAGCATCAAGAAGAAATCATTGAGAAGCAAGCACAACCAGAAGCAACAACAACCAGGTTACAAAGCCAACCATAATTAGAGAAATTCGTAAAAGAAGCATTGGATATAAATGATAAGTTAAAGCAACAACATGAATTATTTTTCCAACAAGCTTCTACTATTGACTCTTATTGTGACTCAAATGATATACTGATCCAACAAGTAGCTATCCAAAAATTGAATGTGAAAAGCTCGAAAATAAAATCAACGAACACATTAAGTGGCAAGCAGCAAACTAAAGAAAGGAAGCTAATCTACCCCAGGTAGATAAGTTTCATAAGGAGATCATATTCAAAGATTGGGAAACACAAATCAAGCAAGCATATAAAGTAGCAGCAAAAACATCAAACTTATCATATGAAATTATTGAATATGTATTGAACAAATGGTGAAAGCAGAACTTATTAAAGAGTACACGTCTGAAGTGTTCTCAGAAGTCAAACAACTAGAATCATAATGGCAGAAAAAGGCAGACACACATGATGATATAATTAAAAAGGTAAATAAGTTTGATCAAGAAAATTAATGGAATTTTCTGATCAAGCCTTACATCAGTACCAGATCCTGTAGTCTTTAACAAATTCAACAAAAAGATCACAGCCAGTACTTTCAAATGAAGTATTCAAGGGACAGGTCAGATCAATTATTTTGCAGCCAGCTCAGCTCAAGCCTATGATAGATATTTGTCAACTTTGTGACCAAATCCAAAGGAAAGGGAGGAATTCATAAATCATATTGTTATTTTATTTTTCTAGATTGTAGTTTAAGTTAGTCTTATGAGGATGGTTGTTTGAAACCTCTTCTATTTTTTTGTAATAATATATTTTAGAACATATTTATTTTAGTATTTAAACCCCTCTCAGGAATTTAGAGAAGGGTCCAAAAATTTGTCAATTTTTTTTTCAAAGAATGCAATTGTAAGTTTGTGAGTTATTAATGGAACACATATGTTATCTTTTGACAATTAAAGCTGTTTAATTGATGTTTCTTTACTGTACTCTTTAAATTTCTTGAAAGTGAAGAGGAGAAGATCAATTACTGTCAGTTTACAAGAGTAGAACTTCGTACATATGGTACTTTTATTCACTTGTATTAAGTCTTACTTTATACATTGACAACCATGTTTTTATTGCATTATATATTTGAAACATTATTATAGATGAATGTTACATGCACTTCTGTTCTAATATTTGTCTATGATTTCTTATTGAATGTATAATCACACATATGAATGCGATATATTTTTCACAATTATTCTAGTCAAACTACTTTGTTAGAAGAATCATCTTACATAATTTTCATCTCTTTCAAATGTTAAATGATCTATATTACTAAACATTGAAGAATATCTCTTTAGATCGCATAAAGGAAGAAACACCCTGGATATATAGTAGAATAAATAGTTTAGATAGATGCATATGATAGATTAAAATCATTCTCCATTTGCATGTTATATAATCACAGCACCCTCAAAACCATTCTTATTGGGAAACTAGTCCCATCATCCCTATTTGGAGCCACTACACCAAATGGAAAATTAGATGCTTTAAGGTATGGACTGGGTGGTTTTCCCCCATGTTTCGGCAATGGAATTCTGAGGCCTCAACATTATGGCGCTAGAAGGAGGGCCTTGTGAATGGAAAAAATATATGATCAATCTAAAGGTCAATCTAAGAGCCTCTCTCCCTCCAGATCCCCATCAACTTCTAGAAAATTATCTAGATCCTCATCTTTAAAATCTGAAGTTGATCATCCTTCTCCTAAGTCTCCTAGTGATACTCAACCCATACTATCTTCTGATTCCCCAAAAGTTCAGTCTTTCATAGAAAAGTTAAAGAGAGTATCTATTTCTATTGAAAAACATTAATCTTCTCAAATATCAGATATCAATATTTCGTCTTCTTTACAACCTCGAAGAATATTAAATCGATCATAAATTCAAAAGACATGAATTATTCCTTTTGAATTTCCGATCGATAGTACTAGAAAGAGATTAAAGATGACTAAATAAGAGTCAATCGCTAGTGAGATATTATCCCATTCACCTCCATTACCTCCACTCACTTCCACAGCTTCCATTCCAACAATCAGTGTTACTTTGACTAGTTCTAGTACTCAAACTACTATCCCTACAACTAGTCGTAGCACTCAACCTGCCACTTCTTGAACTCAAACTCCACCCAACCAACCTATTCAAAATCCAATTGCAAGCCAAGTATCTCCACCAAATGTACATCCATGGAGCAATCCAGGGGCTGTAAACATGCCCGCTCCTCTTCATGCTCTACAAAAATCACCTAAAAGATGGTTACCTAAATTTAATCTTGATGATGGTCTTCCAGCAGAAGAACACATTCACAATTTTATGTTAGCCATCAATCTAAATGGAGTAGTTGAAGAGGATTTCATTGTAATATTATTTCCATATACTGTAATAGGATCCGCAGGATCCTGGTATTTTTCACTTCCTTCCCACTCTATAACTACCTGGAATATGTTCGAAGAACTATTTCTAGGTAATTTGCGGGATGACAGGACCACTGCTACACTCATCAATGATTTGTCAAATCTAATAGCTAAATTAGGTGAGAAGATAAAAGATTTCAATTCAAGATTTAATAAATTACTCAATAAAATTTCTGCTACAATAGATCCTGGTCTAGAAGTTCAAATTGAGTGGTATATTTCATCTCTTCCATCTAATATAGCTATTTTTGTTGATAGATAAAAAGTGCCAACACTTGCAGAAAACATGAAAGAATCTCTATCTGTAAAGAAACAAATAAAAACTCTTGATAAAAATAAATCTCAAGAGGATTGAAAATCAAAGAAGGTATCTTTCAAAGATGATTCTATAAAGAAGCTGCCAAAATATCCTTTTGACGTAGAAGGCCTTTAAATTTTTTTGAAGACTATGACAAATGAGATGGTAGATATCAAGAAACAAGTCGCTGAAAATTCAAGCTCAAAAAAGACTTTTAGAAACTTTAAGAAAGGACAATCCTCTAATAATCAACCTCCAAATATCATATCTAATGCTAAATCTGATCAAGATACAGATGAAGAGCAAACAGAGGAAGAAGAAGATGATGAAGAAGAAGAAGTTGAACTAAATGGAATGTGGGATTTCATCCTACCAAATGAAGAACAACATGAAGCTTTACTTGTAAGCACAAGGAGCAAAAAGAATACTAAGAAACGTAGCCAAATCAACAACAAAATATTTCAACTCCTACTAAAGACAAAATAGTAAGTAAAAAGTCTACTTCAAAGGCTACAAAAACAAGTCCCATTACTTCAGTTACTCCACCTGCATCTAAGACAACGGTAGTCTCAGACACTATTGAGTATAATGTGGTTGAAGATATGAAGAAAAATAAGGCCAAAATTTCAATTCACGAGCTTACTAAATTGAAGAAACAAAAGAAAATTTTACTTAGAGACTTAAATGCAGTCCCTACTTCAAACTTACCTGCTCCATTAATAGTACAAGCTACTAATGAAATCGTTAAGCCACCTTCTACTTCAATGAAAATAGATGCTACAGACTTCATTATGATAGGTGATCGATCTATCTCTCATACTACTCCATTCCTCTTAACCTATGAGGTCTATAATAAAAACGTTCATAACTGTTTGATAGAATCAGAGGATTCCTCTAATATAATACCAAAATTAGTTTGTGCTAAGTTGAACATAACTCCTCAGAGTTCCCCTATTCATATAGTACAAGTTGATAGAACCAGAGTAGAGGTGGTAGGAGAAATAAATTCTGTTTCCATGAGATTTTCATCAAATCCCAAAGTTACTCAAATAATTGATATATTAGTGGTTGATATTCCTGAATTTTATGGCTTAGTTTTAAGCCAAGACCGTTCTGAAAATCTTCATGGTTATTTCACAACAGACTGGTTGCATATGTGGTTACCATATAATGGAAAGCCAAATCATATTCGGGTAGACCGTGAAAAGTTCATGAAGCATACAATCACCGATATTGAAGGAGTAAATGAGCCAGTAGCATTCAATAACAACATTATTGGAAACTACTCAACATGGTCATTTTTGGGAAATTTCAATGCTCAACCATCACCTTTCTTTGATAATGCAGTTGTTTCTCAAATTGAAAATTTTTCCCAGCCAGATAATTCCAAATGTATAAATTGTGTAGATAGAATAGTAGTTAATTATTTATTTTGGACTCTTTATTTTGACGGTTCTAAATATGAAGATGGTGCAGGCACTGGATGTATTTTAATAAACCCAGAAGGAGAAAAGACCATGTTAGCTTGCAGATTAGAATTTGATTGTACAAACAATGTAGCTGAATACGAAGCATTAGTTCAAGGTTTTTACAAAGCCATTAATCTTAATATCAAATATCTTAAAGTCCTAGGATATTCAGAGACCATTGTTAGACAGGTAAGAGATACCATTCATTGTAATTCTAGACATTTAAAGCATTATCAATCATTAGTCTAAGAATTAACCTTTCATTTCTTAGCCTTCAACATTTCTTATGTACCTAGAATGCAGAATGCTAGTGCAGATCTACTGGCTAATGTAGCATCAAAGTTAATTCCATCCCAAGAGTTTAGTCCCGATAAATTTTCTATTGAAATAATTTTTAGACCATCCATTCTTGATAATATTACCAATTGGAGAGTATTCAATAATGATTCAGATATCATAGATTTCTTAACATCTGAAGGATCTTATGATAGTCAAATTTTGGATGAAAATGAACATGACATTCATATTAAGAAAGAGCAAGACGAAAATCCTATTCCTAAATTTGTTGTCAAGTTAGAAGACTTATATGATCTGAAAGATAGGTTTAAAAGAGTTACTAACTCAAAACACAAAGTTATACCTTAATATTTGAGTTAGTAAATCAAGGAACTCACGAAAAACCTTAAAATGTCAATCTAGGTCTTGGTCTATATTTAGAATAAATATTAGCATTTATCAGGTTGTTTAGAATGTACAAAAGTGTCTTTGCTTTGGATTACACTGATATTAAAACATATGACACTTTTGTGATTCAACACACAATTCCTATGATCTCAAAAGAAAAACCTATACAACAAAAATTGAGGAAGATTCATCAAAATCTGGAAAATCAAATCAAGACAGAACTAAACAAACTCCTTAAGGCAAAAATCATCTTTCTAGTCAGGCATTCAAAAAGGGTATCAAATTTGGTACCTATCAGGAATAAGAATGGAAATATTAGAATTTGCATTGATTTTAGGAATTTAAACAAAGCTTTTCAGAAGGACAACTTTCCATTACCAACCATGGAACAAGTACTGCAGACAGTAGCTAGTTCTAAACTTATATCCTTTCTAGATGGATTCTCGGGATATAACCAAATTCTCGTACATCCAAATGAAAGATTGAAAACTATGTTCAAAACTAAGTGGGGAACTTATGCCTATCAAAAGATGTCATTTGGATTAATTAATGCAGGTGAAACCTTTTAGAGAGCTATGGACACAACTTTTAGGGGGCTCATAAATAGAACAATGGTTATTTATTTAGATGACATTACAGTCTTTTCTAAACAAGTAACCGATCATCTGAATGACCTAAAACAAGTCTTTGAGCGATGTAAAAGGTATGACATCTCCTTAAACCCAAATAAATCAATTTTTTCATTAGATGAAGGAAATATTTTAGGACTCATTGTGTCAAAAAGAGGAATCTATATTTATCCTGAAAGAATTGATGAAATTGAAAAAATTCCTTTCCCTCATAACAAGAAAGCTATGCAGTCGTTTCTTGGAAAAATTAATTTTGTTAAAAGGTTTGTCCCTGAATTTTCACAAATAGTTTTACCATTGCAGAACATGATTAAGAAAATTTTTGTCTTTAAATGGGGACATAATGAAAGAAAAGCATTTTATTTGATTAAAAAATCCATTGTCAATGCTCCATTCCTGACTACCCCCAATTTTCTTAATCCTTTTACTTTATACACGTTTTCATCAAATACATCATACGCTGATGTTTTAACACAGCTTAATGACCAAAAAATTGAAGCACCAATATCATTTTTCAGTTCCAATTTGCAAGGTGCAGAACTAAATTACATATCTTTCGAAAAGAAAGCATTTGTTGTCTTTAAGGATATAAAGAATTTCAGGCCATTTCTCCTAAAAATTCACACCAAAATCATAGTTCCATTATCTCCAGTGAGACAACTATTGATGCAAAGAGAATTAGGAGAGAAAAGGGCTAACTCGGTTACCACTTTACAAGAATATGATGTAGAAATTAGACCCTCTAAAATTGTTATAGGTCAAGGTTTTTACATAATGCTTACAGGAGCATCCCATCTATCATCAAAAGAAGATTCAGGTAACAATGTGCAAATATCAGAGGTAAACCTCAACAATACATAATCTCAATACACTGACCTCATATTTTATTTGAAAAATGGATATGCTCCGAATCAACTCAGTAAAAAAAAAATGGGCTTTGAGATTAAAGGCCAAGCAATAAGAATTAATCAATGATGTATTGTTTAGAAGAAATTTTGATTCTGTACTACTAATATTCTTAGACAAATCTGAAGCAGAGAAAGTCTTGCAAGAACTCCATGATGGACCTGCTGGAGGACATTTTGGAGGAAATACAACAACTCACAAAATCTTGCATGCAGGTTACTATTGGCCTACACCTTTCAAAGATGCTCATGAATATGCAAGAAAATGAAAAGTGTGTCAAAGTACATTTGGAAGACAAAGGAAGCGAGCCTTCCCATTACATCCAGTCAATATCGAACAACCATTTGAGAAATGGGGATTAGAATTAATTGGTGAGATTATTCCTAACTCCTACAAAAAATATAGATATATTCTCACATCTACATATTAATTTACTAAATGGTTGGAATCAATTCCATTAAAGGTAGCCAATTCTGAGAATATCATTGATTTCATCAACAAAATATCATAACTAGGTTTGGTTTACCTATTGCTTTAATGTTTGATAATGCATCTTACTTCTCAGGATTTGATATGATGGAATTTGCAATCAAAAGAGGTTTTAAACTTAAGCATTCTGTGAATTATTACCCGCAAGGAAATGGTTTAGCAGAATATACAAACAAGAACTTGATTAGAATAATCAAAAGAAATATTGATCAAAACCAACGAAATTGGCACAAGTCATTAATATTTTCTCTTTGGGCAGATCAAATAACTCAGAAAGCTTCTATTGAAACTTCTCCATTCAATCTTTTTTATGGAAAATAAGTTTTACTTCCCACCAACGTAGTTATTCCCTCTCTTTCCTTAGTGCAATTTATTGATGAATCTCCTTATTCTTCTTTACAACTTAGACAATGTCAAATTCTTAAGTTAGAGGAAGAAAGAGAAAAATCTAAACAAACTCATGCACATCATCAACATATAGTAACAGTTTCATTTGATTCAACTTTTTTTACTCCAAAAAAAATTCAAATTGGTGATGTGGTATTGAAATGGGACAAAGCACATGAGGAAAAATGTAAACACACGAAGTTTCAAAAACTCTGGCTAGGTCCATTTCAAATAATTGAAGAAATAGGCCCATAAACATTCTTATTGCAAGATCTATTAGGAAAATGGATTCTTTTCTTGCTAATGGGCGGATTTTGAAAAAATACTTTTCATAGGAGGGAACCCCTTCTATTCCTTGTATACTAGTGTTTTTTTTTCCTTGGAGAAATAAAAGTTGCTAAGTATTAATTTTTGGTTTTTCAAAATAAAATCTCAGATGATCCTTTTTTATTTATCGCTTATAGAAATAAGAAGTGTTAAGGAAACAATCAAAATATTTGAAAGACAAATAGATTTTATTTTTACTGAAGGATGCGATTTCACTGAAATTATTTATTCTCTGATGAACTCTCAACCTTATACAGCATGACTATTCTATTATCAGTCAAGAAAAAAATTGATCCAGGTGGATATTTGTGGCCACCCGCCTATTCCACTTGGGCCCTCACCATTGTCTCTTTCAGTTTTTCAGTTTCGTCATAACTTACTATTTTTAGCAGTTTTTCGGGTCCTGAACTTCCGGAGCCGTTTTGAGGCCCTAAACGATGTTTTTTGGGCATCGCACCTCCAACAAATATTATTTTGTTTTGGAATGATATTTTTGGTGAAATTTTTATTCCTCGGATAGAGCTTTCTAATGATGTATCATGTGCATCAAACGGAGATAGTATGCCAAAGTTACTTCCCCTGGAAGTTGAAACACCAATTTATCCAAACAGGGCCCATAGTTTTGGCGCTTCATCTCCTAGGGTTAGGTTTTTGGATGTTTAGGGTTCTCCATTGTTTCTCAATAATAAATAGGCTCTCGAGCCTCATTTTAACTCAGTTCAGAGGCCTGTAGCTGCCACATCTCTTCTCAGAGATAGCTACCAGCGCCCTAGCTAGTTTTATTTCCATTCTATCTGTAAGCAAATTTTAGTTCTTTGATATTAATGAAATGAAGTGTTATTTCCGCTGCATCTCTATATTTATGGTTATATGTTTATTCTATTGCATTCCTACATAAATCCGGATCAGTGGTATCAGAGGGGTCTGCTTTTTCTCGATCCTTCTTTGCATGTCCCCAACGAGGTCGGGGTATAAGGAGCTAGGGCTTGATCTGGTGGAACCTTTGCAAGATCAGCCTCGCAAACCTTGATGGACGCCCATGGGGGACGAAAAGAAAGATGAGGGAGCAGGAGATCCTATCAAAATATTGCTCGAGGAGGCCCTCGAAAAACAAAGGAACGCGATGATGGATAACTTTGTTCAGATCCTTCAACGACTGCCCACCGGCGGCGCATCTGCATCCAGCAGCCACTCTGGAGGTGCGACTCCTTTTAAGGTGCAAGTAAATTTTGACATTCCCATATTTGAGGGTCAAATAGACGCAGATGCCATAGATAGATGGTTGAATCTATTAGAAGGATATTTCTCTGTTCATGACTTTTCAGACCGGGAGAAGATTATTTTTGCACTCCTCAAAGCTACCCCCCATGTTAAGGACTGGTGGGAAACCTATTGTGAGAACAAGGACCAGACATAACCCTCTCTGTTCTCGGCCGTACCAACTTGGAATTCTTTCCGAGACGCCGTCAAGGAACAGTACTATCCCGTGGGGAGCTATGAGGACAAGTACATACAATGGACCATGTTGCAACAACAAAGGGATCAAGATGTGCATGAGCTGACGAATCTGTTCCATACCCTGCGCACAAAGTTGGGTATCAAAGATTCAGAGAAAAATTTGGTGCTAAAGTATTACAGCTGTCTACACAGATACATTCAAGAGGAAATGGAGTTCCTCGACATCTCCTCGCTTGGTACGGCATACCGGTATGCTGCCAAGATTGAGCAGAAATTCAAACAAAAGAAGTGAGACTTTGGATCTGCGAATAAAAAGCAAGGAAAAGGTGCTTCCAAACCGCAAAAAAAAGGATAGAGCCAAGGCATGGCGGCTAAAGACAACCCGTCAAAGCCACAAGAAAAGAAAAACACCGCAAAGCCAAAGAAGGACACGGGAAAGTGGTGTGAGTTCCATAAGAGCTCCACTCACAACACAAGTGAGTGTCGGGCCAAGCAGTCGCTAGTGGCCGAGATAAGGGCTTCTGAGTCAGATGCATGTTCCGACTCTGAATCAGAACCTGAAAGGGGAATGAAAAAGGGAAACAAATTATTGATGCGAAGCCCAACGCCACTGTTGCCACTACAAAAATCCAGAAGGAGGAACCGGAAGATCCAGAGGAGGAGGAACGTCTCTTCCACTCCCAAATGTGGGTAAAGGGCTCCCCTGTACAGTTCATTGTCGACAATGGGAGCCAAAAGAATCTCATTTCAGCAGAAGTCGTGAAGCGGTTGGGCTTGCCGACCATAGCGCACCCACATCCATACACCATCGGGTGGCTTCACCAAGGACGAGATCTCCGCGTTAGCCAGCAGTGCCTCCTTCCCTATAGCATCAAGCCCTTCACGGATGAGGTATTATGTGACGTTTCTCCTATTGATGTTTCTGATGTATTATTAGGACAAACATACTTGTGGAAGCATCATGTTGTGTATGAGTCTCAACCTCGTGCTGTTATTGTTACTTTGGGAAATAAGTTGTACAGGATACTAGAGGTACCACCTCCTGTGGCTATCTCTTTGGTTACTGCAAAACAATGCAGTAAGCTCATTTCCCAAACCAAGAAATTCATTTTCCTGATGATCCGCCCCCAGGGAAAGAAGAAGACTGTGGCCACGACCTCCAGACAGGGCTCCTCTGCATGACAACAACAAATGGATAAGGTTGTGGAGGAGTACGGGGACATCTTCACCTCACCCACAGGGGTTCCTCTGCACTGTCAGGTCAAGCACCCGATTGATCTGACCCCAGGTGCGCCGCTACCCAATGGACCGATATATCGACGCTCTGTTCTGGAAAATGATGAAATCAAGAGGCAGATTCAGGAGCTGTTGCAGAAAGGTCACATCAGACCAAGTTCATCACCATGTGGGAGCCCGATCGTGTTGGTACAGAAAAAGGATGGGATGTGGAGACTCTGTATTGACTATCGGGCGCTGAACAAGATTACTGTCCGGAATAGGTACCCAATCCCACGGATTGATGACCTTCTGGACCAACTCCAAGGTGCAAAATATTTCAGTAAGATCGACCTGAAGTCTGGGTATCACCAGGTACCAATTGAACCCTCTGATGTGTGGAAGACTGCCTTCAAAGCTAAGGAAGGCCTTTTTGAATGGCCGGTCATGCCTTTCGGGTTGACGAATGCTCCCGCAACCTTCATGAGGATGATGGACGACATCTTGCGGCCATTCACCAACTCATTCGTAGTGGTGTACTTGGATGACATTCTGATCTTCAGGAAGACTTGGGAAGAGCACCTTCATCACATCCGACAAGTCCTCCAAACACTGCGGCAACACAAGTTGTGTGCCAATTTGGAGAAGTGCACATTTGGCATGACCCAGGTTCAATATCTGGGATACATTATTGATGAAAGGGGGGTGCATGTGGATCCAGCCAAGATCCAAGTCATTCGGGATTAGCCAGCCCCAACCACTATAACAGAGCTTCGCAGCTTTCTGGGTCTTTCTAATTTCTACCGGAGGTTTGTGTTGGGATTCTCTCATATCACTTGGCCCTTGAGTCAAGTCACCAAGGGAGGAGCGAGAGAAAATTTTTTTTGGTCGGAACCTCAACAGAAGGCGTTCACAGAACTGAAAAATCGCCTCTGTTCTGCCCCAGTGCTCACTTTACCAGACTTGCAATAGCCATTTGAGATCAAGACAGATGCCTCTGACTATGCTATTGGGGCAGTTCTTACTCAACAGGGACATCCAGTGGCATTTCACAGTGAGACATTGTCTGACACAGTTCGCAAGTATCCCACTTATGACAAAGAAATGTATTCCATTGTGCAAGATTGTCGACAATGGAAGCATTACATTTTGGGGAAGGAAACAATCATCCACACAGACCACCGGCCCCTGCAGTTCATACAGACACAAGGGAAGTTGCAGAATGATCGCCATCAGAAGTGGTCCACATATCTGCAACAGTTTCATTTGAACATTAAGTACAAGAAGGGTAGCACCAATCATGTTGCAGACTGCCTCAGCCGACCACCGATCGTGGCGCTCACCACTGTGCTCAACTCTTGTGGGCACGAGACTTCTGATTGGCCGCTTCTCTATGAGAGTGACCCAGAATTCGGCCAAACTTACAAGGCACTCTTGTGGGGTACGCAAGTTCCAAATTTTCACCTCCAAGATGCACTTTTATGTCACATGGGACACCTTTGTGTTCCTTCAAGCGAGCGTGCCAAGATGATATGGGAAGCACACTACAGTCGAGTCGCTGGGCATTTCGGGGTCGAGAAAACAGTAGCAATCCTGCAGAAGTATTTCTATTGGCCGAACCTTTGAAAGGATGTCAAGAAGCACATCAGATCCTGCACTGCTTGTGCCATTGCCAAACCGACCATCAAGAAGCAAGGCCTATATACTCCTCTACCTACCCCTAGTCGACCTTGGGAATCCATCTCCATGGATTACATGTCTGGCCTGCCTTCTACTAAGCAGGGAAATGACTGTGTTTTTGTGGTCGTCGACAGATTCTCGAAGATGGCCATTATGGCGGCCTGCAAGAAGAATATCACAGCAGAAGCCACTGTTAAACTCTTCTTTGAACGAGTGTGGGTGCACTTTGGGATCCCACAGTCTATCATATCAGATCGAGATAGCAGGTTCCTCAGCACATTTTGGTCCAGCCTCTGGTCAATGTTGGACACAAAGCTCACCAAGTCCACAGCTTTCCATCCCCAAACATATGGCCAGACAGAGGTCGTCAATAGAATGATTGTACACATTCTGCGCATGTACAATTCAAAGCATCCACGCACATGGGAAAAGAGCTCCCCTATGTACAAAATAGTTATAACTGGGCTCTCCACAGTTCAATTGGCCATAGCCCCTTTCAGGTGGGCTTGGGATTCCAACCACTATGTCCCATTGACGTAGCCATGCCATTTGCAGTTGCTCAGGCCGATTTAGCTCATGTCCAGTCTGAAGTTGACAAAGCAAGTAGCTTCATTGAGCGCATTCAACACATCCGCAAACAGGTTCATGATATATTGGACAGAGCCAATGCGAAGTACAAGCAGCGCCATGATCAACACCGGGTTCCACACAACTTCCAGGTGGGCGAAAAAGTATGGCTACACTTGCAGAATGAGCGCCTCACTGGACCCCACCGAAAGCTTCGCCTGCTTCGATACGGGCCGTACACCATCACCAAGGCTATAGGGAAAAATGCCTTCGATCTTAGTATTCCACCATTCCTTGGTTTGCACCCATTCTTCAATGTGGATCACCTTCATCCTTACTTCCCACCTCTACTAGACACCTCGGACATTGAAGAACAACTCACACCAATAGAGTTAAACCCAAACTGCATAGAATAGGCCACCACAGATTGTATCATGGATATTCAACTCAAGAACACTCGCCAACAGAAGATCCAACTGTATCGGGTTGTCAAAGCTGGCCAACTCTTGCACCAAGGAAAGTGGTTCACCAGGGACCAAGTTCAGCAGAAATTTCCTCATCTCATGGAGGAACTTAACGCAATGGGGACCATTACTTCCTAAGGGGGGAGGAATGATCCAGGTGGATATTGGTGGCCACCTATTCCACTTGGTCCCCCATCATTGTCTCTTTCAGTTTTTCAGTTTCAGCATAACTTACTATTTTTAGCAATTTTTCAGGTCCTGAACTTCCGAAGCCGTTTTGAGGCCCTAAACGATGTTTTTTGGGCATCGTGCCTCCAGTAAATGTCATTCCATTTCAAAATGATATTTGTGGCGAAATTTTTATTCCTCAGATAGAGCTTTCTAATGATGTATCATGTGCGTCAAACGAAGATAATATGCCAAAGTTACGTCCCTGGGAAGTTGAAACACCAATTTACCCAAACGGGGCCCATAGTTTTGGTGCTTCATCTCCTAGGGTTAGGTTTTTGGATGTTTAGGGTTCTCCATTGTTTCTCAATAATAAATAGGCCCTCGAGCCTCATTGTAACTCAGTTCAGAGGCCTGTAGCCGCCACATCTCTTCTCAGAGATAGCTACTAGCGCCCTAGCTAGTTTTATTTCCATTCTGTCTGTAAGAAAATTTCAGTTCTTTGATATTAATGAAATGAAGTGTTATTTCTGCTGCATCTCTGTATTTATGGTTATATGTTTATTCTGTTGCATTCCTGCATAAATCCGGATCAAAAATCTTTAACATAGTAAGACACTTTTACAGAAAATAAATATAAAACTCAACATTATCATCCAAAATCTTCAGAAGGACCAATGATTTACCCCATACAATTATTATTTTTTGAAAGAAATTCAAAAAATATTATAACTAGGGAAAACTTAAAAGAGAATAAGTCCCATCATGAGCTTCTTTACCATGTTCATAGGGAAACAATTAAACTAAAATTGCGAATACTGCCTACCAAAACAGGATAATGACTTGAGATTATATCAAGAGGACAAGGGGTCTCATCAAGAGCCAGCTTGATCAATTTAATTACAACTAGTGAATGGCATTGTCATCATTTGGTTACCAAGCCAAGACAATGGCTATTAAGTAAATAAAAAAATATGGTACAAAAAAAGAAAAGTTTCAAAAATTAGAATTTATTTTTGGGAATTGTAAGAAACACTAGATGGGACAAAGAATCATTGTTGGGTAAAAGGTAACCTTGCCAAAAGCTTAAATTTCTTATTGGAACAGAGGCTCTACCTGTGATAAAAGAGTAAATATTTATAAAGCTGATTTGTAAGAGTAAATACTGATATAGATTCTCATACTTGTATATTCAAAAGAGGGATTCTTATGAATTATAATCCAGAGAGATTTCATTACTTAGTAAAATATTATTTGTTTGAAATTCATTCCTACAACTATTTTAGTTCAAAAAGTTTTAGAAATTTCAAAAAGTTAGTCAGATATAGTTGGTTCTCCCAAGTGAATCGCCCATTTTTGTGCTATAAAACACCCCCCATTTATTTTAATAAATGGGGACCCTTTAGAAATAGATAGGAAATTTATTTTTAGCTTTAAAACAAAAAAATTTAGGAAATAGAGACTTCTTTTAGTTTTTCCACTTTATTCCTTAGGAAAAAGACCTTAAATCCATTAAGTTGCGAAATGTGCTAAGCCTTTTTCTGAAGTTATGTTTAAAACTTGCAAACACTCAAATCAATGTTATATTTTCATTATCGCATCGCACCTTATTTAAAATGGTAAACTTATAAAGAAATTCGGCATAAGTTACAATTATGTGAAACCGACGAGTCAACAAAGAAATAAATATAAAGCTCTAAAGTCCCATATATCGCAACCGCTTGACTTTTTGAATACGAAATTTGCATTTCACACAACAGAAACCAAACGTAGATTCATTATCGCTTAAGAGTTGTGATGTGTGATTTGTGTAAATCGAATTTCGTTGAATTTATGGGTAAAAATCACAAGAGGTAAAAGTTATATGTTGTGATATGTGAATAAAGGCATTTAATTACTCAAGCACGCAAAATTACTTATGTCGTATCAAACCAAAATTCGAGATCTAACGGCTTAAGTTGATTCATAGCTATTTCGTGTGAAGGTGTAAGAGATTTGATTTTGAAATGATTATCGATATTAATATCATATTTAATATATTCATATCTATTCGTGCATGTTTGATATAAACAATAGATTTGTCTCTTTGTTCTATATACTTTTAATGTTCGCTTTGTTTACTTGAAATTAGGAAACCTCTAAACCGAGTGAAGAAGATTGAAATGAGCAAGAAAGGCAAAGAGATTTCTCAAACACCATCTACTGAAGATTCAAACATGTCTCCCTTATTTTTAGACACCACTTGCAACACGGATTGTGACAGTTCATCATGGGAGGAAATGTATAAACTATTCGAAGATGAAAATCCAAGGGTAATAACCAAAGTCGCTACTACAGGAACGACAACTACTTTAGACGTGACTTACTTTGATTCTGCACGTTCATTTGTCCAAAAAATTAGCCACAAGGCCACAAATTCTCCTTACATAGACATGGTTAAGTGGGTAATTGACCACTTAAGAATAGATGACAAGGAATTCAAGGATTCAAAGGGAGAAAACATAGGGTATTTTAGGGCATAATATTTACAAGCAATGTACCATCTACCCTCCCAGCAGCAGAAATTTGACAAGGTTTTTCTGCAAAGCTTTAGAGTAGAGCATCCAAACCTCATGAAGGTTATCAAAGAATAGAAGGAAGACCAGGGAAAGCTGAAGCGAGATAAACTCGGTATGTACCTAATTTCCCAAATTCCTTCCCCTTATTGTTATGTTGCCGATATGTTGTGTAGATTGTTTTCCAAACTTGATACCACTACGTTTTTAGTATATTGGGTTCCATTGATTGACACAATCATTAATTCCTTAATTTTGAATTGGGAAAATATCCTATCTAACAGTTTAGCCAAACACATCACAGAATATAGGAATAAAAGGAGTATTTCATCTAGAGAAATACCTCCCTTTTATATGTCTGCCTCTGTCATGGATGTAATCTTCTTTTCTTCTAGTTTTCCTACCATGGGATGGAAATGGACTACCCAAGACCCTACCCCAATCCACATCTACCATAGAGCCCTTTTGGATTCGGACTTCCATCTAAATTTTTATAAAAAATTCATGGATTCATGTTGCCTATGCACTAGATGATATTCAATAAGAAATCCCCTAGGGTTTCCGAAGAGGCTAGTGTAGATATTCTTTCTGTGGCTAGATGGTTTATAGAGGAGAATTTTACATATGCTAGAGTATTTGGGAGTTATTATTTTCCCCATGTCCAACCATATTATGTTCTTGATAAATTTCTTGCAAGAGAGATAGCCTACCATCTTGTTAATGGTATCACTAAACAACTGAAAGATGCTAAAAAGGCCGTTTGGCCTAATTTCCCTTTACAGTGTGGTAATTTTTCACTTTTTTATATTAGCCATACCTACAAGGAAGTTTCAAAGATTAATCTATTGAATTTGGTAGTAATTCTAAAAAGACTGTATGATCCAAATGATGTAATTAAAAACTACACCACAAAGCTCAAAATGAAGCCTTTTGTGAAGGAAATAGATGGATTTGATGATCTCTTCCAAGGCATGGAAAATTTTTCAGACACAATTAAGTTTTCATCCAGTCAACTTTGCCAAGATGATTTGGAAGCCTTCAAAATATACAGAAATAAGAGACTGGAGAGAGTTCCTCTCAATTTTTTAACTATTGAAGATGTTAATAGACCTACTCCAAGTATCAGCTTAGATAATGAGGCAAAAGACATGTCTGAGCATGAATCAGGTCAATCAGAGCATCAATCTCATAATTAAGATCATTTTGAAAATGAATCTGAATCTAGAAAGGACAACCCTGAAAATATAGTTGATCAGGTAATCCAAGAGATAGACATGCAGGAGCAAAGAGAAAGTTATGGAACAGAATCGAATTCTCAAGAAGTTCAGCACAATCATAACACACTGGATCAGTCAAAAAAGTCACAAAAAAATAATTTGAGTAGTGAATGGGATGAGTTTTTTGAAGTAATTAAAAATCCTAAAGCCAATCCTAATGATGATCAAGTTACTAGTTTTCAGACAACTGAACATTCCCAGAAGATAATGGAAATTGTTAATCCACTACAACAAGTTCTAGGAACTCATGATCGAGAGATCATACTGGCCTACCCTGCAGAACAAATAGTTTTACAAGTTGAAGAAATTCCTTCACTGTATATCTTCTACAGTCCTAGTTATAAGGTCGTAGTCAAGAGGAATAAAAGGAGAAGAACTGATGAAACAGTCTCAAACCTCACAGATGAATTTGTTGAAATTTTGTGGAAGGATTCCTTAGCTGATCCTACTGAACATTTAACTAAATTATCATAGTATGCAAGGGCATATTCTACTGCCACAGTTGATAAAGCTACTGAAGTTAGAATGTTGATGAAGCAAAAGGAAGACAAAATACAAGAACTATAGAGGCTGTTAGATGAAGAAAAATCTAATTCCAAGTGAGAAAATGAAATCAAAGGTGGCCCAATTTCAAAATTATTTTGAAAATCTTAAATTGCAACATCAAGAAGAAATCACTGAGAAGCAAGCACAACTGGAAGCAGCAACAACTAGGTTATAAAGCCAACCGCAATTAGAGCAATTCATAAAAGAAGCATTGGATATAAATGATAAGTTAAAGCGACAATAGGAATTATTTTTCCAACAAGCTTCTATTATTGCCTCTTATTGTGACTCAAATGTTATACTGATCCAACAAGTAGCTATCCAAAAACTTGAATGTGAAAAGCTCGAGAAGAAAATCAACGAACACATTCAGTGGCAAGCATCAGACTCAGGAAAGGAAGCTAATCTACCCTAGGTAGATAAGTTTCATAAGGAGATCATATTCAAATACTGGGAAGCACAAATCAAGCAGGCAGAGAAAGTAACAGTGAAAATATCAAAATTATCAAAGGAAATTATTGAATTTGTATGTCAACAATTGGTGAAAGAAACTTACTAAAGAGTACATGTCTAAAGTGTTCTCAGAATTCAAACAACTAGAATCACAGTGGCAGCAAAACGCAGACACACAAGATGAAATAATTAAAAAGGTAAATAATTTTGATCCCAAAAATTATTGGAATTTTATGATCAAACCTTATCATGAGTACCAGATCCTGTAGTCTTTAACAGATTCAACAAAAATATTGCAACCAGTACTTTCAAACGCAGTATTCAAGGGACAGGTCAGATCAAGGATTTCGCAGCGAGTTCAGCTCAAGCCTATGATAGATGTTTGTCAACTTCATGACCAAATCCAAAAGAAAGGGCGGAATTCATAAATCATATTGTTATTTTATTTTCCTAGATTTTAGTTTAAGTTAGTATTACGAGGTTGGTTGTTTGAAACCTCCTATATGTTTTTGTAATAATCTATTTTAGAACATATTTATTTCAATATTTAAACCCCTCCCATGCCTTTAGAGAAGGTTCCAGAAATTTGTCAATTTTTTTTGCAAAGAATGCACTATTGTAAGTTTGTGAATGCTTTGATGAATTAATGGAACACATTTGTTATCTTTTGACAATTAAAGCTGTTTAACTAATGTTGCACTACTGTACTATTTAAATTGATTGAAAGTAAAGAGGAGAAGATCAAATCTGTCAGTTTACATGAGTACAACTTCGTACACATGGTACTTTTATTCACTTGTATTAAGTCTTACTTTATAGATTAACAATCATATTTTTATTGCATTATATATTTGAAACGTTATTATATATGAATGTTACATGAACTTTTGTTCTAATATTTGTTTGTGATTTCTTATTGAATGTATAATCACACATATGAATGCGATATATTTTTCACAATTCTTCTAGTCAAACTACTTTGTTAGAAGAATCATCTTACATAATTTTCATCTCTTTCAATTATTAAATGATCTACATTACTAACAATTGAAGAATATCTCTTTAGATCACATAAATGAAGAAACACCTCGGGTATATAGTAGAATAAATAATTTAGATAGATGCGTATGATAGATTAAAATCATTCTCCATTTGCATGTTATATAATCACAACACCCTCAAAATCATCCTTATTGGGAAACTAGTCCCATCATCCCTAGTCGCAGCCACTACACCAAACGGAAAAGGAGCTGATTTAAGGTCCAGATTGGGTGGTTTTCCCCCATGTTTCGGTAGAGGAATTCCGAAGCATCAACATAACTGTAGGTTGCTTCAGTAATTTATTGCAATAATTCATGAAGAAAACTAAATTAATTCTATAATGTAATTTACAAAATAGTAGTAAATTCAGCTGGTTGCAGTAGGATTCCTGAGATTGTTAGATCTAGGAATTTTCACAGAGAACCCTATTTTCCATTGATGTTAAAGGGGGAAAGAGAGAATACCAAAAGAGGGAGGAATAACAAGAGTATTTTCATCAATGACAAAGGGGCTGATTTTTGAGACGTTGTCATTGTTTTCATTGATGGCCCAAACAAAAAGAGTTTACATTGTCACCAATACTAGCACAAAGCTTGGATATTCCCAAAGATATTATGAAAAAGAATACCACTTTCCTTTGGGTTCTTCTTGTTCAAAAAAGTATCTTTGAACTATTGAGACAATGTCCAGTCTATAGAAAATAGGGAAACCATACAATGTTACCTCTGGGAGAATCTCCGAGACATCTAGTAGATCAACTAGTGCTTCTAAGACATCTTTTAATATAAATGGGTGTTCCAGATTTTGTACTTCAATAGAACAATCAATCCTTCCCAAGCTCAATAAAAATGTCAAGAAATTAATGTTTCATTCCTTGTTTTTAATACTCGATAAAGAAAAATATTACCTTCAGTGTTTTTGCACCACTTAGAATGGAAAATGATTTTTTATTTATGGATGGTCAACCTATTTCTAATCAAGCTCCTATACAAGTCGTTTCCTTTCAAACAACGATTGTGCCCTTTCAAAACACATTTCGACTCAATATATATATATATATATATATATAATCAAACCACTATAAATAAGTCGTGATATTTTCTCCATTTGAGCCTCTAATTTCGTCCAAGAAAGAAACATAAATAAGAATGTGGATCATCTGAGGAATAAGCAGAGAATTCAGATCATGAAGAAAAATTAATCATGTGGGCTTGTGGAGGTCTGTACTGGCAGGTTTGTGGTCACTTTTCTTGTTGACGATGTTGGAAGTCAACCAATAGAGGGGGTCTCCCTGGTATGAAGTCCTAACTAGACCTCACACTGTTTGGAGTAGGAGCCACATCCAGATAATAGGCCCAACTGCCATAACTAAAAAATTTTCCTTGGCTGCAATAAACAACATAACAGAGTATGCTCTGTTAGTGTGAATTCTAATTGCAAGCATTTAAAAAAAGCTCACTCTAGATGTGCATAAAAAACAAACCTAACATCAAAGATGGTTGTAAATTTCCTTAGATATGTAGTTAGTTGATTATAATAAATGCTACAAAATCTAGATCTATGTAGTTAAAGAAATTAAACAGCAAATAAAAGCAAGAGTTGCTCCATGCATCCAATATACAAGACACTAATTTTTTTAAAGAATTTTGTATTTATGACATGTGGGAAGGGAACATAGAAATATGTTACCAATCCCCCTCAATGGGATGGGTTCTTCTATGTACTCAGTGCTTCATATCTAAGATCTCTCTCTCTTGATGGTGTAGAAAATCTAGACAAAAATGGAAATAGGCCCAACTGCCATAACTCAAAATTTTTCTCAACTGCCATAACTCAAAAGTTTCCTTGCCTGCAATAAACAACATAAGAGAGTATGCGCATAACCTCTGAAAAAGTAAGTTGGCACTGTTAAACATAAAATTGAAATTTATATAAGGTACTTTCATGGGCAAGGAGAGAAAGTGAATCTTTAGAAAAAAATTAATAGTACTATCCCAATAAAGACACACGAGCGCATAAAAAGAATCATTAGTTAAATTACAAAATAGTTTACAAGATAACAACGACCATAAAAACATGTAACAATGCACATTCAACAAGATGCATGCCAAAGCCAACAAAATAGATCATTTTATTTAGTATATATGAACACAAACATATACCGCAAAAATTAAAATAATAATCTTACAACATCCACGATACATGCTGATGTAGCCAAAAGGCCGCTTTAACCACATATGCAAAAAATTTAATAAGTCTGCCCATTCCCAAGATCCAATACTCGTAAAAGAGTATTCAGTTCAATTTACGTGCAGAAATAAACTTTATGGGAACCCATTTTATCCCAAATTAATCCTTCTCACTGATGCGCTTAAACCTTTATCTCATGGCCGCCTCCTCTATATTAACCAATGCACTGCATACGGTATCACCGTACCATATCACATCACAATATAAATTTGTATTGTTTACACTTCTGCAACTTAATACAAACCCACGTACCTGTGGGTTATGGCCCACCCAAATGGTGACCAATCATGCTTCTTCGCACTTATTATAACTTACCTCCCCGCAGATTCACAAATTAACGATGTTCGCGATATTAGGATTTAAATTCCACCGTTGATCTACGCCAAATCGAGCGGTCTCACTATATCTCTTCGCATGTCGTGCCTTTTAACTCCCCCGGTTAACCTTTATACCATACCACATGCGATATGCAATATTCACATGGACCCTGCTGACACGTGGCTCCTCTTCATCGCATTGTAACTTTCAATCCTTACCGCATCACAACTTAAGTAATTTACCTTGCGATGTACTTAACAAGAAACACTAAAACCACCAATGTGCGTATGCACTTGAGCGCTAGGCCGATAAGTGGCTCTTCCCTTTATCGCATTGCAAATTATATTGTTTATCTTGCGAAGTCCTTAACACCTAAACTTAATAATCGCTGATATGTGAATTTCTCTGTTTGCGATTTAACCTCCACCGTTGATCTGTGCCCAGATCTAACGGTCCTCACTACTCGCCCTTATTTGCATCACAAGGTATATCATTTACCTTGCGATGACTTAAAATTAAATGTTAAAATCGTCGATTTGCGATGTGCGCTTGGCTGCTCTGCCCGACACGTATCCACTTTGCAACTTCCCCAATTTAACTTATGAACTCAATTTGGACTGTCAGTCTTGCTCGAATATTTGTGATTTAGTCCTCGCCGTCTGTTTTCCTTCCTTTGGAAATATTCTAAAGGATTTTCTGCCTTATTCTTTTATCTTTTTCTTTGACTGCCGCTACTCTACATCTCCACTATCCTTCCTGAGCTTTGTTCAGTACTTAAAAGCATTGATCTCTCCTGGTTATTCATATAACCATTATGCTGTCTCAAACTTGTATACAGAACATCCTCTGTATTTTCTTCTCCAAATCTCCAATTTAGATTTCTTCTCGTTCTCAGCCTGCACAAAATCATTATCTGCACTTCATTTGTTCTCACACAGTATCAAAAAATTAACTTCGAGACTGGAATCATACATATTTTACCTAGCCACTAAGTCTTATTCACTCAAAAGACTCATTCCTCCATTTAAGAATTTATCAGAATTCATACCACAGTGGTTTATTACACATAAACCCATTTTTCTCGTTACAGATCACTCAGATCGTAAACAAGACACAAAAAAATCACATGAATTCAATTTATATTTAATTAAAAAATGTACAGATACATTAAAACTGCTTACAATCAAACTTTTCACGTTGTGCTTTTACTTGGCCCTCATCTCTTCAGCAGAACCTTCTCGGTTCTCGGCCTTCTCCTCTCTATAGAACCCTCTCTTCTCTCAGGTTCTCTCTCTAGGCTTGATATTCTTTCTTTAGTTTGGCCTCTTTTCGGCTCTCACCCCTCTCTCTAGGCCTAATATTCTTTCTTTTAAATTTGCCTCCTTTCCTTTGAAGCTTACAATTTGATTTATAACTCAATTCAGAGCTTATCTGGCCCTTACTCAACTCCTATAAACTTGTAACTGATTCCTATTCTAAGGAATTCCTAATCTATGACTCTCCTATCTTCTTAGCATAAAAAACAAATATTCTCTCTAATATCCAATTTCTTAAGGGGATTTGTTACATTAACTCATCAGTCATTGACACCTAACAAATAAGCATATTCCTCACCTATGTTTACTAGGAATTACAAGAGAATATTACAATATTCACAACTTGACCGCTCCTTGGGCTAATAAAAAATTTAAATTTAATTTGAGTGCTAATGCTTTTGCTTCATATTCGTTAAAGTGCGCCAAATTTGAGAGCTTCATATATTAAGTGAAGTTCCAGGATACAAAATTACAATGATGGAATACTATCTCCAATAGTGGAACATTCTACCACTACTTGCTCCTCCAAAGAATGATCTCTAAAATGCCAAGCTAGAGAAGCGAAGGTGAAAAGTCCTTTGCTTGAGCTATGGGGATCTATTTATAACTAATGAGGTGACTTTCCTCCTCCCATGTGACTCTTGACCTCCCTCACAACTCTTGAACTTCTATGTGACCTTTGAGCTTCTACATGTCTCTAGAAATTTATAGTGACTTTTCACATTCCATGTGTGACCTTTTGGCTTCCACATATTTTACATTTTTCTTATTTTTGGAAATACAAAATCACATTCCACAACTTGTGGAAAAATACATGGACACATAAGACTTTTGTGATAACACATTGAGAAGCCATGATTTGGCGACAGTGACATAAGATTTCATTGTAATGTATTGATGCCAAGTTTTCTCTTTGCCATTACGTTTTCAACTCTTCATGATTGATCTTGCCTATATTTCATCTTCACCCTTTCAAAGGGTCTCGATAAGTGTTGGAACATTTTAAGTCAACACGAGTTTCCATCTCTCTATCTTGTTCCAATATTCTTTTACTCCTTCCCGATAGTAGCTTTGTGTCTTATCTCCACAAGTTTCCTTGTAACCTCTTCTTGATGATCTCCTTCAGCATCATCTTTTCATGATATTATGTTAGTACCTGCAAATGAAGTTCACTCATGACAAGATAACATCAGTCCCAAAATCACCTATTATATCTTGTACAAATCCTAAATGTGGTGGGACAATGCTCAAGGGGTGAGGGAAGATACCTTCTTGGGCACAAGGTGTCGGGTTAGGAGGCAGGGAGTGAGGGTTTGGACACTGTTATTGCACAATGCACAATAGAAAGGGAGAGACAAGACATGGATTGCGCATTGGGCAAGTCCAGAAGGAAAGGATAACAAGCTTAGGTATTGTAACTGCGCAGTGATTTAGGGAGAGTATCCATGTATTTCGTTGTTGAGCACTGTAAAGGCTAAAGGGTGGACTTGATATCCACTAAGACTATGAAATGCATAGTGAGGGAAAGGATAGCCAAGGAATTTTGTAAAGTGCAAGTGTAGGAGACAAGAGAGGCATGTTTGGGCATTGTAACTGCGCAGTGTGCAGTGGCTAAGAAGGTAGCTCTTGGGATTGCACAATTGAACACTGCAAGGGTTCAAATATGACTCCACTGTCCACTGAGATTGTGCAATGTAAAATACAAGGAATGATGGATCAAGCAATGCACACTCTAAGGGTTCAGAAATGACTCCACTGTCCACTGAGACTGCGCAATGCGCAATACAAGGCAGGAAGGATCAAGCACTGCACAATGGGAAAGTGTAAGTAGCAAGGTTTGAGGGTATGTGGTCTGAGGTTGCTCAATGCGCAGTTGGAGGAGGTTGTTCTCAAGATGGGCACAATGCGTAGGTCCAGGAGGTAAGGGTCTCATCACTGAGGCTTAGGAGTGTGCAATGCGCTCATCACTTAGCTAGAAATTGAATGTGCTCATGAGTTGCGCAAGATGTGAGGAGAGGGATGAACTCTAAAAATTGATTAAGTGTGAGACCAATTTGACAAGAGAGTAAGAGCATATAACAGGTCTCGTATATGATCACACACACACATACACCCAAGCACATGAAAAAAAGACAAATAGTACCCAAAACCAACAAGTGTACAACGAAACAATAGTGAAATGACACTTATCTCCAAGTGCAACACTTAGGATGTACTTTTACAACACAAGTGTCGACTGCAACCAAAAGGTACGCTATGCCATAAGAATGTATCCAACACATGTTCTAATGATAATAACATCAACTAGTGCAAGAGAGTGTGTTGGGGCTGCCTCTAGAAGGTTTTCCATGGTGCTCTTTAAGATGTGTGAAAACAAGCGAAAGTGACACATGCAAGAGTGAAAGCGAACGTAAACCCAAAGAAAACACAAGCGACGCATGTAAGAATGAGAGTAGCCAAAAGTGACACTTGCAAAAGATAGAGCAAGCAAAATGACACATGTAAGAACAAAAGAAAGCAAAAGCGACACTTGCAAAAGCAAAAGCAACAGTTGAGAAACTCACCGAGAGGATGGGGCATTTGCAACCATGAGTGAAAGATGAGTATAAGATGAGCTCTGGATTGTATTCTTTATATAGGGAGAGCATACATGCAATTAAGGTGAAGATTGGTGCATGCACTTAATGCATGTTTAGAAAATAGGAGCCAAGAGTGAATTGATTGACTTAAAGAAGCACACTTTTACTGTCACCAAAGAGTGTGCAATAATTATTTGTAGAAAATACCCTTACACTGTCACTGTCCATAAGAATTGCAGTGTTTGTCTCTATGAATTGTGAAATAACTGGCATCAACGATTGCGTAAGAACTATCCGCAAGGATTGTGCAGACACTGTTTCTGGACACTGCGTAGTCACTATCATCAAGCACTGCGTAGTGAATGTCATCAAGGAATACACAATGCTTGACTTCCAAGGTGCACATTGACTGCTAGGCTTGCTTAGAAGAAGTTCGCTATGTAGACATCAAAAGATAAGCATGTAAAAGTGGGTCACTTCGACACTCATAATTTTTAAAGGGAGACTTGAACACTTGAACAACATGACTGAGCATGACATTAATGGCTTGAAACAAAGGATGGCATGATCATAAGGAGACTCCAAAATTTGAATGTAGGCAAAATTTTGGAGGGTGTTTGTCGCAATGAGAACAATTTTGCAATGTTTTTTTTGCGCTTTCGAGGGAGTGTTAGGGTCCTATAAATATAGGATTCATAATTTGGAATTGAATTTTGATAGTCTTGTAAATATGTACATATATTGCTTTCTACAAGTTGTTTTCCCGTATTTTGTAAAAAAATAAAAAAAATAAAAAGAAATAAAAAAGAGGGTAAAAGTCCTAAAAGAAAAATCAAAGGACTTAGAAAAAATAATATACCCCAAAGAAAAAGAAATAAAACATGAAAGTGTGCAAGTCCAAATGCCACTACTTTTTACTTTGTTACTGATGATTATGGCAAAGTGTCAATAAATGCCACAATCCATGATGAGTTGAATTTATTAATCTTGACTTGTCATGTTTCAATTTTAATGTTGTAGAATAGTGAATAAAAATTAGTGAGACAGTTTAATCCTAACTAATTAGTAGATAGGTAGAGAATAAAGAGGATCTCATCAGTTTAATCTGAGCCCTCGGATGATATAAGGTAGATTTGGATAGTTTTCTTGCTTTTAAAATAATAAAATGTTTAAGGTTGCTAGCTCAAATGCACCTATAAAAAGGAAGAAAAAATGTTAGATTAAAAGTTGGGTAGGTAGAAAGAAGTGGGAAGAAACATGTAAATATTTACACTAGGCAACAATCACTAATTTCCTATCCCTTATAGTTGTTCTACATTTTGGACTTCCAGTCAAAGAGGCTTAGAGCATTTCTCTGAATTCTATTGGGACCGGACCCAAGGCTCAATGACTGATAAGTTAAAAAGTGTTGAATTACTATTTTTAAATCCCTGATTATTGTCTTTTACCCTACATTCATCTATTACACTTTAATTTCATAAGTAAAGAAATTTTCTTAATGAAAAATAAAATCCCCTTTTGACTAATTTCCTTCATTCATAAAAGCATAAAAACCCTCCAAAAATATTATGTTCTAGGTCAAAGTGGTCAAATTTTAAATGATAAAGCTTGGCTTTCACATTATCACTTTACTTAGTCATATAATTATATTTTGGTGTTTTTTCATTGTCCTTAGTCATATTAACTTCTAATTTATTTATTAAATCCCTATAAATAAACCTTATCCTATTATTATAACCCCTTTTATCTAATTATCCCCAAAAAACCCATTGTTATAAGATTTTTGACCAAATTTAAATATCCACGTGTTAAACTAAAAACCCAAAAAATATCCCCTTTGGTCCGAAACTAACCATATTCAAATATCCCACTCCCCTATGGTTTTAGACCTTCCAAAAAAGTCTAATAACTATATAATAAAACTTAAAAATATATGAAAAAAAACGCGTTTTATTTACATATCCAATGTATTTAAAATAACGCAAAAACATTACCCATTACCCTATTACATTCTATTGTAAATATCTCACACCTTCGAAAAATACATTTTCCTCCTTCATCGCTTAACCATGGTCTTATATTAGCCTCCCTTTATTCATATCTAAACCCAAGGTTAACCCCTTATTAACCCACCCCACGCACCATTTACCATATATATAAACTCACTTTATATATATAAATTTTCCCAATAAAACCCCTTTTGAACTATACATAGGTATACGTCTATTGAACCATTACCCCTGCATCCATATAAAATTTCCATTATAAAATTTTGGTTATAAATTTGCCTAAATACAAAGGTTTTATATCCCTATCATCACTCGACTCTTATAAAGCACCTGGGCCCCACCCATCTTTCACTGCAACTCTTTAAAAGATATTGACCATTCGCATCATCAAAAAAAATCCAATGGTGCGCGTTTAGTTTCGTGCTCCGAAACTGATCGTTCAATGTTTGATCAAATTCACACGATAAAATTTGTTTTGAAATAACACCCAATGCAATGTGGCCACATATCATTCGATCGCGTTCGATTTGCAAAAAAAAACTCACCACTCTATTCCGACGTGAACTGATCCGGATTTATGCAGGAACACAATAGAATAAACCTATAACCATAAATACAAAGATGTAGCGGAAATAACACTTCATTTCATTAATACCAAAGAAATGAAATTTTCTTACAGACAGAATGGAAATAATGTTGAAATTTGGTACCGGAGGACAGGTGGTTCCCTAAGGCTTTGATCTTTGGCCTAGGGAAAAGTGTCCAAAAGAATTTAATTTTTCTCCTAAAGTAACTTTATAAATTTTATAAAGTTAAATCTAATTTAAAAGTGACTTAAGTGATAAAGTTACTAAAGTGACTTTATAAAGTTATAAAGTCAAATCTAATTTTAAAGTGACTTTAAGTGATAAAGTTACTAAAGTTAAAGTGACTTTAAATAAAGTCAATATAAAATTAGAAAGGAAAAAGTGACTTTGGGAATAAAAGACTAAGTGGGTCTTTATTAAAGTGGGGTGAATTAAAAAATAGAAAGTGAGATTTAAATGAGCATTTAATCTCAGCCCTAGATCTCAATCTATCTCGGCCATTGGATTTAGGGATTCCCCAAAAGTCACTTAGGGTTAGGTTAAAGGAGGAAAAGGAGGAAAAGATCATTCATTCTTTCATGAGCAGATTGAGAGAGCGGAGAAGGAGAAGCGAGGAGATTTACGGCGGCCAGGGAGAGGAGAAAGCGTGGTGAAACTTGACAAAGTCCAGGTACGGCGGCAAGGAGCACGGTTTCCAAGACAGAAATCCGTACAGCAAGTGTTGGGCACATTTTTCGAGAGAGAGAGGCACAGTTTTCAAGGAAAACCATACAGCAGCTTCAACATTTATTTCTGGGCAGATTTTGGGCACGAAAATCGAGGAGAGAGATTGCTGGTTGGTGGCACGAATTTCTAGAAATCCGTACAGCAGCCGTACAGCAGCTTCGGCATAGATTTCGAGGCAAAGGAGCATGGAAATCGAGGAGGAGGGTTTGCTGTCAAATTCGTACAGTCCGTACAGAGCAGATTGAGAGAGCAGGAGAAGGAGAGCAAGGGAGATTTCTGAGCAGAGAGGAGAACGAGAGCAGCTGATAGAAACTTCAGCAAAGTCCGTACAGCAGCAAGGAGGCACGGATTCCAAGGCAGAAATCCGTACAGCAAGTGTTGGGCACATTTTCGAGGAGAGAGGCACAATTTTCAAGAGAGGAAGCCGTGCAATGACCGACATTTAATTGGGCCCATCGGGCACATAAATCGAGGAGAGAGCGCTGCTTAGTGATCTGATTTACGGAAATCACGTACGGCAGTAATCTGATCGAGTTTCGGCGCAAATTTGAAATGAGAGCTGATTTTAGGAGAAGCGGCGGTGGGTTTTCCGTACGGTCATTCTGTTGGGCACAAAATGAAGCTCATTCGACGTTATCTTTGATAAATCTTTGTAAATTCTTGTTTTGGGTTTTTCTGTTTACGTTTTTCCAGGCGAGTGAATGCACGAGGAAATCGAGATAAATGCTGATGGTGAATTCTTTGAAATTACACAACAATTGCACTCTACGTAAAAGCATTTTCAGAAATAAGAAGGAGCTCTCAAACTGGTTTTCCCCAAGAGTTGTAGGGGGTTTTTCCAGGGTCACCTTGACCAAAAATACTGAGTTATGATGTGTTGAATCACTGTTTGTTACTGCTGTTATTTTATTTCTGCATTTACAGCATTCTGAAAAATTTCCAGAATTTGTGTTTTCAGCAAAATTTATTTTTCCAGTTGTTGAATGTATGGTTATGGGAAAGGGCATTTAATGATTTTGGAGTAATAAGGCGAAAACTGAAAACCGGGGTGGGAAACAGAATTTTCTACATGGTATCGGAGCTTGAGTGCTGAAGGGCAGTTTGGGACAGCAAGGAAGAAAATTACAGCTTGCTGATTTTTCACTCAGAAAATTCCAGCAAGCTGATTTTTCACAAACAGCAGATTTTTACCTTTACTACAACAGTGTTATTTTTCAGTTTTAGGACAGCAGGATGTCATTGGGACTGAAGGTGGAGGATAGGTTGGATGGGCATTCCAACTACAGCATTTGGAAGGAGAGAATGCAGAGTATCTTTGAGGAGGCAGAAGTCTGGGACATTATGGTACATACCACACCGAACCCTGTGAATGTGCCTACTGATGCTACTCAGTTGGCAGCATATAATAAAAAGAACAACAAGGGTAAGAGGCTGATTCTAGACGGAATCAAAGACCATTGCATTCCTCATGTGAGAGGGAAGAGAAATGTTCATGAGATGTGGACAGCATTGTCCAATCTCTACCAGAGTACCAATGAGAACCGGAAAATGGTCCTGAAGGAGAAGATGAAGACCATTAAGATAGGCAATGATAGTGCAGCTGGATATCTCACAAAGATTACTAATGTGAGAGATGAGTTGGCAGCGATTGGAGAGGCCATTCCACCCACTGAGTTGGTGCGGATTGCAGTGAATGGCCTCCCCCGTTCATGGATGAACTTTGTTGATGGAGTTTGTGCACGTGAGACCCTTCCCACATGGGAGAGGTTTTGGGATGATTGCATTCAGACAGAGATCAGGAAAGGTCAGCTTGGGGCAGCCAAGCCAGTTGAGCAGGATGAGGATGTAGCACTGTTGGCAGGACGCAAGAAGGGCAAAGGGAAGAAGCAGGCTTCCACAAGCAATGGTGGGGGCAAAGGCAAAGGTAAAGGTAAACGGGATAACTCACAGAAGGACTATTCCAAAGTGAAGTGTTGGAATTGTCAGAAGATGGGACACTATGCAGTTGTGTGTCCGGAGAAGAAGAAGAAGAAGGGGAAGAACCAGAGCATGGCAGCTTCAGCAAAGGTTGAGGACTTTGCAGATCGCTTTGACCGGGAGTTTGGGTTCATTGCGTGTGAGTCTTCTAGTGCAGGATTATCTGCCATAGAGGTTCAGAGGGAGCATGCATTTCCCTCGATTAGCGGAGCATCTTCGGGTATCTGGTATGTGGACGGTGGGGCTTCACGTCACATGACAGGAGTCCGTGAGTACTTCTCAGAGCTTTCAGAGAGTGGCACTGATGTAGAGGTAGTACTCGGTGATGACAGAGTTGTTAGAGCAGTCGGTGTGGGAACATTGACATTTCAGAGGGAGTCCAAACCTCCCTTGAAGGTGTCAGATGTTCTTTATGTGCCGGGGATGAGGAAGAACCTCATATCCGTCTCAGCTTTGGAGGACAGAGGATATGAGATACTATTCAGGGGAGGACAGGTGTTGATGTATCCCAGGGGCACTCCAGCTGATTCAGCTAAAGTGATAGGTGTACGCCATGCAAAGGTGTACAAGTTTGCATTTCAGTCCCTTTTGGCATTGAGCAGCAGTACCGACAGCAGAGCTAGCAGTTCTGAGCAGTGTGAGATTTGGCACCGCAGGATGGGGCACATGCATCATGGAGCCTTGAGGACCTTGCGGGAGATCACTACAGGTGTGCCAGAGTTCAGTACCGATCACTTTGATACTTGCAGAGGATGTGCGATGGGCAAGTTTGCCAAATCCCCTTTTCCCAGCAGTGACAACAGAGCGACTGGGATACTTGATTTGATTCATTCTGATGTGAGCGGTCGGATGTCTCATGTTTCCTTGAGTGGATATGAGTACTATGTGTTGTTCATTGATGATCACTCTAGGAGGACCTGGATTTATTTCTTGAAGACCAAGAGTGAGGTCTTCAAGCGGTTTCAGGAGTTCAGAGCTCTTGTGGAGACACAGACAGGTCGGAAGATCAAGTCCCTGAGGTCGGACAATGGAGGAGAGTACACCCTTGGAGAGTTTGTTGAATATTGTGCGGAGGCAGGCATTAGGAGGGAGCTCACTGTTCCTTACAACCCCCAGCAGAACGGGGTTGCGGAGAGGAAGAACAGATCCATCGGAGGGGCTGCCAAAGCCATGTTACATGATCAGGGGTTGCCATTGTTTTTGTGGGCAGAGGCCTGCAACACAGTTGTTTACTTGCAGAATAGGAGTCCGCATCGTGCCTTGGGGCACATGACTCCGGAGGAGGCTTTTTCTGGGAAGAAGCCTGATATTGGTCATCTTCGTATCTTTGGGTGCATGACATACTCCTACATACCCAAGGAGAAGAGGACCAAACTAGAGCCCACCGCAGAGAAGGGTATCTTTGTGGGCTACAGTGAGACCTCCAAGGCCTTTCGGATTTACATTCCTGCGCAGAGGAAAGTTGTTGTCGGGCGGGATGTAAAGTTCGAGGAGGACAGGGCCTTTAGGAGGTCACGGGAGTTAGAGTATCTGGATCAGCCAGACCCTCAGCAGCAGTTGAGTCAGTCGCAGGGATCTAGTGGGCAGGGATCAGGAGGATCCGGAGGTACATCTATGACGATGTCAGGTCTGTCAGTGGGGAGTGGCTCGCAGAGTCAGAGGGGTGGTGCTATGGGCAACACGCAGAGCAGTCCACAGAGCAGTTCACTGGGGAGTCCACTGATGGACAGTTCACACAGTACCTCAGCATCTACAGGTTCAGGTGCAGGCAGGAGGACAGCAGACAGACAGTCAGGAGTTCAGGCTCCTGATGTTGAGGAGGAGGAGTTTTATTCTCAGGCGGGAGAAGTGCACTCAGGGAAGAGGAAGCCCAAGTGGCTTCAGGACACCTTGAGAGATGCCACATCTGTTGCTGAGCCTAAGAGGCCGGTCAGAGAGAGCAGACCACCTGAGAGGTTTTGTAGCTATATGGCAATGGCTACCAGCATCCTTGACTCTGAGCCTTCTAGCTATGAGGAGGCGGCTAGCCAGCAGGTCTGGAGAGAGGCCATGCAGGAGGAGTATTCTTCTATCATGAAGAATGATGTTTGGGAGGTGGTGCCGAGGCCTGAGGGAAAATCCGTGGTTATTTCCAGATGGCTTTACAAGGTAAAGCATGCTGCAGATGGCAGCATTGAGAAATTCAAAGCGAGGTTTGTGGCTAGAGGGTTCTCCCAGGTAGAGGGAGTAGATTATGAGGAGACCTTCGCTCCCGTGGCTCGATATACTTCGATTCGCTCCATTATATCGATAGCAGTAGAGATGGGTTGGAAGATCCACCAGATGGATGTGAAGACTGCATTTCTCAATGGCTTCATACAGGAGGAGGTGTACATTGAGCAGCCACAGGGCTTTGAGGTGCATGGGAAGGGGTCCCATGTGTGCAGACTGAAGAAGGCCCTTTATGGCCTGAAGCAAGCTCCCAGAGCTTGGTACTCCAGGATAGATACTTACTTGCAGAAGATGGGTTTCACAAAGAGTGAGGCAAATCCGAACCTTTACTATATTGTGATAGGTGAGGAGCCTCTCATTCTGGTGTTGTATGTGGATGACTTAGTCATTACAGGTGCAGAGAGACTCATAGAGCACTGCAAGAGAGATCTTGCGGCGGAGTTTGAGATGAAGGACATCGGCTTGATGCATTACTTTTGGGTTTGGAGGTGTGGCAGGAGGAGGGGCATTTCTTCCTGGGACAGGGGAAGTATATTGTGGACATCCTTGGCAGATTCCACATGGAGGATTGTAGACCCATGTCGACACCAATGATCACCAACTGGAAGAACCTTCATGCTTCGGATTCTGAGTTGGTGGATCCCACATTGTACAGACAACTGATTGGTTCCTTGATGTATTTGGTCAACACTAGACCAGATATTTGTTTTGCAGTCAACACGATGAGTCAGTTTATGTGTGAGCCTAGGAAGGTTCACTGGGTGGCTGCAAAACACATTTTGCGGTACTTGCAGGAGACAGTGGATTATGGTCTGGACTACAGGCAGGGGGATGGAGTGAGATTGGCAGGTTACACTGATTCTGATTGGGCAGGTTGTGCTTCTGATAGGAAGAGCACTTCAGGGTGCTGTTTTGGGTTGGGTTCGGCAGTTGTGTCATGGTTCAACCGAAAGCAGCAGTCAGTAGCATTGAGTTCAGCAGAAGCAGAGTACATGGCAGCCAGTCTAGCTAGTTGTGAGGCCATCTGGCTTCGCAAGATGTTGTTTGGCTTATTTGGTCAGCCGTTGAGACCTTCAGTGATTTACTGTGATAATCAGAGTTGCATTAAACTCACGGAGAATCCGGTATTTCATGACAGGTCAAAGCATATCGGGATCAAATATCACTTCATCAGAGACTATGTTCAGAAAGGAGCTGTGAAGCTTGAGTATATTCCCACTGATGAGCAGGTTGCAGATATTCTTACCAAAGCCTTACCACGGGGCAAGCATGTCTACTTCAGAGACAAGATGGGTGTAGTGAGGAACACCTTCCTCGGTAAGAGGGAGTGTTGAAATTTGGTACCGGAGGACAGGTGGTTCCCTAAGGCTTTGATCTTTGGCCTAGGGAAAAGTGTCCAAAAAAATTTAATTTTTCTCCTAAAGTAACTTTATAAATTTTTATAAAGTTAAATCTAATTTAAAAGTGACTTAAGTGATAAAGTTACTAAAGTGACTTTATAAAGTTATAAAGTCAAATCTAATTTTAAAGTGACTTTAAGTGATAAAGTTACTAAAGTTAAAGTGACTTTAAATAAAGTCAATGTAAAATTAGAAAAGAAAAAGTGACTTTGGAAATAAAAGACTAAGTGGGTCTTTATTAAAGTGGGGTGAATTAAAAAAATAGAAAGTGAGATTTAAATG